>CM038215.1:55136268-55824898 GCA_021442155.1 Cymbidium sinense
ATGAACCCAAAAATAAATCTAGACGGGGTTCAAAGTGGTCAATTAGGTCATTTGACTTAGAGTTTACTCATGTGGGCCCCATAAAGTCAAAAGTCAAAATAATCAAAATTTTGTTAATAAGTCATTATAAATGCTTAAATTTATCAAATTAATATGATATAACATGAAACTAAATAAGTATGAACCCAATGATCACTCAAAAAGCCTAATCAGGTCACCTAATCTAAGCGAACTTGAATGGACCCTATTAAACCTAAATTCAAAATATATAAAACTTAATTCAAATTAAATGTTCCAAAATACTTTAAAATTATATTTGTACACAATTTGGCTCATCCTTAAATTTGATTTGACTAAATTGGCCATTTGATCCATTAAACCCAATTTAGGCTGAAATGAACCTAAATCAAAATTATACCCAAATTAATTAAAATCAATTACTCCAAATTAATTCAAATGTTCAATCAAATATAATTAAAGCTTATGCACACTTCAAATTTGAATTTCATCAATCGTTTGATCCAAACGAACTCAATCCGTCTCACTAAACCTAGTTTGGGTCAAAATGGATTTGAATTAAAACCATCCCAAATTAATCAAAATCAATTGGTTTGAATCATTCCAAATATCAAATCAGACATATTTATAACCTAATCTAAATTAAATTGAGCTAAATCAATGCATTGAACTTAACTTCGCTCATTTTAGCTAAATGACTCAAGAAAGGATCAAACCAACTCAACCCAACTTAAGTGGACTCAAACCACACCCAAAATCTATCACATGGAGGCTAACCCTTTGACCCATGTGAAGTGGAGCTTTAAGTCAACAATGGAGGTTATGGAAGAGAGATGATTCAATGGCACGATGCCAAAACCCAAGATCCACTTATACATATGACATATCTCTACTTCGATGACATCTAACAATCTCTATAGTAGCTAAACCACTGAATTTGACTTCTTCAAGCCTCCTCCCAGCTAGCCATCACCTCTCTAACCACCATTAATGGTGATTTTTGTCCACCATTAAAAAAAGGTGGATAGAAAGCACATTTTTCCTCTATGTTGGTTTAAAATAATTCATAGAGCTCTTTTGATCAAAACCATACCATCCCCCTCCCTTTCCACGCATAAATTAATGAATTCTAACCAAATTCTAGCTAGGAGGTGGCGGCTATTGATGAAGAAGGTGATGGGTGGAGAGGCAAGTGGGTGTGTTCATTCTGGAGCTTCATCTCATTCTTAGGAGCCTTTTTAGATCAAAAAATTTATTGGACGTTGGCTCTGATGAGGTAATTTCCTCAAAACTTAGAAAGCCATTAGGTTTCATTTGTTCGCAAAAATATTTGCTCAATTCTAGTAATTTCCTATATAAAAGTCTTCCATTTTTTACTCCAAACTCCATGGTGTGAAACGAGATGTTTACCGACAATTTTACTGGAAAAATGCACCATGGACGGATGGTCAAGGTGGAAATGCCATCCGATTTGGTTCAGTTCGCCATCTCTGATGGAGACAGCACAATAGCAGTATGATCCCTATTGATAGGGATTGACAACTGTGATTAGAAGGCCTCTATAATTCACTTTGCACCATTGGATATGGGATTAAATCTAGATCATCTGATCTACGATCAAATGATTCAGATCAGTCCCACTTATACACTATTTTCCACCAAAATGATGAGTCAGTCCATGCGTGGTCCAATCGGGTTGTGCCACATGCAAAAGGCATCCAGTCAGCGCTGATTGGGTTAAATAGAAAAATATGAGATTAAATTGGGTTAAATATAAATAACTCCAACAAACCTTACAAAAATATTAAAATCTTTGGAAACTCACAAAGCTCCAAAATCATATAATTTTGGGATTAAATGAATAAATTAATTCATTTAGTTAACCTTAACTTTGAAAATTCACAATAAATCAGCCAAAAATTCAAAAATTCCAAATAAACCCTCTCTAGATTCATCATTTAGACGGGAATCAAAGAAAAGTAAAACTCTTAATTGACCTACAACAATTTAGGCTTAATTTAAGTTATATTCAAAACTTTAAAACCCTAATTAGTCTTGAAGTACATCTTTGATCAAGATGAAACTTTAGGAAGATTAAATTGGCAAGAAACCCCTCAAAAAAATTTCAAAGACAAACGATTTTTGGATTAAATGTTTTTATATTTTTAAGATCTAAGTCAATTCAAACCAAATAAAAGAAATTGCAGAAATTATAAAAAGTAATAGAAACAACCCAAAATATTTTTATTAATATTAAAAAACTGTAATAAATATTTTCATGGTTTAAAACTACATAAACTCAAAACACTCATGCATGAACATCTTCATCTCGTCTTCCATGGCTTCATGTCATAAAACAATATTTAAGCTTTCATTAAATCAAACAAATGTATCATAATCTTCTGTTCTGAATAAATTAATCCTTAATCTAATCCAACATAAAACTCAACTATATAAAACCTCATTAAACATCAATTAAACTTCAAATTAAACTTTGTTAAGAGAATCTAAATAATCAAATCACTAATGGCATTATTGATTTGAATTATAAAATGAAAATTAAAAGTGTCAACAAGTAATTAAATCAGACTAAATCAGACAATAATCAACTTGATAAAAGGAACATAATCAACCCATAATTACACTTTGACCAAGAATTAACTTTCAACCCTTAGTCATTAAACCTTAAATTAAAATAATCATTTATCAAATTCATCTTGATGAGGTGTTCAATATTGATCAAATCAAGCTCGTAAATGAAGTCAAAGTCTAATTAATTATTAAAAATCAATCAAATTTCAATCTCATAATCACTCAGCTAAACTAATGATGAAGAAACTTAAATATATACTTAATTAAGATTGACTTAGTCAACCATTAAACAAACCAAATGCCTTAACCAAGTTGTTAATCAAATAAATCAGTCAACGAGTTTAAGTTTAATTAATATTTCATTCAATGATAGTTAAACAAATTAAGTATAATTCTTAATTAAACCCTTAGAACAAATAATAAAGCTAAAGTTTAACTAACCCTTAATCCAATATTAATTGAATTAATCATCCAATCAAATTAAATAAAATTAATCCATTGACTTCTAATTAAGATAAACCATTAATCAATTTAAAAATAAATTATTCAATCATTCAATTAAAACTAAATTAAATTAAATAAGCCATATAAAAAATAATCTCTAAATTAGACTCATCTTAAAATCAAACACTTAATTAGGAATATTCACCAAAGTTTTAATAAAATCAATCATAATTGATTAAATTAGTGATTAACATCTAATCAATACAATTAAACTCCTTCATCAAACTAACCAAACTCTTTAATTAAATTAGTAACTAAATAAGATTAATCATGTTAAACTTAGATTGTCCTTATTTAAGTTAATCAAATACTTAACAAAGTTAAACTAGATCCTAATAAGATTAATCATTAATCACATTTGAATTAAATTAATCTTAGCAAACATAAATAATCATAAGCTAGATCCTAAAGAAATCAGTCATGTAATATAATTAACCATTCAACAAGGAATATTCAATGATCATTCACCAAATCTAAATACATGGTCAAGATATCTTGATTAAGTTTAGATCAATTATTAAATCTTAACTAAATTAAACATCTAAATTAATTAAATAAATTGATCATTTGAATTAAATAAACAACAAAGTGAACACATCCCAAACCTTAATTAAAGCAATCACTTAATCAAATCAAATGAGATGAAAACAAAATTAATTCAATTAAACATATAACTCGGTTAAATTATTTGAATAAAATGAGCAAAATTAATCACCAAAAATTTTTGACCATATGAGTTAGATAATCAAATTGAACAATAAATCATTAATTAAAGGAAACAATCAGACCTAATAAATGTACTAGATGAATAAAACTTTAATAATCAAACTTAAAAATAAAAATAAATCAAAAATAAATATTTAATTCACTTAATAAAATAAAACTAACAAATAAATAGACTTTAACCAAACCAAAAATAGTAGTAATAATAATAAGCATAAAGTTGGATATAAATTAAACATAAAAGTAGATAAATTAACATAAAACTTGAACAAATTAAGCCAATCAAACAAATTAAATCATTCAAATCAAATAAGTAGAGATCAAATTATATTAAATAATTATCAAACTAAAAAATAGTTAATATACCATCAACCTAAATAATGAATTAAATTGAGCTTCAATCAAATCACAATTTAACTAAATTGAAATATACTAATAAGTTTGCATCAAATTTAAATAACAACAATAAGAAGAAGAAGGTCATTAAGTTTATATAACATGGAAATAAATCAATCAATAACAAGTCATATGAAATTAAATCATTAAAGCAAAATTCAAAGAAGGACTAAACATCAATTAAATTATTGAAGTCCAATTAAATTGAATTGAAACGTAATAAACCCAAAATCAATATCAACAATTGAAACACATGAAGTTAAACAAACTTAAACTTAAAAAAAATAAAATAAATATTAATCAAATAAAATATAATTCAATTAAGACCATTAAAATAAACTCAAACGAGTTAATTAAATACATAGGTTCTTAGTTTGATCTTTATAATGGATTTTTATCGTAGGACGCGGTCTCATTCTACTAGGATTAGGGTGTTGAATAAAATAGGTTCTGCCCAAAGCAGAATTTATTTTTATTTTCCACTCTTTAAAACCTAAATTCAACTTTAACAATAAAATAAACCTAAAATTGGAATTAAACCATGAATCAACTAAAGTATCTAAAGTGAGATCGCACAAGTGAAAATTAAACAAATCTTGAAATGAAATCAAAACCTAAACTTGAGAAAGCCTAAAACATACTTGCCACACTAGCTCGATTTTCACACACTAGAATGTTAGGCCACCGATCCTAGATTTAGGTTAGGTAGGTGTTTTATTGTGGTGTATTGATTTTTTAATTTTGTGATGTAATGTTTTTAGACTCAATGTTAGGATTATTTATTTGTTAGTCTGGATGGTAGGGTATTATTTATTAGACTAATGATGCCTTCTATAGGGAATTATGCTTAAGGGGATATTATAATAATACAAATTATAAATGCTTTTGTTTGTAGGTGTTGCTTAAGTTTCAAAACATAATCCATTAGGACAAGTGAGCTTCGTGACCCAAGGCACAGTGCTAAGCGCTAATATGTGAAATATAATTGCTTTGTGTGAATGTATGTTAAGCTGACATTTAATCTTGTAGGCGTAGTTAGAATTTCATTTCATAAAAATAAATTTTTTGTAGTAGGATTAAGATTAGAGCTATGGGGATTAAGATGAGCACTGACTAGAAGGTATAGACCTAGGAGGCCTTGTGAAGCCAAGAATCTTCTAATCCATAGAGTGAAGATGAAGATGAAGAATTGAAGACCCCCATAGCTTTAATTTCATTTATAAATTAATTATAATCTGAGTTGTATAAAGGTGCAGCTCAGCTACCCAATTTATTTTCTTTAATTGGGTTTACGACGGAACCCGGCCGCACCGACCTCTTATTTTTTCACAAAATTTATGTTTGATTGTTATGCTCATATTGATTGTGCAATAGAAATAGCATAGTTTTTATAAGTTTCTTAAAGTGTAATTGTTTGTTATGTGTCTTGAATACGGTAGGCTCTTTAGAAAAAATTAAAATTTTTATCCCAATTTAACAACTCTAACTAAAAATTTATGCAACTCACAACTTCATCTTAAGGCTTAGGAGGTTAATCAAGAGAATAAAAGATATAGTAATCTCCTTAGCTATATGTTTGTATATTATAATAGCATGCATGCATATTATTTCACTCTTACAAATAGGGGATCTCCACTCTTGCATGATAAGGGACTGGCTTGACTTGTGAGAGCAGTCCTTTGTAGTGTAAAACACCCTTTCTCTTTAATTTAGCCCACAACCATTTTTCATCATGCATGTAGACATAAACTCTCCCAAGCCTGAGTCCAAAGTGACAAGTCAAAATGAAATACAAATATGTAAATTTTATTGCATTTAAGTCATAATTTGCACACTCATTATGATATAGTCTCTTAGAGAGTGAATTTAAGAATCTAGATTCTGTCCTAATTAATAATAGCCTAGCCATCTTGTATTTGTATAAGACTGGACCACATGGTTTTGAATTATAAGTGTTAGCTGGCAGACACTCTAGGTGAATGTAAGTCCAAAAGAATCTAAATTGGTTCATTCTCTCTAGTGGAAATGAACTAACATAACCCACTTTCTTTGAAAAAATTTAGGTCTAACTCTTAGCTTATGCAAGAACACTTTAGATATATGTTTAAGGTAACTTGTTTCTCTTTTACTATGGGTGTGAATTTTCACAACCTAGGTATTTCCATAATCTTCTGTTATTAGAATATAAGTCCTAGCTTTCTCATAAAATGTCAACTTAAATAATCATAATTCTCTACTTCAAAAAATTTAAATCCCGATAATAGGATAGTTGGAATGATTACTGGGCTTCCTAGTTTCTAAAGGCATTCCCTTCTTATTCCCGATTGGATTCTATTAAGAACTCTTCTTCATTGAGTCCTCCCACTTGATTCTCAAAATTACTAAACCTTTGGTACCAAGCTTTGAAATCTATAGAGATGTTAGCTAATCACTTTAATCGAGAGTATTCTTAAGAGATTCACACCTCCCAAAATGTAATTAATTATAGAGGCTTACCCCTATAGAGAAATTAAGAACCTAGCTTAAAATAAATCCTTCTTTACTCCATCCATATGAAGTAGGGGAAAAATCTCTAGTGTATGGAAGACCCATCAGCCTTAAGAGTCCTTATTAAGTAATCAAATCAATTATAAGGTAATATGTTTATATTTTGAGATGATATAGTTATGCCTCAATGATGTATATGATTTCCTAAATAAGAACCCCCAAGATTTGCATGGTGTTCCAAATAAAATTATTATGAGGAGCCTTTTGAATAATAACTTCTTCATCAGGCTTCCCAAATGCACCCACCGTAATACATAAATTATAGATAAGAGAAGGATGACCATACCCTATAGTAGTACTACTTCTAAGTATCTTATAAATAGAATTATAAAAACTCTTCCAAATATCAATTGTGAAGCCCTTTTGAATTGAAAAATTCAAAATGGCCCTATCCTTGGTCACCTTAGTGATATTACTAGTGGGCATCAGCTTGGCAAAATTGAAATAGTGTCAAGCCTTAGATTATATCATTAGGATGATGACAGCAAAGTTACTAATCCTTTCCTCCTATCATTTCTATTAGACATTAGCATTTATATAGTGAGAAAACCAAGAATTTCATCAAAATATGAGTGCTCATTATGATAGGAAAGATATTAAATGTATGCCACATTTGGTAATTTGTAATATGCATTGATGGAAGTGTTATCAAAACTTACCAATTTTTCCTAAATAAAAACTTTATTGTTCTGGTGCTTCTTCGCATTGGCGAAGAACTCTCACACCACAGGGATGAGGCAAGAGCTACTTTTATAGGCCAGCCTAGCCCAGCCATGTTCTTTGATCACCTCTTCTACTCTCCTACTAGGGTTATAGAAGCTCCTTTCTGGGCTGAAATGCTTGTGGGTGAGGGCATGCTGATACCTCTCTTCAACTTCTACACTAACAAATCTATTAGCCTCACTCAAAGTTTCCCTTCTCTTGCTAACAAGCCTCTTGAGTGGCATGGTTTCTCTGACTTAGGAGAAAACTAAGAGAGAAAGATAGCTAAGGGATTTTTAGGAGAAAAACTGCATAATGAAAATCTTCAAAGCCCTAGGCATTTATTTAGAGACTAGGCATAGCATCGTGGTGCCACATATGGGAATCGAGGTGTTAGGTTCTTGGGCTCTATAATAGGGAACCAATGCTACAACACTCACATGCAGCATCAAGGCACTGGTCAGTCAAGTCAGTTACAGTGTTGGTCAAAAAGAGTATTCAGTATCATTAATTGTAATTGAAAAGTGTGTTAGGCATTGATGTAGCACTGCAGTGCTCTAGGTCAATGTCATAGTACTGATAAAAAGTTTTTCCTTTCTATTTAAAGCACCTATCTGTCTACCAGCTTTTCTAAACTTACACTTGACTAGCACTGTGGTGCTATATGATCAGCGCTTAAGCACTAGTCAGTTGGTCAACATGAATACATAACCTACAATGCTACAATTCTAATTAGTTGATGCCATGGCGCTAATTTGATAGTGCCATAGTGTTATCAAGCACCTAGGTGCTATCTTAATAAACACCTAGGTGCCCTATTTTTTGTTCCAAAGTGCTTAATAAAATAGATATGCATCACCCATATGTGCCCCCTAACACATGTATTAAAATCTAAATTAAATATTTGAGGATATTGCGTGGGTTTAGGTCAACAAAATCTAATCAGTCGCCTATGATTATCGTGTTGATTGTGGAATTCATCTGGAGGGGATATGTTTAGATTGAATAAAATTTATCATTCAAAATATAATAAAATAAAATAAAATAATAAAAATAAGAAAAAAATTCATCCAATCATCCATCATTATTTGTCAAGGATTGTAAGCTAAGAAAATATTTGCTCATAAATAATTAGTGTCAAATTAAATATATATGTGTTCATACTCAAATAATCTCATACTGATAAAGATGTGGCATGTGTCCTCTATATGCATGATTTTCCTCCAAATGGTAACACATGAAATCTGGATACAACCAAAACTCTCTGACCGGGTGGCTTGGCTTTTATATGGCTCCACTATATTTCAGTTACAACAATAGCCCGTATGTTCCCTGATGACTTTACTCTTTGAGCCATGAATTATGAAATATATTTAATAGGAAAAAGACCTTATGTTAGTTAAGGTTGACTTAAATTTGTTGCCTTAGATAAATATCACCCTAGGTCTACAAGAACACCTTGGATGGCACAACCCATGACTACTGACAAGAATTGTATAGTTAGGAACTATTTTTCCTAACTAAGTATATTTGGAATCATGATAGCCTGGGATGACAGAACCATGGGATCTTGATCAAGCGTGTCATCATTCCCCCCAATATACACTTTAAGTAAAATTATAGTCATCTATGCCATATCACATACACCATTAGATGCCAATTCATATCAGGAAGATATGATTATTTTCAACCTTAATTGAGAGTGTTCTCTTACTACTATAAGAGGGGTAATTAACTATGAAGGCTTGTGTTCATACGAAATAGAACCTAGATCTAAATAAACCCTAACATAATCTTAAGAGAAATCCGCTTGAATATATATTAATCTGTCTCATGAGAAAACATACTCCTAACCATCCCAATAAAGATGACGGAGAACTTCCCTAAACTTGGCAATTAGAAACCAAAAAAATATTAAATTCTCTAAATTAAGATTAAATAAAATTAAATAGTTTAATTAATTAAATAAAACTTTTAAAAGCTAGAATAAGTTAATCACATATCCAAAATATGAAAATAGCCTCTCTTTGGATTTATATTATAAAGAGAAATTAAAGAAAAAGAAAAGCCCTAATTTCTTATAAATAATTCTAGCTTAATTTGGGTTTTAATGAAAATAATCAAAAATTAATTAAAGCAAAAATAATTATCTAATAGATGTTAAAATTTTATAGGATGAAAATGGTGTAAAAATACACCTTGTATATAAATTTAAATAAAATTATAATTTAATACACCTTGCTAGAGCTAACTCCATTAAGAGATCTAAAATTTTTAAGTCTAAACACCTAATTTAATTAAAATAATTAATTTAAAAATTAGAAAAATTTAAAAAATATATAAAAATGATTCAAAACATCTTAAATGACATTAGTGAACTTAAAAAAATGTCAAACTCTTTTAGAAATAAGAAAACCCTAAAATCATCTAATGAAGAATTAAATAAATAAATTTATTTATTTAATCATGTTGAACTTTAATAAATTATAATAAATAAACTAGTAATCTAAACTTTTCAAATGAGCATTTTTGGATTAATATTTTAGAGGAGAATTTAAGAAAAATTAAAAGCCCCAAATGTTACTAAATAATTTAGGCCTAATTTAAAATTTATTAAAAATAATAAAATCTCAATTAGTCTTAACATGCACCTCATATTGAATTGAAACTTTAGATAAACAAAATTGGCATGACACCCCACTTACCATAAGAATTTTAAATCAAAATATTTTCTCGATCAAAAGTTATGAATTTTTGAATATCTAATAAAATTTAAATCCAATATCAAATTGATTAATTATAAAATTTAATAAAATCACTTTAAAATATTTTAATAACATCAAAGGATTAAGAAACCTTTTTTTTAATTCTATGATGTTAATTAACCTTAAAAACCCTACATTTAGGTTTAAAATAATTAAATAAATTAAAATCAAATAAATACACAAAATTAAAATAATAAATAATAAAGAATAAACTAAAAATAATGGATAATTTGAATTTGAACATTAATAATTAAACATAATAAATTATTTTGAGCTTTAATTAAATCTTTTGACTAAATCAAGATAAGAAAATTAAGAAAATCAACATTAATTAAACTTAATAAAATAAACAAACCATAAAAGAAATTTAACAAAGTAATAAACTTTAAGATTGTTTAATCTGAAATATATAAATTAAATTAAAACATAAAAAACCAAATATAAATAAAATAAATTAATTAATTAACTTAATTTATATAAAATAATAAAAACCTAATTAAATCTAATAACAAAATTAAAACTAAACTTAAACAAAATAATCATAATAAATTTAATTTGAATTATTAGTAAAATCAAATAAATATTAATCAAACTTAAACTAAGTCAAAACTTTTTATATTAAACTTGATAATAACATCTTAAATAGTATATTTATCACAGGGATTTTGATCTGAAGGATGTCTTGATACCTTGAACCATTGGTTTAATAAGGGTACATATTATGAAACCAGAATTATTAAAAGTAAATTAAATGATAGACATAAATTTAGATTTAATTCGAACCAAATCAAATTTTATTAAGCATAAAAGATATAAATTTTAAAATTTTTAATAATTTTTTGCATTAGGATTAGGATGTTGAATTGAATAGGTTTTACCTCAAGCAAAACTTATTCGTTCTTCACTCTTGAATACCTGATTAAAAATGAAAATTTTAAATCACTTAAATTGAAACCACCCAGTGGTACATTAACTAAATCTTAAAAACTAAAATCAAAACTTAAAATTAAAAAAAGCCTAGTGTAACGTAACCACACTAGCCCATTTCTTCACATACTAGACAACTTAGTCACTAACCATTGACTTAACTTAGGATGTTGATATGTTCATGATGTGATACCTTTTTCTATTTTGTGATGTATTATTTTAGATTAGATGACTAAGACTATTTTTTTTTAATGTTGGGACATCTTTTTTAGACTAACATTATTTTTTATAAGGGGCTAGGTTTAAAAAGATCACCAAAATGAAATAATTATAATAGTAGATGTTGTTTACTTGGAAGTACTCTACTTAAGTCCTTAAACATAGCCTATTAGGATAGGTGGGCTTGGTATGTATTGGTGTTATGCCCGTGTGTTTGATATATAATTATTGGTGTGCTATGTGTTTTCCAAATATCTATTTTGAAGAGTTTAGGATTTTATTTTAGAATATTAAATATAAATTAATTTTAGAATTTGGTTAATATATATGGTATTTAGGATTAATAAGAGCTCATTGTACTCATTTGATGGTCCTCTATGGAGCCTAAGGAGGTCCTTGAAGAAGGTGATGATCTAGATCAAACTTTAATTGTAGGATGAGCTATATAAGAGTAAAACTCAAGTGTCCACTTTTTCTTTTCTTCAAGGGTATGCAGTGGTACCTAACTGCATTGACCAATTTATTTAATTGATTTAAGTGTGCTTTTTTATGGTAGAACTACATGTTTTTCATAAGTTTCTTTCTATAATTGCTTTGTTATGATAAAACCTTGGATGCATTAGGCTCTTAGGGTAAAATTAATTTTTCTACCTAATTAAATTAAATCAACTCAAATATAAAAATAAATAACTTATAACCATACATAAGTAAAGCCTTAGTAATAAAGATTTAAAATTAACTAAAAATATTTAGGATTTATGAAATATGATTGCATATTTTTTCTTAAATTTTTTGAATTAGATCCTTATGAGGATGACCACCCTTCCTAAGGAAGTCTACCATTTCTTTTGATTTAGTCCATGACTCATTTCTAACTACTTCTCATTTTAGAAATGATTTACATACCTAAAAGCCTTCAAATTAAATTATGAGTCAAAATATATAAAAAATTAAAAATTAATTCAATAGCTATAAGCATAACACACTAGTAATAATCTTAAGATTATGGAGTGAGTTTAAGCTCTTAACTTTCTTTCCTAAATACAACATCCAAACTATGTTAAATTCATAAGATCGAACTCATGGATTTGAAATCAATGGATGTGTTAGTTGGCAACCCATTCTAGTGAGAAATAAGTCTTGAAGAGTCAGGATAGATTCTCCTTCTCAAATGAGAAATAACTAATAATTCCCAAATTCTTATAATTAAACTATGATGAGTTTTTGACTTATGCTTGAAACACATTTAGAATTAGGATTTAAAGCATCATATTTGAATACCTTTTTAACTTTTAGGCATTTCTACTTGCTTGAGCTGTTAGAATCTATGTTCTAACTTTCTAATAAAATATCAATTCAAAATTAAAATAAATATTACTTTAGAAATTATAAATCCCAACAATAGAATATGTTGAAATGCTTACTAGGCTTCTCAATATCTGAAGCATTTCCTACTTAATCCTATTTTTCCTTCAAAATGAACTTTTCCTTTTGAAGCATTCCCTTTTAATTTCTAAAATCACCATCCTTTGAATAGAAAACTTTGAAATTCATAGAAGTAATGGTCAATTTCTTTAATAGAGAGTATTCTTAGGAGAACTCCTCCTATTCTAAGATATAATTAACTATAGGGGATTTCCTTTATAGGGAACCATAAATTCTATACTAAAATAATGTTCTATCTCTCCAAATAGTTCAAGGAAAAATCTTTGGTATATTATAGACCCATCAGCCTTAGGAGTCCTTATTAAATAATTAAATCCATTATCTAATAATATTTTTATCCTTCTAGATAGTATATTTATCCTTTATTAATGTATTTGATTACCTAAATAAGTACCCTTCAGATATACATGGTGTTCCAAATAAAAACTTAACAATAATATCTTAAATAGCTTACGAATGGTGACCATCTTAAAAGAATGAGTTTTATCCAACTTGTCTTAGAAGGTCATTGTATTTCTTCAAGTAAATGGAGGTATATTTGATTTAATGGAGGCAGTTGCTACTGTTTCTCTTTTATATGAATTTCTTGAGGAAAATACAGTAGGTAGTTTCCACTTTTCTAAAAGAAACCTTGAATGTTAAATGTTTGGGTGAGTAATTTTTCAAAAGTATGAATAGATGCAAGCTTCAATAATAAGGCTATTGCCCTTATAATATGGCCTAATAGCAAGTCAACAACATGGTTTTCTTGAAGTGGTGTTCCATATTTCATAGCCAAATTATGAAATCCATCAGTGTTTTAGATGATATTTGTTAAGAAGTTATCAAGTCTTGCATATTTATGTGATTGTGCATACCTACAAATTGTTTTATAATGACTTCTTCTAACATGACAAAGGTTTTAGAAAAGTTGGCATACCACTCAAATTTAAATTTAGATGATGAGGTGATGAAGAGAAGTAAAAAAGAGGGCATGGTTATTGCCAATATTATAATATAAAAGCTTTATATTGAGTAATATGCTATCGTGGATTATCAGACCCATCGATTTGTGTAAATTTAAAAGGCACAAACCTTTTATAAAAAAAGGACTGATTTGTATTCTTCTAAAAATGGTCTTCCCTTCTTAATGAAAGTGTTAAAAGGCTATAGATCCCAATAGAGGGGGTGAATTGGATGTTTAAAAAAAATTTCAAGTGAAAGATTAATTTTAAATTTATAGAAAACTTAGTTGTAAAAGTATATAAAATTATTTATAATGAAAGGGCAAAGCAAGTAACCAAACCATATAGAAAAGCAAAGTGCAAAAAAAATAAAAGACATAAGACACAGGGATTTTTACGTGGTTTAGCCAAATCAAAAAATTAGCTTACTTTTATGCTTAGTCACTCGGATTAAGAATTCACTAATCAAAGTAAGATTACAATAAATCTCCCATACTTTCCTACATTGGGCAAGTACAACCCAACACCATACTCTCTTACACTAGGTAAGTACAACCCCAAATAAATAATGCACTCTCTTGCACATGCAAATACAACCCAAAACAAGTTCAAAAAGATCAAGAAAAAGAAAGATATAATTATGAATATCTAACTCTTAATTTAAAATAAATTTTCACTCAAACCCACTAAATAATATCAAGATAAAAAGGAAAGAGCTCAAACTATATATTCTATTTTATGACTTTAAAAGAATACATTAAGCCTAAATCAAAAGCATGAGTTAAATCAACTGTATAAAATGAAGTACAATGATTTGAAAGTGCAAAAAACATTCTATCTTTGAAAAATATCTGCACAAAGTTAAATGATAATATAAAAATAAGAATTTTAAACACAAATTTCTATAAGTATTTAAAATAAATTGAAGTTTAAAATAACTTGCACAATGTAGAGAGTCAAAGATATATAAAGTGAAGACTTTAAACAATAATTTGAAAGCCTTAATAAAATGATTTTATCCTAAACCAAATCAGAAACAAAGTTGTAAAAGCCTTATGAAGATGATTAAAATTCAATCAAATAAAAAAGAAAAGCTTAAAATTACTTGGAATAAGAATGAAAAGAACTTAAAGAGGTCTTTAGCAATAAACAATATAGTTTTCTTCAATCAAATAAGGCCAACAAACTCAATGCAACAAATGATTAAAGTAAATTAACACTTTTACTCAAGTCCTTTGGTTGTGTGAGAACATGAGAACAAGACTTAATGATGATTCTTTCAAAGCCTTAAGGAAGCTTGAACACAATGGTGAGGATCTTCCCAATGAAAGGTTGTTGAAGAAATGTCGAAATAAGAGAAGCCTTAGCACTTTGAATTTAAGAACCACTCAAAGAAATTAACTAGCATTAGTTTGGCCAAGGTGGAGAAATTCAAGAAGAAATGAAGTCATGAGAGCACCTCTACTTATAATATTAGATCCAAGAGTTGGTTGGCCACCATAAGACCAAAAAAAAAAAATGATAAGGAAAGAATGAGATGGAAATTAAGTAAGGAAGAAATTTGAATTTCAAGATAAAAGCATTTGGTTTGGCCAGTCAAGCATTAGAAAGAATGTGGCTTACCATAAGTGAGCCAACACAAATTTATAATAAAACTAAAGTAATGTATCATTTTTCTAATTTGAAGGAAAGAAGAAAAGAAAATTAAGATGGAAATCAAGTGTGATAATGATTTGATTTTTAAAAATAAAATACATGTAAAATAATTTGAAAAAATTTAAATCCATTTTTTCTGTGGGTGTGGGTGTGGGTGTGGTTAGCCAAGAAAGAGAGAAGAAGGAGATTAAATCACTTAGCATAAATAAGGACTTGTTAATAAATATGAAGATTAATTAATAGAAAGAGTTTGAATTTATTTGAAATGAAATAAATATAATAAACATGAACACATGGCCTAATGAAGCCTTTCTGTAAAGTTTCATTAAATAATGAATGCAATTTATATGAGGGATTAATTACTTAATTAGATTGTAATTAATAATGCAAGACACATAAATTAATTTAAATAAAATAATTCAACTAAATAAGATGGGAGTTTTGGCCAAGACCATTCCATGTATGGTTTAGATCCCAATAATTGTAATTAAATTTAAATGCAAATAAAAGATTAATATACAAAAATTAAAAATCAAACTCAACTTAAACTAATTAAAAATGAATTAAAGGGAGCTAGCCAAATACTTTTTATAAATGAAAAATTAAATTAGGAATATGCAATTAATTTAATGGGCACTTGAATTTTAAATTGAATTAGATTAAACTAAATTATATAACTTTAAATTCAACTAAATAAAGAATATGAGGGAAGGCCAAAGCATACTAAAATGGGATGCAATAAATTAGAAAATAATTTAAAGCAAAATCTAATTTTAAATTCATAGAATTTATATTTTAAAAATAAAATAGTTTTGAAATTCAAAATAACATAAAATGAGAAAGAAATAATATGGAATTATATTAAATAAATCTCTAAAAATTTATCATGCCAAAAATATCATAAATTTGGCCAAAAATAAAAATTAAAGAGAATTATTAATAGGAGAGAGCAAATGAAGGTTTTGCAAGAGAAAAAGAATATTTTGGATATTGAAAAACTAATTTAATTATCATGCTAAAATAAATAGTAAAATTAATCTAAGCATGAAAAAAAGTTAATGAAGTGGAAAATAAAATCAACTTAAATTAAGATGCAATATATAAGGCTTAAACTAATACAAATAGTCAAATTATCCAAAGTGCAAATTTTCAAGAATAATAACAAAGTGAAGCAAATAAAATATAAAAAAAATTGTAAAAATAAAAATAAATGATATTAAAATATTATGGTCATTATTTTTATTTTAATGAGTTTTTATTTATCTTTATATCATAAATCCTAGGAAGATTCTCAAACTGTCCAAATCCAGGCTGATGTAAATTTCCAAATTTGACTACGCAAGTTGAGTCAAGTGAGATTTCTAAAATACCAAAAATAAATCATTGGTATCATCAAATAATTTATTTGTTATCATCAAAATCAATTATAAAAACAATGGGGCTCATGGAGCCAACAAAAAGAAATTTCTTGTTGGGCCATCATTATGGCTTAAACTTACATCTCCACCATATATATGATATATGCATCAAATAATGGTTTCATTAAGGATGCAACAATTAATACAAAAATAAAAGTGTATTATGGTTTTCTTGGTGAAAATTGGCTTTATTGTACAAGGATAGATTGAGGCACTGAATAAGTGTTATTTTAAGATGCAATGATAGAGGGAGGTTGATTTCCAACTTAAGATCTAAGTGTCACCATGGTAGTGGCAATCTAACCTACTTGTAGTTAATGCTTCTATATTGAGATATAATTTTCTTTATCATGTTCAAGAGCTAAGACATATTGTTTTTACTCTATATCAGATGATTATTCTTCTCCTTAAATATTTTATAAGGATTATTCTTAGGATGTTTTCTTTTTTTTTAATAGATGACCTTCCCTATCTAATAGTTACCATCACATGGGCTACAAGTTAATGTGGGACAAGGTGTCAATCAAATGTGGAAATGGACCAACATCAATAAATGAAGAATTCATGTGGCATAAGGTCCTAATCAAGTGACTAAATGGACTATATTAATGAGCTTGTAAAAAGAGTATTAAGAGGACTTAAAGTTTGATGCATTAAGACAACTAAAGAGATATGGGCATTTTATGTGTTGTAATTTGTGTTATATAATGTAAATTATCATGATTAAATGTTGTGCTTATGTCATGGTTGAAATCATGTAATTTTATGTGTTAATATGTGTAAGTGGTAGTCTAGCTCCTAAGCGCTAGTCTTCCAACACCATGAAACTACATTTTGAAGTATTTTATGTTTGAGGATAGTGATGATAGTGCCTAGGCATTGTGTTCAGATAGGTTCAATTTTAGGCAATTTTTAAAACTAATTAAATAGTTATTTTGAAGGGACACACCCTTTGGTGACTAATAACTTTTAAAAACATTATTTTATCTATGAAAGTAAGTGATGTTTGATGTTTTTAAAGAGAATTGAGTGAAGAAACTCATTAGTTTGGAGCTTGGTGGCTAGCCAAAGAAAGAAGTTTGGTGATTCATTTCTAAACACTACTTTGGTGAATAGTATTATTGCTTTATTTGTTCCATTTAATATGGTGTGTTTTCCTTGCAATATTCTATAATTTTTGGTATTTAAGACTGTTTTCAACACTATAACAATTAAATCCATAATGTTTCTACCAAATTTTTATATTAAATCCCACATGTAAAGGTCGACCTCAACCTAGGTGTTTTAAGACCTAGTCTGTGAGTGGCTTGCATTTGGCTAATCAAACCTCCAAATAAATATGCCAAAATATCCAAATTACTAGACCATATAATTATCTATAATATAAATGTATTAATTTGTTAATGTTATTTAAATATATTTGAAGTTTAATCCACTTAAAGTCCAAAGTAGACTATTGCTAGAAATCAATTTCTATGTAATAAGTCTAAAGAAAAGCTCTAAAAAAATTATCAAAACTTTTTCAAAATTTAAAAAACTTTTCTAGATTACATTTACATTTCTTTTACTACAATCTCTATCTTATTTCATGTAATTTGGATATCTAACAAGAGAGATCTAATTACAGTAATTTGGGGTTCTAAATATAGGACTATTTTCTGTTCATTGGTTGGCTGACCACTTTTTTTTTAAAATCTCTAATATCCCTTAAAATTAAAATCCACCTCATATAGCCTTAATTCTTGAGCATCTTAGGAGAGCTCCGAATTCACCAATTTGATCAAGTCAGTGATATAACCCATCCATCGCCACCATAAGGACTTTCTCATTTTCCTTTAAAATGATTTATTTTCAATGGTCATCCTATTCATTAGATTTATATCATTAATAATTATTTTTGGAAGGTGATTTAGATTTTATTTTCGATGGAGTAATGATTTCTTAAGAGTTACCATTCTAACCCATTTTTTTTAAGGAGGTTGTTGTAGGAAAATCCTCTGAGCATTGTCTAAACAAGCTTTAGAGAAATAACATGATGTTTCATCATCTAAGATATTTTCAATTGTTATTTAGAGAAAAGAAGTTAAAACTTGATTCTTTCCAATATTAATAATAAGATAACCAAGCTTAATGATAGATTCACTTAATGACATAAGCGTAGTTGAGACATTTGAGCAATAATTTATCATATAGAATTTGGAGCAAGGAGCATTCTACATCAAACCTTTTTGATAAAGCATAATAAGTAAAATCTTTGAATACTTGGTGACTAATTATGGTAATGAGCCTCAAGCTGCTGCCAAACAACTGGTGCTTTACCAATTATGGGTTGAATGACTTCTTGAATTCTTTAAATTAAAACTTTGGATGTATCTTAAGTGACTTGTACAACTGGTTGAGCTGGAGTAAGGGATAGCCTTGACTAAATGACTATCCATCTTTACAACTTCAAACTTATTTGGAGAGAAAGTACTAATAATGGTAATAGGCTTTTGTTTCTTTTGCAATTTTTCATTTGTTTGGACAATTTTTGTTAGGTGCAATATTAAGTGAGGTAGTCTTTTGAATATTTTAAAAAGATATGTGATAAATACAGAAGTTCTAAACAACCTGGTAAAAATAGAAGGTATGTTATTCAAATTGACAACAGGAAAGTCTCTTTTCTAGAGGAAAAGTAAACAATGAATGAGAAGACCCACTAAATGATTTCTTTTTTTTCTTTTTTTTTCTTTTTTGAGAAGGGTATAAAGCAACCTATATAGGAGCTAAAACACTAATAATCACCAAGGTTAGTTGATTAGAATCATTGAAATTGAAAGTACAAATTTCATCCTAGAAAGCTATTTAGGGCAAGATTCTTCTCACCCATGTAGATTATTCAATAGTGAAGTTCCTATTAGTCATCTATTAAATAAAATAAATTATTAAATTTCGTAAAAAAATGTTTTTAAGATATTTGAATTGAAATTCTAATTCTTTTATAAGAGAATTAGAATATAAAATGTTTGTCTATTACATTAAAGTATGAAAATTAATTAGAGTTTTTACTACCAAAGTAAAACTCTTGGCTAAAAAGTAAAGGGTCACAATTTAGCAAGAATTATCATTATAATATAATCCATATAATGAATGATAGTTTGCAAGGTAGAGGTTGAATCACTATAACCAAGCAAAATGATGATCTAATACACAAAATGTATATACAGTAAATGCCATTAAACTACCAAGGACTCCATAAGGCATACAATGAGTTTAAAAGGACTATGGGTAAGGTGAGGAGATTAAGAAAAAGGTAGAAATAGCCTTAGTTTGAACCTCATGGATCCATCATCCTAAGCTGACAATCAAGCCTATAACCATTTAGCTTGGAAAGGTAGTCAAATTATAACTCAATTTAGAGGTGCTTTGCTAATAACTATGAGTTGTGTCTTTTAGAGTTGGTCTGATGGCCTAGACAAATGAAGGGAAATAATAGAATCCTATGTATAAGTTTCCAAGGAATAAGTTTAGAAAGATGTAGAGCTCATCCAAATAAGTGACTACATGCCTACAAAAAGAAAGGATGGGTGATAAATTGGTCTTACGATTAGGATTATCTATACTAAACTTTTAAATATGTAGGTCAAGCTATCATTATCTATAGCAGTAAGACATTCTAATTTCTATTAAAATGATGCATACATGATATGCTAATTATTTCTCCTTTGGTGAAATATTTATGCATGCTTAGGTTTGTTCATGATATAACGAGTGCCAATCCATGATGTTGGAAAGCTCAACTTCATACCTCATCCAAGTGATATAAAAGGAGCTAAGGTGTTTAATTTAGGAAAATTTGGCCATAAAAGACCTTAATTTTAATATTTAATATATTATCTTAATCATTTTTACATTGCTTAAAATTTATTAAAGTTAAAAGAAAATATAATTTTTATCACGAGAGCTTAATAATCACAAAATACCAAATAAATACATTTTAATAAAGAAAAAAAGGATTAAATAAAGTAAATAATGTAATTAAATAATCACTATGTTGTGATGGCTATAAAAGAATAGGGGTTTATAAGCTGGTGCAAATGGGCTACCTGCTTATACATACTTAGATAACAAGAAGTACAAAGTAGTAGTCGAGCTTTGCCCATAATATAAGCTTAGACAAATTTCATAAATTAAATATAAATTAAATTTTTTTTCTTCTTTCTTCTAGTTCAAAATATATGTTTGTCCCTCATGATGTATTATCTTCACATATTAGGTCTAGAAACTTAATTTCTATTTTATTTTTACATAGGAAAAGTATAAAAAGTGTATTAATCATAGAAAACTCCTAAACTAAATGGAACCATCATGGCATGATAGAATTTGTAGTGAGATATGAACACATCAAAGGGCAATTATCACACAATTAATATTTTGATTTATGGCCCTCTATAAAGTAAAAGTGAAAGCATTGATCATAGATATAGAACATATAGAAAATATCTTTATCCTAATAATGATACATTAACAAAGTGGCATAGTACATTACAAGTTGCACAATCAAGGATAAACAATTTTAGTTGTACTCTCGCAACCTCATTCTATATAGCTAAATGATAGCACAAATAAAGATACTTAGCGATAATTTCTCTATGCTACTGAGTATGAGGCTGTAAACTATCACAACATGTAAGTGTGTGTGGATCAGTGTATCCTATGGATAATCTTATATGTTCATTACTTGCCAAGCTAAGTCAAATAAATAATCTAATCATCTCAAGACTTATCACCTTATATATATCATGTCGAAAACAAGTGATATGTTCTAGGATCTAATCATGGTTAAATAACTTCATTATTAAGTAAATTTTCATCTAAAAAGATAAGTTATTTAATCATGTTTTAGGTCAAGTCCAAGTTCTGATGAGGTATAAAATAAATTAATGTGTTGACGGGCATACAACTACATTAATATGATGGGGAGTATTTTTCATGACCAACTATAAAATTGTGGTGAAAAATTCTGATCATCATCATTATCTCTCAAAAGTATCTCCTCTCCTCTTCTCATCTTCATCCATCTTGAAAAGATAGATGAAGACAAAAAGAGAAGAAATAAAGAGAGAAAATAATGATACTTCTTTAGATGGACACAACATATATCTGCAGATGTACTTATCAGGGTGATCGAGTATGACATTGAGGAGAGGTGTACTATCTCAAAAGATAGAAGTCACCACCCTACAATGGACCTAATCACCTAAATAAGGAATCCTAAGGACTTATGGGTCTTTGAAATGTACCAGAGATTGTTCCCCTACTTTATATGGAAAAGTAAAGCAGGGGGCGGGTTTATCAGGTTTGTTAAGTTCCCTATGAAGGCAAACCCTCATAGTTAATTACATCCTAAGAAATGAGATTCCTTATGAATACTCTCGATTAAGGTAAATGTTCATTGTCTCCAAAGATTTCAAAGATAGGACTATCAATCAATTGGTTTATTTTTGGAAGATCAAATAGGATTGATCAAAAAGGAGGGAGTTCTTTTTAGAGCCAAAGGAAGATAAGTAGGGGATTCTTCTGATACTAGGAAGCCTAGTAAGCATCCCAAATTATCCTATGGGTGGGCTTTATATTTTTGAAATTTAATTGGTTGGGCTTTATATTTTTGAAATTAAATTGATTTATTTGTTTGAGTTGAATTTTCATTAGAAATCTAGGGCTTACAATTTCATGATACAAGGTCATGGAAATGACTAGGAGGTGAGGAATTATACCTGTAGCCCGTAAAGGGAAGAAGCAACCTCAAAACCTAAATCTAGGGAGCTTTGGTGAGGGCCAAAAGCATGACCTAAATCTAAGGTGAAAATAGGTATATGGTTTACCTCCACAAGAGAAGATAAACCACCTAGGGGTGGCTGCCAACTAACTCCTCCTATGATTTTAAATTCATGTAGGCAAGTCATATGCTTTTGCAAGATAGAAATATTGTTATTTATTTAGAATGAGACTAAGTCCTTAAACACACTCCCTAAGGGAATAGATCATGTAGGGCAATCTAATGCATATTTTTCATATGTTTTATTTTTATTTTGGACAATTCATTTAATTTAGGATATAGGATTCATATGCCTAATGCATGAGAAATTAGATTATGGGCCAAAAATAATAAGAAAGGAGGTATGTTTCCACCATGGCTCTCAAAGGTTAAGCCAAATTCCCTGGCAAAGGTGGAATCCCTCTAAATCAAGAGTAAAACAATATGCTTTTATGCATGATGTGAGAAAGAAAATACAACATCCAACTAATGGATTGCTAATTCTTTTATCTTAATTTATAACCTAAGCTTTAGGTGAGATTATGAGTTATTTATTTTCAATTTTGAGTTGTTTAATTTGGTAGAAAATTTATTTTTTCCTAAGATCCTAATCGTCATCCATGCCATACATCAAAGCAAAGAAGAAATTAGGAAAAGATGTCATCTTAATGCACAAGCTAAACAAGCATCACATAATTTATAAAGCTAGCGCAAAAGAATAAGAGACCTTTTGTGGTTGGGCTCCACTGCACAAACCCGAAAACAAAATGGATAGTCAAGCTCTACCATTATACAACTCAGAGTACAAATGAATTAATTACAATAAAGTAAGGAAATTCATGTTGTGGGGGTCTTCATTCTTCTTTTCTTCTTTCTTCTTTCTTCTTTCTTCTTTCTTCTTTTGGTTCCTTCTTTTGGATGGTTGGAATGTGGATGATCCAAAGACTTCACATGGTACATAAGATGCAATCTTATGACCAGTGTTCATCTTAATCCCCCATAAAAATCATTCCAAAATCCTAATTACAAAATTACATGAAAAGGGAAAAGTAAATCTAACTAAAACCTACAAAACAAAGATTAGCTAAACAAACCACATAATCCCAAGCATGTATATGCATAAATTGGACTTAGCACCCCACACATGGTTGACTAAGTCCACCTATCCTATTTTGGATTATGCTTAGGGGTATAAGCAACCTGCACAACAAAAGCAGTTATATTTTTATTACAGTGCCCATTAAGCACAATCCCCTATAGAAGACAATAGTTAGACTAAGATTGCCCTGCCATTCAATCTATGCACATACATCCTAACATTCAGACTAAAATATTACATCACAAAATAAAAGCAAATATCAAACCATGCACCGCTCTAACATAGGACTAGAAGTGGTGAGTTAGTTTAATGTGTGTGCTTTAAAAGTTTTGTGTAGTGTGCTTAGCTAGGCTTTAAGGTTTAGATTTTCTAAGTATGAAAATGTTCAACCTAGAGGATGGTTTCAATTTAAGTTGTTTAGTTAATTTGGGTTAATTTTATTTAATGATTTTGTTTGGTTTCAATGAATCTACTTAATAACTAAAGGTTATAAAGAGATGAAAAGAGAAGAGAACATTTCTTTCCTCCCTACCTTAAGTGATTTCTAAGGTGGATTAATTATTGATTTTTATTTAGTGAATGTTTTATTATGTGTTTTAATTAATCCTAAGTTTAGATTTTCCCTAAACAAACCTATTCAAAGAGAAATGCATTTTAAGATTAAGTAAAGTGAATTACTATCACAAAACACACAACACTTTATTTCTTTCCAACATGTGTATCATGCACATGAATGAATCCTAAGCATATCTATACATGCAATGCAAGTATTTAGCATACCTTAATGATGAATGCTAAGAGAGGTTGCTTAAGAAAATTTGGAATGTTTCATGTATGCATGATTTTGGTAAGTATAAGAGACTGATTCTTTTATCCATTTTTCATATGCATATTCACAAGTATAAAAGACATAAGTGAGTACGGTGCCATTGTTAGCACTAGGGGTGTAAGGTACAAGACCTACTTAGGGATACTTAAAGCCTCACAACCCTGGTGTTGTCCAGAAAAATATATCACTTTTCTTAAATACATGTGTATGTACAAAAAGAAATGCATGGAAAGAGAGTCATGAAAAAAATTTCATGCATGTTTGTTTGATCTTGGTTGTTTAGTTTATGTATGTGATGTGGAATCCTTTCTTAAGTTATGACATAGGAGTGTATAGGAATGGATTTAAACAAGTGTTATGTCCTTTTCAAATGGACTATACACTTTGCAAATCCTATACAATCCTATGTTAAGAAAGAGAGGGAAAACACATAACACATTTTATGCTATTCACATGCAAGCTCATAAGTACTTATAGATAGCATACTTTTCATTTTTAATGTTTGATTTATAAGTTTTGAAAATAATTTTGGATTTAGTAGTGATAATAGCCATTCATATTCTTACTTTAGCCAAAATATGTGATTTGACATAAAAGAAACATTCATTTTAATTTTATTTTTCAAAAGACATGGATGCATGATTTTTACATGACATACAAATTTAACATGATAAGAAAGAAATAAAGTGATGCAAGCATGTCAATTTATTCACCCTAATTAATTCCTAAAGATAATCCTATGGAATAAGATCATTTAAAGTGAATCAAATTTGGTTTAAGAAATTTTTATTTTGTTTTGAGTTTGATTTAAAATTTAAGAAAAGTGAGAAGGTTTGCTGGTCCTAACCCATTTCCACATGTGTGTATTGTTTGAGTTTAATTTTTAGGTGATTAGATCAATTTTATACTTTGATTAGGTTAAGGTGCAGATTAAGTTCATTAATTACCCCTTACTTACACCACTTTAATATATTTAATCAAATAATTATAAACCAATGTATGACATAAAACCACAAGGAATTTAAATTAGCAATGCATCAAAGAAAGAAAGGGGCCTAATGCATTTGGCTCATAATTATTGATTAATTAAGTTAAAGGGTTCAATTTAAGTATTTTCATAACCCTTCCTACACATATGGGTTAGGGATGATTTCCTTAACCAACTTAAGTTATTGAAAACTAAGCAATCAACCCAAGAAGAAATTGATTAAGTTCTGGAATGTTTTTGAAAATTTTATCAAGTTAATTAAGTAGGTCATTAGTGGATTAGCCCTTAATTAAATTTAGATTAAGGAAGGAAAGGGGTTTAGGGAATGGCTTGGGGAAAATACCCCAAACCCATTCCATAAACCTCCTCTTCACTTAAATAAAGTTTAATTAAGGAATTAAACCACTATTCATATGCTTAATTAAGCTTAATTACATTAAGAGAGTGATTCAAGATTCATTAATTTATTTCCTTAATTAACTCATCAATAAATTCCAAAAAAATTAGGGGAGTCAGAGGTCATCCCACTAAATACATCCGAGAAACTTGGGAATCAATTAATGAAGTAATTAGGGATTCATTAGGGTTATTAAGTTTTCAATAAAACCCTAATTAAGGAAATTTATTGTTCAAAATTAATTGGAAATAATTTTAATTAATTTCCCTCTAAATTATCTTCAAAATGCATTTTATTTTGTATTTTTCTGATTTCTCTACATTTAGTTATGCAATTTTGAAGATTCAATCATTATGGATTAATTAAAATGCTAATTATATAACTAATCCCATCGGTGCCACGTGAACCGATGACATGGCACGCGCTTTCCATGTGGTGCAACGAGATTGATTATTTAAGTTATCACATCCAATACCGCATCAACTGGCGGTGCTACACTCTTTCTCCTTGACCGTTCGATCAAAGATCGGATGGTTAGGATTAAGCATGTGGTTCTTAAGGGATAAATCAAAGGATCTTATGAGGATTAATCAGGACCATCCATCCAAAATGCATGGATGGACAGTCCATGATCTGTCATTGAGCTCGCCTACAGGAGAGGGCAACCGTTCACCCTTTAGAGCTTGATCTGAGCTCGATTGAGCTCGAATTGAGCTCAAACTTAACCCACACCATCATCATGTAAGGAGATGAAGATATAACGATCAAATTCACATGGGATGAAAGTTTCTTTCACAAAGGACCAAACAGTGGATCTTCTTATGGACCAAAGTGGGCTTCAATTGCTTGCGGCCTTGATCAAACTCCCCTCTGCTGTGCCTTGAGAACTTGGATAAATACTTGGGTGAGCTTGATTGGGTCCCCTCAAGGTGCTTGAAAGAGCAATTGAGTTGAAATTGAGTATTGAGTGAGATGGAATTCCTTACTACCTCACCTATTTTTGATTTTGATAAACCGAGAAAAGGAGAAATGCAAAGAGCTAGAGGAGGCTTGGAGAAGCTTGGGATTGCTTGCTCTGGCTTCCTTTGCTTCAATCGAGAGTGAGTGAGTGAAAATCAAATGGTATTAGGCGGAGTATATCTCCCCCTAGAAGGATCAGATGACCGTGAGTGTAGATGTTATTTTGATCAAATTGATTCTATGGGTTGAGTTGGTTAGGCCATTTTGGACACCATGTGGTTCGATTTGGCTAGAGGGAGGTAATGTAGAGGTTCTAATGTGCTAAATAAGATGGAGGAGTGATCCCCATGTGCTCATTTCCATGTGGGTGGTCAGTTTTGGCCTTGGGTTGGGTTTGGCTGACATAAACCCATTGGGTCATGTGCACCACACCCACTAGTGTCCACTTGGTCCACTAAGAGGGTGCCATGTGGCCATGAAAAGGATATGGCCAAATTCTTAGTGGAATTGGCCAGGTTTTTTGACCTAAGAGTAAAATGGTCATTTGGCTTTGATTTCACTTTGCGATTTAGAATAGTTTCAAATTTGGGTTGGTCCAAATTTCAAGGTGAGATTTGATGTCATTTGGCTCATGTTGACCCATTTAGGTCAAAATGGGTCAACTTGGGTCAAGTTGACCAATTGATCAAATTGGGCCAAACTAAGGGTTGGGTCAAGTTCATGTGGCCATTTAAAATGTGTTAGCATCATTGGTATGATTCAGTTGGATTTATATTTGGTTTTGGTTCATTTGATTACATTTAGGTCAAATGGGTCAAGTTGACCAATTTGATCCATTTGACCTAATTGGGTTAGGTCTGGGTTACATTAGGTTTGGTTGGTCATTTGAAATGTTTTGCAAGCTATGGTTTCAATCAATTTTGGTTAAATTTTATTTTGGCTCAATTTGACCTTTTAGGTCAAGTTGGGTTCATGGTCAATTGGGCTAGGTTGGGTCTACTTGGCCAATTGAGGCTTTGGTCAAGTTCAACGAGTGGTTTAGAATGAATTTGCCCCATTGGTTTCAATTAATTTGGCTTAGATCAAGTTTTGACACATTTTGACTTTTTAGGTCAACTTGGGTCAACTTGGGTCAACAGGCCAATTAGGCTAGGTTAGGCTCAAATGATGACTTGGTCAAGTTCAAACATTAATCATGAATTGGTTTTGATCAATGGTTTCAATCAATTTAGCCTATGGTGGATTTTAGCTGGTTTAGCTTTCATTTTAGCTAAGTGTTGAATCAGTCAACCCTTAGGTTTGACTTGGTTTGACCTAATTTGAGTGATTGATCATCTTATGATGATTGTTGCTCACAATGTGAGGCTTAGATTGGCACAGTTCAATCCAATTTGGGTAGGATTAGAATTTGGCTCAAAAAGGGTATTTTAGGTCAAGTGTGCCTAAGTTAGTCAATTAGCTTGATCAAGGCTTGATTCAAGTTTGGTTGAACTCACATATAGACATATGATTGAAATATAAATCCATTTTCAAGTGATTTGGAGTCAAATGGGTTTTGATTCATTTGACAATTTCAAGTTCAAAGGGTGAACAAGAGTTTGACTTGGGTTTGATTTTTGAATTTAGTTTTTGTTTGATGATTGAAGTTTATGTTTATATTTGGTTTCATGATTGAAGGATTGATTGAATCATGAAGAAAAATCAAGGGTTTGGCCTTGATTTTAGTTGGGTTTGGCTAAGTTCAAGGATTTGACTTGAAGAAGCATATGTTGGATTTCAGGTAGATTTTAGTTTGGGTTTTGGATTTAGTTTTGATTTGATGATTGATGTTTATGCTTATATTTGGTTTCATGATTGAAGGATTGACTGAGTCATGAAGAAAAAAAAATCAAGGGTTTCACTTGATTTGAGTTTGATTTGGCTAAGTTCAATAATTTGACTTGAAAGGCTTAGGTTGAATTTCGATTAGATTTGGGTTTGAGTTTTGAATTTGGTTTAATTGATTTGAATTTATATTTCATTTATATATGTGAATATAAATGAGAATATAAATGAGTTATGAGAAAATTTCTTGAGTTTGAAGTGATTTGAATTTGATTTGAGCTAAGTCCATAAGAAGGAATCAAAGAGACTTAGGAAAGATTTTGGAATTTGATTTGGATTTTGGATTTGAGTTTTGAATTTCAAACATTTGGAATTGATTCATGATTTGAGAAAATCCATTGAATTGATTCAAGGTTTTATTTGGAGTTGAAGTTGATATGAGTTTGGAGTTTGATTTTTGAATTTAGAGTTTAACTTGAAAGAAGGAAGTGAGGATTTGGTTCAAGCTAAAGGGTAAGAAAATTTTTCTAACACCCCTAAGGCATAACCCATTCCTATGGCTAACTCTTCTAAGTCTCTAGGGTTAGGCTAAGTGTTCACCTAATCACTGGAAGTGTCTTAATACTAGGAACTCTTAATGTCTAAGAGGGGTCCTATGTCTAAGATGGAGAAGTTGAGAGCCCATTCTAAAAATGAGGTCAACAAAAATGAAAGTTTAATATTCAACAAAGTTTGAACACTGAAAATTCTAAACAAAGTGATGTAAAGCTCAGAATGTTAATAGTGCAAAGGGAGGGTGAGTGGATATCATTTATCTAGAAGAAGGTAATGAAATTAAATATAGGGGTATACTCAAATCCTAATGTTGTCCAATCATAATGGCTAACTAAACCAAGTAGTGACTTAGTCATAAGTGAATGATTTGGTCAGGTAATAACTAACCAATAGTGGTTGGTTAGTTTTGTTAGCTCTATGAGCCTCATGTTCAATTTCATTAATTTTGATGATAACAAACATATGCTTGGATGTTCTGATATAGGTGTTAAGTGTTTCAGTACATTGATTTTAAAATGCACAAGATTGTTAATTATATATCCAATACATCTCACAATATATGTTTGATGCAATTGCTAGTATGGAGGAATAAAAAATAGATCAAGACGAATAGCTTGGAGTTCAAGATATAACATTTAAGGTTATATGGATTTAGAATGATCTCAAAGATCCATATGAGTTCATTAGCATGAATGGATTTGCTCATAATTTAACATATTACTTTAATCATTGATAATGAGCTTAATTAATATAAATAAATCATCCTTATCTAATTTTCATTCAAGTTCATAATTTTTGAAAAATTATCTACTTCATGCATAACATTTAAAATGTCAAAGCAATAAATGATAATTAATTATGATTATTGAGTGTAATTAGTTTAAATATTTAATATAATTAAAATTTTATAATAACTAACATATGTTTGATCATATCTAAATTATATCATATTTTCTAAATTAACAAAATTACATTAAAATTAATATTTTTGATAAAAGGCATTTTATAATTAAGTAATTTCGATTTGATTTTATCTCCAATGGATTCCTTGTATTTTTTTTCCTTCAATTAGATATGATACATGACCAACCTTCGATTAAAATCAATTTTATTAGGCCTTTTCAAACATTAGCTAATTGTAATATTAAATGCATGATATCCATTTTGAATATATTAATAGCCATCTTTGGTTATTTTTGATATGCCCATGTGACTAGCCATTTTTTAGCTATTTGAATCTGATATATATTTAATATAAATCATTTTTATTAAATATTATATTATTATATGATAAAATGATATTAGAATACTATATTTCTTTGAAATAATTTAAAATGACCATCTTGCTTATAAATAGTCCTCATACTCTTCATGAATGGGCTATCTTTCAAATTCAAAAAATCTTTTGAAAACATAAGAGAAAACTTATTAGATTTCTCTTCAAAGTGTTCTCCAAATATTACAAGATCAAATTTTTGGTGCAGATGCTTCAATGTCTTCAATTTAGCAAGCTTTCTAAAATATTACAAGATCTCTAGTTTATTTATTTTAATCATAATCTCATTTAGTTGTTCATACTATTTCACCATCTATTTTTTCTTTCAAATATTTACTTTTTGGTGTATTAGTCTTTGGACATCATAGTTTAAGTTTTTCGCATTAAAGTTTTTTCATTTTTTTTTGTGAAAATCTCTTGTGATAGTTTGTAGGATCTATTCCATCTTGCTAAAATTTTAATCTTTCTACAAATATCTTTTAGTTTCTTTAAATATTCCTTCATTAGTCTTATTTGAAAGATCATTTATCCTTAGATCTACTTTAGAAGTGTATTTTAAGTATTTAAAATTAATTTATTGTAATAAAAATACTTTTATATTTGCTAGACCTCTCTTTTCAATTAAAAACTTATCTAGCTTATTTAGATCTATTTTATCCTAATTTTATTTAAGTATTTTGTGATCATTTGTATTAATTTTAAGTACCATTTTGATTGAAGTAAAATAAATTATTTGTTGGAATTTTAAGGTATGTGCTAGAACTACTACATATCAAGTTTTTTTTATCAAAATATAATTTATAAGAAGTTAAATTATTTTATTTGGCACTTGTCATTTCATTTCAACTAATATTCTTTGTTTAAATAACTTTTATCTTGCTCAAATTTAATTAGATTTTCTATTTTTATTATTTCATTATTTTTAAAAAAAGTTTTGGGTGGAAAATTAATCATTCTTATTCTATTATATACATATTAGTTATAATTTCTCTTAAACTTAAAATTATTTTTTGCTGAAATATATTTTATTATACAATAGACTACTGTTAAATTAATTTAAAATCATTTTTACATTAGTCTTTAAATTACATTAAGATAAATAATTTGGTAAGATCATTTTAAAGATATTTATTTTATTATTTCTTATCAAAATTAAGTGAGAATTATATCTTGTTAAACTTGTTTGAAAATTTATTGTAAGTTGTAAAGTGATTATTTATAAGTTGTGAGATTACCTTTTAATTTAGATATGTTGGTAGATTTGTAAAAAACATATTATATATAATTTTTTTTTTGTGCTTCAAAATTTTTATTAGAGTTGTACTCACCCTTTTGCTGGAGAGTACGCATTATTGTAGGGATTCTACTCACCCCATTATAGGAGAGTAAAGTTTGTAAGCTAATTTATGTTTGTTGGATTCTTAGCTAGGGTGGTTAGGTGCAGACATAAGCTATTTTTGGGGTTTGACCGAACCACATAAAAATTGTATGTCTGTCATCTCTTTTTACTTTACTATACTTTATTTTTGATGCACAGTGAATTATAGCTTGGCATTATTAAATCAAAAAATAAATTTTCTAATAAAAGTTAAAATTTGAGATTTAACTTTTAAATTTTTAAGTATCACCCAATTCACTGCCCCCACCCCCGCGACATTCTTGGGTGGCATAGTAACTCACAAGTTTTAGTTGAACTTGATCCAAAGGATTGATACAGTTTGTCAAGAAAACAAACCATGCTAAGCAAAAATTGGGTCACTTTATGTATGACCAACTCATGAAAATTCAATAATCATACAAACATGATTGAAAAGGATATCAAAGATTAGAACACTTAACTCAAAGGATTAACTATGTGTGAAATCTTAGCAAATAAACATTGCTAAGAAATTAGAGATGATAATGTATGTTATCTTGCAATTGTTTAACAGGTTGGTTTAAAAGTTAGTTAGATCCTAAGATGCTATTTAGGGTGATCCTAGGTTATATGTTTCCCTAATATTTTTATATATCTCAAAGAGGTTATCATTCTATGTGCACATGAAGTGGTGCGACTGGGACTAATTAATATAATCATTCCCATAAAAGAGTAGAGTTGAAATCAAATTAATCATACTTAGAGATCTATGGTGTTAATGTGTGCTCAAGATAGATGCATGATATAGTGCAAATGCATGCACATGGAATGTTATGACATACACAAATGTTATACTATTCTTTCCTTGAATCATCTAGAAAATTTATGATTTGAAATTATGTACATAAAAATAAATTGACTCAAGTTGAAGGGCAACATTTATCTTGTGGGCCCCACTTGTTAACTACCCATCAACATGAGTTATTTTATCTTACAAATTTCTTTTGAGTTATTTATGAGTAATTATTTAAGGCTTCCAATTATTTTAAATTTTTGGATTTTAATTAAATTTATTTAATTTTTATCAACTTTTAAAATTCATAATTATCTATCATTTTGTTTAAAAATTTTATTTAAAATTTTATTAGAATTTTTCAAATATTTGTTTTATTTTTCTAAAATTTTAAATTAATTTAGGGACCTTTTAATATTTTAAAAGAATATTAATTACATATCATATTTACTGAATTGATTGTTTCATCATTAAATTAAAAGTTTATTGATTTTTAACAATTTCATTAATTTAGAATTTATGATAATTTTATGATCAATATAGGTTACTATTATAATTATTTTTAATTATATTTTACGTAATTAATAATTATTAATTTAATTTATTAAATTACAAATTTTACTTTAAAAGTTAATTTTTCTGTTCAAATTATCATCAAAAGAGTATGAAATTTTTATGAAAGTTTTAAATAACAATTCAAATTTTTAATAAATTTAACATAATTATTTTAATTTTTTTTTATGTTTCTAAATTTTTATTAAACTAAAATAACATGTAAAAATCATAAATTTTTTATTTTATTTTAAAAAATTATTGATATCTTAAAGAAATATTAGATTATTGTTTATAACATTTTGTTAATATTACATAATTATATTTTATGTATTTTAATTTTCTTTAAATTTTTAAATAATAATTAATTTACTATAAAAATTAGAAATTTATTCATTTTAGCTCAAAAGATTATTAAAATTTTATATTTTGTTTAGATAATCATTTTCAACATTGTCTAATTTTTCCCTAATTTTATTTAATATATTTATTATTTTTAAAATTTTGATTGTTGTTTTGACCTATTAAAAATTACATAATCATAAAATTTTAATTTGAAAAATTACGAATTTTTTTCAATTAAGCTTAGTTTATTGATTTTATTATAGTCTTAATGTTTTTTATTTTTTCTATAAATATTTCAATTTGTATGATTTTTAAACAAAATAATTATGGAAATAAAAATTAATAACCTTTTTATTTTAATTCAAATTGGTTTAAGATTTTTATAGGGAGTTCCTATAGTTAGCCAACATTGTTTATACAAGTTCTACAATTTTTGAATTTGATTTAGTCGTTTGATCACTTAAAATAGTAATCAGATGAATTTTTAAAATTATGATTAAGTTAATTAATTTGATTTTCAAAATGTTCCTAGAATCTAAGTTTCATACAATGGCTACCTTAAAAGTTTAAGAGTATAATACAAAATACATAATTCAAGGCAAAAATCAAAATAAAACCTGTAAAATTTAAGCTTATATGCATTATTTCATGGTCTACCCTCATCTAAACCATTAGGCAGCCTAACTTGAGTCAACCCCAACCCAAAATATTGAACTTCTAATCATTTGAAGTAAAAAATACTCATTGGGAACAAAGAGGAAGAAGAAGGATATCAATTCCATGGCTTATCCAGCCATGATGTAGCCTTCAAGGCTTTAATGATGAAAACAAAGAATAAGACAAGTAGAAAATGTGGAGTTATACTTTAATAAGGTTAATTTGATTATAAGATTGATTTTTGTAGCTTCTCATAGTTGAGACGAGCTCACTTAAACATTTTATTGAGTTTTGTTCATCTAGATTGATAGGAGGGACAAGTTCAAGTGAGGTGGAAGACACAAATTAGTGTTGAAAGTAACTAACTAATCAGGGAGATGAGGAGAAGATTCAAATTTTTTTAGGGAGTTCAAAAGAAACTTTCCAACCCTTTGAATTGGTTGAATTAAAGGCTTATTTATAGGCATTGATAAATCCAAACTCAACTAATGGTTGAGCTTAGTTTATTATTGATTGGAGGCTGATTTTGGCCAAAAAGATATAGGGAAGGTGTTAGGGAGTTAAATGGATGGATAAAAATGGATCCAGGTTTATCCATGAGCTACTTCCCATTAGAGGAGTTTTTTAACCTTTTAACAAACCTAAGAATAGGATAGGTAATTTATGGACTCCCTAAACTCAATGAGAAATGGGTTAGGATTTGGTTCTAGTATACGATATCGAGGTGACTTTTCCTTTTATTGAAGTTGAAGGAATTTTGGAGAATTTTTTGGCTTAATGGATCAATTCACCCATTAAGGCCCATGTCTTTAGCCTATTTAATTGATTTACAAAGGTTGATCAAATCAAGTTAGTGTGAGCTAAAGTATTGATTTGAACACTCTCCTCTAGCTCTATGCCACATTTTATGAGAAGAGTTTGCCATTTGGTTAGTCAATTCTATTTTTGAAATAAGGCATGTCCATTTAAATTTATATTGGACACAATTAACCATAAAATTTAATTGGCCCACATGGAGTAGTTAAACTAACTTGTGTTGAACTAGAAAATTATTTAAGACATCCTTGGTTATAATGATGTTTGAGAGTTTAACTTTTTATAAAGATTAGGTTGGTCTAATCGAATCCTTAAGTGGAATAAAAACATTAATCTAATCCATTGTCATGAATTTTTGGGCTTGGGCTCATGGGTAATTGAGCCAACTATGCTATGAAGATTGTAAAAGGTCTTAGGAGAAATGCTTTGATTTAATTTGGGCTAATTAGTTTATTGTTTAAAGCTGTTTAGATGTCCTTTGCATAGTTTGATCAGAGTGAGTCAAAGAGGATCAATTTGGTTAAGCTGATGAAATTAGATCTACCAATAAACCCTAAAGTTCCTATTTAAATACACATTAGCTTCTTGGATAGTTTGATGACCATTGAATATATTTATTAATTTCAACTCATATTGGACTAAGGATGACCTAAGTTTGACCAAAGTTTAACTTCATGGCCTATGGTCAACTTATATTATGGTAAAAAAATATTGTTGGAATTAAAAGTAAAGGTTATGGTTCATAAGTTTGATAAAGGAAGACACCTGCTTATGGGTTTGGGTTGAGATGAAAGTAAATGATTTCAGTCAATCCCCTAAATTAAGGTTGGCTAAGCCAAATATTATAATCTTATGATCAATTACATAAATAATTAAATCAATGAGATGGACTGATTGCTCAAAATCAACACTTATATTTATTAGAAGATGGATGAATCTAGGTAATAAAATAAGTCTAGTATAGGGCTAATTAGATTAAAACCTCATTTATAAGAAAGATTTACCAAAGATCCTCTTACATGGGCTCTTCTTAAAGCTTACAGAGGCTAACCTAATTGGATAATTTGGTTGGAATTATTGGTTACTTAGAAAAGATTTAGTGCTTGACCATCCTAACATTTTTTTAATGTTAATAGTGGATTTAATGTCTAAATAAAGAAAACTCTCAAAAAGTCATGATTGAAACTTTCATAGGATTGTCTATGTCCCAATAATTTGGTCCAAAAAAAAAACATAAGATCAAGATATATGTCATTATTGGCTCACTATAACCCCAAATTATGAAATTTACTAGAAAATGTCATCAATGCTAAATTCATGGTCTAATACATCACAAGTCTACTAATGTCCTACATCGATTATTTCCTCTTAGCCATTTTATTGTTGGGGAACATATATAATCAAACCAATTGAACTCTCCTTTTAAAAGCTATAGATTCATATTGGCTATCCTTGATTTTTTTTAGGTTGACCAAAGTAATTTCTTTAAAAGAGGTTGAAGTAGATAATGTATAAAAATTCTTTTGAGACCACATAGTTTATTAATGTGGCATACCTTATCATAGCATATTTACTAATGGTATGGCTTTTAAAAGTACTATGATAAATAGGTTTGCTCGCCACTATAATATTGATTAGCAATTTTCAATTAATTATTACCCAAGTGCCAATGGTTTCACAAAATCATTCAATAAGACTTTGGTGAACTTGTTAAAGAAAATCTTGTCTACACATAAATAAAAATGGCATGATATACTATTAAAAACTTTGTGGGATTATAGAACCACATACTACACCCCTACATAGGCAACTCCCTTTGCATTAACGTTTTGGTTAGAGGTAGTTCTCTTATTAGAAGTTGATTTATCATCATTGCACATAGCAACTAATACAAAATTGAACAATAAGTAAATTACTTAACCTAAATTAGAAGAGCTGGACAATCTAGATGAACTTCAATTACAAGACAAATAAAGTCTTGAATTATACCATGCTCAAATGACATGAGTGCATGAAAAACATTTTAGACTTAGGAAATTCATTATTAGGGATCTATTGTTAGTACTAAAAAGACCAATATCATGCATTGATGACCAGGAGGCTTATTTAAGCCCATATGTGAAGTCCCATTCATAATTGAAATAGTATATGAAGTACAAGCATATCTTCTGATAGATAAAGATTGCACCCACCCTTTACATTCTGTAAATGGTCATGTCCTAAAAAATATTATTGCTAAAGTTTTGCACCTTTTATGGTCATTATTTTAAAAGGAAGGCATCTTTTATGTCTATTAATTCTAATAAACTTCTCACTATCTAGTTACTTCCCCTTAAAAAAAATGAGTGGATGAGTCCCTAATTCTATCCCTTTAATATAATCTCCTGATAAATAGCCTCTCTAAGACACACTTAACTGGTTTTATTACATCATACAATAGTTACATGATGAGTCACTGTATTCTATTGGTGGAGTTTTGGTGTATTGCCTTTCACTCTTGAATTGGTAAGCATCTCAATTCCCATACAACAACCATATGAGATAAATATTTATCAGCAAGCACGATCTGCTCCAATTGTTTCACCTTTTGTCCCACCTTCTATTTGTCCCATAAATTTTTATCAACTTCTAGAGGGCAATGCATTACAGTATTTATTATAGTTAGAAGATATTATAATCTCCTAGGTCATGGATGAAGTGCTTGGTATTATTATTCAGATGAATTTTTAAGGCCCAATCTCAGTATCTTAACTAATTGATGAATTATATTTTGGCATCAAACATAGTGTTTATTAAATATATCTTGACAATTCCCATGGAAAGTATGCTTACATTATGCTTAGGTCTGTAATGAAGTTATGGCATGTAAACGAGAGGGTGAATTGGATTTTTAAAATAATTTCAAATTAAAAGTTAATTTGAATGCTCTATAGAAAAGTTAATTATAAATTATTATACTTTAATGAATCACAAAAATTAATATACAACAATAAAAAAGGTAAAGGCATAGGAAAAGAAAAAAAAAAAGAACACAAAAATTTTTGTGGTTTGGCCAAACCCCAACATCCTACCTAGCAACCCAAGCTAGGAATTCACTAAGTCAAAGTTGAGATTGTAAAAAATCTCCCATACTCTCCTTCATGGGCAAGTATAACCCAACACCATACTTTCCTACATGGAAAAATATAACCCAACACCATACTTTCCTACGCGAGCAGGTACAACCCCAACAAAGAATAAAAATAAAGAAGAGAAAAGAGATAAAGATCTAACTCTCAATTTAAAAATATTTTGCACTCACAACCCAACTATATCAATATTAAAACAAGTGATTTAAAAGAAAGAGATCTCACTTAAATATTAATTAAGATTGAAGTTAATGTAAGACCGTGAATGAAATATTAAATGTAAGTAAGTCTTTAAAGAAGTTTGATTTAAATTAAAGAAATGAATGCTTGAAATTAAAATGATTTGATATAATAATTTTAAAACACTAGAAAATAAATGAGTGATACATTAAAACAAATGATATAAGTAAACTTATGATATGCAATTAACAAGTTGATATAAAAACCAAGATGAAAGTTCACTTTAAAATCATTCACAAGAATAAGGTAGTATGCAAGTGATAGAAAAAGACTTGTAATTTTATGCTTGCAAATCACTTGAATGCAACTTGAAATCAAACATCAAATTTCTTCCACATAAACTTATATGAAAATGAAAGAAGGCAAGGAGAACTTTAAAAACAAAACCTTAAATAAATAATTCAAGTATATTAGCCAAGATGAAATCTTCAATCATAAATAAATTTTTTCATGAAAACCAAGATCATATGGATTGGACAAGAAGAGAAATAAGGTGAGGTGAAGAGTTTTTCACCATGGAAATTATTTTATAACCCTTAAAGTTTTAGCCATGGTCTATTTCACCAATTCTTCAAGTTTTCTGAAGCTATCTTCAAGTGAGGTTTTAGCCAAGTGAAGAAGAAGAATGTTAAGAGATTTTTAGCACTTCAATCACCAGAGAGTCTCCAAGAATTATGTAGCAAGAGGTCAGCCTGTTGGAGAAGAGAGGAGAAGAAAAAACTTTCCCAAGATTCAAAGCCACTTTAAATAGAGAAGGAAAAAAAGCTAGGATCAGCCAATGCATGAAGGTATTGGAGGAAAAGTCATTTTAGAAGAGATTTGAATTAGATCATATAATCAATCAAAAAACAAAATGCATTTAAGATTTTTAGCAATGATAAAATAAGAGGGGAAAATAGATTTGGAAATGATTTGAAATGGAAATCCAATTTGATATGGGAGAATTAATGGGTCAGTCAAGGATGTAATTCACTTAAAAGAAGCTATTAATGAGTCGATCATGGAGGATAACTATTGGATTGTATCTATGGATGAAGAATTAAATTAGTTTGTTAGAAATGATGTGTGGGGATTAGTTCATAGACCTTAAGAACAAAATGTTATAGGAACCAAATGGGTCTTTAGGAATAAGTTAGATGACTCAAGACACATTGTTAGAAATAAGGATAGACTAGTTGCACAAAGATATACTCAGAGTAAAGGGATAGATTTTGAAGAATCTTTTGCCCTTATAACTAGATTAGAAGCTATTAAATTACTCCTTACTAATGCCTGTTGAAAAGACTTTAAATTTTTTCAAATGGATGTAAAAAGTGAATTTTTATATGACTTTATAGATCAAGATGTCTTTGTAGAACAACCTCTTGGTTATGAAAATGTGGAATTTCTAGATCATGTTTTTAAATTGAAGAAAGCATTATATGGATTGAGACATGCTCCTAGAGCTTGGTATGATAGATTGTGTGGCTTTCTTATAGATCAAGGTTCTAAGAAAGGTAGAGTAGATTCCACCCTATTCCTTAAGAATTTAAGTGATGATTTGATTATTCATATTTATGTGGATGACATCTTATTTGGTAGTACAAATGAATCGTTATGTGTTGAATTTTCATCTTTGATGTCCAAATAATATGAGATGAGCATGATGGGTGAACTTAATTTTTTCTTAGGACTTCAAGTAAAACAACAAGAAAAAGGCACTTTTATTTATCAAAATAAGTATACCAATGACTTGATAGAGAGATTTAATATGAAAAAATTTAAATCTAGTAAGACACCCATGTGTCCCTCTGCTAAACTTGATTTACACGAGTCAGAAAAATAAGTTGATTAAAAACTTTATAGAAGTATGATTGATTCTCTTTTATATCTTGCTATTAGTAAGCTTGATATTATGTTTGTTGTATGTTTATGTGCTCATTTTCAAGCTACTCTAATTGAATCTCATTTAACGATCATTAAGCATATCTTTGTTTATTTAATTGGCACTTCTAAATTATGTTTGTGGTATCCTAAACATTCACTTTCATGTGACTTGAGTGCTTATTCTGATGCTAACTTTGCATGATGTAAAGTAGATAGATAAAGCACATTAGGAACATGTCAATTTTTAGGATCACCATTAGTATCTTGGTCATCTAGAAAATAGAACTTTGTTGCTCTTTCAATTACTGAAGCTGAGTATATAGCTGTTGAAAGCTGTGTTGCTCAAGTTCTTTAGTTGAAGAAATAATTAGAAGATTTTGGAATTACACTAGATCACATTCCTATTAGGTGTAATAATACTAATGCAATTTGTTTGACAAAAAATCCTATCCAACACCCTAGAACTAAACACATAAAAGTTTGACATCAGTTTATTCAGGATCATGTGAGTAAAGGTGATGTATATATTGATTTTATTAGTATAAATTTATAAATTATGAACATTTTTACTAAACCATTACATGAAGAATGATTTCATGCCCTAAGATGCATGTTAAGCATGTTAGATCCAAGCATGTAATTTTATTACTATTCATGGTTAAACCTTTTTGATGTTGTCAAAAGGGGGAGAAAATAGTATGTTGGTTTTCTTTCTCGTTATGATGCATAGTTTTAGGGGGAGCCATTTCATGTTATATAATCGAGTTATATTCATGCCTTATCATGCTTGAAAATGTTAAAATGCATAAAATTTTGTTTATTTACTTCATATAAATTTTTTTTAATGCACATTATATGTCCAAAGGTTGACGTAAGGTCATTTTGCACCTTCATCATTATTTAACACAAACATATGTTTATCATCATCAAAAAGGGGGAGATTATTGATTCCATGAGCCCCATCTCATATGAGATTCATTTTGATGATAACAAGCACATGTCAAATGCTACTAATCAACTTAAATTCAAGCGTGTAGGAAAAATTCTTCAACTCCTAATACTTTAGTTATATCAAATTATTAAAGCTACTAGACATGGACTGGGTGATAATTTTTCTAGGAATTACTACATTAAGGCAATGAAAAGATCAATAAATTATTATAATGATTCATTCATTTTTAGATTCATAATTCTAAACTTATTTATATTATTCTATATTACAATTACTCATTAAGTTATTCATTTTGGATAGTATGAACTAAATGCATGAAATAAGTTTCATTAAATGTGTGCTCAAGTAAGATAAATTATGTTTAAACTTTATTAAATAATTTCCATGCCATTCATAATATTTATTCATATTTTGTAGTGCATGAAAATTGAATTATCCTAAAATTATCCTTTTTTCCTTTTATTCTCTCTCCTATGATCATTTTCATCTTAATAATATTTTAGCTGAATTGTTTAATGAATTTTGTGTAATAAAATTTGGGAAGTTCATTAAAAACATTTTATATTATATTCCTTCATTTTTCATATTTTAAAATTTTATTTATTTGAATTTTTGAATTTTAATTATTTTGAATTATTTTTTAATTCAAACTTCTTTATGCATGACATATACTTCTTAAATCAAATCAAATTTTTCATAGAATATGTTGAAAGTTCCAAGCATGAATAATTTTGATTATTTATAGCCTAATTAATGTATTACAAGTTATTTTAAATTTAAATTCAAATCAGCCATCTCTTACAAAATAATTCCTTTTTTAATTTGATCTATTTTAGGAAAGTTTTAGGGTGCCAGCCACTTTACTCTAAATTTAATAAATGTATATATTATTTAAACATTCAATAAGTATATAATACAATAAACTTTGATCTAAGTTTATTCATGCATTATTTTGAGAATTTTCTATTTTAGGAAACCCCTTTGGCCAAAATTATTGAAGTGATTTTCCATGGATTTATTTTATTCAAAACTCCCTCCTTCATGTTATAATATCTTTGGCCAAATTTCCTATTGGATATCTTCTATCTTTAGCTATGAATCACATAGCAAACATTCCATATTAGGTTGAAATAAATTTGTAAAGAACCTATTGAAGATTTGTTTGGCCGATCCTTATTCCTTTGAATTTGAAATTCAAATTAATGTCAAATCAATTTTGCCTCTCATTGGATCAATTTTTGACTGACCCTAGACTCCTCCCTCATCTATTTAAGAGTTTTTTCAACTTAAAAAAGGTTCCAAAAAGCTAATTTTCTCTCTTGCTTTCTTGCTCATCTTCTCCACCTTGGATGATCCTTGCTAAAGCAAATACTTTGAGATTTTTGGTGATTCAAGTGCAAGCATTCCTCATCATTCTTCTATTTCCCTTAGACATTTATTTGGTAAAAGTGAAGGTTTTGTGTGTTTCTTCCCTTGGTCGAAAGCATCATAGCATTTGTCTTGAATAAGTAAGGTGGTAAGTTCTTATACATTCTTTTATTTCTTCTTGGGTTTAAAGTTTACAAGGTTATTTAAATTATGTTGTGTTCATTCACCTCATAAAATTTAGCTCTTGTTTGGCAAGAACAAACATAACAAGATCAATTTCTTTTAGACTTAACTTCTTGATAATCTTTTATTTCTTTTTTGGCCTAAAGCAAACATAACCAGATCAATTTATTTTGTGCTTAATCATTAGATAACCCTTTTGTTTCTTGTTTGGCTAACGTCTCTTTCAAAGGATTTCAATTTCCTAGTGCTTAATCATTTGAATATCCATTATTTATCACTTTGGCTTAAAGTTTTATATAGGTTGGTTAAATTTGATTGTGCTTAACATCTTATTTCATTTCATTTTCTATTTGGCCAACCACTCCACCTCTTACATAAATTATTTTATACTTGTTGATTACTTGTCTTAAATTGGTGTATGTATATGTTATATGATAGCTTTCTTTTGGTATCATTCAAACATTTATTCAAGTGATTGTTTAGTTATTCTAATTGCATATACATTTATCCTTTGAATAAAAGTTAGCTTGTGTGAGAAAGAATTTGAAGTAAAGTTTTTATGATTGCATTTTAGTTTGCATTACAAAGTCATTCAAGAAAATCATTTCAACTTTTTAAAGATCATTCAAGTAACATTTTAAATTGAGCTTTCTTAAAAGTTAATGTGTTTCATTAAACATTTGATTAAAGATCCTATTTTAATTTCATTTAAAGTAAAACTGGGCTCTTTTTTCATTAATATTCAATTGCCTTAATATTAGTATAGATTTGGTTTTGAGTGAAAAAACATTTTAAATTGAGAGTTAGACTTGTATCTTTCTTTTTGCCTTGTGTTGATTTCTTGTTGGATTATACTTTCCCATTAAAAAAAGTATGTGTGGGGTTGTACTTTCCCATTAAGGAGAGTACATGTTGGGTTGTACTTGCCCTGTGAAAGAGAGTATAAGAGATTTGTAATAATCTCAACTTTGGTTTAGTGAATTCCTAGCCTAGGTGGCTAGGCGTGGACATAGGCTAATTTTTGGTGTTGGGCCGAACCACATAAAAATCTCTGTGTTCTCTTTCTTTATTTTTCTACACTTTATTTTTTTGCTATTATTTTCTACTATTTCATTTCACTAAAGCATTATTATTGAATATTTAAGTCTTTTACAAAAAAAAAATAACTGCGTTAGATTGCTATGGCTAGGTAATAATTGGTATTAGAGCCTTGACTCAATTTGTGGCTTAACATCACTGAGTTAGATTTCTATGGCACAAGTTATTTCCTAAAGGATAGTTTACACATAGACCACCTTTACTTGATAATGTTCCATTTGATTATTGGAAAAATGCATTAGTACTTTTTTTCATGGACAAGATTCTAGGATGTGGCAAATGTTGACACACTAGTATCACACACCTGCCATTGACAGGAATGGTATAAAGGTTGATAAAATTTTGATAAATGGTCTACTTATGAAAGAGAATTTGATGAACTAAATAAAAAGTCTTGTAACATTCTTTATTATGCTTTACTAACCGATGAGTACATGAGAATTTTCATGCTTACTACTATAAAAGAAATATGGGATAAACTAATTCTTACTTATAAAGGTACTAACAAAGTTAAAGATGCTCACATAAATATGTTAGTACATGAATATGAATTATTCCACATGCTACCAAATGAAAGTATTTTTGATATGTATACTCACTTCAAGAAAATTATAAATATCATGCATTCACTTGGAAGAAAGTGTAAAAAATAAGATTTGGTTTATAAAATTGTAAGATGCCTTCCAAAAGATCGGGCTGCAAAAGTTACTGTTATTAGTGAATCTAAGGATTTAACTACTTATATAGTTGATCAGGTTCTTCATTCTTTTATAGCATACGAATACATTTTTTCACAAAGGGATCAAAATGATTCTTTCCAAAAGAACAAGAAAGAAAAATTAGTTGCTTTGCAGGTGGAAGATAGCTGTGAACAAAATTCTTCATGTTTAGATGTTGGTAGTGATGAGATTGCTTTGCTTTCAAAAAGGATCAAAAATATAATCAGAAAGAAAAAGCACGGGTATGGAAAATCTAAAGTACATAAATTGCCTACTAAAATAACGAATGCAGGAGAAGGAATAGTAAGCTTCAATTACAATGAGTTGAAACATATAAGAGGTGAGTGTCCAGACTTAGCTGAAAAAGAAAAAGCTAAAAGAAAGAAATCTTGGAAAAATAAAAACTCTCAGAAAAAAAAGACTTTGGCAAAATTCTGATTCAGAAGAATCAATTGATGATACTATAGAGGAAGAAGCAAGTATATGTCTTATGGCTGATGTGGATTCTACAAGTGAGGTATGTGAAGATATTTATTATGAAGAATTAGATGATGCATTTAATGAATTAGCGCATGAATATAAAAAGCTGAAAAGAAAATTCAATATGTTAAAAAAAGAAAAGAACATTTTTAAAATGCATGCTTCATCTTTAGAAAAAGAACGTGTTGAATTAAGGTCTAAGAATGATGCTTTATTAGATCAATCAACACTTGCAAGAAGTTGACAAAGAAAAATTTATTACTTCATGCAAAATTAGATTCTTGTAGTAGATTACATTCACATGTTCCATTTGTTAGACATAAGTCATCATATGCATCAAGATCATTTAAATTTAGACCTTATGCAAATACAAATGTTACATATAATTTTTATAGTAAAAAGGGTCATGTATCTTCCATTTGACATGCAAAAATCTCAATCATTCTCTAATTTAAAATTTATTTGAGTGTTTAAAAACAAAATAGCTACACATACAACACAATATTCATTGCATATCTTTTCATTTGGACGTGGACCCAAACATGTTTGGGTTCCAAAAGTTTTCCCCTGATTTTAATTTGTAGGAATGACTTCAAAGTAAAATCAAAGAAGGCATGTTGTACTTGAACAGTACATGTTGAAGACATATGACTGGTGATAAATCTAAATTTTCTACTTTAGAACCTTGTGAAGAAGGTTTTGCAGTTTATGGTGATAATGTTATAAAAAAAAAAAGATAATTGGAGTTGGTTTTATTTCTAAGGATTCAATCACTTTAGATAGAGTTTATTTTGTTGATGGTTTAAAGCATAATCTAATTTCCATTGGTCAATTATGCGATAAAAGATTTAATGCTGAATTTCATGCATCTTTCTATACTATAAAAATAAGGAAATTATTTTGCTTGTTAGTCATAGATACAAAAACATTTACCTTATTGCTTTTTAAAATGCAAGTAATACAAATTTAAATTTACTTTATTTCAAAAGTTCACTTGATGATGTTTGGTTATGTCATAAAAGGTTATGTCACGTTAACATAGATTCTTTAAACAAAATTGCAAAACGTGATCTTGTTGATGGTTTACCTAAAAAGAACTTTCATTATGATTATGTTGTGATGCATGTATTCATGGAAAACATTCTAAATATTCTTATCGTTTCTACAAATAGATTGTTAGAATTATTGCATATGGATTTATTTGGTCCTATTAGCACTACTAGGTTAGGTGAAACATTCTATGGTTTTATTATTGTTGATAAATTTAAGATTTACTTGGTTATTTTTTAATTCATAAAAATGATGCTTTTGAACATTTTAGAAAATTTGTTAAGCATATTCAGCGTGATAGAAATCTTCCTGTTAGTAAAATTCAATCTGATCACAGTGGTGAATTTGAAAATAAAAATTTTGAAAATTTTTGTGATGAATTTGGTATTAAACATAATTTTTTTGCTCCTAGAACCCCTCAGCAAAATGGTGTTATTGAAAGAAAAAATAGAATTTTAATTGAATTGAGTAGAGCTTTGCTTGATGATTTTAAGTTGCCTAAGTATTTTTAGAAAGAAGCCATTAACACTGCATGCTATGTTATGAATCATGTTTACTTGAGACCCCTTTTAAATAAGACCCTTTATGAGTTATTTTTTGGTAAGAAACCTAAGACTAGTTACTTTCATATCTTTGGTTGTAAATGCTTCATTTCAAATAATGGCAAAGACTCTTTAGGAAAGCTTGACAATAAATTTGATGATGGTATCATTTTAGGATATTCTTTGAATGGTAGATCTTATAGAGTTTATAATAAAAGAAAAATGATTGTTAAGGAATCAGTACATGTCATATTTGATGAAAATCTTAAAGATCCTATTAAAGATGATGTGATTGAAAAAGAGGTTGATGACTTTAAAAAACTGAGTTTGGAAGAAAACATAGATGATTGTTTACCTAAAGAGTGGAAATTCATTAAGAATCATCCAAAAGACTTGATTATTGGAGATCCTTCTCAAAGAGTTAGAACTAGAAGATAATCTAAAGAAATGATAAATCATTTGGTGTTCTTATCTAAGATTGAACCAAAATCAATAAATGAAGCCTTGGAGGATCACTATTGGATTGTAGCTATGGAGGAAGAATTAAATCAGTATGTTAGAAATGATGTGTGAGAATTAGTTCCTAGACCTCAAGATCAAAATGTTATAGGAACTAAATGGATCTTTAGGGATAAGTTAGATAACGTGGGACACATTATTAGAAATAAGGCTAGATTGGTTGAACAAAGATATACTCAGATTGAAGAGGTAGATTTTAAAGAATCTTTTGCCTTATAGCTAAATTAGAAGATATTAGATTTCTCCTTACCAATACCTATTAGAAAGACTTTAAATTGTTTCAAATGGATGTAAAAAGTGCATTTTTAAATAGCTATATAGGTCAAGATGTCTTCGTAGAACAACCTCTTGGTTTTCAAAATGGGAATTTTTGTATGATGTTTTTAAATTGAAGAAAGCATTACATGGATTGAAACAAGCTCATAAAGCTTGGTATGATAGATTGAGTAGCTTTTTATAGATCTTGGTTTTAGGAAGGGTGGAGCAGATACGACTCTATTCCTTAAGAATTCAAGTGATGATTTTCTTATAGTTCAGATTTATGTGGATGACATCTTATTTGGTGGTACAAATGAATCGTTATGTGTTCAATTTTCATCTTTGATGTCCAAAGAAGTTGAGATGAGCATGATGGGTGAACTTAATTTTTTCTTAGGGCTTCAAGTAAAACAACAAGAAAAAGGCACTTTTATTTGTCAGACCAAGTATACCAATAACTTGATAGAGAGATTTAATATGAAAACTTTTAAATCTAGTAAGACTCCCATGAGGCCCTCTATTAAACTTGATTTACATGAGTCAAGAAAACCAGCTGATTAAAAACTTTATAGAAGTATGATTGGTTCTCTTTTATATCTTGCTGCTAGTGGGCCTGATATTATATTTGTTGCATGTTTATGTACCCATTTTCAAACTGCTCTGATATAATCTCATTTAACTATTGTTAAGCATATCTTTCATTATTTAATTAGCACTTCTAGATAAAGTTTATTTATCCAAAAAATTCTCTTTCATGTGACTTGAGTGCTTTTTTATGATGACTTTGCATGATGTAAAGTAGATAGAAAAAGCACATCCACAACATGTCAATTTCTAGAATCATCATTAATATCTTGGTCATCTAGAAAATAGAACTCTATTGCTCTTTCAACTGCTAAAGCTGAGTATATAGTTGTCGAAAGTTGAGTTGCTTAAGTTCTTTGGTTGAAGCCACAATTAGAAGATTTTTGAATTATGTTAGATCACATTCCTATTAAGTGTGATAATACTAGTACAATTTGTTTAATAAAAAATATTATCCAACACTCTATAACTAACCACATAGAAGTTAGACATCACTTTATTCGAGATCATGTGAGTAAAGGTGATGTGTATATTGATTCTATTAGTACAGATTTATAAATTATGGACATTTTTACTAAATCATTACATGAAGAATGATTTTGTACCCTAAGATTCATGCTAGGCATGTTAGATCTAAGCATGTAATTTTATTACTATTCATGGTTGAACCTTTTTGATGTTGTCAAAAGGGAGAGAAAATGGTATATTTGTTTTCTTTCTCTTTATGATGCATAGTTTTTGGGTGAGCCTTTCCATGTTATATACTCAAGTTATATTCATTCTTTATTATGCTTAAAAAATGTTTAAATTCTTAAAATTTATTTATTTACTTGCTATAAATTTTCTCTAATGTAAATTATATGTCCAAAGGTTGTAAGGTCATTTTGCACCTTCATCATTATTTAACACCAACATATGTTTGTCACAATAAAAAATGGGGAGATTGTTAACTCCATTAACCCCATCTCATATGAGATTAAGTTTGATGATAACAAACACATGTTCAAATTCTACTAATCATGTTAAATTCAAGTGTGTAGGAAAAATTATTTAGCTCCTGGTTCTTTAGTTATATCAAATTGCTAAAGCTACTGGACATGGATTGGGTGAGAATTTTTCTAGGAATTACTATTTTAAGATAAATTAAAATCTCACTAAATTAAAATGGATGATTTATTCATTTTTAGATTCATCATTCTAAAATTATTTATATTTTTTATATTATAATTATTCATTAAGTTATTCATTTTGGATAGTATGAACTAAATTCATGAAATAAGAATCATTAAATGTGTGTTCAAGCAAGATAAATTATGTTTAAACTTTATTAAATCATTTACATGCCATTCATATATTTATTCATATTTTTAGTGCATGAAAATTTAATTATCCTAAAATTATCTTTTTTTCCCTCTTATTCTCTCTCATATTATCATTTTCATCTGAAGATTGCTTTGGCTGAATTTGTTATTGTATTTTGTGTAATAAAATATGTGAAGTTCATTCAAAATAATTCCATATTATATTCCCTCATTTTTTATATTTTAAAATTTCATTTATTTAAATTTCTGAATTTTAATTATTTTGAATTATTCTTTAATTCAAACTTCTTTATGCATGGCATATACTTGCTAAATCAAATCAAATTTTTTATGGGATATGTTGAACGTCTCAAGAATGATTAATTATTATTATTTAGAGCATAATTAATTTATTACAAGTTATTTTAAATTGAAATTCAAATTAGACATCTCTTTCAAAATAATTCCTTTTTAATTAGATATATTTTAGGAAAGTTTTAGAGGCCGGGTACTTTACTCTAAATTTAATAAATTTATATATTATTTAAATATTCAATATGTATATAATACAATCAGCCTTGATATAAATTCATTCATGCATTATTTCCCTTGGACATTTATTTGGGAAAAGTGAAGTTTGGTGTGTTTCCTCCCTTGGCCGAAAGCATCATGGCATTGGTCTTGAATTTCTAAGGTGCTAAGTTCTTTTACTTCTTTTATTTCTTCTTGGCTTTAAAGTTTACAAGGTTATTTAAATTATGTTGTGTTCATTCACCTCATAACATTTAGATCTTATTTGGCCAATAACAAACATAAGAACATCAATTTGTTTTAGACTTAACCACTTGATAATCCTCTGATTTCTTGTTTGGCCTAAAGCTAGCATAAAGTAATCAATTTATTTTGTTCTTAATCATTAGATAATCCTTTTGTTTCTTGTTTGGCTAAAGTCTCTTTCAAATGATTTTAATTTCCTAGTGTTTAATCATTTGAATATCCATTGTTTATCACTTTGGCTTAAAGTTTCATATAGGTTGGTTAAATTTGATTATGCATAACATCTTATTTCATTTCATTTTCTATTTGGCCAACAACACCACCTCTTGCATAAATTATTTTGTGCTTGTTGATTACTTGTCTTCAATTGGTTTATGTATATGTTATGTAACAGCTTTCTTGTGGTATCATTCAAACCTTTGTTCAAGTGATTGTTTAGTTATTCTAATTGGACATACATTTATCATTTGAATAAAAGTTAGCCTGTGTGAGAAATAATTCAAAGCAAAGTTTTTGTGATTGCATTTTAGTTTGCATTTCAAAGTCATTCAAGAAAATTATTTCAATTTTTTTAAAGATCATTCGAGCAATATTAAGTTACTTATTTGTATTAAACATTTGATTAAAGATCATATTTTGATTTCATTTAAAGTTAAAGTGAGCTCTCTTTTTCATTAATATTCAATTACATTAATATTATTATAGATTAGGTTTTGAGTGCAAAAATATTTTAAATTTTAGAGTTAGACTTGTATCTTTCTCTTTGCCTTGTCTTGATTTCTTGTTGGGTTGTACTTGCCCATTAAGAAAAGTATATATTGGGTGGTACTTGCCTATTAAGGAGAGTACGTGTTGGGTTGTACTTGATTTTAAGGAGAGTACATGAGATTTGTTGTAATCTCAACTTTGGTTTAGTGAATTTCTAGCCTAGGTGGCTAAACATCGATGTGGGCCAGTTTTTAGGGGTTTACCGAGCCACGTAAAAATCTTTGTGTTCTCTTCCTTTATTTATTTATTTTTTTGCACCTTATTGTTTTGCTATTTCATTTCACTAAAGCATTATTATTAAATATTTAAAAAAAAATTAAATTTATTTTTAAAACAAAATTCACCACCCCCTTCCCTCTTGGGTTATATAGCTACGTAACAATGATTAAGCATGGAACTGATTGAATGAATTTTATAGTTAATTTATCTTGCTTGAGCATATATTAAATGGAACTTAACTCATGCACTTAGTTCATATAATCCAAAAAGGATAATTCAATAAATAACTATAATTATGAAATAAAGAAAAAATGAATAATTTTAAAATGAATTATTTTGAAATGAATGAATAATTTATTTTATTTTATTGAGCTCTTTATTTCCTTTAACATTATGATTCTGAGAAAATTTTCAATCAATTCAATTCAAGAGCTTTAGCTTACTGATTTTGATTGCAGAATTTGGAGTTGAAGAATTTTCTTGGAACACTTGAATTTAAACTAATTAGTAGCATTTGAACATATGTTTCCTATCATCAAAATTAATCTCAAATGAGTTGGGGCTCATGAAGTTAATAATATCAGTGAGAGACCTTACATAAATAGCATTTTTTTCTAGTTCTACCATAATTTCTTGTTCGTGAGTAGCCTCACCCTCATTGACAAAGGCAAGAGAGTTTTTCTTGCTAGTCATCTAAGACGTGGCTCTTGTAGTGGCTTGAGCTGATGAGTTCTTTGTTAGTCAAGTAGTTGTTCATATTATTAAAATAGTTTCTATAAAATTATAAAAAGTTTTGAGGTGGACACTTATTGAAAGCAAGCAGTTGTAAGATATATCTTTCATAAATTAAATAATATATAGAGTGTTATCACTTTTTGTACTTTCTACATCACATATTTACTACTGTTCAAGTTGTATTATATGATCAACGGTTGAATGCATTTTTTTAATTTCCAAAATAAATGTCACTTATAGTAAGCAATAAATGTAATCTATGATGGTATTCAACTTGAAGTCATTTGGGTGCATTTTTTTATTCTTCTAATTTGAGAATTATTAAGGAAGAATTGTAAGCAATATGCACACCCATCACATCTTCTAGTTCCTTTAAGCAAAAAATGATATGGACTACACTGCAAACTAGTTGTAATGTCTATCTACAGTTTATAGCTTCATCTTTTTGGTTGGATCATATGATTTACATTCGTTTCCAAAACTCATTTAAATTAAATGAAGTTATTATAACACCCTTAATAGTGGGTAATTTTATTTTTTGGTTGGATTCTAATATTTTTCCTAAATCATCGAAACCCATTAAAGAGGTTATCAAAATTTCCCTCTATGGTTTGTAACTTTGCCTTTTTAGTTGGTTTTAAGATTAGGTATGGGTTAAAATCTATGGGAGGGCTCTTATACAATTCACGGTGGTGCATAGTCTAACCCATAAGGTGTTTCTTGATTGATGTATGCTCTATATTTGAGGCATTAATGAATACCTTTGTATTTTTATTATGTGGGCATACACATCCATAAGATTAGGATACACCCTCATACAATAAGGGTAATTCAAAGTGACTCTTAAGTATAACATGCTTGTACATTCTAGAGTTAGTTAATATAATGAAACTTCAATTTTGGTTGTATTTCATGTTTATCTGATTTGATATGTTGAATAGAGTCACATTATCTACCAAACCATTCTTCTTGGATACTTATTTTCAAGCATGATTTTGATGAAATGTTTGAATTACTTAGATACTTTAATCTACCCACAACCTTGTAATGAAAAAACCTAATATAATTATATATCAACATTAGCGATCTAATAGACTATTTTGGATTTTAAATCTAGTATCACCAACTAGTTCATGTGATTAGAGTCATGTATTAGATTAAGAATTCATCCTCATCTTTAGAAAATGTGTAAAAATGATGAGGTTTAGGTGAAATATTCTACCCCATCTATTAAAAAGGTAGTCGTGGAAATTTGGGCTAAAGAACCACCTATCTGATTAAAAGGTAGTTTGATCGTAGGATGCTATCCTAGTTTGATTGAGACCTTTGTATCAAATGACCATTTTATCCTCTCTAAATATGATTAAAAATAGTCATTCAATGTAAGCTTAAAAGACACCCTTGGAATGATAAAGTGATGAAGATACATATAGTTTGCAAACTTAGTTCAAAATACTCCTATGCTAGCCCAAAGGTATGCTAACAAAGAGATGGTAGCGACTGAATTCTCTCTTAAACTCCATATAGGGAGGGTCCTTCTTAGTTTGCAAGTCTGTTAAGTTCATAATCAAGAAAAATGCTAACTTAACTGTTGACCTCATTTTTGGATGAGGTTAACAACATTTCTAAAATTAGTAAGTAGGACACCTAATCCTAAATTAGGAACCTCCTAATTAAACACTTAGAACACTACACCTAGTGACCTAGTGCATCCTCGTTTGGTAAGATCTAACCTAATTGGTTTGTAGACTCAACCCAAATCTCAAACATAAATTAAATCAAACACATTTCTTTTGAAGCTTTAATTCATTTGAGTTTAAAGCAAGGTGATTAACTTAATTACCTTATTTAAGCTTAAAATTAATTAAATCCAAAAGAAATTTAAATTAAATAAAATATAAATCCAAATAAACTAAAAAATTCAAATCAAATCAAATGAATGACATTAAATCCAAATCGAGGTCAAATAATGGTTAACCCTTTTGGCAAAAGATTTGACTTATGTGGGTCCCACCAAATCAAGGGTCAGCCCACAAAAATTTGACTAAATAAACTCATTCCAAATATTTTAAATGATAATATATTCATATTTAAACATGAATTTAAAAGAATATAAATCCAATGAGGCCTTAATTAGGATAAATAGGTAATTTAACCAAAATGGTCCTAAATGACCCTATTGAATTCAAATTCAAATAAAACCAAAATTATAAAATCACTTAGAAATGATTAATAAACACAAATAAACTAATCATTAAGCTTAATTTGCCCAATATAAACATTTGACTTAAAAGAATCCAAACCTAACCCGAACCTAACCCATTAAGCCGAAATGGGCCAAATTGGGTTTTAAAACCCATGTAAATGGAATTGAATGATCCAATCCATTCCTAAATGCTTGGATCATCATAATTGAAAATAAAATGCATTGTAATTGAGCCAAGCGCACCATTTGACTCAATTCAATTCAACCTAACCTGCTTAATCCAATAATGGTAAGCAAATCATAAACTTCAAATCCCATGAGGTAAGCAAATCGTAAACTTCAAATCCCATTAAAATCTTTGATTAACAACATATAAAATGGTTAAACTGATCTAATTGAAGAATCAATTTAATGTTAATAAACCAAGTGAACCAAGCAAAGTCAACCTAAACAAAAAAATTTCAAATGACATCAATTAAACATCTTAAAACCCATCCAAACCCATCCTAAGAGGGGTTGAGGGTGATCTACAACAATCTTAAGCAATTTAATCAATCCCAACTAAATCCAAAACAAAGGAATATGCCATGGCAATAAAAAGGTGTAAGAAGCCAAATCTAACTTCCCAATCCACACATTCTCTTTGCTCATCCATCTCAGCACCTCTAGACAGGTGTGAAGCAGTCAAACACCCTTGGAGCTATCCTCCAAAGGTGTCAATCTTCATGGCTAACTAAGAGAGGGAGGAAATAGATAAAGAGCTCTCGGCCTCTAATAGTAAGAGAAAAAGAGACCATCTCATGCCAAATTAAACATTCCATCACCTTCCATAAGTGAAATGAAGTTGAGCGCAACCTTTCCTCGACCCCACACCACCGACAAGCCAAAAGATGACCAAACTCGCCAAAATCCATTTGTGCTTTGGTCCATAGGCTAATATAATGGGAGCTAACTCAAATGCTTCTTCCCAAAGGCTCGCCGCACCGTTCCGAAGCTAACCAAGTCAACCCTGTCACTTAAGATTGTCGCCAATGAGGTATGAACCAAACCCGACCTTATTTCATTTCATCTTTGATCCTTTGTTAAAGAAACTTGATCTCAAGAGAGATTAAGCCATATAGAAATGATTTACATGAGGTTTTAATGGTTTTAGAAGTGAAATCAAATGATTTTAATGGTTGGATCACAAAAATCACCTCAAATCAATCGAGGGCTCTTGTATTTTGCCTTCGTCAAGAGAGGTGAAATCTTCACCGTCCATTCCATTCATTAGGACTAGACGGTCGAGATTTAGCCAAACCACATGAATAAAACTTTTAAAAGAGCATGTGGAAACATCTAAGACATCTGATCTTTGATCGGATGGCCTAAATCAAATCGTATGAGCCACCATTTTAATGTTGGATCCACGTGGATCCTTCATGGACGAATGGCACGACACCACATGTAAAACAGTGCGACTTGGCATTGACGCGGTTAAATAGGAAAATCTAGATTTTTTTATTTTAAAAATTACAAAAAAATGATAGAATCTTTAAAAATTCATAATAAATCAAATATTAAGAAAAAATTTTAATAAGGGCTCAATGGATTCATCTCACCGAGCGGAATCCATTAAAATTAAAATTCCCAATAAATTTTGGAAAATTTTGAATTAATTTGGCTTTAAATAAAAAATGATTTAAAACTTTGGGAACTAAAATTAAGGTTAAGATACACATTGGATGAATTTTTCATAATTTATTTAAAAAATAAATATAAAGATCTAAAAATTTCAATTCTAAACCCTAATTTTAATAAAAATAAATTAAATGTTAATTAAATAAATTGAGAAATCTATGGAAATAATTCAAAACATTATAATAGATCATAATGAACTTAAATACATCATTAATGTTCTTTGAAACCTAAGAAACCCTAAAATAGTCTAATTATGTAATTAATTTGATTAATGAATGCAATTAATTAACCTGAACTTAGGAAAATCATAGTAAATCAACTAAAATTTCAAAAATAATGAATAAACCCTCTATGGATGTATCTTCCAGAGAAGAATCTAAGAAAAATAAAGCACCTAAGTGATTCTCTTTAAATTAAGCTTAATTTAGGTTTTAATAAAATAATTAAATCTTAATTAAATGCAAATTATACATCTGATCAAGTTGAAATTTTAGAGAATTAAATTTTGCGAAGAACCACATTTGCCATAAAATTTCAAGGCTAATTGACCTCTAGAGTGGGAGTTATTGAATTTGCAAGTCCCTAGTTCAATTTACATAAAATATTAAATTAGAAAATTATAAAAGTTTTAAAACTTTGCAAAATCAATTTAGAACATTTCACTTAACACTAGACCACTCAAAAGAAATTCTTGTATCCTCTAATGTTAATAAAATTAATTGATTACATAATCACTTTTAACCAATTAGTATTTAAGTTAGCCAATAAATTTTAGATTTAAATATGAACTTCATTGAAATATAAATCCTCTCAACTCATTCAACTTGTTTGAACAACACAATCCTAAGATATCAACACTTAAACTAAGAAAGTTAATTATATCTATATAGTTTGGAAATTAGAAAATTAAACTCTTAACATATAATGAACTAACCTAAATCAACAAATGGAATCATAAGTTGAGGCCAATGAAATTATTCCAAACTTCATAATGAATTGAAAAAATTATATGAATGTGAATAAAATCAAATTAATTTAAAAACATAAAACTCAATGCATTATGAAATTAAAATGTGATGAATTATTTAAGTAATGAAATTAAACTAAAATGTAAAACATTAATCTAAGTTCCTAACAAAAAATAAATATAAACAAACAAATAATAAACATAACATAAACATTAACTAACAAATAAAATTAACCTGAAATAAAAATTAAATGCATAAGAAATTAAATTAAAATAAAAATATAAAACAAAAGTCATAATAAGAACAATATAGCAAATCTAAATAAACTAAATATATTATGTAAGGAAATAAAAATGAAAATTAAATCAAAGTAAATTATAATAACTTAAACACTAATATAATAAATAAACCTAATTAATCTAAGTTAAATGAATAATACAAATAAAAAATGAAATGAATCTAATCAAATGAAGTAAACAAAATCAAATTATAAAATTCAAACTATAATAATTGAATTAAACTTAAAGTGAAAACTAATTCAAATCAAATTATGATAAAAGAACCTTAATTAAACTTAATTAAAGAAACATACCTTAAATAAATAAACTAAATCAAGATATGATTAATCAACATTAAATCAAAAAAAATGAAAAGAAGATTTCAAAATAAACAAAATTAAAATAGTCATTGAATTAAACTCAAACTAAATCCAGAGGAAGTTGATTAAGATACTTAGGAACTTAGTTCGACCTTTCGAATGAACCTTCATCTTAGAGTGAAGGCTTCATTATATTATGATTTAGGATGTTGAATAGAATGGGTTCCACCCAAAATGGAACTTCTTGTATTAGTCAATCTTGAAAACTTAATCTTATCTTAATATAAAATGCACCTAAAATGAAAATAAAATTGCAAATCAATAAATCACTTAAATTGAAACCACCCATGGTAAATTAAACTAATTTTAAGACTAAAGAAATTAAAAGAATAAAAATAAAAATTTTCAAAATTACCAATATATGGTATATAATCTGGACTCCTGAGGTCATCGGGTTACTAGTCTAAAGGAGGTCTTGATACCTCGAATCTCTTATATAACAATGCCATATACTAATGAAGTAAAATTATAAAATTAAAAGTCTTAAAATTAAATTAAATTAAAAATTGGAAACCCAACTTTAAACTTGAATCTAAAATGGCCTAGCAAAGTCATGCCACACAAACCCATTTGTTTCACACATTAGATTATTAGGTCACATACCCTAGACTTAGGTTAGTTCACTCTATGATAATTCTATGATGTGATATGTTTTTCTTGTTTTGTGATGTAGTATTTTAGATTGGATGGCTAGGATTGTTTATCATTATTCTGGATGGTAGGACATATTTTTTTAGAATTAATGTTGTCTTTCGTAGGAGGCTTAAAAACCATGCAATCATGTTGCTCTCAACTCTTGAATCCCAACACTTCACCCATTGCACATAAGTGGCATTAGGCCTTTGAGGATGACCGCCTTCTTGGGAAAATCTGCCATCTTTTATCTATTTGGCCCATAACCACTTCTACTTCCATGACATTTATGCTTAAAAATGCTTACCCAATACCTTAAATGAATCATGAGTCAAAACACAAAAAAAGTAAAAAATGTGCATTAGTTAGATGCATTTCATACCCTACATGATCCTAGCGATTAGGGAGTGAGTCAAAGATTCTTGGAATCTTTCCTAAAAAAATACAATAGCCTAATCATCTTGCATACATAAGACTTGGCTTCATGGATTTAAAATGCTATTAGGTGGTGTTAGCTGATAGCCCTTCTAGGCGGGTTGTACATTCAAAATAGTCAGGGACAGGTTTGTTCCCTCAAGTGAGAGGAATGGCTGATAATTCTCAAAAATGGAACTAGGTCAAGCATCAGACTTATGTTAGAAGAACTTATAGACATAGGTTCTAAAGCATCCTCCTTAGAGTAAGTTTTCAACCCTAAACATTTCTACAGTCTTATGATGTTAGAATCTAAGCCCTAAACTTCTAAGAAAATGTGAACTCAAAATATAAATTAAATTCCAAAATTTAAAGCCTAGTGGTAGGATAGTTGAAATGCTTACTAGGCATCCCAATCTCAATAGGTATTTTATACTTTATCTCGATTGACTTCCAAAATAAGTCTTTGGATCATTCTTAATTGAAATTTAAAAATATCATTCCTTTGAAACCTAGCTTAGAAATCTATAGAGATAATAACTTATTTTCTTAATCGAGAGTATTCTTACAAAGAGACCCTTTAATCCTAAGATGTAATTAACTAAAGGGGTTTTCTTTTAAACGGAACCATGAATCCAGTTTAAAATAAACCTTGTTCTACTATCCATGTAGTTCAAGGAAAAAATCTCTGGTACATGAAAGATATCATTAGCCTTAGGAGTATTTTATTAAATGATTGAATCCATTATAGAATAACATATTTATTTTTTGAGTTAATATGTTTACTCCTTTACAATGCATTTGATCATCTAAATAAGAAATTTTCAAACCATATATGGTGTCATAAATTTTCCCCGTAGAGATATTTTCTAGGGAATGGTTCCTCTCTCCATCTTTAGAAATAAGTTATTATTTCTATATATTAGCAATGTACTTGCATTTTCATGGGTCAAGATTGTCTTTCTTCCTATTGAATATCTCTCCATTTCATCTTTGGTAGAGCATATTCAACATTTATTAAACAAAAGAGGGAGTATAGAACTATCCTACTTGTTAAAATCAAGTAGGACGGTTTTATAACTTCTCAATTTTTTGAAAAATATCTTTGAAAAAAAAATTCTAACCATACCAAAATTGGCCAAAGTTTCCTAATGGGTCAAAAACTTCTCTTTTGACTACATTTTAGTTATTGTTCATTCTATCTCATTTATAATTTATTATTTTTATAAATAGATAATAGTTGGACAACTAATTTCACTACTATGTTTGGGATTAGCTTTCTGTGGATAGTAGTAGGTTGGTTGATGGCTCTGTCATCAAGTTTGGAGCCAAATTTGATAACCTAAACAAATTGCAAATGGAGCGACATTAGCTCCTATTATTGAGGTGGCTATTAAAAATAAATAGCCCATTTCGGAGTTCTTTAGTGCACCTCCTCCTACCCCTACTGAAGGAAAGAAAGTTACTGTCTAGCTCACTGAGAGGGTCCAGATGGGTCCTGCTCAAAAGAATATCAAGCTGCCCACTCTAGAGGCATTGCCTACTCTCTTCCTTTCTAGGACCTTTGAGGTAGGTTTCACTTTTGAGCCTGTTGAGATGACTAAATGTCAGAAGAAAAATATGGGTAGAAGACTTAGGAGGATAACCCTCAGGGAGAGAAACTAGAAAGAAATGTTGGACATAGAATAGACTAAGGGAATGGATAGATATACCCTCCATGATTCTTCTCCTCTCTCAGGTGGAAGTAGATATCACCCTATTTATATAGCCCATGGAGAGGAGGATATATCTAGGATAGCGAGTTCTCCACCTCGCCCCTTCATTCATAAAGATAAGAAAAGTTTTAAAATGCCGAATAAAGAGACACATGGTAAGCTGTGACTAATCCTCTATAGGATCCCTAGACCATCCTCTTACACTAAGGAGGAGTTACTCAAGGCTATTAAGGATCAGGCAACAAAGAGTCTGGAAAAAGAAATCTTAGAAAGACTTGGCAATTCCTAGTACAAAGGGAAAGTGAAGTTGGTCCTTCTTGTTAGAAGAAAGTATTCTTATCCTGTGCTTATTGTACCAGAGTGATATTATCTCCATAGAAAATCATTGACTTGGCATAAAGATCAGACAATTAGTGAACAAGAGAGTTTATGTTAGGAAGGTTCCATTGGCCTCTGACCCTAGATTTCCTTCACCACCTTCACCACCTTGACCATCATCAGAGAGAATACATGTCATTAGGCCTACTTCAAATAGGCCTTCTTCATCTTCATCTAGGCCTCGAGCTAAAGGGCCATCATCATCTTAGATTTTTAGTAAGAAAATAGAGTTTCTTCATCCATCTCCTTATGTCAAGGAGATCATTGATGAGTGACATCTTAGCTTGATAGCCACTCTTGATTTAGAGGAAACCCTATTATTCAAGAGGTTCCAAAGGGTGAAGCATTTGATGCAAAACCTATGAATTTAGTAGATGAGTCTGATGTCATCCTTGATAGTAGTGGAATTCTATTTTATTTGATAAAAGAAGAAATGGAAAACATTGTGAAAGAGGATGTTGAAAATGAGAAACTAAAAAGATTTCAAAAAGATTATGATCTAAAATAGGATGACTTGTTGGATGATCATCCAAGACTACCTGTAGCACATATCTACATGGTGGATATTAGATCATCAAACAAAGAACAAGATGAGTCACAAGAAAATCTTGTAATTGATCCCACTCAACAACTCATCTTCCAACTTCAATAGAAGGATAATCAAATTGCTATGATAGAGAAGAGAATGGAGGAGATGGTTGTGACCATGCAATCACTCCAAATCATGATCCCCTCCTCTTCACATCATCATCCTATTGAGCAATGTAAGCCAACATGCCCTACTGATGACACAAAGCTTGGTTTAGAGGAGTATCATCAAGAACAAAAGTCTATAGATAATATACCCTCTACAACTGAACTAAAATCTTTGGTGGAGCAAAAGTTAAGGAAGCCTTAGCACAGTCATGAGGTAATACCTCAATTATGAAGGGTTGACCATATCTTGAAGAATATGATTCCATTCCTTATCATAAAGGATTCATACCTCCATCTTTTAAAGTATTTGATGGAACTGGAAATCCCAAACAACATCTAGCTCACTGCAAGTGTCATGTGGGAGTGATGCTCTTTTATTTAGATAGTTCATTAATAGCTTGATCAGAGTTGCTTTCAATTACTATGCAATAATAACTCATGGTTTAGTATGCACGCTCACTAAACTGGAAGGTATGTTTGTAAAAAGATTCACTAAAACCCAACACCACATCATTGTAGGAGACTTAGTGGTGGAAAAACAAAAGCCTAGTAAGTCTTTAGTGGATTATATCTTGAGATAGAGAATTCTCAATCTCAAGTGTGAGCCTCAGTTGTAAGGGCAGCATGCTGTTGAGATTCTTCTTCAGAATATCCATGGTCATATGGCCTTCCTACTGAAAGGCTTTACGATTAAAACCTTTAGAAAAAAACTCTTAAATAAAGCCTCCAGTCTGCAAGAAGAGGCTCCTATGATGACTTTCTAAAAAGAACACTCTTCCTTAGAATAGTCAAAACCTAAGAAACTCTTACAAAAGAATGCAGGAAATATCTCTACACTGGATAAAGGGAAGACCCCATTCAGATACAAGTAGAGTGACCTTTATCCTTTAGGACACCACAACAATAGGTATCACCCACCCCGAAGAGATTCCAACCAACTCTTTTAGTGAAAGAATAAACAAGACATATTCTTTCAAAAGATAGGCAGTGAGGAAGATCTTCAAAAATCTAAAAAGAAGCTAGATTTTAGACTACCCAACCCCTAAGTAATGGGAAAACTACCTCAAGAGAAGTCACAAGCACATCAAATGAAGCAAAGGGCACTTTCCTACGCTCTTATAGATGGTGTCCTATACCAGCAGTCCTTCAATCATATGTGATTACATTGTTTAGACAAGGATAAAATCATAAGATCGTGACTGAGGTGCACTCAAGATTATGCAAAGCTCACCAAAACAATCCCAAGATGAAAGCCAAAATCAAGAGACTCAGATATTATTAGCCTTCGATGATTACAAACTATATGGATATAGCTAAGCAATGCCACCAAAAATAAGTACATGGTGAGGTCCTACACCAACCACCCAACATTCTACATCCAACTTTGGCCTCTTGGCCATTCGAGTGTTGGGGTTTCTAATATAGTGGGTTCGATTGATCCTCCTTCTTTCATGGGTCACCGGTTCATTCTAGCTGCTACCGACTACTTTTTCAAGGGGGAGCAGGTGATTTCGGTTAGGGAGGTCAAAGCTCAACATGTGCTCCAATTTTTCAGGAAGCATATAATATATTGATTTAGGGTACCCCACCGAATTATATCTTATCATGGTACAACATTCAAGAGCACCAAAGTCAACAACTTCCCTTGGAGATACAACATAGATTGGAGATACTCTAACATCTACTACCCATGCATGAATGGTTTAGCAGAAGCCTTCAATAAAACTCTCATCTAAAAACTTAAGAAGTCACTTAATGATAACAAATGACAATGGCATGAGTAGTTAGTTGATGCTTTGTGGACTTATTATACCACATGCGAAACTCCAACTCAATCTACCCCTTTCTCCTTAGTGTATGTGTCTGAAGTTGTTCTATCATTAGAAGTATAACTCCCATCTCTAAGGATTGCGGTAGGTATCAAAATCACAATGGAGTAGAATGCTAAGTTGCAATTAGAAGAGCTTGAAGGTTTGGAGGAGAAGCGCTTGCGAGCATGCCAAAACCTCAAGTTGTACAAAGAAAAAATGATTCAAGCTCGCAACAAGTTTTTCAATCATGGAGCTTTTCAAGTATGAGAGCTTGATTTTATTTTAAAGAGACTAATTGTTACCTGTCGTAAGATGGGAGGCAAGTTTGAACCCACTTGAGAATTCCCTTTTTTCATAGAGAAGGCATACCAAGGAGGATAATACCAACTCATCAACCATAAAGGAGAGCTCCTGATGCTTCTAATTAACGAGCTTTACCTTAAGAAATACTATCCATAAAATGATGTTTAAAATCATTCTCATCAATAAAACTCTATTTCAAATCAAAATCTCTTCAAATTGAAAGCTTTTTCCCTTTACGAATCTTTGTGGTGTGTTTAGGGTAGGTGTAAGAGAACCCAAGCAGCATTCTATTCCTTATTAGTACAACATAAAGACAAATTACACACAAAAACAAACAAAACAAACATAAATCCTTCGCCTTGGGCTACTTTGAGTTGAGATAATGTCCCCAACAATGCTCACTCAGTAGCTCCTCTAGGTAGGGGCTTGATTCACTACCTAACTAGAGTATCTCCCCAATGGTCTCTTGCTTAGGAAGATGTAAGTCTACTATGCTTTCATCTTAGCATAACCATTGCACAATGATGAGAGCCTTGTCAGTATGGTATATCTTATTATGCACAAATAAGCTACCTATAATTGACTTTGTTTAAGAAGATGTATGTCTCTATGCTTTCTTATTGAACTAGCCACAGTACACTAACTGGGTCGAGTTTATCTTCAAGGTTTACGGTAAGACCCCAGGCAGCTCCTTTCTTCCTGACTACTTGAAGGTTGGGTTCAATCCTTCTTTATGACTTCCCACTTAGTAGTCACCTTAGGTAGGATAGTACTTGTCTAGCTGACAACAGACTGTCCCAATGATCAATTCGATTAAAGAGGATGTACGTCTCCTATGCCTTCTTCCTAGATTGATCGTCGCACACTAGCAGACACCTTAGGTTGGTTGGTATTCGCTATGCTAATAGTATCACACCCAGTGGGTAACACCTCTCATGGCAAATGTAAGTCCATGCACTTTCTCCTTGAGCCAGCCACCGTATACCTATAGGCTTTCTTTTTTAGGAATCAGGGTAAAGCTCTTATCGGCATTGCCCCTGTGGGCAATCTATTTGGATCATGTCCTTTGCGACCCCTTCTAGACACTACCTGGGTTATTACTGGATTGGACATTTCCACTTTCCTAGTAACCACCCCTATGGTTGGAAGTTATGTATTGTGGATGTGCAAACTCTCCCTTAGGATAGCAAATTTGAGATAGGCCAAAGCTCTAGTGGCTCCTTCTTAGTGTGGTCCCTCGCACACCAACAGGTCCATAAAAACATATAAATAAAATAATATATATTTTCTTGTGGATTAGGAGGGCTCCCCCAGTGGTACCTTTTCCTAGGCAGGCATCCTATCTTTAGGGTAGTGTCAGCAAAACTCCCTATAGGATTTCCATTGACTAATTTTGAGTTGAGTTAAGTTCCACAGTGGCACTCACTTAGTAGTCACCCTAGGTCAAATTCAATTTATTGTGCATCCAACAAGTCACCCTAGTGGTTGTTTCTACTTTGGAGGATATAATTCCTCACACTTTCTTCCTCACACAGTCGTTACACACCAAAAGACAACCCTTAGGTTAGATTATCTCACTCTTCAGCTGGTAGACTACCCCTTTGGATTGATAAATCTAAGATAGGCCCAAACATTCATATTCCCTTCTCAATGGGTCCATCGCACACTGACAGGGTCCATAACATATCAAATTAAACCATTTTGACTACTTTCGAGTTGAGATAAAATCCCCAGTGACACTCACTCAGTAGTCACCCTAGGTCAGATTCAATTTCTTGTACATCCAACAAGTCACCGTAGCAGTTATTTTCACTTTAGAGGATGTAAGTCCTCACACTTTCTTCCTAGCATAGATGTTGCACACCGAAAGGCAACCCTTAAGTTGGATAATCTCACCCTTCATCTAGTAGACTACCCCTTTGGAATGGTAAATCTAAGATCGGTCTAGGCTTTCATATCCCCTTCTTAGCGGGTCTATCGCACACCGACAGGGTCCATAGCATATCAAATCAATCAAATTAAATCAAATAAACCAAATAAATCTTCCTAGTGGAGCCATAACAAATCAAATTAAATCAAATCCAAATTCAAGTTTATTTCCCCAGCAGAGTTAAGTCAACAAGTCAAATCAAACAAATCAAACTCATCTCCCCAATGGAGCCAAATCAATCCAATAAAATCAAACAAACCTAATCTTGATATCTAGTGGACTCAAGCTTATATCCCCAGCGGATATGCCCTCAAATTAAATCAACAAACTAAATTACATAAAGTCAAACTTATATCCCTAGCGGATCTTTCTCCCATAAATTAAAATAAATCAATTCAAACAAATTAAATCAAATTTTAATCCCTAGCAGAGTTCACCTTATTTTATGCCATTAGCATAAATCTAAATCAATCAAATCCAATTCATCTATGATTTCCACATAGATCTCTCTTCATGTCCTTGACATGAATTCAATCTTCAACCATCTCAAACCAAACCTTCTTGACTCTCTCACGCCCTTGGCATGAGATGAGTTACATTATACTAAGATCGTGATTCTATCTACCTCTTGGGTTTAGGTGTAGATAGCCTTCATTAGCGCTTGCAATCCTTTTGGATGTTGTTGATCATCTCAGCCAACGCCAATACGTGTCGTGTGCCTTGTTAATTACACCATAGCTATTGGGGATCCTTTTGTTGACCTCACTTTTAGAGTGAGGATCCAATCTTCCCATCTTAGATCTAGGAGTCTTCTAGACACTAAAATCTCCTTAGCCATAAGATACTTCTAGTGACTAAGTGAACACTTAACCTAGGCCTAAGGACTTAGAAGGATTAGTCATAGGATTAGGCTCTGCCTTAGGACCTAAGGTAACTCATGTAGATTATAGCCTAACCAAACACATGCCTATTTCCTTAGTCAAAATTTCACCTCAAATCGAAACAATATTAATTGAATCCCAACTCAAATCCAAACTCCAAACCAAAACCAAATCCAAATGATCTAAACCTAAACCCATGATTCAACCCTATTGAATTAGCCAAAATCCCTTCAATCCAATCCATACTCAATTGATTTTCTCATAAGCAAATCAATCCTTCAATTATCATTACAAACCATAGCAAAATCTACAATCAAAATCAATCAACCCAAAATCAATTCAATCAACCTAACCTAACCCATTTGACCTAAAGGGTCTAAATGAGCCAAAATCAAATTAAGCCCAAACCAATTGAAATCAAAGCCATCAATCAATCTCAAATCAAATACCAAACTCAACTCAACTCAATTCAAACCAAAATTGATTCAATTGACCCATTAGGCTCGATTGACCCAAAGTGACCTAAAGGACCTATTTGAACCAAATCTAAATCCACCCCAAATTGGATTAAACCAAACCACCCAAAACCTCCTACAATGATTGTTGACCATCATTGATTGATCAAATGCAATCAATTGAGTCAAACCATGTCAATTTGGTCATTTGACCAAATTAACCCAATTAACCTATATAAGCCAAATGAACCGAACCTCATCCTATTCCAAATCAATTGAAACCAATGATTCATACCAACCTAAAATCAATCTTTGAATATAACTTAACCTTCAATTGATCCAAACCAAACACAATTGACCCTTTAACCCATCTTGATCTAAATGGCCAAATTGGGCCAAATTGGGCCAAATCAAAATCTAATCCAAATTGATTGCAACCAATGATTAAAATCCATTTCAAATTGATTATTGAACATGATCAAAGCCTTGATTGAACCCAATTGACCCATTTATCACAAATTGACCTAAAGGGTCAATTTGGCCTAAATCATTCATAAATCCAAATTGATTGAAATCACAGTCTACAATCATTCTCAAATGATCAATTGAACATGAACCAATGCCTAACTCAAGCCAATTTGGCCAATTTGGTCAAATTGGTCAACTTGACCTATTTGACCCATATGAATCCAAATGGGTCAAATCTAAATCCAAGCCAAATTAAATCAAAACAATTGAATCAAAACATTCCAAATACTCATTTAAACTTGACTTAACCCTTGGTTTGACCCAATTTGACCAATTGGTCAACTTGACCCAACCTAGCCCAATTTGACCTACATGGGTCAAATTGAGCCAAACCCATTCAAACCAAGCCCAAACCCTTTGAAACTTGGCATGACCCATCCTTCGGTCAGCCCAAATCCAACCCAATCCAATTTGAACCTGAATTAACCCATTAACCAAAGGGTAAAACCTCCCACATGAGATAAAACCCATATTTGGTGGGTCAAACCCTCTCTCCTTCCATTGGCAGCCACCCTAAGCTCCAAATCAACATAAAGACTACTAGCTCACCTGACCCAAAGTGGTTTGGGTCAGCCATGACCCAATTGGAGGTGAGCTAACCTCTCCAAACCCATTGGAACACTTGAAAACCCAAGGATTGCCACCTCAGCCCATGGCTACCACTCCTCTTCCCTAGGCCACACAAACTAAGCCACCTCATTGATTGCTTGCCCCACACACAGTGGCCTGCATCGACCGGATAGCCACAAGAGGCCATAGAAATCCACACCATCTAATCCAAGGGAGGAGGGTGTATACCCCACCCCTTTCTTCATTTGATCCAAATGAGCAAATGAGCATTTAGTGAACTTACTTAGGGCTTTCCTCGACCTCCTTTGGCCTTCTCATCTCTAGCGATGATGAAACTGAGCCTACCCAAAATAGGATAAGGCTCAACTCCATCCAACTCCACCAAACCTCAATGATTTTTAAATTAACTTTACCTAGACGTTCACCAAGCTTCGGCAAGGCCAAATGAATATTCTCCCAAGTGATTCGAGCATCGGAGACCACTCCAAGCCTAACTCTGATGAGTTTTCCAGTAGTAGTTGATCCACTTAGCCACCAACAAGGAGGCAAGGTGCCATCTTCTTAGCAGGGCTTTGTCTCTTCAAGATGAAGCTATCTCGATCAGTTACTCACTGGTCCTGAGCTCCAGTGACATAAATTTTGGCAAATCATAGATTTTTCAATTTTTGTTTGGCCTTTTTGAAGAAAATTATAATGTCATGCGATTCCCACCATTAGATCCTTCTAAATCCCTCCCGTCAACATTTTGGATCGATCTCGAGCCTCCACGAGCTCCAGCGAGCTCAGATCAAGCAAAGGAAGGCAGACAGTGTCCATCTTCTATCACTCGGGGGATGAAGGATCATCTGTCATCCATTCCATGTGATTAGAATGGACGGCCATGATTATTCACCAGATTTAATCTCAATTTAATTCTTAGGAACTGTGGGTTTGATCCCCACTGTCCGATCTAAGAAGTGTGTCTGTCGCTGCCACGTTAATGCCACATCAGATAATTTAAATAACCAATCCCGCAGTGTCACATGGAAAGCACTGCCACATTAACAGTCTGTGCGGTAACAGGATTAAGGGTTAATTAAGCTTAATAATTTATTTTAATGGCTGAAATTTTATAAAATCATAAGTAATTGTAGAAATATTCAAAAAAATATAAATAAATACTCATTGGAAAGGTAAAATAGAGGAAAATTTATTTAAAATATGTCCATTTGATTTTGAATAGTAAATAAGGCTTAATTAGGGTTCAAATCTTTACATAATTAGCTTAATTAAGCCTTAATTACTTAGACAAGTTATTCCAAACTTCATGTGTTAACTTCATGGGATGACCCTGCCTCCCTTGATTTTCTTGGAATTTATTGCCTAGGTAATAAAGGGAATTGATAAATTCAAACTCTAATTACTCTCTTAATCTAATTAAGGATTAATTAATATTATAAATAGTGAAAATTAATTAATTAAGGCTCATTAATCAACAGTGAGGTGATGAGGGAGAGTGGTTAGGCCCCATTTCCTAATTACTTTTCCATATTTTCTTCATTAAAGAGAGTTAATTAATGTGAGATTTAATTAAGTGTTTAATTAATCAATTAATGGCTAAATAAAATCAAATTAAAATTTTAGTCACATCAGATAATTAACAAAACTAACATAAACTGGATCAAATCATAGATAGAATTCTCATCCTCTCATCTCCTTTACAAATATTTGGAGGTCAACAAAAGGAGGAATATAACTAAGTATTATGATGGAATCATCAAAATAGTGCAAGATAGGATCAACTCTTTGGAGAACACATATTTATCATATGGGGGAAAAATACAAAGTATTCTCTACTCTCTTCCACTTTATACACTCCAAATAATGTCATTACCTTCCACTACATAGACAAAGATTGAAAGATTGCTTAACAAGTTTCTTTGGAGTAGGCAGAAGGACACACCACCTTGGGCTAGCTGGAGGAAGCTTTGTAAGCCAAAGATTACTGAAGCTTGGGATTCAGCTCATTCTCTAGTACTACATAGATTAATATGCTAAATGATCAAATTCAGGATAAAAGAACCATTGTGGGCTCAATTCATCTTCAATAAATACTAAAAAAAGAATCATCAAACCATGGCAACTTCTAAGAATTCTAATTCTACATGTGGAGGAACGTGCTAAAATCTAGGAGCCTTGCTAAAAGCCAAATCTTCTAGCAGTTGGGTGAAGGTTCCATCTGCTTCTATATGGATTTTTGGTTCGCTGCGGGCCTATTAGATGAACGCACAACCCAACCCAATAATGATGAAATCCTAGTTTTTGAATTATGGAGTAATGGTAGCTGGAACCTTCCAATCCTTTCTCTGTACCTCCAGGATAATTCGGTGAAGGAAATTGCAAGAATTCCAATTGAAGCACCTTCCAAGGATAAACTTATTCTAAAATGCACAAAGGGTAAGTCTTAAGTCTTCTTTATCTAAATCTTTATACCATATATTACCCCCCCCCCCCCCCCACGCTAATAGTCATATAAAATGGCATCTGTTCTTTAGCATGTTGCTCTTAAACCATCCATATCCTTTTTTGTGTTGGAGGCTTTTGGTATAATTTGATACCGACTGATGATATCCTCTAACTCAATGGCCTCAATATCACATCCATTTGTAATTTATGTGGACAAGATCAAGAAAGCATTACACATTTATTTTTTACATGCCTAATTAGCAATCATGTGTGGACAAAACTTTATAATAATTTTCATATAACTAGATGTGATGATAATACAATTCAAGGTATTCTTTAAGTTTGGTTCTTATCTAATAGACATAGCTCAAACAACTATAAAACAATTATCCCACTCATCACTTTTTGGTTCATTTGGATGATAAAGAATTTCAACAAACATGACAACCAACACTTTGGTAAGGATAAAATCACAACTAGTATTCATAAACACCTCTCAAGTTTGGAAAATGCTAACATGCTTGGCAACCCAATTCAAAATGAGATGAAGGCTTAGAAGTCCCCTATCCTTGTGCACTGGAAATCGCCTAATGTTGGGTGTATTAAAATCAATATTGATGTTAGCTTTAGTCGTGATAGCAATATAGGTGGAATTGGAGGAGTTTTTTGGACTCATGCTGGTGTTTGCATACTCTCTTTCTCCATCCCATGTTTTGGAACTAATGCCCTTCAATATGAGATCTTAGCTTGCCTCGCAGCTCTCAAGCTTGTAGCTTTCACGCAAATGTACAATATCTGGATTGAAACTAATTCAATGGACCTTTATAAAAACATTCAGGTGGAAACTCCCTATCCTTGGCACATCATCTACTCTATGAGGATCATTTCCTCCTTTTGAAATCACTACAAATTCAAAGTCAGTTATATTTCAAGGGAAGGTAATCAACCGGTCGTCTGCCTTATAAAATCTGAATCAAAATTAGAACACCCTCTTATCTACAAAGAACCCCATCCTTTTATCTTAAATGCTCTACATAGGGATCAATTGGATTTAGCTTACATTAGACAGTTGAAATGATGTTATATTTTCTTTTCATGCTCTTTTAAACCTTTTGCTATTTAATGGATGTCTATTTATGATATAAAAAAATAAATAAATTTTCAATTTATCTTTTCACCATGTGAACTCCCTGCTAGCATTCCAAGGGATGTAAGTCCAATCTATACGTTCACCATGCAAACACCCCTACGCTAAAACTTTGGTCTACTTAGGATATCTGGGATGAGACAACCCATGGCTACTAATTAGACTCCCTAGACATTCATGGCTACTAATCAAACTCCCTATACATTTTGGCTAGCCCTCTGATGTTGGAAAACTAGAATAATGTAGTCCTAGGATGATGGAACCATGGGATCTTGGTCAGAATTATTCTCTTATTTCTCTTAGACAAACATCTATGCCATACCACACACACCATGAGATGCTAATTTATATCAAAAAGATATGTTTGTTTTCAATCTTAACAGAGAGTTCTCTCTTATTGTAGTAAGAGGGATAATTAATAATGAATGCTAGCATTCTTAGGAAGTAGAACCTATATCTATATAAATCCTAATATAATGTTAGAAAAAATCTGGTTACATAAATATCAATCTGAATCATAAAGAATATACTCCTACTCATCTTATTAAAGATGGTAGAGAGCTTCCTCAATAGTATTTTATCTAAATGATCACTTACATTATAGGTTTGAGTCTAACTTTATCTAAGGTAGACCTCTATCATTGCTTAAGTTAAATCTATCCCTAGTGGATATTTAATTTGGGCTATGGTTAGCTTGGATTTGAGCACCCCAATGATGTCTAAGAGAGTAGGGAAGGCTTTGGTTAGCTTGCATTTGGTGTGATACTATTGATATCCAAGTGCTTAGGATAGGCCAACATAACACAAAAAATAGGTACAATTCTATAACCACATCTTTATTCACTTAAAACTCCTTCTCAAGAAGTGCAAATTACATGAATTTACAACTAATTTTTAGATTGGTTAGTATACTTATGATTGGAAATTTGCATGGATTTTTATACGACCTAGTTTTTTTTTAACAAGTCAAAGAGAAAACTATCTTACAAACTCTCTAGTTTCACACTTATGATTCATTTAACGTTGGAAAATAGTAAAAATAAACCCAAAACATATTAGGGTATTAATGAAAAGAGTGTTAACAATAATTTTGCATGATTTTACATAATTTCATGGAGCCTAATTGCACCAAACAAATACCAAAATAGAACCTAATCAGTTTAACTTGGGCTCAATCAACCACTTCAAACATTTAGAAAAGGTGTTTTCAGTGGAGGAAAATTATGGAAAATAAATTTATAATATAAAAGAGAACTTCAAAAATACTCCACAATAAAAGTTTTATAGAAAACATAAGTAGATATACTTCAAACTACTGACCAAAGTATCCTAGCAAGGAAATAGAACCAAACACTTCAAGTTGGTCGGCCTTCACCAATGGAGAATTACCTCTTCTAATTTTATAAAACACATCACTAATACTTTCATTATAAAGAAAAAAATTCTTAAATAAGGTTTAACCAAAGAGATTTTAAAAACACCTATGGGAGTGAATGGTTAGAGATAATAGGGGAAAAGAGAGCTAATGGTTGGTTGCATAGATGTGTCCACCTAAAAATATCAAAATAATATATAATAAATTTTATTTTTCTGGTCACAATGCCATAACGTTTTGTTTAGGGTGCCCTAGCACTTCTCTAGCCTTCTAGAAGGATAACTACTCAAAGCTGTCTGTCAAAATTATGGTACAGTGATGTAGCACTGCAATTTTGGCACTAAGGCGTTGCACCGGCTATTAAGAGGGAATAGTTACAAGAACATTGTTATAAATAGTCCTGTTTAGCCACTATTCTCTCTTCCTTTTTCCTCTCTCTAAGTACTCTTGCCTTCACTGCACTCTAACACACTCTCGATGATATTCTTTTATTTTGAGACCCTTTGTTTGCTTCAAGTAAAATATTTATTGCCATTTTACTTTTAAAAAGTATTTTAAATCATAATCCCATCGTTGAACTTATATTAGGTGAGGAAAAGAAGATTGTGGATTTGAAGACCTCTTCCATTGAACTTTATTCTAGTGCAAGATGAAAACCCTTTAGATCTAGAGTAAAAGATAAGAGTGCTTCGCACTATGATTTTTAAATCTAGCACTGCTAAAGTGAAATGCTTCCAAAATTTCTAAAAATTTTTCTAAAACTCTGACAAGAAACTCAATTTCTGACCCACAGTCCCTCAACACTAAACATCAGTGACACAACATCAAGACACCAATGGGTAATCCTACTATAATAGGCGGCACCAAGACACCAGTATCGTGATGCCCTATTGAAGTCACCCGAGTTTCACTACGGTGCCATGACCACTTAGCGCAGGAAATATGACTTAGAATATTTTTTGATAAAATCCTCGAGCGTTGTAATCCCTTAGCTCTATATCTCATTAACACATGTAAAATGGACATAGAAAATTTTTTTTGCTAAGGAACAAAAATATCACCTTAGCGTCGTGGTGCCAAGTTCTCGGGTTATTCATTTTGTTCACAACGCTGAGCCTTTATCACTCTTATTTCATTTTTTATAGATATGTTCAAATTTTTTTTTATTAAATTTTGGAGTAATAAATCAACAATGTTAATCACATACAAGCATATAATACAAAAATTAATAAAAATGGGAATTTTATTTCTAAATTCAAAGAAAATTACAAATTACAAAAAATGGAAAAATTACAAAATGCGAGAAACTAATAATCATACTTGTCATCTTCCTATTCCTCCTTCGTGTATGATACTGATGGGGTAATTACACGAGGCTGGTACTGAAGCACCTAGGGAAGGAAACCTGGCTCAAATCTGGAAGATTGCAATTCTGGAAAATGTTGACCAGTGCACTATTGAACTGGGACATGAAAGAGAACTACATCTATTGGTGGCCCATATGATGGTCAAACTTGCACTCTAGAATCTCCTACCTATGACTACTCCAGTCTACCCTTTTTCTTAAGTCCGTGATCTCCAATTTATTAGACTTGCTTAGCCAGGGACTTGGAAGATTGGGGTCAAGGTTGTGGGGCACGTGAGCCTTCCCCTAGTTCAAACCTCAGCCTAAATCCCCCAATTACCCTCTTTATTAGAGGAGCCTTCTGAATGAGTATATCTTCATCAGGCCCCCCTACTGCTTCTACTACATTCCATAAACCATAAATCAAGGAAGGGTGTTCGTACCCCATAGTAATACTCCCCTTCAACATATTACAAATATAATTATAAATAACTTTCTCAATATCAATCGTAAATCCACTTTGAATAGAAAAATTCAAAATAGTCTTATCTTTGGCAACCTCACTAATGTTACCAGTGGCCATAAACTTGGCAAAAATGAAATAATGCCAAGCTTTAGATTCATCGGTGAGACCGACGACAAGAAAGTTAAGAATTTTTTCCTCTTGTCATTTACACTACACATTGATATTTTTGCAGAAAGAAAATAAAGGATCTTATCAAAATTAATATGATGGTTAAAATAAAAGAAATATGGATCTTAATTAATATATTGAAGATTATAATATCCGTTAATAGCACTACTATCAAAACTTAGTAATTTCCCCCATACATATGCTTTATTGTCCTAGCTTTCATGTGTATTCTTGAAGAACTTGCACACCACCAGGACAATGCACAAGCTATTGTCTTAGGCGAGTTTAACCCAACTTCATCTCACAATCACCCCTTTAGCATACTATCATGATCTTGGAGGCTCCTCTCTGAAACTAGGTGTTTCTGGACGAGAGTGTGTTGATACAACTCCTTGGCATCAGTGCTGATGAATCTACCGACATTGCTGGATTCCTTCTTCTAGCTCACCACCCTTCTAAAAGGCATGATTAATATGTTAACTACAAAGAAAAATGAGAGCTAAAAAAGAGAAAAAAAAATATGTAAAGAGAGAGATCATTGAAAGAAAATCCTTAACTGCCCTAGGTCCTATTTATAAATCAGGACCAATGTCACGGTGCCCAAATATGGTGCTGAGATGCTGGCCTCTTGGGTTGCAAAACACTGCATCAACGCCAAGGCATTGGTCCACCTATCCCATATGTTACTATGCAGTCAAAAAGATAAATATAATTATAATAAATTTCATAAATGACATGTATGAAAAGCATTGCAGTACCGCAATGCTCTGACCTGGCATTGTGGCACCCATTAAAATGAGGTTGTCGTTTCTTCATTCATTGTTGCATAATTGTCAGGGAATCTTGGCCAGAATTGCAATTTTACAAGGAGATGCTAGGACAATGTTCAAATAGTCAAATGACAGCAGATATGCAACCTGCACTAGACTCACAGTACACCTTGATTGCCACCTAAGTAGTGGCTCCTAGGTGTCGTATCCCAGTGTTGAGGCATTGTCCCTTAAATAAAATATAATTAAATATAATGAAAAATGGGGATTTTGACTACAATACTAATATTAGCATTTCAAAAAGTATGTAAGTTCAATTCACCATGTGAACATCTGTCTATTCACCATGCAAATTCTTTATAATTTGTTTGCCATGCAAAAAAATTTACATCCACCACCATGTAGATAACACTGATTTTGTCTTTCCAAAAAGTATGTAAGTCCAATTCACCATGTGAATATATGTCTATTCACCATGCGAACTCATTATAATTCATTCACCACGCAAACAAATTTACATCCACCGTCATGTGGACAACACTATTTTAGCATTTCAAAAAGATGTATGCCTAGCCTCTTTTTTTTCACCATGTGAACATCTTCCCATTCCCCATACAAACACCATTTTGGCATTCTCAAAGGGATGTAAGCCAAGCCTCCTATTCGTTCACCATGGAACATCTACCCATTCGCAATGTGAACACCTTTTTGGCATTTCAAAGGGATATAAACCTAGCCTCCTATTCATTTACCATGTGAACATCTACATGTTTGCCATGTGAACACTCTATAATATGTTCACCATGTGAACACTCTTACACCACTTACACTAAAATTCTAAGTCTACTCGAGATATCTGAAACGAGGCAATCCATGGCTACTAATCATATTCTTTGGACATTATGGCTATATCCCTCTGATGTTGGTAGGCTAGAATAACGTAACTTTGGTATGATGAAACCATGGGATCTTGATCAGGACTGCACTCCTATTTCCTTCTAGACAATCATCTAAATCATATTATGCCTCGAAGACACCAATGCATATTGGATAGATATGTTTATTTCCAACCTTAATTGAGAGTGCTCTCTTGCTGTAGTAATAGGGGTAATTAACTATGGAGGCTTGCATCCATAGGAAGTAGAACCAAATTCTAAATAAACCCTAACCTGGTGTTATTGGAAATCTAGTTGAATATATGTCAATCTACCTCATGAAAAAATATACTCCTACCCATCTTCACCAAAGATGGCGGAGCACATCCTTGAAGGTGTTTTTTTTTTTTGAGTGATCAGATTTCTAGTGACTCCACTAGAGATTACTTCTCTTTCCATCTCTTATTGGAAAACTAAATTAAATTGTGTCTTAGGAATATCTCAGGTTGTATTCCTTAGATTCTTTAATTCTAGTAGAACCTAAATTTAGATTTACTCTCAGGTTCAAAACCATCCATGGCAAACTCAACCAATATGATGACTATCTGAGTAGGGGAGGGATCCACTGGAAAATTCCCCCAAGCTATAATTAACACTGATTTTGCTAGATCCACTATCCAATTCAAAATAATCTTTGAGGTTGTCCAGTTTCTGCTAGCTAGACCAATGCATTAATTCATACCTAAGGTATACAGCAAAGGAAATAGGTCAGCTCCAAATGAGCCCAGGCCTAACATAACCTCAAAAAAAATATATGTCTTCGAGAGATTATCAAAGATAACACTGAATGCTAAGGATAAAATGACTGCCAAGCCCAAATTGAAATCTATCATAGTCAACCCATTTAGCATCGCTTATGAAGAATAGAACCCATCATAAACTACTATCCTAGTTTTGAGTGATAAAAAATGATCATGAAGCATCTTCTTCAGCACTAAGATGTCTAGAAGAGCTCATAAATCAGCTCCCCAAAATAATGAAGAAGCTGACTCTCCTATCATTAGCTAGAAGCATCAGTCTGAAAAGAACCGGCCAATGGATGATGAGATGGATGATCAACTTTTCTGGGAAGAAGAAGATCTCCCAACCAATGAAGAATTACAAAGTTTAATCTCCAAAATAATGAAGATGTTGATCACATAGATGTCAAGATCATTCGTATGGTTGACACTCACCTACAAAACAAAGGTGTGGCATCCAAATAGCAAAGCGAGGAGGATCAACAAAAATAACCAAGTCACTAAGAGCCTAGAGGTGAGACTCAAGTAGAAGTAGAAGTGACTGAGAAACTCATGAATATTGTAGCAAGGCTACAACAACAGATCCATTCTTAACACCAAAAGTGGGACCAAGAAATCAGTTAGCTTTGCAACTGCCTTAATGAAATGAACAGGCTAGTAAAGAAATTATTTGGTCAACTTAACCTCATAGCAATGGGTACACATCATATACCTCCAAGGAATCCACTAGAAATAAATAATCCACTAGGGGAGAATGCGGGTGTACAAAATGCTTCACCCAATTTATCAACAGCTATGACATGGAGATAAGAACTTTTAGGGGAAGCCATACCGAACCTTCATCAGGAAGCTGATGTTATCACCAAATCTCAAGTGGAAGACCTCATTAGCCAAAAGGTCAAAGTAGGGATAGCCTCAAAAATTGTTGAGCAACTGGTAGGAAAAGGACAACCATATCCAGTAGAGTATGATCACGTACAATTTCCTAAAAGATACATAGTGCCGAAGTTCAATACCTTCTTAAGCACAAAAAATCTGCTACAACACTTGGCTTAATTTAAAGCATCATACAGAAATATCAACAAAAATGATGCTTTGTTGCTACACAAATTCGTTAGTAGTCTCACCTACATAGTCTTCGAATGGTATGCTAAGTTACCTAATGACTCAGTAAAAACATTTGCTAAGCTAGGGGCAGTCTTCGTCAAGAAATTTGTAGGCATAATAAAGAAAGTACAATTGCAGATCTCGCCTTAGAAAAAAGTAGAAAGGATGAGAGTGTCACTAAATATATCACCCAATGGAGGAGCCTAAGCATGAGATGTGATCAGCAGCTCACTACATGGAACTCCTCATGGTAAATATTGATAATCAAATTTCCTTATACCTTACAATGGCTACAATCAATACATTCTAAGAATTATTAGATCATATAGCCAAGTTTGAAAGGTTTCCCAAATAAAAAGGGATTAATTTGGACTATAGTAATAACTTTACAAGAATAGAAAAGCAGCCCAAATTGCAAGAGTCTAAAGAGAATGATGTGAATAAAACAATCACATTTATAGTGGACAAAAAGGAAAAAGGAGGAACATCAACTTTGTGACCGGTCATAAAGCCGATAGAGGAAAAGAAAAGAGTACCAACCCTCTAGGAGAAGATGGCTAAGCAGTACTCATTTAAAAGAGAATGAACTGCTATAATTTTAAACATGCCTAAAGTTGGGATTATAATGACACACAAAAATCAATGACAAGGATGATCCCAACTATTGTCCCTTCCATAGGCTTATAAGTCACCTAATTGAAGACTATTTTGTTTTCAAAGAGGGTTAAAAGAGCTATTCAATGAAAAACTTACATTGTAAATCCTAAAAAGCATAAAATAAGCATTATTACATCACAACCAAATCCTAAAGCACAAAATGAGAAGGTATGACCAAGACACATGATACAAATAAGGATAAAGAAAATACTCCATAAGTACAAGTAAAATAAGAAGGTGGCCGGGATACCTTCATCTCAAAGAAGACTAAAAGAATAACCAATATTTTCTTTGCTATAAAAGGTGTTTGGTGGAGAAATGCCCCAGAACTTGAAATCAATCCCATGATACATCCCTTGAATAGGGGGCAATTTTTTTTACAAAATGAAGGAGTAGATGAGAAATGATAAACCTTATGCATCAAAGCCTCATAAGTCAAGAAAAAGAATAAAAAACCTCAAACACAAAAAATGATAGATTCTCTAGAGGAGTACAAGCAACCTCCTCAAAGATAGGTTTGGCTGGGGGAATATATGTACCATTTATAAACATGCCTAAAGTTGGGATTATAGCTGCTAGAGACACATCGACCAGATCAAGCAGACAAGGTCGATGATCCCAACTATTGTCCCTTCCATAGGCTTATAAGTCACTTAATTAAAGACTATTTTGTTTTCAAAGACTGGGTTAAAAAGAGCTATTCAATGAAAAACTTACATTGTCAAACAACATCTTAGTAAATCCTAAAAAGCATAAAATAAGCATTATTACATCACAGCCAAATCCTAAAGCACAAAATGAGAAGGCTGAGTTGACCAAGACACATGATACAAATAAGGATAAAGAAAATACTCCATAAGTACAAGTAAAAGAAGAAGGTGGCCGGGATACCTTCATCTCAAAGAAGACTAAAAGAATAACCAATATTTTTTTGCTATAAAAGGTGTTTGGTAGAGAAATGTCCTAGAACCTGAAATCAATCCCATGATACATCCCTTGAATAGGGGGCAATTTTTTTTACAAAATGAAGGAGTAGATGGGAAATGATAAACCTTATGCATCAAAGCTGCATAAGTCAAGAAAAAGAATAAAAAACCTCAAACATAAAAAATGATAGATTCTCTAGAGGAGTACAAGCAACCTCCTCGAAGAAAGGTTTGGCCGGGGGAATATATGTACCATTTATAACTCGAAATAAAAGAGTCTCAAGAAGAAGTTATAAAAGAAACATGCTGAATGATAAATATGGTTACAAACTTCAAATGATTCTAAATAAGAGCTATGTTTTCCCAAAGAAAATCCAATCAAACTAAAAAAATAATCAAAGCTTCAAAAAATTATGCCCTGAATCAAACAATAGTTCTGAGAGTCATGAAAACTCTAGAAACTCCAAAGATTTATAGAGCTAAAAAGCTTCTTATGATAAGAAAAGCCAGGTAAAAGAAATAATATAGGTGCAATTAAGCAGTGGAAAAAAGATTCATCCACCTCGACAATAAAAAGCCAACACTAAAGGCAAAAAAACTCAAATTAATGAGGATGCCTTACCTCCACCATCAGCTAAATCCCAAAAGTCTACCAAAATAGGAGTATACTATAATGTGATGACACACTTATGCAAACTTCCTTCTCTATTAAGTATATATGATGCTCTCATGTTATCCTAGGATATACATGAGACCTTAATAAATTCCTTGCAAAGCCCAGAGTAATATAAAGCATTTTTCACCAAAGAGAGGATGAAAGAAGATCTTACATTTTAAAAGCCAACAACTATCACCTTCAATGATAAGGATTTATTGCCAAGAATGACTAAACACAGTCAATCTCTTTATATAACAGCTGAAATTAATTTTACATGTGCAAAGAGGGTGTTGATTGACCCAGGTACTTCAGTCAATCTTCTGACAGCAAAGACACTTAGTGCACTAACTTTAGATGCTCAATACATCAATAAGAGAACTATATTTTTATAAGGTTTTAATGAATAAGGAAACCAAACCTTAAGGTCCATTGTCCTACCCATAGACTTTAGGGAATTATATGTAGAAGCTAAATTTTATGTAATCAAGGCCAAAGTTGCATATAAAGCACTCCTTAGTAGGCCCTGGATTCATGAGTATGATGTAGTACCCTCGACTCTTCATCAATGCATGAAATATATCCAAAATGGTGAAGAGCATCAAATTGATGAGGACATGAATCCATTCTAGATACACAAAATCAAGATATACGATGATGCCAAATACTTTAACCCTAAGAAGGTAGAAGAGGTTAACTCCCAAAAGAAAGAAGCTCCACCTATCAAACTACTGTTAAAGTGGGCGATTTAAAAAGTGAAATTAAAATCAAAACAACCCAAGGTAATTACCCCCACCTTGGTAGTGATACTGAAAAGGATGAACAGAAATTAGTACCTAGGAGGGCCTCAATTAGTCAAAAGAAAGAAGAGGCTTGTACTAGTGGTGTGACTAAACAATTAAAGATAACACGTATTTCTCTAATAAGAATGTTTGAGGCTCAAGTCTCTGATAAGGCTATAAAAATAATGTTAATACCAAAAAGCACATATAAAAGCCTTATCAACTCCAAGGAAATAAAAAGTATAATAATTAAAAATAGTATATGTCCCTCCTAGAAGGGGTTACAAGGATCGTGGAATCCTCTTCTACAAAGTTGAAGAGCGAACTGCAAATTCCATGCAGGAAATGATTGAAGAAGATGATTTTTTAGGAAGAAGATGCTTCAATAATCATTCCTTAATACTTTTCATTAGTTCTAAAGAGGGTAATTAGAAACAATGTCCAGCTATCACAATCGAATGCACAAGCTCAATTATTCAAAAGGCTATGACAAGACGATACTGTTCAGAGTTCCATAGGATATGAAAATTTTATTACATGGGGATTAGGATATATTCCTTCATCAAATTCATGAATAACCTCATGTTATACCATATTCGATAAAGAAGTAATCCCTTCCAAAACCATAAATCTATAAAGGGGTACCTCATAGGGGAATGAAAATGCACCTAAATATGAATTCATAATCAACCTCAAAGATTCCCCAAAATAATTTGAAGAAGGAAATCAAACTACAGTTCAAGAAATTAACCTAGGTACCAAAGAAGAGCCTAGACCAACTTTTGTTAGTGCTATCCTCACATCAAAAAGATTAGAAGAATTAAAAATGTTACTTTATGAATATAAAGACTACTTCACATGAAATTATAGTGAAATCCCAAGCTTATCATCAAATGTAGCTATACATAAATTGGCTATTAAATCTGATGTATAGCCAATAAAACAAGAAATAAGGTGAATGCTATTAGAAATTCAAGAATAAGTCATCACTAAAACCAAAAGCTCATCAAAGAAGGGTTCATCCAGGAAGAAAAATACACTGACTAGATTGTTAATATTATCCTAGTAAGAAAGAAAAATGGACAAATTTGAGTTTTCATAGATTTCTCAGACTTAAATAAAGCATGTCCAAAAGATGATTTCTCATTACCCAATGTAGAACTCATGGTGGATAATATGTCCAACTATGATATATTCTCTTTGATGGATGGATCATTGGGTTATAATCAAATAAAAATAGCTCTAGAAGATAAGAAGCATACATCCTTCTACATGCCAATCAGCATATATTTCTAAAAAGTAATGCTATTTGGTTTAAAAAATATTGGTACCACTTACAGAGGGCGATGACCCGCATCTTCGATGATCTCATACATAAGTAGGTAGAGTGTTATGTCAATGATTTGGTCAATAAAAGAAAAACACAAAGTGAGCATATAAGTGATCTAAGGATCGTATTCAATAGGATTTTGAGTTTTAATTTAAAAATGAATCCTCTAAATAGCGCTTTTGTTGTGACCTTTAGACCATTTCTAGGCTTTATTGTATACCACAGAGGGATTGAAATTGATCCTTCTAAAATAAAAGTAATAATGGAAAAGCTGCCACCAAAAACTTTGAAATAACTATGTTCCCTATAAGGAAGACTAGCTTATATTAGAAAATCTATTTCTAATCTTTCGGGCAGATACCAACCTTTTGTTCAATTAATGAAAAAAGACACACCTTTTATATGGGATGATGCTTGTCAAAAGCATTTGATAGCATAAAATAATATTTATTGCATCCCCCAATCTTGGCAACACCAATTATAAGGAAATCATTGATATTATATATGACAACCCTAGAAGAATCATTAGGAGCTCTACTAGCACAAAATAATGAAGAAAGAATAGCAAATGTCCTATATTATATAAGTCAACATTTAATAGGAGCTGAAATAAAATATTCTTTAATTGAAAGCAATGTTTATCATTAATATTTGATACTTTGAAACTACACACTATATGTTATCCCATAAGATAATATTAATATCTAAAGTTGACCTAATCAAATTTTTGATCATGAGGCTAACCTTAATAGGTTGCCTAGTAAATGGATTATTCTATTATTACAATTTGATATAACATATGTCCTATAAAAGGCTATAAAAGGGCAAGCCATGGTTGATTTTCTAGCCACTCATCCTTTACTGACAGACTCCCCACTTAATGATGAATTGCCTAATGAACAAATTTTTGAAGCTGAAAAATCTCAACAACCATCAGGATGGGAGCTTTATTTTGATAGAGCTTCATCCATAAAATTAGCTAAATTTCCTAGTTTACCTATTGTATAAGTCAGAATCAACTTGATATTTATAACACCACAAAAGGGTATACTTCGATATTTCTATAGTCTTATTGTGCCTTGAACTACCAATGAGGGCAAATATGAAGCATTAATTGCAGGCCTAAAGCTAGTAGTTAATATGAAAATTTAGAAGTTTTATATTTATGCAGATTATCAACTCATAATCTGACAAATAATTGAAACTTTTAAGATAAATAAGCCAGAATTAGTACTTTACCATAAATATGTTTTGTACTTATTAAAATAAATCCCTTAAGTAACCATCACAAGGGAGTCATGTCGAGATAATGATAAAGATGACACATTAGCAAAATCAACTAAAGAAATGACACACCCTCGGGGAAAACCAATTACAATAATAGTCCAAAATTGGCTAGCACTAGTGACTACCCTCTTGCAAGCCTTTAAAGCTAAAAAAAGTCAAGAAGTCTCAACCATAATAGAAGAAGACAACTGGTGATAACCATTCATCACTTATCTCAAAGGTGGTGGGATACCAAGATAAATCAAAGGCTCAATAAATTTTACAAAGAGCATTACAATACACTCTTATAAATGACACATTATATTAGCACATGTTTGACTAAATGTGACTATGATGCTTGGGACCAGATGAAGCCAAGATAGTAATGGATGAAGTTCATGAAAGATTGTGTAGAGCACACCAATCTAGCTCTAAAATGAAAAATCAAAGTTAAATGAATAGGATATTACTGGCCTAAAATATGCTAAAAGATGTCATCATTGTCAAATACATACAAACACATTACATCGACCACCCAATACCCCACACCTAATAATAGCATCATAGCCATTTGAAAGCTAGACAATTGATATAATAGGTCCAAATGATTCTCCATCATCTAAAGGACATCACTTTATTCTAGCTGCTACTAATTATTTCTCAAAATGGGAATAAGCAATCCATTAAAGATGTTAAAGCAGACGATGTAGTAAAGTTCTTTGAGGACCATATTATCTATAGATTCAAAATAGCTCAAAGTATTATCTTTGATAATGGCACTACCTTCAAGAATACTAAAGTATATCATTTTATTAAAAAAATATAAGATAGATTGGTGATATTCCTCAATATACAATCCAAGAGTCAATGGTTTGACAGAGGCATTTAATAAAATACTAATTAAGCTACTTAAGAATTTTTTTAAAAAAAATAAAAGAGAGTGGCATAATAAATTAATATAAGTGTTATGAGCATATAATACCACTTATAAAACTACTACACAAGCAACACCTACTCTTTAGTCTTCAAAGCAGAAGCATTACTTCCCCTCAAACTAGAATTTCTTCACTCTACACAACAGTTCAAAACAAACTTTCAATCGAAGAAAATATTCAAATAAGATATAAAAATCTTGAAGCCATAGATGAAATGCGATTACAAGACCAATAAAAGAAAAAACATATAGAGCAAGAATGACTTGAGCTTATGATGGTATGGTTCGACCAAGAAGCTTCAAAGTAGCTGAACTAGAATTCGTATGAAATAGGCCCATCGTTCCACTTCAACGAGTTGGTGGGAAACATGAACCAAATAGGGAAGGGCCATATATCATCAAAAAAGTATACGAAGATGGAGTTTATCATCTCATCAATGCAAAAGGCATCAAGGCTATGCCCCCTATAAATGGATAATATCTCAAAAGATATTATGTGTAACTACATGAAATATTATCATTTCAATAAGAAATTTCCTTATTAATAGAGGGAATTTTTATATATCCTACAAAGAAAGATCTCCTATCAAAAGGAAATACTTTCCAATCAAGCAAAATTAAACTTAGATGCATTATGCCCAAAGGGGCCATATCCAAAACCTCAATTTAGATTACATCATACTCAAAGGGGTTGAATCTAAATTAAACTAAGATCCATCATTCCCAAAGGGGATCGATCAGGTCCACCATGCCCAAAGGGGCCAAATCCAAAACCTAAATTTAGATTCCATCATACCCAAAGGGGTCGATTTAAATCAAATTAAGATCCATCATGCTGAAAGGGGCTAGATCCAAAGCCTAAATTTAGATTTCATCATACCCAAAGGGGTTAGATCAAAATCAAACTCAGATCCATCATGCCTAAGTGGCCAGATTCAAAACTTAAATTTTGATTCTATCATACCCAAAGGAGTAAGATCTAAATTAAACTAAGATCCATCATGCCCAATGGTGGATCAGATTGACAATGTCTAAAGGGGCCAAATCACACCTAAAATTAGATTCTAGTATAAAAAAGAGGATCAAGTTTAAATATAAAACTTACATAAAAGACTAAATTGAAGAAGTCCACAAGCATAGCTCATGCAAAAAATTCAAATATTACTGATGATTGATAAAACTCTTAAAAGCTGCATGCTTTTTTATTCTGGATATATTACAAGTTAGCTAAAATATTATCTAGAAAAGACTAGATGATATGCCTTCTACTGAGCCTACTAAAGAGTAGATATGATCTATTATTGAAGCCCATGATCCATGTAGTACAACCAGTATACAGGATAGGCTATCATGGCACCAAGATATGTTAAGAGGCAGAGATATTTTCAATGACTCATTATTTGATAATCACATCTCCCACTATTTGACTCACAGTCTCCAACTAACTATGACCCAATTAACTAGATAACCAGTTTAAAATTGAGAAATAACCATGATGCCTCTTTAGAGTGAGTTGCAGATCATCTTAATTTTGGTGATCAGAATGTGCTCCAATGAGCTAAAACATTGCTCGCCTATAAGCATAGTCAGGCAACTGGGTTACTGTATATTACATCATGAAGTAGAAGATTAGGACCTAAAGTTAGTATTCTGCACTCCACTATCAATTGTCAATGGGTTCATATACTAAGCTTGACACCACCTGCAAATGCATGATGATGTTCCTAGAAAGGCTAACATATATCGCAATCTATGCATTACTCTTTGATTATAGCCGCCTTTCTTTCACATAGATTAAAAGTATAGCAGAACACTTGGATAGGTCCACTAATAATTATTGGATTAGTCCATATGAGATGATAATAACTATGTCAGACATGCAAGATATAGCAAGACTTCTAGTTATAGAGAATCCCTATAAAGAATCCATCCCACCAAATCACAAGCATTTCCAAGCTAGTTAGATGGGCAATATGGGAGAGCCAGTTATATATATTCTTCAAGACTACATTGCACCTTAGCTCATTATCAAAGACTATCCAAAGAATGGAGGATAGGTCATAAACATCAGACTATGATCACTATGGATACATGGTCAAAAAGCTTCCTCCATTCAGAGGTACATCTACCACATTTTGCATGGCTAGAGGACACATTTGGTAATGGATTTCATACATATAGTAGTACCAAATTTGAACATAAGGGAGGAGCCAATTCTCACTAGATATTAGCATAGGATATTGACAATGAGCTATCTTTAGTAGCTTTCATTACCACTTAGCTATGCTACTTTATATTTACTGAGCACAATAGACTATTATGTATTTCTAACTTGCTGATGGCTAGACTACTTGCTCATGGTGAAAGGATATCATTGGCACCCACAGCACTAACTTATATATATCATGGATTAGATAAAGTAACTATCATGGCTTATTCATGATGCTATGATGTGGATGCCCATTAGCACTAGTTTCATGGATGAATTCATGCTCATATTTCAGGAGCCTTCAATTATCCTGAGACACCCTCCTATTTAGTGAGTAAAATTTCCCCATGATTATGCAACTGATATAGTCTCTATAGATAGAAATCATATACGAACCTTCATGCTTGCCCCAGTGTGCATGATAGACGCTTTTTGATCATCCACAGATCATCCTTCTATAGTCTGACTATTCAAAGTATGGGGCAAAAATTTATAGATTCTCTATAATAGAGGCACCCCATTGCTATGATCAAAACCTGGATATAAAACATTGCTATTATTATTGAGACCCACCATGCTATCACCATCATGAATCTGTAATCTTGGAAGGTTACAACCCCAAAAGGATGGCTATACAATTGGGATTTACTCAGGCTACACCTATATATGGGCTACCACCAATAATGGATATAATAAATGTTCAATCATTGGAAGCACTTCCACTAGTCCATTTAGTGGCAGACTCTATTGCATGGAACTTCACACTTCACTTGGGGACCCACTCTAGTTTCTATATAGCTTTATAGGAGACTCATACAAGAGTCAGTCATTTATGGTTATTATAGATCTGCCACATCTTCTCTTCTTCTTAGAGCTTGGCTTTCACATATACAATAGTAAAATGTGAAAGACCAGACTGATCAAACCTATATCACATATGACTAATGCTTCTAAAAGACCATTAGATGACCAAACAGGTAATAGAAAATGATGGTGCCAAAGTTCAGATACCTAAGAGAAAGATGACAGAGACCTCCACAGCCCCCCACTAGTTGATTATAACATATGAGTTGTAGATATAGACAACTCCATTCATATCACTGCCTTGCCAAAAGTAGTTGAACCACCATAAGACCAAAAGAAGAGTGAACTCATTCTAGTATTATCCATAGATACTACTACAATTTCTCTAGCATCCATCCAACCTATTAGTATTGATCATATATATACTAAAGAAAATACACATATAGAGAAGTTTGGCAATGTGGCTACTAGTTTTGAACCACTTTTATCAGATTCAACTTGGGTAATGGGGAGTGGGACCCAAGATGACTCCTCAAATCTAGATTTTTGTTCTAAGAGTTATCCTATTTTAAGTCCAAAATATATAGTTAGAGGTATTTATCTAGCCTAGAAATCTCATGTTTTGATTCCAGAATATGCCCCAGGGCTTCAATTCCTTTGCATGGTAGCCCTTCAAAAATCTTATATTATATAATAGCAGCCCTCCATCAACTACTTCTAAGCATTGACTTAGAAGTTTTGCCTAATCTGTCCAGCTTGCATGTAGAAGCAAATTGCTAACAAGATTGTGCTGCTGCTCTAGGTCTTAAAGCAAGAGAATTATAGTTATGGGAATCCCTTTATAAAGACATTAATTCAAATTATTTTCTTTATGTACTACATATGAGGAGGTCTTGTCAGATACACTTACTACTACAAAAATATTAGCTAATACTATTTTGCATCAAGTCCCCCTAATTTGCCAAGATCTAGAGCACAGTCTCAGAGCCTTGAGATCTTTCCAAAGGAAGCTTTCTAGAGCATAAATAGAACTCATTGATATCTCTGTTGAATGGATAACTATAGTAGTAGAGTATATTTTATAGAAAGGAGAGCTATGATCAAACAAGTTTTAACAGCTATAGAAGAAGATAGCTCAATGGTAGATGCTCAGGTATCCAAACTTGAGCAAATTCCTTCTTCATTGGAGTGTGATCTTAAGGATACCTTGCAACATCAACATGAGGCACAAGAGAAATAGGATACTATGGCCTATAAAGCTCATACAACTTCTATTTGTATTGGGGAAATCTAGGTCAACTATTGTAGCTAAAATTTTCTCTTGTAAACTATCTCTCAATTATTATGTAATATCTAGAAATTATTCTAGTAATACATCAGAGGCTTCAATTATTTCCTAATTATATCTATACATGTGTGCTACAACTAATAGATAAGTAAAGAAATGAATGCATCATCTTCTAATGACATGACACATTCATTGGGGGAAATTTTGTTCACTTAAATTTATAAAAATATATAATAATTTTTTTCTTCTAACCACAGCATCTTAGTGTTGTGTTCAATGTGTTGCAATGCTTCCCTAACCTTCTAAAAGGGTAACTGCTCAGAGCTAGTTTTCAAAATTATGGTACAGCGCCGTGGTGCAGTGATCTTGGCACTAAGGCACTACACCCACTATTATGATGATATAATTACAGGAACACTATTATTAATAGTAGTGTTCAGTCCCCTATTCTCTCTTCCTTTTATTCTCTCTCTGAACACTCTTGCTATCATTGCACTCTAACACAATCCTGATGTTCTTCTTTTCTTCTAAGACCCTCTATTTACTTCATGTAAAATATTTATTGCCATTTTACTTTTAAAAAGTATGTTAAATCATAATCCCACCATTGATCTTGTATCTAGTGAGAAAAGAGATTGTAGATTTGAAGACCTCTGTCGTTGAACTTTATTTTGGCATGAGATGAAAACCCCTCCCCTCTGTCAATCTTAGATACAAAAAAAGGAAGAAGAGTGCTTTGCATTATGATTTTAAAATCTAGCACTGCTAAAGTGAAATGCTACTATAATTTCTAAAACTATTTTTAAAAATCTCAAAAAAAAAACTCAATTTTTGATCCACAGTGCGTCGATGCTGAACAACAGTGCCGCAACACTATGTTCTCCAGTATTCCTACTATAATGAGCAGCACCATGATGGCCAGGCACCAGCTCTGTGATGCCCTACCAAAATCACCCTAGTGTCATTCTTCTATGGCATCAGAGCCATGCTCACTTGGCACAGAAAATATGACTTGGATATTTTCTGATAAACTCCTCAAGTACCGCAGCACCAAAGGACCAGCGCGTTGGAGCTATATCTCCCAACACATGTAATAAGAACTTAGAAAAATTTTCTGTTAAGGGGTAAAAATATCATCTTAGCTCCGTGGTGCCAAGCTCTCAGGTTTTTCATTCTATTCACAATGTCGAGGCATTGTCACTTAGATTTCATTTTTTATAGATATGTATGAATTTTTTTTATTAAATCATAGAGCGATAATTCAACAATGCTAATCACATACAAGCATATAACACAAAAAGATAATAAAAAGGGGAATTTTATTTATAAATTCAAAGAAAATTATAAATTACAAATTACAAAAAAAGAGAAAAGTATAAAATGAGGGAAACTAATAATCATACTCATCACCCTCCTCTTCTTTCCTCATATCGGTGGGGTAATTATAAAATGATCAGGTGCCATAGGAAAAGAGACCTAGCTTGGATCTGTAAGATTATAATTCTAGAACATTTTGACTAGTGCAATACTGAACTAGGCCATATAAGAAAATTGTATCTACTGTTGACCCATATGATGGTCACTTGCCCTCCAAAATCTCATGCCTACAACTACTCTTGTCCATCCTTTTTCTTAAGTCCATGACCTAACTATCAATTTCTTGGACTTGCTTAACTAGAGACTTGGAAGATTGGGGTCGAGGTTATGGGGCACGTGAGCCTTTCCTTAGTTCAAATCTTAGCCCAAATTCCATAATTACCCTCTTCATTAGAGGAGCCTTCTAAATGAGTATTTCTTCATCAGGCCCCAATACTGCTCGAGCTGTAGCACATAAACCATAATTCAAGGGAGGATGATCGTACCCAATAGTAGTACTCTACTTCAACATATTACAAATAGAATTATAAATAACTTTCTCTATATCGATCGTCAATCTCCTTTAAATAGAAAAATTCAAATAGCCCTATCTTTGGTAATCTTGATATTGTTACCAGTGGGCATAAGCTTGGAAAAAATGAAAAAATGCCAAAATTTAGATTAAGCAGTGAGATTGATGATAGGAAAGTTAATAATTCTTTCCTCCCATCATTTTCACTACACATTTATTTTCATCAAAAAGAAAATAGAGGATCTCATCAAAATTGGGACGAACATTATAATAAGCAAGATATTGATCATAATCAATATCTTGAAGATTGTAATATGTGTTAATAGTACAACTGTCAAAACTTACCATTTCTCCTGTACATATGCTTTATTGTCTTGGCTTTCACATGCATTCATGAAGAACTTGCACGCCACTAGGACAATGTACGAGTTGTTGTCATAGGTCAGTTTGGCCCAGCTTCATATATGATCACCCCTTCGACATTACTGCCGAGATCCTGGAAGCTCCTTTCCTAGATCAGATGTTTGTGGATGACAGCATGTTGATTCTACTCCTTAGCATCAACGTTGACAAATCTACCAGTATTGCTAAATGCACTCTTCCTGCTCACCACCCCTCTAAATGGTATCTTAAATATGTTAATTGTAGAGAAAAATGAGAGCTGAAAAAGAGAAAGAAAATCTATAAAGAGAGAGAGATCACTGAATGAAAATACTTAACATCATCTTATTTATAAATCAGTCTTAGCAACATGACACCCAAATATGGTGCCGAGGAGCAAGCATCTCGAGTTGTAGAACACTCAACATGACATCACGCCATATGCAGTCACTATCCCATCGATTCTATAATCAAAAGAGAAATTTAATTATAATAAATTTTCTAACTAATGCATACAATGAGTGTTGCAGCGTCGTGACACTCTAACTTAGCGCATGGTGCCCATTAAAATGAGGTTGTTATTTCTCCTTTAATCATTACATAGCTGTCAAGGAATCTTAACTAGCACTACGGTAGTACAAGGCGATGCTATTCAAATGGTAAAATAGACTTATAATGCTAGCATCCCGGTGCTGCCAATACAGTGATGAGGTGGTGACCCTCATAGCTCACATGTACACCTAGATTGCCTCCTAAGCAGTGGCACCTAAGGGCCGTATCCCAACACAAAGGTGCTTCCCCTTAAATAAAATATAATAAAATATAAAATGGGGACTTCGACTATAACACTAATTTTGGCATTCCAAAAAGTATGAAGTCCAATTCACCATGTGAATATCAGTCTGTTCACCGTTCAAACTCCTCATAATTCATTGCCATGCAAATAAATTTACATCCACCACCATGTGGACAACACTAATTTTGGCATTCCAAAAGTATGTAAGCCCAATTCACAATGTTCATCGTGCGAACTCCTTATAATTCATTTACCACGAAAAAAAATTTACATCCACCACCATGTGGACAACACCATTTTGGCATTCTAAAGGGATGTAAACCTATCCTTCTATTCATTCACCTTGTGAACATCTACCCATTTTCCATGTGAACATCACTTTAGCATTCCAAAAGAGATGTAAGTCCAGCCTCTTATCCATTCACCATGTGAACATCTGCCAGCTCACCATACAAACACCATTTTGGCATTCGAAAGGGATATAAGCCTAGCCTCCTATTCATTTACCACATGAACATCTACTAGTTCGCCATGTGACACTCCATAATTTGTTCACCATGTAAACACTTTTCCACCACTTACACTAAAATTTTAAGTCTATGTGAGATATCTAAAATGAGGCTCCCATTGCTGCTAATTAGATTCTCTAGACATTAAGGTTATGTTCCTCTGATGTTGGTAGGCTGGATTAACATAATCCTAGGATAACAGAATCATGGGATCTTGATAAAGATTGCACTCTTATTTCCTTCTAGATGGTCATTTGAACCATATTATACCTCTAAGAAGCCAATGCATATCTGATAGATATGTCTATTTTCAACCTTAATCAAGAGTGTTCTCATGCTATGGTAAGAGGGGTAATTAACTATGGAGGCTTGTGTCCAAAAGAAGTAGAGCCCAGATCTAAATAAACCCTATTGTGATGTTAGGAGAAATTTGGTTGAATTTATGTCAATCTTCCTCATAAAAAAATATACTCCTACATATCTTCACCAAAGATGGTGAGCCATCCTCCAAGGTGTTTTTTCTGAGTGATCAAGATATCACTTTTGTAACTACCTAACTCCAGCCTCTATAACTGACCTGTTATCTCAAATTTAGATTAAGATATTTTTTTATCAATACCCAACCAACCTTTCTCAAATTACACAAGTAACCCACCATAAACATAAATGTTGCATAAGAGATCATACATGGCAGATAACTTGAAAATAAATTATACTTAAACCATATAATATAAGAAAATGAAAAAAACATACATAACTAATTTCAACATCTTCATTCTCATCTCTTTGATTTACTTCTTGTGATTGGACCTTTCATATCAACTACAATTTTCCTTGCTCAAGCTTCGGCCATGGGATCACCTTTATTTGCATCATATGGTGCTACCTAATATAAATGTTGGATTTAAGCAATCAATCCATCTTATTGATCCAATTATTTATATAATTGAACATTAAATTATTAGGAATTGACTTGGTCATCCTTAAATTATTATGGGAGCTAACCCATGATTGAGTCAAAGGTACCCACATGCCCTTATCTCATTTAGGTCCTTAACCAAGTGAGTACCCTACTTAGCAAAATTAGCCAATCACATTAGATATTTAACTTTGGGATATTCATAGCATGGTATTAATCAAATAACCACTAGAACTTTAAAATACATGCTTGATTGACCATGGACTAAGAAAGTCAAACCTAGTCCAACTTAGGTTAACTCAGGGCTTAGATTAAACCCAAATTCCATAGACTTCTTATTGACCACCTTAAATTGGCCAATGAATGTGCTAATATAAAAAATATTCTAATGAAACTATTGGGTCTATCAATTAGACCAATTGCACCTAAGTCAACATAATTGGCCTAATTCGGATAATTAGACCAGATTGGTTTTAACCTTCAAATTAAATTGACTAGTTGGATGTGTGATCTTCCTTTAATGTTCTGAACATGTTCCAAGCATTATTTGGTCATATCATCAGGTTGGCCTTAGTAAGTCTTAACAAAACCCATGCAGGAGGTTCGTTTGCTAAATCTTTCTTATAATTAAAGTCTAACTCTTGCTAGCCCTAGGTTAAGACTTTTTTTTTTTGCTTAAGTTCAACCATTTACTATTAGATGTAAGTGTTGATTTGGAATAATCACTCCAACTCAAGGATTTAATTTCTTATTCATTTGATCATGAGACTCTGAGGTTTGGCTTGGCCAACCTCAAAATCTTTTTTAAGAAACTTGTCATAGGATTAATTTAAAGACACATATACTTTCATCCCATAGCCAAACCCATAAGTTGGTACCTTATTTTATTATTCCTATAAATTATGAGCTTCAATTTCAATCCCAACATAGTCCCTATGAACTCTTAGATCATTAAGATGCATGGAAATATGCTAAGATAGACCATGGTAAACCCTAAGCTCAATATGAATCAATATTTAAGTAAACCCATTCAATGGTCATCAAATTGATTAAAGAGTTTATTCACATTCAGATTGACACTTTAGAGTTGTTTGATGGGTTAAATTGCATCATATTAACCCAATTTAACCAAATTGAAATAATAGCATATAAATAACTTTAGGCTCCAAATTAATTAGCCTAAATTAGGCCAAAGCATTTCTCTTAGATCATACTTAATGTGGCTCAATTACTGATGGCCCAAGCCCAAAAAGTCATAAGAATAGATTTAACCCATTAACACCCACAAGCCACTTAAAGCTTAAATTAGACCAATCCTAATCTTAATAACATATTAAGCTTTGATCATCACACAAGTAATTTCTAGCATGAGCCCAAATCAATTTAACCAATCCATATGGGAAATTGAATTCAATGGGTCAATGAGTCTAAATTGAACATAAATAGGTGGACCATAATTTAACCACTCCATATGTGCAAATAAATTCAATGGTCAAATATTTCCATAAAATTTGGCATTGAACTATAAAAAAAATGCTTACAATAATACTTTAGATTACACCATCTTGATTTGACCAACCTTTATGGGTCAAATAGATGGACAAAAGTATAGGTCTTAATGGTCAAACTGACTCATTAAGCAAAATACTTCATAATTCACATTCAAATACCAAACAAATAATGAAATCTCTTGGTTTTCCTTAGCCTAAATAATTTCATATTGTGTTTAAGGGGTGATGAGTTACCAAGGCTACTTATGGTCTATTTCATAAGGATGGAAACCATTGGCAATATCAATCGACATCAAGATCTCCTACCACCATCCTTATCTTCTTATCCAATCTCACACTACCTCTCTCAATTATGCTAGGCCAAGACTCATCCTTAACATACAATACATTGAACTCAACTATGGTTGAGCTCAGGTTTGGTGAAGCTTATATATTCTCTGATTCAAAAGGTTAGAATGTTTCCTCTTAAGCTCATGAAGCAAAGTGCAACCTTACCCCACCTCCTCAACCACTCAATCCTTCCTAATATTAGCTCATAGTTAAGAGTTTGTCAAACTTTGATCAAGCTGATAAACCAAACAAACGTAATTAAACTGAATGCTTCCACTAGTTTGTGACAACATAGTGAAGCTTCCCAAATCGACACCAAGGCAATCCCAATCCCTCAAAGTGAGAATTTTTGCTCCCTCTCATATGCTTGGGCTTAGTCTCTCATGCTCTATAGCCCACACCATGGGTCAGTGAGCCAGGGGATTGAATCCCCTCCTCCCTCTTATGCCTCCCAATGCAAGGATTTTCCTGAGATGGTCGTAGGAGGGAGAAATTGATACCAATTTGCCTGAGGTCATGTACACTAGAACCACGCCTATAATCTCAATTTATAGTCTATCTTAGGGTAGAAGATGATCCTTAAGCAATTGGATTTAATTTAGAATAGATCCAATGGTCCAAAATTAGTTAGATTGTGAACATTACAAATATGATCAATTTTAGGGTATTTTGTTCTTCTTTTTGCTCTAATTATCTATTATGTATAATAGCTTAAAACTTTTAGGGTAGCTACCACATGAAACCAAGATTATAAAATATAAGGATAAAGTATATAAGAATAACAAGACACTACCATAGAAAATTTTAATCAATTTGAATTTAAGTCAAAGAGATGAGAATTTTTAAAGTCACTAATTCATGTTTTAAAATTCATAAAATTTAAAATAATTGAAAACAAATTATGAAAATTAATGAAATGTTAGAAAAAAATAATCCAAGCTTTGTAAACAAATTTAAAAATATTTTAAATTAAAAGGAATAAGATACATAATTTTCAATAAGTTTAAGCACTTTCAAAATTCTAAGATAATAAATATATGTGATAAAATAATTAAAAATTGAAGTGATGTATAAAATAACAATTCAAACTCACAATATAATTTTCAAAATTTTTTAAACTAAAATTAATATTTTATAACTTTTTAAAACTAATTAAAAATTATTACAAAAGCAAAAATTTAAAATACATTTAAAATATTTTGAAAACTCAACAAACTATTTATAATATTAATGTAGAAACATTGTAAAATTTTTATAATTTTCTAAAGTAATTTGAATAGTGTAACTATTTTTCATACTAAAATGAGTAATATAAAGATTTAAAATAAATAATAAAGGATCACCAAAAATCATAAATATCATAAAATATTAAAAAAAATAACTTATGTTCAATACAAAATTTATTATAAATCTTCTAAATTAATATAATGGATTGAAAAATTAATTTCATATAATTAACTCTTAATTTAATAAATTAATAATTAATTTAATAATTATGATAAATGGATAATAATTATAAAAGATTTCTTAAAATATTTTAAATGATTTAAGAAAAATTAAAAATATATATATCTAAAGACTTTATAAAGTTTAAAATAAATTTAATGAATAAAAGGGTCAATAATCATGAATTTTCTAAGTAGTAAAATCAAATAGAAGTTAAATTAAATTAAATGAATTTCTAAAATTTAAAAGATTTGGACAATTAAACATCAATTAACTTTTAAAAAGATTCTTCTTCATTAGAATAGTCCATATTAATGGATAATTACAAGTGGGCCCATAAGTTAAACATTAACCTTGAAATAAGTCAATTTTAAATATTATATTTAAACATTGATTTTTATCATTTCAAGTCATAATAATTTTAGATAATCTAGAGCAAAAAAATAGTAGAACACATATGAATGTCATTAGACTTCTTGTGCATGCATTTTACATTAGATTAATCACTTATCATGTGCACACAATTTCTTCATAGATTTCATATTTTGTTGTTGTGATTAATTATATCAATCAACCACATCCACACTACATCATGTGCACATAGGATGATTGCCTCTATAAGATAAGTTAGCTTATTGGGGAAACATATAGCCTAGGATCATCTCCCACGGTATCATAGGTCTTGATTCACTTTCGAACCAACTTCATAGATAATTGCATGATGGCAAAAATTATCTTTTTCAATAGACTTAGCAATGTTCACTTATTAAACCTTCTAGCATTTAACCAACCCTTTAGGTTAAGTGTTTTCCTCTCACCCACAAGACACATGTTGAATCAACATCTATGATATCCTCTCAATTATGCTTGTATGATTGAAGAATCCACATGAGTAGGTCATGCACATTCATAATCTAGGTCATTCTTAGTATGGTTATCTTCTTATTACCTACTAGATTTACTTGATGAATTTAATCATCCATTTAGATCAAATTCAATTGGGATCAACCAACCAACATTGGTTAATTCTTACCTAACTAAGTCATACACATGATTAATTAAGTCATTTCGCTATTCTCTGATCAGTATGGAAACATAAGGGATATGAGTATACACTTGTACTCAATCATATTTTCTTTTCCTTTAAATAGATGTCTTTCATTCATTTGTTTTTTTTGGTACTATAAACACTATGATATTTATATTATCTTCTTTGAAATATTTAGCATTCGGACTATGCTTGAGCACAAAATTTTTTTTTGTAGTTAATTGCACCAACTATTATCAATCATATTGATGCATTTGATTGGTAACCAACACTTTATGTTAGATTATGTCCCATTGGAGCCTAGACTTGACTTTAATCATAGTTAAATCACATTATTATTAAATGATCATCATATGACCAATTAGCACATTTGAACATCCTTAAGCCTATTACTTACTTATTGTATGATAGATATAAAAAGATAAACCTTAGTTAAGATGGCTAAATTGCTCATAACTTAGCTTGGTAAGCCATATATATGTAGAATATCTTTAGGATACACTAGCCCACAAGTTATTCAACTATAGCACCCAAGAGGAGCTGAATTGGGTTTTTAAAAAATAATTTTAGAAAACATAATGTTAAGCTTTTGTAAAAAAACTTAAATCTTTAATGATAAAGATTTAGAGAAATAAAATAATAATCAACAATAGTAGAAAAGTAAAGTGCAAAAAATAAAGAAAGAGACCATAGAAGTTTTTATGTGGTTCAGGTAAACTCCAAAAACTTGCCTACATCCATGCCTAGCCACCCAAGCTAGGAACTCACTAAATCAAAGTTGAGATTACAACAAATCTCCCATACTCTCCTTAACGAACAAGTACAACCCAACACCACATTTTCCTTAATGGGAAAGTACAACCCAATAATGTACATTTCTTAATAGGCAAGTACACCCCAATAATGTACTTTCCTTAACGAGCAAGTACAAGCCAAGAAGAAAACGAGAAAGGAATATGAAAGTATCTAACTCTTAATTTAAAAGTATTTTGCTCTCACACCCCAACTACAATAATATTAAGGTGAGTGAAAACAAGTAATAAAGAGAGCTCACTTTAATTTATATCTACAATTTAAAGCAATCATTAACCATGAAAGATGTATATGATGCAACTGAATCTTTAAGATGTTTGGAAAGAATATAAGAAATTGAAATCAAAGAAATTTAGTTAATGATCTAAAGTGTGGCACAATAATATTTTTAAAACTAAACCAATCAATTTTAATATGAAGATTTGAGTTTTGAAAAGATCAATTGAATATGCAATATTAAAGCACATAAACTAAAATGAAGTCTCTTTTAAAAGAACTATCACATATGCAAAAGATGAGACAATTTTAATGAAAAGAAAACTTGCTACTCACAAGAGTTTTATATGAAATAATCAACACAAAATTTAACTCACTTAAGAATATGTAAGAATTAAAAAAATAGAAAATTTTGCAAACACAAAACGTTCACCAAACACAAGTAAAACCATTGTCAAACATGATAAGGTGTATGAATAGATGAGTTAGGCATAAATGAAATTGATTAAATACCAAGGAATCTTAAGTCAAGAAAGAAATCAAGGTCTCACACAAGAATAGCAACAAAATTAAAATTAGAGCACATTGAATAGTTCTCAACCAAGATGTATTTCCACCAATCCTCCAATGTTTTTTGTTCAATCTTCAAAGCAATCACTTGTAGGTTGGAAGATGGAAGGATGATGAAGAGATTAGCACTTGAATCACCAAAAAAGATCTCTAAGAAATTTTGCAAGACTTCGGCTAAAAGAGATTAACCTAGTCTTAAGAGCAATATAAATAAGAAAAGGAATCAAGAGGGTTAGCTAAGAAGAGGGAAAATATAAGGAAAAACACTTTAGGAATTACTTTAACTTAAGCAATCAAAATCTAAGTCAAATTGCATGATTAATGGTTTGGCCAAGGAAAGAAGAGGAAAATCCTATTTGGTAAGAAGATTTGATTTTAATTAATCAAAATGAATTTCAATTTACACGATAGAGAGTTCGACCAGGGGGGAGTTCGACCAGGGCAAGGAAGAGGGAAAATTCAAATGCTAAGAGATTCAATTTGAATTAATCAAATTAATTAGATTTTGCATGATGCAAATTCAGCCAAGGGAACTTGGACAAAAAAAATTATAAAAAGAGGGTAAGCCCAGAGAGAGTGATGAGAGGGTGAATTTGAACTATTAGCAAACAAAACATAATACCATTAATTAGATAAGTAAAGAGGACAATAATTTATATTTGATTAATCAAATTAAGTAATAGATAGGGTTTTTGAAGGAAGTTTCTATGATGGGATTCAATTAGTATTCAATGCAATATCATGGAATATTGAATCAATTTATCTTTATTGAACGAAAGAGGGAAAGATATGATTCTAGAACAATTTAAAATAAATCCAAAGAATTATTAAAATTTGACCAAGCAACATTCCAAAAATAGATTAAATTTATTTTAATGTACTTAATTTAAATTAAATGATGATGAATAAGTTGTTATGAGAATTCAAATCAATAGTCATCATGTGATTAGTTTGAATTTAATTAAGGGTATGGTCGGGCATGCAAAGTTTCCAAATATAAAATTTATATAAAAGGAAAGAGGATAATTCCTTTGCTTAATTTAATTAAATTTGAATCAAAACAAATAAATTCAAATTAGCTAAATTAGAGTAGCATATGATTAACCATAAACATTCCATAAAGAGCTAAGTTCAAATTAGCACATGTAAGTAAAAGAATATTCAATTTGAATTCAAAATAATTCAAATTAAATATTCAAATAAATGAATTTTTTTAATTTAGAAAGAGATAGGATAATTATGGAAATAATTTGAGTAGCTCTCACATAACTTATTTTGTAAATAATGATGACAAAATTTGGCCAAAAAGGTTTAGGATGATAGATATGATATGAGAGAGAAAATTAGGATAATAGAAGAGAAAAAAGCAATACGTTGAATAATTTTTGGTTAATTTAGATTTATGAATTGAATAAATAGATTATGATCATTTCTAAGCATGGAAATAATTTAATGAAATGTTAAATTAATTTAAGTTGCATGAGAACACAATAATTGGAACAAGATTTATGCATTTAGTTCACATTATCCAAAATGGATAATTTGAAGAATAATTGTAAATATGAAATGTAGAATTTATGAATAATTATAAAATTTATTATGAAATTAATGAATGCTTTATTTTATTTTATTGAGCTTTTAATTTTCCTTAATATATATAATCCTAGAAAAATTCTCACCCAGTTCAAGTGCAATGGCTTTAACATCCTAAACTGATTGAAGAACTTGGAGTTGAAGAATTTTCCTAGACACTTGAATTTAACTTGATTTATAGCATTTGAACATGTGTTTGTTATCATTAAAATGAATCTCATATGAGGTGTGGCTCATGAAGTAAACACCACACACATATAAGTATTGGGATAGTAAACAACCTAATAGTCACTAACATAGGGAGGTTGTTTCTATATCATTTTGTTTGTGCTATCCTTTAGCTATAACAGACTATGTGAGAATACAACTAAAATTCTATGTGATTGTTTGTTTAAATTGTAATGTACTATGTCACTTTATTATTGCACCATTTAAGATATTTTTTGCAGGTACCAGATATATGACTTACACTTTTACTTTAACTTTACAAGGGGCTATGCATCAAAATATAAACAATTTTGTGATAGTTATTCAATGATATGATTTATGTTATGAATTATGTTATGTTGTGATGGCTCATTTAAATCAAGAATTTTCTTTCATTACAGCACTTTTTATACTTTTCTTATATAATAATAAAACATAAAGTAAGTTTCTCAACCCAATACCAAGGAATCTTATGCATTGAAGGATGAACACACACCCTCAGCTAAAAGAAGGTCCAATAGTAGAGAGAAACTTCATTTATATATATTTTTTTAATTTTTTTAACTATCATTTATGGGTAGAGCTCAACAACCCATTTGTTATTTTTATCTAGATATATATAAGTGAGTTTTCTAGTTGTACCAACCTATTGACCTTTATTCTTTTACAGGAGTCACAACACATAATTGTTTGATTATATTTCTTTTTTTATTTTGGTCTTTTCTTTTTTATTGTAATGCATTTGTCTAGGATTATTTTTGTTTTTTAGGATCTTAGTAATAATATAATTCTTTTCTAACTTTAATAAATTTAACTTAAAAATAATTATGATCATGATTTAAATATTAAAAGTAAGGTGTTAACCTAAAATAAAAATTTCTCTTAGATGAGATATAAAGTTCAGTATTCTAGCATCAACTACTATTACTCATCATATCCTGACCTAACTTAAGCATGCATTAGAATTTTGACTTAAGGATAAATAATTTTCATATCATGCATAACATCCTTAGCATAAAGTTCTATGTAGGCATGGTTTTTATGGCGACTAAGAAGTCTTAGTATGCTAGGTAACAACAACCTGACCCAAAAAAGTTCATAAGTTCAGTCTTGATGATATTAGTCATGAGACTATGTTATCACTCATTCTTTCCTTTCATAGGGATGTATTCACTTTAGTGGAGACTAAGCTATGCATCTTTCTAAACTTAATCCTTAAAACCTTGCTTAAGATTTCTTTATAATTTTTTCTTAGTTTATGCCCTGAGACTAACTCTAGACAATGTAACACGTGGATGCTAATAGAGTGCCTCTTAGCTAGTTGTGTTAACTACCATCCCAATCTAAACATCTATGAACTTGACAACTTAATGATGGATCCATAAGATCTAAACTAAGACTATTTCTACCACTTTCCTTAATCTTCTTTCATTGTTGATAACTCTGTAAGAAAAATTTGTGACCCTACATAGACTTTAGAAATTTTTTTTAGGTAATCAAATTCATCATTAAAGAATAAACATATTATCTCAATAGATAACATGTTTCTAATAATGGATTTGATTACTTAAACAAAGACTCCTAAGGTAAATGGGACTACTTAATGTTTTAGAGATTCTTCCTTTGAACTACCTGGAAAAGTAGGACAAGGTTTACTTTATATTGCGATCATAATTCTCTATAATAGCAAGCCCTTATAGTTAATTACATCTTAGGAATAAGGATCTCTTCCTAAGAATACTCTCAATTAAAGAAATAGGCTCATATTTGTATGGATTTCAAAGTGGGTCCCAAAGGATGGTTAAATTAAAATTTTAAAGGGAACACTTCAAATAGAAAAGAGTTCTTTTCAAGTCCAATTAGGATAAAGTTGGAAATGCTTATAGATACTGGGATGCCCAGTAGGCATTTCAACTATCCTACCATTGGGCTTTATATTTTTGAGATAAAATTGATTATGATTTGAATTGATATTTTATTAGAAATCTATGGTTTACATTCTAACAACACAAGACCATAGAAATGCCTAGTATTAAAGACATATTCCTAGAAGGATGCTTTAGAACTTAAGCCTACAAATACTTCTATCATAAGTTAGAGGCTCAACCTAGTTTAACTTTTTGGAAAGTCTCTTTCTCTCATTTAAGCAAAGGAACCTTTCCTTAACTCTTCTAGACATATCACACACCTAGATGTATTGCCAACTAACTCATTGTGTCCCATTATGTGTCAAATTCTCATTTAATTCAAGTATATTAAAGTCATTTTTTACACATCTTAACCAAGTCTTTTTAGTTCTACCTCTACCTTTCTTAACATAAGGCAAATCTAATGCATCTACCCTCCTAACTGGACCACTGGATGCCAACACTTTATGTGGTCCAACCATCTATAGTGACTCTCTCTAATCTTTTTTTGAACATACTCATTTCGCATTTTATCTCTAAGAGTAAAGCCACTCATCCACTCGGTATCCTCATCTCCACAACACTTAACTTAGTCTTATGCTTCTCTTTCATTCGCCAACATTCTACACCATAAATCATTACAGGTCTTACCACCATCTTATAAAATTTTTCCTTAATTTTAAGAGATACTTTTCTATCACAACAGGCCAGATGCATTCCTCCACCTCAACCATCCAACTTGAATTCTACTAATAACATATCCATCTATTTCACCATCATTTTGAACAATAGAGCCTAGATATCTAACTCGCTCACTCTTTTTAATGACTTGTTCACCCAATGTCACAACACTACCACTAGAACTTTTATATATATATATATATATATATATATATATATATATATATATATATATATATATATATATCAGTTTTAGATCTACTTAAACGAAAACCTTTAGACTCTAAAGTTGACCTCCATAATCCAAATTTCTCTTGGACTCCCTCTCTAATCTTATCAACAAGAAGAATGCCATCAGCAAAAAGCATACACCAAGGTATATCTTCTTGTAAATGCCTAGTAAAAACATCCATAACTAAAGCAAAAAAAGAAAAAGGGCTTAAATCTAATCCTTAATGTAATCCAACTGAAATAGGAAAATATTTTGACAATCCTCCTTCAGTTAATATAAGGAACAAATGATGGAGATTTCATCTCCCTCAATAAAGTTGAGAACCAAGCACTGTCCGCTTTTTGCAGCTAAACATCAATGATCTACGTAATGAAATCTTAAGATTTTGATTGTAAAATGTTTAGGGTGTAATTTAAAATGAATCTATAAGGCTTGATTAATCATAGGACCTACTTCACTTCAAAAATGACCAACATCAAATGCAAAGGAGGTCAATTTCAAGTATAACTCACCAGCGTAGGGTCTCGATGGTGATTTGCATTTTCAAACACTCAAAGAAGTGAAACAAAGTTTTGGATGAAGAAATTAGATTTTCCTCCCTCTAGATTGTCATGGAGATGTATGTCCACCATGACTCATTGGAGTTTGGTATCCAGAGTGATCAAGAAAGTTTAAGAGGAAGGGGAAGACCTAATTAGACTCTACTTTGCTTGGAGAAGGTGATGGAGTAGAGCAAAAGTCCCAATTTGATCTCTTTCCTCCTTTTAAATTTGGCTGAAAGCTTTCTCATTGAATATCAATGGAGGATGTCATCCATAGAAAATTGGACTCCAAATGATGGAGCTAAAGGTGGTGAGAAGATCAAACAATTCTTCTAAATCTTTGGAGCAACTAGAATTATTAACACATGGAAGGGATCTTGGGGCTTGAAGGGGGGCATTGGCTCGGTTTGGCCTTTTTTTTTCTCCCATGGCATATTCCATCCTCTTGGGTTGATTTGGACATTCTTAACATGCTTAATCTTGACTACCATTCACTTAAACACACCTTAAGATGAGTTTAGATGTGTTTCAAAGTGATTAGTCTAGGTCCATGATCAAACATTTTGAATTATGCCACTTTAGCCATTTTTCCTCTTGATTTGGGATATCATCTTCCATTTAATGGATTGATGCTATAATTAAGCTTCAATTATGTTTATTTAATCATTTATGATGTCCCCAATGAATGGGCTTCATGAAATTTGGAATTGTTTGCTTACTTCAACACTTAACTCATTAGGGTTTATATGGATTTAGTTGAATCCTAATGACCTTCTTAACTAAATTGAATGTATTTAGCTTTAAATTGTGTAAATCCAAGTATTTTAAATGATTTAATTCAATTAAATTTCATTTGTTTTGGGTTTAAGACTCACTTCAATTTGGGCTTAATGGGTCGAGATTGATCTAATTGGGTCAAATGACCATATTAGTCAAATTAATCCAAACAATTGGTTATTTTTTAAATAATTTTATATAATTAATTTGGGTTGATTTCAATTTCATTTGGATTTGAATTCAATAAAGTCCATTTAGGCTTTTTCAGCTCAAATGGTCTAATTAACCTAATTAAGGCCTTATTAGATTTAGATTCATTTGATTCATGTTTAAACATATTTATTTTATTATTTGGAACCTTTTGAATGATTTAGTTTGGTCGAATTATGATGGGTTGACCTTTGACTAAGTGGGACCCACAAAAGTCAACCCTATGTTCAATTGTTGACTTTCATTTAACTACCATTTGGATTTGACTCCATTCATATTCATGAATGAATTTTATGCTTTTGGTTTGATATGATTTGAATTTATTTTAATTTTATGTGAATTTCTTTAGGTTCAAGTGATTTTGAGCTTAAGTAAGGTAGTTGGGTTAATCATCCCAATTACTTTAGTCTAAGTTCTCTTAGATTTATTTTTCAATTGGAGTATGTCTGTTTAGCTTTGTGTTGGGTTTTGATCCACCTAATCCCATTAGGTTGACTCAAGCCGTAGAAGAATTTAGTAAGTCACTAAGCATAGTAATCTAAGTGCTTAAATTACGAAACTCCTAATCTAGGATTAGGTGTCCTAATTCTTGGTTTTAGAAATGATGTTAACCTCCTTCAAAAATGAGGTCAAGAAATGGACCCCCAATATGTATAGTAGACAAACTTGAGTACACTACACATATTGGTGTTAACCGAACTAGTTAACAAAATCATATGCATAAACTTGGATTTTGAAATTTAGATTTAGTTTTGATTTGAGATTTTATTTTGAATTTGATTATGAAATATGGGGAAAACTATGCCTTGAATTTTTTTTATTTAGAATGATTTATTCTTAGAAATTGAGATCCACTAAGTTTCAAGAATGATAAAGATGTTATTAGGAAAAGACTCATTGTGAAATCTAATCCTAACATAGTCAAAGGCGATGCCTTCAAGGGACTTATTCTCAAACTGACTATGTAACTTTTAAGACTTGATTCCAACCTGAATAGCTTATCTAAGGAAAAGGAGCTTTTAATATTTTAATTCCTAATCCTTAAGATTTTGACTAATAGGTAGGGTTCATATGAACTTAATTCCTAACCTAAATAGTCTATAGGAATGGAGTCACGTGACTTATTTCCACTCCTTAATTTCATTTTTTATTTTGAGTTAGAAAAGCTGTCACAAGGACTTGAATCCTAATCTAGTGAAATTTAGCTAATAGGAATGGACCTTCAATGGCTTAATCCTAACCTGGATAGCTTGAAAAGAAAAGTCATAATGACTTAATGATCCTCATAAGGATGCCTACTAAGGGACTTACTCCTATTTGATTAGCTATTGATAAGGGGCCTTCAATGCTTAATTCCTTCCTAAATAGCTACAATGAGGAAAAATGGGGCCATTAATGACTTAATCCTAAACCTCAAATTTCTTTTACTAGTTAAAAAGGGGTCTTGATGAATTAATCTTAACCATATAGTCTATTTGATAGAAAGAGGTCTTGGTGACTTAATTCTATCTTTGTCATTTAAAGGATTCCTACTTAAGGACTCACTCCGTTTGATTGACTATTGGGATGGGGCCTTTAATGGCTGACTCCAACTTAAATAGTTAAAATGGAGGAAATGTGTCTTAATGACTTAATCTTAAACCTTAAAATTTGACTAATAGGAGAGGGGAATTGATGATTTAATCTTAACCTAAATAGTCTAACTCATAGGAAAGGGGTCTTGATGACTTAATCATATTTTATGAATCATATGAATGGTTCCATTAAAAGCTTATTCCAAACTTAAGAAATTTATAAGAATTGTGCCACGAATGGGCTTACTCTCAACTTATAGAAATACAGAAGTTATGCATCAGAGAGTTTAAGAAAATTTGCAAAAATTTAAAGTCATTACACATAATTAAAACTAGAACAATAGCTTGTATCTAGATAATTTACAAAAGATACAAAGATTTTATGGATGACCACCTTTGGAATTGAAGTACAATTGATACATAATATTTCTTTAGTTAACGTCCATTTATAGGTGGTATTGGACGTTCACCATTGCAAGTAATTAATTAATAAGAGCCTCCTCTATAAATTTTTTCCACCATGAATGGTCCTTCCTATGTTGGCTTGAATTTGCTACCTATCCTACAATGAGCTAAATTGGTCGTTTAAGAACCAAGACCAAGTCTTTTACTTGGAAAGTTCTAACATGGACCAACTTATCATGTGCTTGAACCATATGAGATTGGTACAATTCAAGATCTTATTGAGCTTTGAGACACTTTCCTTCAAGTCTTTCAAGTTCTTCTAATCAAAGTTTATGATTCTAATCTATTGTAATATTGTTATTAACTACTATTCTCAAAGAAGGTTAATTTCACTTCCAATGGAAGAATAGCTTTAGTTCCATAAACCAAAGCATATGATGATTGAGTCGATGTCTTATATGTCGCCTGATAGGCTCATAAGGCTTCAACTAGCTTTTCATGGCATTGACGCTTATTTTCATCAATTATCTTTTTAAAAATTCTCACAAGAGTTTTGTTGAATGCATCAGCCAATTCATTTTTCCTAGCATAATAGATGGTCGAATATCTCCAATTAATTTTATGACTAACCACAAATTCATTCAATTTAGTGGACTTAAATAGTGGACCATTATTGGATATTATTGGTGAGGAACACCAAATTAATATACAATATTTTTCTAAAAGAATTTAAGCACATGGCATGCCTTTACTTCTTTCAGTGAAACCACTTCAACCCACTTAGAAAAATAATAAGTTGCGGCTAATATGAAATGAAGCTCATTTGATGAAGGAGGATCAATAGGTCATATGATGTCAGTACCCCAACTCTCAAAGGGCCAAGAGGAAATAATTGGGTGTAGTACATTAGGAGGTTGATGCAAAACTTACACCATGTATTTGGCATTAATGATAATGATGTGCAATTTTCATATAGTCATTTAACATCAAAGGCCAATAATATCTAAGTCTTTTTATTTTCTATTTCATTTTGGATCAAAATTGATGAGTGTCACACAATCCAGAATGTACCTCAGTTATAATATTATGGGCTTCTTTTTTGTCTAAATATCATAGACACATTTGATCAAATAACCAGTGATACAATACATATTGATCAATGCATAAGATAAAGCACATTTAATTTTATTTGCTAATGACTTGTCTCCATGGAGCCTACCCTCACTTAAATAGTTGATGAATGGTTGCCACTAGTCACTCTCTTCTTGACCTTCAACAAGGGTGGATACCCTTTGCATTTCTATTTTTATATTCATGGAATATAAATCTATAGTTGATAGAACTTGTTGATTTTCAATTTCTATAGATATAGATTCTTTTTCAGGAAATGGGATTTCCATAGCAAGTTTAGCCAAAGCATTTGCTATAGAATTATCTCTATGAGAGATTCCATATAGAGTTATGAATGGAATCTTTTAAGCAATTTCATTATGTATTGATAAAAAAAACTAAAAAGCTTAGGGTGTAAAATCTTGTAGATACCACTCACTTTGTTAATAACCAATTGGGAATCCCCAAAGATCTTTCTATTTTTAATATCCATACGGATTGCTAACTCCAGCCCAGTTATAAGAGTCTCATACTTAGCTTCATTATTTGTACAGGGCTTAGACAAATGATAGGAATATCGCATCATTCATTTATTTGGACTTATGAAAATAAATTCAATCCCTACCTTCCCAAGGAAAGAAGAATTTAATTCTTTATTTTTCTTTGATGATGTTGTGCCATCAAAATATAATTCCCAACTGCCATTAGGTTCCTTCTCTAAAGTCATGCTATGTTCATTTACAAGATCATCATTTAAAGGAAAACCCATGGGTAAAGGATGTGTTGCTAAGAAGTCAGCTACAACTAGACCTTTTACAACATGGAAAGGAATATATGTGATCTCAAATTGCAATAAGATCATAGAGAAACGTGTTAGATGTCTAAATAATGTTGGGCATGTCATAAGATTTTGCAAAGGATTCACTCTAGAAATCAAATTTACTTTATGAGAAAGAATGTAATGCCTTAGCTTCTGAGCATCGAAGACTAAAGATAAACAATGCTTTTTAATAGGTAGATAATTCATTTCTCATGGGATGAGTCTGTATCTTAGATAGTAAAGGGCATTTTCTTTTTCTTCTTCATTAACTTGAGCTAGTGAAGCTCCAAGTGATTCATTTAAGGCTGCAGTATATAAGATTAATGGCTTCCCTAGAATCAGAGCAACCAAAATAAGAGGGTTCATCAAGTATTGCTTTATACCTTCAAATGCACTCTAGCATTTCTCATCTAAATAAATTTAAAATCTTTTTTAGTTAATGTCACAAAAGGCTGGCATCTTCCAGATAAGTTTGATATGAATCTACTTAATTATGTTAGCCTTCCCAAGAATGATCTTAACTGTGTAAGACTTCTAGGTGGAGGTAAGTCTATGATAGCTTCAATCTTTTCAAGATCAAATTTGATTCCACGGTGCCTCGCTACAAATCCTGAACATTTTTAGAAGTTACCCAAAAGGCATACTTCATGGGGATCATTTATAGGTTGAAATATCACAACCATTCAAAAATGAACCTTAAGTCATATAAATGATTTTCTTTTTGCTTAAATTTTGATAACTAAATCATCAATATAATATACAACTTGATTATAAATTAAGTCATTGAAGATTCTAGTCGTTGCCCTTTAGTAGGTAGCCCCGACATTTTTGAGACAAAATGGCATGATTGTGTAACAGAATATCCCAATAGGGGTTTTGAATGCCATATGCTTTTCATCCTTTAGAGACATCTTTATTTGGTTATACCCAGATGATCCATCCATGAATGAAAAGATTCATGTGAAGAGTCTATGTCCACCATAAGTTCCAATATAGTCACTAGGAACTCATCTTTGGGATAAGCCTTATTCAAGTCTCTAAAATCAACGCAAATGTGTATTTGACAATTTTTTCTTTACTAGGATAATACTTTCCACCCAAATAAGGTATTGTTCTTCTTCTATAGGCCTAACTTCAATTAACTTTTTGACTTAAGTAATGACTTGTTGTTCAATTTTTAGGCGGATGCATCTAATAGCTTGCTTTATTGGGATCATCAAGTTTAATCTCTAGTTTATGAACTACAACATCCTAAAATAAACCTAGCATCTCATCATAATTTCATGTAAAGTAATCTTTATATTCATAAAGTAAATTAATCAACTCTTCAAAGTCTTTTAGACCCAATATGAACTAATAAAAATTGGTCTTGGGACTTCATTAGTTCTTAGGTTGATCTCTTATAATTCATCAACAGTGGATTTTATTTCTTCTTCGAATTAAAGAGGTGCATTCTTAAATAAGTAATCATCTGGATCACTATCATTTAATGCTTTAAAAAAGAATTCCTCTAAAAAGTTATAAGGAGTCCCAAAATATTGATTAGATTTCATATTATTGCTTATCATTAAATAATCATCTACATTATCTAAAGGTTCAATGGTACAAAGCCAATGCTAGCTTTCGATTTTAATTTTTTACTTTTAGTACTCCATAAGCTTTCCATGCATTAAGGTATATATTTGGGCCAAGCATTTAAACAAACCACATCTTATAGAATTTCTAACACAATCAGGATACCAATCAAACAGAAATTTTATTATTTCATTTGATGATGGATCTTCAAGCTTTGCATCTACTTCTGAGCTTGAAGGTCTAGGTACAAAACAAAATTTAGACAATCTTCCCATTTCTCTTGAAAGGTTAGGGGCCACTTTGACTTCTAATTATAAAATTTTATTTTGAGAAAGAGGAGTTAGAGTCAAAGTGTCCACCTAATTTTTTAATCTTCATATGTAGATAGTTCAGGTTCATCCTTTAATACTTGGATTTGTTCTTCATCTTTATTTGATTATTTTGAAATTTTAAATTTTATTGAGGCATCCTTTTGATTAGAAACTTCATCAAAACCAAGTTCTAAATCAATTTATTTATTTATTTATTTTTAGATTCTTTTTTCTTTATTTCTTTTTTCTTCCTTTGATATGAAATCATCTTTTCTTTTCTTTGATGCCTCAATAATAGTAAATTCTATATGATCAAATATTTTTCCTTTTAGGCATATAATAGGCAGTATCTTCATAAAGTTAAATGTCATAGATAGAGAATGGTTGTATATCACCTTTTATGGTGTATTCTACTCCATCACTAGTGTACTTAATACATTGGTGGAGTGTTGAGGGAACCATTATAAATTCATGTATCCAAGGTCTGCCTAAAGGGCATTATGGGATGTCTTTAAGTTGATAATATGAAATTTTACTTAATTTCAACCCTTCTATTTCTAACAATAGATTGATTAAACCTAAAGCTTTCTCCCCAATTTTATTAATCCCCTTTAATAACATTTTATTTTAACTGAGTCTTCTAGTATCAAATTTTAGGAAAGATAATATTTTGGAGTTCATAATGTTGACTAAATTGCCATGATTAATAAGCACTCTTAATAACCTGATGTTTTCTACCTTCACAAAATATAAAGGGATTAATTGTGATATGTGGTCCCCAAAAGTAGATTTTCATCAGAAAAGGTAACTCTGGGATCTCCTTGAAGTAGTAAGCCTCATTTGAGGAAGTTGCTACTAGATAAGTTAGGCATATTTCTAAATTTAGTAATGCTGGACTAATGATTCTTATTTCTTTTGATAGAACAAGAGCATTATATATACTTAGCTTAGCAGGAAGTTTCCTAAGATGGGCAAAAATATTGTAGTCAACCTTGGGAACAATTAGCTAAATTACTAGATCTTGTTGCAAAGTTTATAAATTTTGATCAACAATTTATTTTTCTTTTCTTTTGGAGGAGGCAGACGATGTGGTAAAACTTTTCCATTACGAAGATTAACCTTAATGATATCTGTAGGGGTGGTATCAACCTATCCCTCATTAGCAATATCATTTTCCAAAGATTGGTTAGAATCTAACATCTCTATCTCTATGTTAATAAGGTTGCCTTGCAAATCATCCATAGGACTATTGGTGTCTGACCTTGATTCACAAAATATATTGACATGAGAATTTTTTTTTTCATCTTTTTTTTTTTTTATTTTCAACCCATTCATAAAAAATGGCAAAAATATATGAAATACCTTTAAAGGTAGAATTTTTATTAATATCATTAAAGTGTGTACATAAACATAAAGGAATGTAAGGCCTAGCCTTTCTATTATTATTATACAAAACTCTATCAAATACAATAGATGTCCCTCCCCCCACACTCTCTCTAATTGTCTGAACATCTAATGATGCTGAATAGGGTCGAGGTGGAACTAAATGTTCTGACTTTGAAAGATCAATCTAAATGATCTCTTCTTGACTCTTCATCTGATCCTACATTGAATTTTTAAATTTTTTATCAAATAATTTTTAGAGGAATGGGATAAGGCTATCTATATCTTATTCATTTGAAGGAGAAGAAGAAGAAGAAGAAGAAGAAGAAGAAGAAGAAGAAGAAGTAAAAGAATCACCTATAATTACCTTAACAGACCCTTATCCATGGTCCATAAGGAACTCCTTAGGGCAAATCTTCAGCCCTCTCTTAAGTTTCTTTCAAGCCACTCCTTGAAAGTGAAGTATTCTTCAATAGTGTGACCTAACAAATAATGATAGGGATAGTAGTTTGGGTCATTCACTTTGCAGACTTATTTTGGTCCTTTTAGATAGCTCTTTTAAGTTTTTTAAAATTTCTCTTACAGCCTCTTCTTGAAAGAATAAGGCGGGCTCATTATCTCACTAAAAGGGCTAGTGGGAACCTTTTTAGAGAACGAAGATAACTACTACTATGATGGCCTAAAAGATGAATGGTCTACCTACACCTGAATGGGGGACTTTCCCTTGTCCACTACAAAGACATTGCTTACCTTCTTTCTAATACCTTTCTAGGCTTTGATGGTTCCACAAAAAAGTGCTCTTTTAAGAATGACATCCTAGGGGCTTCCTCTTGCAGGATAGAGGCTTTATTTAATAATTTTTTGAAAGTCATAATAGTAAAGCCCTTTAATAGAAGGCCACTAGACCATGACTATTTTTAGTAGTATTTCTACATAGCATGCTACTTTGTAATTACCGCTCGCACTTTAAGCAAATAATCTTCCATCTCAAGATGAAATCAACTAAGGATTCACTTGGATTTTATTTTTCAACAACTAGATCACCTACAGTAATGTGGTGCTGACTACTGGTGAACCTCTTTACAAACATATTTTCTAGTTTGGTAAAAGTGTGTAATAAACCATTTGGTTTTAGAATACCAATCAAAGTCAACCCCAATTAAACTACTAACAAATTGCTTAAACAATAAGACATCACTTCGCATACATTGCAACAACTCGCCCAAAAAATGTGCCAAATACTATTTGGTGTTACTAGCCTCATCAAAAACCTTAAAGGAAGGAGGTACAAATCCTTTACGGTAGGGTACAGAGCCATATTCCTCAGGGTAAGGTCTTCCCTTAGGAACTAACATAGTACCATAGGATTGTGCTAATTCTTCCTTCACTTGCTGCTCATAAGAGATTTTAAGTTAGTCTTAGGAGTTACATCATTCATTGTTTTATGTTATTCTTGATGATGTCCTTCTAAACTGGACCTCTTCTCATCTGTGGGATGGGATTCTTCTAGATGTTCTAAAGAATGAGGTTGGGAAGGACTAGGAATCATACATAGGAGTGATTGCATGGTGGCAATCATTTCCTCCATCTTCCTCCCCATCCTTAAAATCTAGAATCCTTCTTTTGTAATGAAGAATCAACTACTGTGTAAGATCATATATAGGTTTCTCATGTGTTTCCTTGTGTTCTTTTTTTGATTACCTCATGTCAACCCTAAAGATATGTGCTATGGGTGGCCTTGGGTCATCATCTAGCAAATCATCTTGATCTAAGTCAAAGTGATCTTAGACCTTACTTATGTTTTCTTTTTCTTCATCCTCTCTAACAATAGTCTCTACTTCTTCTTTTGTAAGATGAAGTGGAGCACCGTTGCTATACAAGGATAGCTTCTGATTCTTCTTTATATCCATGGGTTTCATTTTAGGTATTTCTTTTTCATGAGTCACATGGATAGTGGGAACTTCTTCTAAAGTAAGAGTGGCATCCAAACCAAGGTACCCCTCATCTATAATATCTTTCTTGTAAGAAGATAGATGGAGTGGCTCTATCTCTCTACTAAGAATATGATGAGGATGGCCATTTAGTTTGAGGCCTAAACATAGATAATGATGGCATTTCCTAATAGGCTTATCAACAAGTATTCTCTCAGGTGATGGGGAAGGAATATTTGACTCAGAGGTGTGGTGTTTATTTTTGGATGTGGGGGGGACACCATGTAGATCATAGGGGGTACTTATTGAAGTGATCGGGTATGACATTAAGTTATGATGTACTATCTTGAAAGATAAAATCATCACCTTCAATATACCTAATCATCTAATAAGGACTCCTAAGGCATGATGGGTCTTTGAATGTAAAGATTTTTCCCTGCTTTATATGGATGAATAAAGCAGGGTTTATATTAAAATGGGTTCTAAAGTTTCCTATGGAGGCAAGCCTCCATAGCTAATTACATCTTAGAAATGAAATTTCTTGAGAATACTCTCAAATAAAGTAGACAATTAGGATCTCCAAAGATTTCAAGGTTAGACTATCAAAGAATTGACTATGTTTGAAAAATCAATAAGGAATGTTCAAGGAGAAGACTTATTTTAGAAGGCAAAGGGAATGAATAAGAAATGCTCATGATACTAGGAAGCCTAGTGAGCATTCCAATCTATCCTATGGTTGGGCTTTATATATTTTAAATTGAAGAGATTTATAAGTTTTGAGTTGAAATTTTGTTAGATTACTAGGGCTTATAATCAATAACAGATTGTAGAAATGCCTAAGAGGTGAGATTTATGCTTGTAGCTTGAAGGATATACCAACCTCATATCTAAATCTAAGGAGCTTTAGCATAAGCTAAAGCATGACCTAAATCTAAGCGAAGATAGGCATAAGGTTTACCTCCACAAGAGAGGATAAACTGCCCAACTACTACACTTATAATCGCCTGGAGTAGCCGCCAGCTAACTCCTCCTACAGTTCAAATTCATGTGGTCCGGTCATATGAAATTGCAAGATAGTTGGGCTATTATTTATTTAGAAAAGAGACTAAAGTCCTTAAACCCACTCCCTAGGAGACTAGAGCATGAGTAGTATGAGTAACGACTTAATCTAATGCAAAAAAAAAATTTCAAATTTTAAACACTTCATTTAGACACTGGCTTTAAGATTTTAATGACTACATGCATGATGAAATAAATTTATTGGCTAAATTGAAAGAGAAAGAAGGTGAAGCTCCATCAGTAGGGGTTGCTCTCATGGGTCAAGCGGTCCCTATGCGTTTAAGGATGGAGGCCCTTATTTGCAAGAGTGACTCAAGATGCATGCATGATGTGAGACATACAACATTCAACTAAGGGGTTGCAAAACTTTTAATTATCTTGTTTAATACCTATGCTTTATGGTGAAGTTATGAATTGTTAAAAATATTGTTATGAGTGATTAATTGGGGTAGAAAAATTAAGTTTTCCCTAAGAGCCTAATCGCATCTAGGCCACACATTAAAGCATCAATCATAAGAAACTATGGAAAGCATGCCATTTATAATGCACAATTTAAATAAATCATCAACTAATTTTATAACTAAAAGAATAAGTGGCCGATGTGATCGGGTACTACCGTACAACCCAAAAAGAGAAAAGACAGGTAGCCGAGCTCTATCCTTATACAACCCAGAATATGAAAGAATGACTATAATTTTACAAATGAATAATTTCTATGGGGGGTCTTCATTCTTCAATCTTTATGTTATCATCTTCATGTCTCCATTTGATTTGATTTACTCCGCTTCAAAGGAATCACATGGCCTCCCATGATAAAGCCTTCTAGCCAATTCTCATCCTTATCCACCATAACATTAATCCTAATTCCTAATGCAAAAAATACATTTAAAATAGGAAATATAATTCTAACTACACCTACAAAACAGGTTAGATGAACACACATACAATCCCAAAAAAAATATTTTTCTTATTTTCGGACTTAGCACCCTGCACATAGGTAACCAAGCCCACCTATCCTAACTTGGATTATTCTTAGGGGTTCAAGCAACCTACAATGAGAACATTTATATTTATTTTTAAGCATCCCTTAAGCATAATCCTCTACAAATAAAATATGATTAGGCTAAGAACGACCTAACATCCAGTCTATAAAGCATACACTCTACCATCTAGTCTAAAATATTTCATCACAAAACAAACATACACCATACATACATCATCCTAACTTAGGACTAGAAGTGGTGACCTAATTTTAACATGTGTGTTAAGGCTTGTGTGGTATGTTTTAACTAAGCATTAAAGTATTTTTCTAAGTGTAAAACACTTCCATTTAACATAAAGAGTTGATTTCTCTTTAAGTTTTTAATTGATTTACAAATTTTAATTTATGTTCTCTTTTATTTCATATGATTACACTTAGCAACTAAGTGTTGTAAAGAGAAGAAAGGGGATTGCCCTCTTTCACCTCTACCTTAAGCAACTTTCTAAAGTATATTAATTTGACTTAGTTCTCAATAGTGAATGGCTTATTAAATGATTTAATTAATCCTAAGTTTAGGTTCACCTTAAATAACCCTATTCAATATGAAAGGTCTCAAGACTAATCTAATTAAATTACTATCACATGATGCATGTTAAATCATTCCTTTTCATCACATGAAACATGCATAAGATTTAACCCTAAGTTTATTTATGCATACAATATGTTTTTAGTATGCTTAAATGATGAATATAGATATGTATTTGAAGTTTATATTCTTTTACTTGATTGAAATATTTAATCATATTAATTTGAAGATCTATCCAAATTCTTATACAAAAATACATAAGGATAGATTTAAATAGGTACGTGTCATTGTTAACCTGGGAAGTGAGCTAATCAAATGACCTCCTTAGGCTAACTAAAGCCTCGTATTCCCGGGATGTCCAGACTATATATATTTGCATTCAAACATATGTACATTTATATACATGAACATTAGAACGAAAGTTCAAATCATATGGCTAATTAATTTAATCACTTAGTCAATTTTGAATGCATGTATTTTTTGGTAAAAGAAATGGGGTTATGATTCCATAATTAAATATACACACATATGTATAAGAGACATAAGCTAGTACATGCCATTGTTAACCAAGAAAGTGAGGTAATCAAATGACCTCCTTGGGACAACTTAAAGCCTCATATTCCCAGAATGTCCAGACTAAACACTTGCTTTTCTCAAATACATGTAGATGTATACATAAATAAAGCAAAGAAAACCATGCAAAGATTGTATTTTTATTTGATTGAAGCATTTATATATATGAATTAAGGTTCTATCTAAATTCTAATGTAGGAACACATGTAAATGAAATCAAATAAGTATGTGTTGCTATTAACCAGGGAAGTGAGGTAATCAAATGACCTCCTTGGGGCTAACTAAAGCCTAGTGTTCTCGGGATGTCCGACAATATACTTAGTAACATTCAAGTACATGTAAAACTACATATGAATTAATGAAAAGAAAGCTTTATTTCACATGTCTAAGCTATAAGCACATGCAAACCTATGTACATATGTTTATAACTACTATCACTCTAATCAATGTAATTGACTCGTAAACTTTAGAAAAATAATATGAATTTATTAGTGATAATAGCCACATATATTGTAAATTAGTCCAACACATGCAAGCTTACATAAAAACTAAATTAAAAACTTTTGATTTAATTTACTTTGAAAAGATGAATGCATGATTTCAAATGACATACAACATTTAACATGATTGTAAAGAAATACATAAACATAAACACATGATTTCATCCAATCATATTAATTCATAAGAACAATCATATCAAATAAAATTGTTTAAAGTAAACCAAAGATTCCTTAATGTCATTTTTGATTTCATATTTTAATTTGATTTAAGGATGTGAGAAAAGGTTTGCTGATCCTAACACATTCCCTGGTTTGTTAATTAATTTGGTTTAATAGAACAATAATTAAGTTGATTTTATGAGTTAATTAGGTTATAATATGCATTAAATCTATTAATTAACCCTTTCCTATGTTGCCTTAGCATAATTACCCAAATGATTATGAGCCAACATGATATGCACATACATTAGAAATTAAACAAGCAATGATCCTAAGAAATGAAAGGGGCCTAATGCAATTGGCTCACAATTAATGGTTAATCAAGTTAAGAAACTTAATTAAGTACTCTTATAGTTCCCCCACACATGTAGGCTAACTATAATTTCCTTAGGATTTCTTTAGTTTTTTGAACACCTGGGGGTCTACACAAGACTAAATCAATCAAGTTATGATGTAATTATGATTTTAATTTAATTAGTTAAGTAATTTAATTAATTGATTTAATCAGTGAAATGAACATAAGGAAATGAATTAAGAGGGAGGTCTCAATACCATTCCATTAGTCCCTTCACTATTGGATAGTGATTAACCACTTAATTAATAGACATTTTACTCTTTATGTGATTAATTAATGATTAATTAATTTAGGAGGGAAATTAGAGCTTAATTAATCAATTTTCCTAATTAATTGAGCAACAAATTTTAAGAAAATTATGGAAGGTAGTGATCATCCCATTAGATCAACCTACATAGTTTAGCATTAATTACTTAAGTAATTAAAGAGTAATTAAGCTAATTAATTTCTTAATTAAACCTTAATTAAGCTCTAATTACTATTTAAAATTAATTATTATTTTAAATAAATTCTCCTCTAAAATGCATTTAAAATAAGTATTTATTTGAATTTTTATGATTTTTCTACAATTAGTTATGATTTTAGAAAATTTCAGCCATTAAAACACATTAATTAAGCCTTATTAAACCTTAATCCTATCGGTGCCATGTGGCACGCTGATGTAGCGCACTTTCCACGTGGTGCCATGGCATTGGTTATTTAAACTTATCCTAGTTAGTGCTTACATAGTGAGCGAATTTCGGTGATCTCATATTGGACCGATGATTAATCCCACAATGCTAAAGAATAAAATCATATAATTTATCGAGATCACAACCGGCCCATTCTAATCGGAATGGACAGGTGTGATTTATCGTCTGGCGAGGGAGAACAGAGTCTGTCCGCCATTACTCACATGATCTGAGCTCACCCAAGCTCGGATCAATCTCAAATTGATCCCACACCTTCACGAAGGATCCAAAGGGATCCAATGGTCAAGATCATGCAGGGTGAATGTTTCCTTCAAAAATCTCCAACAAAATTTTACTCTAAGGTCGGTTTCAATGGAATACCTCATCGAAGCTCAAGACCAGTGCCAAATCTGATTGAGCAAGCTTCATCTAGTAAAGACAAGGCCCTACTAATCAGAACACAACCTCCAATTTGAGGTGGATAGCTCAGAAGGCCTACACACGACATAGGTGGTTAGTGTTGATCGAAGTCCACCCTCGGCCATCGGGAAGCTCGAAAGGCGATTCGTTCATGCTCGACTACCTCTAAGGATTGTGTGTGCAAAGTTTATACTTTGGTCAAGCCTTGAGCAAATGGGATCAAAAGAATGGCTCCCCTATTTTGGCTTGAGGAAATCTGAGAGTGGGGAATGTGGAATGAGAATGGGAGCTTAGGGAAGGTCTTTGGAAGCTCATTTTGGGTAGCTAGGGCTCTGAGGAATGAAAGTGTGTGGGATTGAGTTGAAATGAGGGGGTGTATACACCCCTTCCCTTGGATCAGATGGCTTGGGAAAGTTAGGCTTCTTGTGGATGATTAGCCATTGGTGGTGGCTAGGAATGGTACGAATTTTCCTTAGGTGGCTTGATTTGGGTGGCCAAGGCATGAGAGGTGCAACCATGGGGGATAGTGGGTGTCCTTGGTGGTTTCAAAAGCTCCAATGGGGAAGGAGAGGTGATTTCACCTCCCCATGGGTCAAGGCTGACCCAACCACCCTTAGGTCAGGTTGGGCAGTGTCCTCAAAGTCTAGGTGGACCAATGGGAGAGTGTCAAGTGATCAAGGAATGGAAATGACCACATGGGTGATTTTCCTCATGTGACACCCTTAGCCCAATGGTATCTTGGTCATTTAGCATTAGATTTGATTTAGGAAGATTGAAATGAGTCAAAGGTGGGTTAGCCTAAATTTCAAGTGATTTGGAGCTCATTTGGTTTTATTTGGCTCAATTTGATTCATTTAGGTCAAATTGGGTTAGGTTAAGTCAAGTTGACCAATTGATTAATTGATCAAACCAAGGGTTGAGTCAAGTTCATATGATCATTAGTAGTGTATTGGTGTCATTGGTTTGGTTCAATTTGGTTTTTATTTGGTTCATTTGAGTTCGTTTGGGTCAAATAAGTCAAGTTCACCAATTTGACCAAAATGACCAAATTAGCTTGGGTCATGGATTGCCTTGGGTTTGGTTGATCAATTGGAATATGTTGTGAGCTATGGTTGAGTTTAATTTTGATTTTATTAGGTTTTAGGTTGGTTTGACCATTTAGGTCAAGTTAGGCTCAATAGGTTATTTGGGTCTAGTGGGTCAATTGGGCTCAATTAAGGCTTTGGACAAGTTCAACAATCAGTTTGGAATGCTTCTAAGACATTAGTTGCAATTAATTCGATTTATATTTTGATTTAACCCATTTTGGTCATTTAGGTAAATTTGGGTAAACTCGGGTCAAGAGGGCCAATTGGGTTTAGTTTGGCTCAATTGAAGGTCAAGTCATGTTCAAATGTTGATTTTGGGTTGGTATCAATCATTGGTTTCAAGAGATTTGGCTTAGGTTGTAATTTGGCTAGTTCAGGTTCATATGGGTTAAAGGGTTTACTTGGTCAAAGGGCTAGGTTGACTTGGTTTGACCCAATTTATGATAATTGATCAACCTAGGATGATCAACAATCATGCCATGAAGTTTGAATTGGCTTAATTCACTTTGATTTGGATTGAATTGGATTTTGGTTGAAATAGGTCAAATTGGTCACTTTGGGTCAAGTGAACCAATTGGGTTTAGTTGGCTTGATTTTGGGTTGAGTTTGATTTAGTTGAGTTTATATATAGATATGGATTGATATATAAAGTCAATTGCAATTGATTTGGTTCAAATGAGTTTTGGTTCATTTGAATATATCAAGTCAAATGAGCTAAGTTGTGTTTGACTTGGGTTGATTTTGATTTGGATTGATGATTGTATATTTCATTTATATTTGGGATGGTAATTAAAGGTATGATTGATTTATGAGAAAATCAATTGATTTGGTTTGAATTTGATGGAATTTGGCTAAGTCGATGAAGTTGGCTTAAAGGGTTTAGATTTGGGTTTTGATTAAGTTTGATTTAGTTTTGATGATTTAAATGTATAATTTGTTTATGTTTGTGAATATAATTCTAGATATGATTGATTCATGAGAAAATTAATTGAATTGGAAATGATTTGGATTAAGATTTGGCTAATCTCATGAGGGTTGATTCATGTGGCTTAGGAAGAGTTTTGATTTAATTTGATTTATTTTTGATCATTTGAATGTAGATTTGATTTATATTTAGAAAGATGATTGAAGATATAAATTGATTATAAGAAAATCAATTGATTTTGGATTGATTTAGATGGGATTTTGGCTAAGTTAATGAAATTTATTCAAAGGACTTAGGCTTGGATTTGATTTGATTTGGTTCTTGGTTTTGGATTTTGGCTAAGCTCATGAAGGCTGATTCACATGGCTTATGAAGGATCTTGATTTGATTATAAATTTTGGCAACTTGGATTTGGAATTAGGTTTGATTGTAAGTTTGATAGATTGATTGAAGGGGTGAATTAGTATTTGAGAAAATGAATTGAGTTTGGATTAATTTGAATTTGGTTAAGGCAAAGTCCATAAATTAAAATCATAGGGCTTAGGTTGATTTTGAATTTGAATTTAATCATGGGTTCCAATCATTTGGCTTGGAGTTTGGATTTTGAGTTGGATTTCGTATTTGAATTTAATTTGAGGTTTGGCTTGAGAAAGTGAACATCGATTGTGTTTAGGCTATAGGGTAGGTGGATCTCCCTAAGTCTTAAAGCTTGGCCTAATCCATGGTTAACTCTTCTAAGTCTCTAGGCTTAGGTTAAGTGTTCACCTAATTACTAGAAGTGTCTTATGACTAAGTAGCTCTTAGTGTCTAGAAGAGTCCTAGATCTATGATGAGGAGATTGAGAACTCACTCCAAAAGTGAGGTCAACAAAAGGACCCCAATAGGTGTGGTGTAACTGACAAGGCACACCGCACATATTGGTGTTGACTGAGATGATCAACAACATCCAAAGAATTGCAAGCATTACTAGAAATGATGTATACCTAAACCTGAAAGGATAGATCAGAATCTCAGGTAATTACCAAGGGCATAAGAGAGGAAGGAGAATCCACTGGGGGTTGAGTGTATGAACCTTCCACTAAGGAAGCAGGTTCGAGCTACCCACTAGGGATATGGATTTAAGTTTGACTGTGAATATGATTTGTTGGAAGAAGATCTACTAGGGATAAGAATATTTAATCTATTGGGGATCAAGATCAAATTAACTTTAATTTATTTTGTCTTAATTAATATGGAGGCATATCCACTAGGGATTGGAAATGTGAACCTTCCACTATGGAAGTAGGTTCAAGTTATCTGCTGGGGATAAGAGTTTGAGTTAATTTGTTATGACTCCACTAGGGAGAATGGTTTTGAATTGAGGGTACATCCACTGGGGATGTGAACTCAGTCAAATGTGTGGATTTAATTGATGAACCCTATCGGTATGTGATTGACCCACTAAGAAGGGGCTATGTCAACTTTGGCCTATATCAGATTTACAAATCTAAAGGGGTAGTCTACTAGCCAAGGGGCTATCCCACATAAGGGGTTGCCTTTCAGTGTGCAACAACTATACTAGGAAAAAAGGCATAGCATACTTGCATCTTCTAAAGCAAAGAATAGCCGCTAGGGTGACCTTTTGGTAACAGAACAAATCAAACCCAACCTAAGGAAACTACTGAGTGAATGGGGACTTACATCAGCTCAAGGGTAGTCAAGATTAATTTTATTTGACTTTTTTTAATTTGATTTGGTGGATCCCGTCGATCTGCGAAGGGGCTATTCCGGCCTTGGCCTATCTTAATTTTACCAATCCAAAGAGATAGTCTCTCGGCCGAAGGGTAGGACTATCTGACCTAAGGGGTGCCTTTTGGTGTGCAATGGCTATGCTATGGAGAATGTGCAGTAGACATACATCTTCCAAAGAAAAGAATAAATGTCGGTGTGACCTGTTGGTGGCACAATAAATTGAACCTTACCCAGGGCTGCTCGTCAGTGTGCAACGGTCATGGTGGAAAGAATGCGAGGCAGAACTTACATCTTCCAAAGCAAGGATGACCAGGTGACCTGTTGGTGGCACAACAAGTCAAACCCAACCTAAGGGCAACTACTGAGAGAGTGTTGTTGAGGACTTATCTCAACTCAAGAGTAGTCAGGCAATTCCTATAGGAGTTTTGCTGGCACTGCCCTAAAGATAGGATGCTTGCTTGGAAAAGGTGACATTGGGGGTGTTCTCCTAATCTACAAGTGAATATATATTTTGTTTGTTTATTATCGTGGATCTTGTTGGTATGCGAAGGACCATACTAAGAAGGGGCCATGTCAGCCTTGACCTATCTTAGATTTACTGGACCAAGGAAAATCTATGCATCTGCGGAATAGAATCTCCAATCATAGGGGTGGCTACTAGGAAAATGGGACTCTACAATCCAAGAGTAACCCAGTAGTGTCTAAATGGGGTCGCAAAGGACGTGATCTAAATAGAGTGCCCATAAGAGATGTACCACTAGGTGCATTATCCTAAACCCTCTAAATAAGAAAGCTTGTAGGTGTACAATGGCCAACTCAAGGAGAAAGCATAGCAGACTTACATCTACTATGAGCATTGTATCCATTGGGTGGGTCACTATCAGCATAGCAAACACCAGCCAACCTAAGGTGTCCATCAAGGATGATTAACCTAGGAAGAAGGCATGTAGACTTATATCTCCCTAAAGTGGAACTAATCACTAGGATAGTCTATCGTCGGCTCAACATGTGCTATCTAACCTAGGGCTGCCCATCAGTGTGCAATGATTATGCTAGAAAGAAACTATAGTAGACTTACATCTTCCAAAGCAAAGAGCAGGCACTTGGGTGACCCATTATTAGCACAATAAGTTGACCCAACCTAAAGGCAACTACTAAGTAGGGAGTCATGAAGAAGGACTGGACCCAGACTTGAAGTACTTAAAAGGAAAGGAGCCACTGGGAAATTTACCCTAAACCTCAAATATGCTCAACCGAGTCAGTTCATGATGGCTAGTTTAAGAAGAAGGCGTAGCAAACTTACATCCTCTTAAATGAAGCTAACATGAGGTAGCTTACCAGCCACACAGTAAGGCCTACCAAACTAACAGGGCACTCATCAGTTTGCAATGGTCAAGTCAGGAAAGAAAGCATAGTAGACTTATATCCTTCTAAACAAGGGATCACTAGGGTGACACACTAGTAGGGTAACATGTTAGCCTGACCTAGAGCAGCTACTAAGTGAGTGCCATGGGGGCATTTTCTCACCTCAATGTAGCCTGAGATAAAAGATATGTGTTTGTGTGTAGTTTGTGTTTATGTTGTGGGAAGGAAATAAGATGCTGCTTGGGTTCTCTTACATCTATCCTAAACACATCATGGCTGATTAGCAAACAAAGATGTCTTCAAATGAAGAGAAAATTTGATTTGAATAGGAATTTTTATTGATGATAAAAAAATTTCATACATGAATTTATGGATAATATTTCCTTAAATAAAGCCCATTGATTGGAAGAATTGAGTGCTCTCCTTTATGATTGATAAGCTGATAAGATCCTCTTTGGTAGGCTTTCTTTATGGCAAAAAGGCCTTCCCAAGTGGGTTCAAACTTGTCTCCCATCTTACCATGAGCAATAATTAGTCTCATTAGAACTAAAACAAATTCTTCTACTTCAAAAGCTCTAGGGTGGACCAACTTGTTGTGAGCTTGAAATATTTTAGCATTATACAACTCGAGGTTCTAGCATGCTCGTAGGTGTCTCTCCTCCAAACCTTTGAGCTCTTCTAACCATACACATTCTCATTTGTGATCTTACTGCCATTATCCTTAGTGATGGAGTTAGACTTAAAATGGTAGAAATGACTTGACACTATGGAGAAAGGGGTGGACTGAGTTGGAGTTTTGTATGTTATTCAGTAGGCCCATAAGGCTTCAGCTAACTGCTCATGTCATTGTCATTTATTATCATTGAGTGCCTTCTTTAATATTAGGATGAGAGTTTTATTGAAGGATTATGCCAAGCCATTTGCCCTCGGGTAGTAGATAGTAGAATATCTTCAATCTATGTTATGTCTCTAGGAAAATTTATTGATCTTGGTGCTCTTGAATGCAGTAACATTATCGATATAATTCGTCGAGGCACCCCGAACCTACATATGATATGGTTCCTGAAAAACTAGAGCACATGCTGAGTTGTGACCTTTTTGAGTAGAATCACCTCTGCCCACTTGGAAAAGTAGTTGGTAGCAGCTAGGATGAAATGATGACCTTTGGAAGAAGGAGGGTCAATCAGACCTACTATGCCGGTACCCCAACACTCGAATGGCCATGAGGCCAATGTAGGATGTAGAATCTTAGGTAGTTGGTGTAGAACCACACCGTGTACCTAACATTGGTGCTATCTCCTAGCTATATCCATGCAATCTGTAATAATCGATGGCTAGTAGTATCCCAGTCTCTCGATCTTGGCTTTCATCTTCAAACTAGATTGGTGTGCTTCATATAATCTTGAGTGTACCTCGATCATGATCTTATGGGCTTCATGTTTGACTAAATAATGTATCCACAAATGATCGAAGGATTGTTGGTACAAGGTGCCATCCACGAGAGCATAGGAAAGTGCTCTCTGCTTCACCTATGAGCTAGTGACTTCTCTTGAGGTAGTTTGCCTCTGTTTAGGTAATCCATGAATGGTTGCCTCCAATCCAACTCCTCATCCTTTTTGGCAATAACAACCTCCCCTTCAAGATAGTATTTTTTGATGAGTTCGGTATCAATAAGGGATAGGACTTTTCTATTTTGGACCCTTATCGATATGGACTCATTCTCCAGACATGCCAACTCCTTGGCAAATTTGGCTAAAGCATCTGCTGTGATATTTTCTCCTCGAGTAATCTTGTAAATGGTAACCTCTAGGATTTGACCCAACAACTCTATAGTATACTTGTGGTAGTGATGGATCATAGGCTACAAAACTTTATAGGACCCATTGATTTGATTGATGACTAACTAAAAATCCCCGAAGATGTTGATGTTTTGGATGCTTAGAGTAATGGCTAACTACAAACTAGTAATCAAAGCCTCATATTCGGTTTCATTATTGGTGCAAGGATTGGACAGATGATATGAGAATCTCATCACATCATGGTCCAAAGTTAGTAGAACTACCCCTATCTATACCTTTCCTGGGATAGTAGATTGTGGTTCTTCTCCCCTTTGAGAGGAAGTCGCACCATCAAAGTACATCTCCCAGTGGTGAATGCTAGTTTCCCCTAAGTTCATGATTTGTTCATCGAGGAGGTCATCACTAAGCGAGGAGTCAACAAAAAGTTGGTGTGTTGCTAAGAAATTTGCTAGTGCTTGTCCATTCACTGCACGGAGGGGTACAAAAGTAATGTCAAATTATGAAAAACTAATGGACCAACATGCCAATCATTTGGATAGCATTGGTCGTGTCATGAGATATTATAGTGGATTGATCCTGGAGATCAAGTTCACCTTATGAGAAAGCATGTAATGACATAGCTTTTGGTATGTGAATATTAAAGCTAGGCAATGCTTCTTAATGGGTGGATAATTTGCTTCAGAAGGGATTAGACAATGGTTGAGATAGTAGAGAGCATTTTCTTTACCTTTATTATTGACTTGTGCTAACAAAGTGCCAAGGGAGTCATCTAATACAACAGTGTATAGCATAAGCAACTTGCTTGGGATAGGGGCTGCTAGAATTGGCGAGGTCATTAAGTAGTTCTTGATGTCTTCGAAGGCATGCTGACACTTGTCATCTCATTTGAACTTGGTGTCCTTTTTGATAAGTGCTGAAAATGGCTGCCACCTTCTTGATAGGTTGAATATAAAGCATCTTAGATATGCCAACCACCCTTGAAATGATCTGAGTTGAGTTAAATTTTTATGGGGTGGCATTTCTAATATCACCTTGATCTTCTCTAGATCGATCTTGATTCCATGTCGGACAACAAAAAAATTTTGAAACTACTCACAATCGTTTCAAGGGATTCATTTTGAGGTTAAATTATCTTAACCATTTGAAAACTACTCTCAAGTCAAAGAGGTGGTCTTCCTTTTCTTTACTTTTGACTATGAGATCATCAACATAACTCAACTTGATGATGAATGAGTTCATCAAAGATTCAAGTCATAGCGGTATGTAGCAGCATTTTAAGGTCGAAAATGATGACCTTATAGCAATAAATTTTGATCGGGGTTCAAAAAGTACTGTTCTTCTCATCTTCAGGGGTTATCTTTATTTACTTGTATCCAGATGAACCATCCATGAAGGAGAAGACAACATGAGATGAGAATATGTCCGCCATCAGTTCTATTATTGGTAGTGGAAATTCATCTTTTAGACATGCCTTATTTAAGTCCCTAAAATCAATGGATATGTGAATTTGGCCATTCTTCTTCTTAACTGGGACAACACTGGCCAACCGGGTAGGATATTTTTCTTCCTGGATGAAACCAGCATCGATCAATTTCTTGACTTCAAAAATGGCATGTTGTCTAATGTCTAATCGCATGCATCTAGGGGCTTGCTTGATAGGGACTAGGCTTTATCGCTTATTTATGGATAGCTACGTCAGGAAATAAATTGGGCATTTCTTCATAACTCTATGCGAAGTAGTCCTTAAACTTAGTCAATATCCTAACTAAGTCATTGGTTTTAGTTTCATTTAACAAAGAATTTATGTATGTCAGACGTGGATTGTCTTCAATCCCAAAGTTGATTTCTTTGAGCTCATCAATGGTTGACTTGATCTCCTCTTTGAACTCTGGTGGTGCATCTCTGACTTCAAAATCAACTAGACCATCTAAACTTTCTAAGCACACCTCCTCATATGAGTTAATGTGATTTGAAAAGAATCTATCAGATTCCAAATGATTGGTGATGAGCAATAATCATCATCATCATCACTGGACTACCAAATCTAGTCGATCTTGATTGAGAATGTCTACATTTGTTATCCATAACCTTTTTGAAGTAATCACTGTTTAAACCAAGCATGTGGGATTAATCCTTTCTTTGCTAAATTTAGAACACGGTACACCAATCAAAAGTAATTCTATTAAATCTTTATATGAATCATCCTCAAGTTCTACATCAACTTCTTGAGGATGATGCTCTGAGAAAGAACCTCTGAGTCTTCACATCTATGGATGACTTAGGGGCTTCCTTAACTACCAAACCCTCAACTTTTTATGAAGAAAGTGAGGTTAGATCTAAGGTTCCCAACTGATTCCTATCTGCTTCACATATAGACTTCGATACATTCATGATTTGCTTTGGAGGCTGGGCTTCATCGCTATCTGGATCAAATATCACCTCCAAAGGAATCTGTTACTGAGAAGAGCTTGATGGTCGTTAACCATATAAGACTCATCCTCTGAACTAGATTCTAAGTCTATATGGATATCAAGTGTACTCTAGTAAGGACATATCTCTATTGGGTGGCCAAAGGAGGTTTTCCCCCTGGGGCCTCTAAACTGGCCTCTTCCTCTACCCATATGTTCGAATGGAGTAATGAATTGTGGGTGGAATCTAATGTCAGGCTCCACTTTCTCCTCCAAGTCTATCTTTCACTCCCTTTTATTTTCTTTTTTCATTTTCTTTTTCCTTTTTTTTCTTTCTCTCTTTCTTTTTCTTTTTCTTTTGGTTTTGAACTTTGGCCAAGTTTGTGAGAATAGACTTGTTGATTTTGAGGGAGGTAGTAGGCTGCATCCTTATATATACTGACATCATGAACTGAAAATGGCTTGAGATCTCCTTTGACATAGTAGGCGATCCCACCTCTCACAAACTTCATACATTGATGTAGAGAGGATGGAACCATGTTATTTTCATGTATCCATGGCCTTCCAAGCAAAGCATTGAAAGATGTATCTGAGTCTATAATGTGAAACTTAGCTTCAGTCTTCTTGGCATCTATCTCAAAGGCAATACTATGGAGCCTAAGGCCCTCTCGCCTTATTTATTGAATCCTCTCAACATCATACTTTCTTTTTAGAGTTTAGAGATGTTGATCCTCAAGTAGGTAAGGGATCTTAGACTTGTAATGTTGACTGATGCACTTAGATCAATCAACACTCTTGATAGCAGTATCTACCAACATCCACTGTAATGTAAAGAGGACGGTTGTGCTTGGTCATCCCTAGAAGTAGGACTTCATCGCTGAATGTAACTACTAAGATGTTGTTCAAGTGGCATGCCTCCTCTTCAGTAGTGGTCAGCAAAGCTAAGCATATCTTAGGATCAAGTAGAGCCTTGATTAGAGATTCCCTCATTTCTTTAGATAAGACAAAGGCATCGTATATGCTTAACTTAGCTAGCAACATTCTAAGATGAGCTAAGAAATTATAATCAACTCTAACTTGGTCCTCCACAAGCATATCCATAGGCAGAGCATCATATGGAGGGGCTATTTGCTCACTGGAACTAATGACTTGCTTACCCTTATCCTAAGGTGCTATCCTATGAGGTAGAACTTTGCCACTACGTAGGTTAACTTTCGTGACTTCATGTGGCGGGTTGATGAAAAGTTCTACCTGCTTGTTAGGTACACCTATAGCTTCTTCAATGGGACTCTCAAAGTCGGATGACTCCAAGCCAATCTCAATGGGTGAACCTGATTGATTCATAAAAGGAAAGTCTGATTCTGAATTAGAAGAGAAAAGATTAGAATTATTTATGTTATTATTATTGTTTAGACTTGGAGATCTTTCAATTGGAATGAGATCGTCAAGACTATCAAAAGTATAGAAGATATAAGTGCTTTCTTCATTGATTGCTTTCTAGGTGGAGGTACATGATAGAAATTAAGTAAAGTAAGCAGAGCGAGGGTTTTAGTGCCCTCATCCATAGATACAATGTTTATGCTAGCAAAAGAAGAGCTGGATGAAGTGGTAGTAGCTACAACGGTAGAAGGAATACTGGACTGGCATGGTGGTTGCGCTACTTGGCTATCCCAGGCAAGTGTGGACTACTACTATTGTTGAGCTCCCAACATCCCCGAGTTATCTTTAGTAACTTGTAAACCTTCTTAATGTTAAAGGTTTAAGCTGCCTCAGGCACCTGCATGGAAAGTTTCTTAATCTTTAAGATGATCTTTTTAAAGGTTCATGATAAGGAGATATCAACCTTCTTTTATCTTGAGAGGATCGCATGTATCTCCAAGGATTATTCTAATAGAACTAGATGATTGTTCTAATAGGTACTCCTTGGGATAATAATGGAGCTTGACTTGCAGCTGTGCTCAAGCCAGTCCTTGAAGGTGATGTAATCCTCTAAGACATAGCCTAACATGTAGTGGTAGGGACAAAAGTTTGGACCATCACTCTTGCCCACTTCCTTCAGCCTTTTAGGCTCTGATAGTTATAAATCAGGTTTTTTTATGAGATTTTTAAAGATTTTTGTGAGTACCTCCCACTTGAATGAATAGGGTTTGTTTAACTTGTCTAGAAAAGTAGGTGGTTAGTAGCTACCTGGTGGTGGATATGAGTATTCTGTATACTTGTGAGCGGTGGTGCCAGTATAAGCATGTGGTGGCGATATGATGGAGGAGGTGCTCATGGTGTCTCAAACTAAACTCTCACTGGCTGCTTTCCTTTTTCCACTGACACAACTATCACTGGCCTCTTCTCAAATACTTTATGTGGCTTGGGTTTGGGTGATTGGTTTTAGAAAGATAACTATTTAACTTCCTCTTGTAGACTGGTCGCCTTGTTGATTAATTTCTCAAAGGTTTTTATTGTGAAACCCTTGAGCATGAAAGCAACTGGGACATAGATATTCTTGAGAATAATTTCAATGGAATGCTGTTCAAATAATTGTGGTTCACATTTCATACTTAGGTTGTGCCACCTAAGAATGTAATCAACAAGGGACTCGTAGGGATTTTATTTTTCTACAATGAGGTCGCCTACAGTTACCATTTGTTGGGCTCTAGAAAATCTCTTGACAAAGAGTTTCTCTAACTCAACAAAAGTCTTCAACAAAATATTGGCAAGTTTGGCATACCAATAAATGCAACCACGATAGGCTAACAAAACAAGCGAAAGAGAAGTGTGTCATGCCATTACATTCTCTACAAATGTGCCATGTCTTTACCCTTGGGTTCCTCATCAAAATCTTAAAGGAAGGTGGCACAAACCCTTTGGGGTATTGAACTACATCGAATTCCTCTAGGTAAGGTCTACCCTTTGGAATGGATGAGCTACCCCGGGCTTGCGCCAACACTTCCCTCACTTGTTGTTCTACCATCTACTTGATGTCTTTCACATACATGGAGGTACTGTGTATGACCTTCTTATGCAAACTACCACTATCCTGATCCATAGGAGAGGCACTATTGGGAGGATCTAAGACATGTAAGAGCACAGGCCGATTGGCCTCCATAGGACTGCACTGCAAAACTAGAACTTAGTTTTGGAGTGCTAGAATTGCTGCCAATAAATCCTCAACCCTTCTTTCCATTTTGTTGATCTGTTCATCCTTCTATCTTAGCTATTGAAAGAGGCATTGGGTCGAGTGGGAGGTGTCTCCTTCCTCGATCACGGTAACTTCCTGACTCTGATGGTCTCTATGTAGGGATCCTCGGGTATCAACCATATGGAATTCTTGAATCCTAATGTCATCCTCATCGGGCCAAGGCTAACCCTCTTCTTATCGAATGATCACTCCCCAATAAGTTGTTTCTTCTCAGCAAAGTAGTTTTCTAGGATATCATCTAGTGAATGATCTCCTACTTTGCCTGGCTGAACCGGTACAAAAACCCACTGACGGCTGATTGTAACACTGTCCTCATATGAATCTATACACGGGATACTACCTACTGATGGAGTGCTCTCCCTAAGGGGACCAACTACCATGGGGATTGCACTAGTATCCCATCTTTCCTCTACTACTACTTATGGCGGATGGTGGCATGACAACGACACTTTTGGGTCGCCACTCCCTCTTTACCATGGCTGCAGTGGAGGTCGAATGAGAGAGCTCGACCTCACCTCAGCTAGTGGAATAGATGGAGTGGGATCCTTAGGCCATAGCTAGATCACCAATGGGGATGTCTCCTCTCGGATGCAGACTTTTGGTCTTTGGTAGGGACTATGGAAGTAGGGACTTGGATAGGTGATGGAGGGCGATGAGTGGAGCGGTGTAATGGTGGAAACACTGACTGCCTCTCTATTGGGGCTCTCCTCCTGGTAGTGCCGTGGACTATGCTGTCAGTGTGATTGGCTCGAGTAGCCCATCGATCAAGAAATCTACTAATGTAAAGGTCACCGACTGTCTGGCATACCTCCTCCTCTCCTTCTTGCCCACTTGGGCTGCACTCGAGCCTCAGTGGCTCTCTCCCTATGGATCTGATCACGAACACTTGTGGGGATCAAGGACCTCAAATCAAACAATGTACCAAACTCTAAGCATCTTTGGCTCAACCCCTGAAGAAGTCTTAGCAAGGCTTCCTCCTCTCCCTAGATGGTACCTCAAACTGTACTGGTGGTGGAGGCAATGTAGCAATCCTTATGTAATCATCCTCTCCATTTGAAGCTAAGATGAGGTAAAACCTTCTACCACTTAGGAGTGGAGAGGCCTCATGAGGGAAACCCTCATCAACGTGAAAGGTGGTGTCTACCTCCCTAGCTGCTCACTCGTGGTGCCACTTAACCTTTCGAGTCTTGTTTTGGCATTGCATCCTGTTAAGCGGAGCAGAATAAGAGTTAGAACCTACCTCAAATGTAAGGGAGACTATTTTAGAGGCCAAGATAGCCTTCCCCTTCAAAGTGAGGGAAACCAGTGAGGAGGTGCTAGCCCTCATTGGGATGGTAGCGAAGGCAACAACAGACTTAACGATAAGCACTGTGACAACTACCATCGAAACTATAAATGGCATTGAAATGGATGAAACTGATATTAGCACTATCATAGGAACCTCAATGGCCTTTCTCTTCAGTGAAAGAAACTTTGAGTAAGATGATGTCAACATGAAGAAGTGACTTGCCCTGCCACCTCCTCCCTACTGACAGTCGTGAGGATTGGTACCTCACAGGTAACTCAGATGACCTCAAAGCCATGGTTGAACTAGATGACGTGCATGGTGGTGCTGGTGAGTATGGCCTGATCCAAGGCCAAATCCACACTAGTCGGGAGGAGAAGATCATCTTTTTGGAAGACATGTTGAAAAATTGACTGAAGAAAGGAATGAAGGATTGAACTGCTATCTCTATATTTGTTGAAAATAGAACTAAATCAGACCCTTGCTTTAATAACTGCCTTCAATCATTGATTCTTGATTTGGAATTTGAACCCACACTTAATAAATTTAGGCGTGCTCAGTGAGGTTCATTGAATTGGAGAGACTTTGCCATAGAATTTGACTTTGATTTGGAACCCATATCAAACAAATTTGGGTATATTGGATGGGGTTCATTTTGGAGAGACTTTGGAGATGAATTTATTTTTCTTTATCCTTTGTTTGAAAATTTTATTTTGGAACCTTCACTTAGCAAATTTAGGTATACTAATGAGATTCAAATATATGTTTGGAAATCTTTGAAAACATTTTGTTTGTGAGGGTTATTGTTCATATGTTTGATTTGTTTGATATGATTTTAATTTGAAAATGGAATCCTTATAAATTTAGGTATGTTAAGTAGATTCCAAATGTATTTGATTTTTTATTTTGATTTGAAAAATGAAACCCTTACTTAACATATTCAGGTATGTTAAGTAGAGTTCAAGTGTGTTTGATATTTTTGTTTTAATTTGATTTTAAAAGGGAAACTCTTATTTAAGAAATGTGAGTATGTTGAAAAGAGTTTAATTTGCTTCAAGTGTTGTTTGATGATGGAATTTCTATTTGAAAATTTTGGGCATATCAAATAGAGTTCAAATGTGTTTTGATTTTCAAGAATTTAGAAAAGAGGAACTCTACTTAATAAATGTAGGTATGTTGAATAGAATTCAATTTGTTTTGATTTTCTAAAAAGGGAACTCTCATTTGACAAATTTGAGTATGTTAAACGGAGTTCAAATATTTTTTTGATTTTGTGTGTGATATTTTCTTTTGAAAAGAGGGAACTATCACTTACAAATTTGGGTATGTTAAGTTAGGTTAAATGGTATGTTCACTTTTAATTTTATTTTGATTTTAAAAATGAAACTCCATTTAACAAATTTAAGCATGTTAAATGGTGATGGTTAATTTTGTTTGAAAAAGGGTTTGAAATATTTTGAGGAACTCTCATTTATCAAATTTGGGTATGTTAAATCAAGTTGGTTGATTGATTCATATTATTTTAAAAAAAATGCTTCTGAAAACATATTGAAAAAGAAATTTGATGATGCATATTTGATTTTGATATTGGGAAAAAAGGATCCTCATTTAACAAATCTAATTATGTTAAATGAGGCTTGCTTATGTTTATTATTTGAAAAGAGATTTGAAGTTGTATATTTTGTAAACTTTATGTTATATTAAGTGCATTTCAAAAAGTGCTTTTGGAAAATTTTGCAAATGATTTTATTTATTTAGTTTGAATTTGATTGAAACTTTCTTGAAAATGGGATGAATCTTGCCTTACCAAGCTAGTGGTAAGGTTCTAAGTTTAGTCATCTCCTTTTATTAGTTGATTCATTTTTACCTATTGGGAACCCAATATGGTTATAAAGACCTACATGGGTGAGGTCCTAAAACTTTAAGGTTATTGGCTAGCTTTGCTTAAGGATTAAATAAGCTAAGTGCCAATGAAAATAAAGATAGTCTCGAGCTTATATAAAATATAAGTTTACTCGATGCTTGGAGACAATAATTGTCTACTAAAGATGGAGAGAGGAACCATCCTCAGTAGAGTCGCCAGAAAAATTTATAGTGTTTATTTTTGGATGTGGGGGGAACACCATGCATATCGTAGGGGGTACATATTGAAGTAATCTGGAATGATTTTGAAGTATGATGTATTATCTCAAAAGATAGAAGCATCACCCTTCAATGTACCTAGTCACCTAATAAGCACTCCTAAGGCATGATGGGTCTTTGAATGTACCATAGATTTTTCAGCTGCTTTACATGGATAAATAAAGCAGGGTTATATTAAAATGGGTTCTAAAGTTCCTTATGGAGGCAAGCCTCCATAGTTAATTACATCTTAGGAAATAAAATTTCTTAAGAATACTCATGATTAAAGTAGACAATTAGGATCTCCAAAGATTTCAAGGTTTGACTATCAAAGGATTGGTTATGTTTGAAAAATCAATAGGGAAAATTCAAGGAGAAGACTAATTTTAGAAGCCAAAGGAAATGAATAAGAAATGCTCATGATATTAGGAAGCTAAGTGAGCATTCCAATCTATCTATGGTTGGGATTTATATATTTTAAATTGAAGAGATTTATAAGTTTTGAGTTAAAATTTTATTAGATTACTAAGGCTTATAATCCAATAACACAAGATTGTGGAAGTACTTAAGAGGTGAGGATTTATGCTTATAGCCTAAACGAATCAGTAACCTCAGATCCTAAATCTAGGGAGCTTTAGCATAAGCTAAAGAATGACCTAAATCTAATTGAAGATGGGCATAAGGTTTACCTCCACAAAAGATGATAAATCACCCGACTGCTGAGCTTACAACATCCTAGAGTGTCCACTGGCTAACTCCTCCTATGGTTCAAATCTATGTGGACTAGTCAAATAAAATTGCAAGATAGTTGGGCCATTATTTATTTAGAAAATAGACTAAAGTCCTTAAACCCACTCTAGAAGAGTATAGCATGAGTGGTATGAGTAATGACTTAATCTAATGCAAATATTTTTAAATTTTATTTAATTTTTGACACTTCATTTGGACAATGGCTTTAGGATTTTGATGCCTACATGCATGATGAAAGAAAGTTATTGGAAAAATCAAAAGAGAAAGAGGATGAAGCTTTATCAATAAGGGTTTCTCTCATGGGTCAAGCGATCCCTATGCATGTAAAGACGGAGGCCCTCATTTTGCAAGAGTGACTCAAGATGCATGCATGATGTGAGACATATAACATTCAGCTAATAGGTTGCTAAATATTTTAATTATCCTGTTTAATTCTTGGGCTTTATGGTGAAGTTATGAATTATTAAAAATTTAGTTATGAGTGATTAATTGGGGTAGAAAAATTATTTTTTTCTAAGAGTCTAATCGCATCCAGGCCACACATTAAAGCACCAATCATAAGAAACTATGAAAAGCATGCCATTTTTAATGCACAATTTAAACAAATCGTCAATCAATTTTATAACTACCGCAAAAGAATAAGAGGCTAGTGTGGTCGAGTACCACCATACAACTATAAAAGAGAAAAGATGGGAAGTCGAGCTCTACCCTTATACAACTGAATATGAAAGAATGATTACAATTTTAAATGAATAAATGTTATGGGGTCTTCATTCTTCATTCTTCATGTCTCCATTTGATTTGATTTACTCACTTCAAAGGCATCACATGGCCTTGACAAAGCCTTCTAGCCAATATATCCTTATCTCACATAACATTAATCCAAATTCCAAATGCAAAATTACATTAAAATAGGAAAGTTTAAATCTACACACCTACAAAATATAGGTTAAAACAAGAATATCATACATATATATATTTTAGCACCTACACATGGGTAACTAGCCCACTATCTAACTTGAATTATGCTTAGGGGTTTAAGCAACTAAAGAACATTATATTTATTTTAAGCATCCCTTAAGCACAATCCCCTAGAAAACATGATTAGGCTAAGAATATCACATCAATCTATGAAACATACACCCATACATCTAATAATATTACATCACAAAATAAAATATACACGATACATACATCATCCTAACTTAGGACTATAAGTGGTGACTTAATTCTAATGTGTTTGTTAAGGCTCTTATGGTATGTTTCAACTAAACATTAAAGTTATATTTTTATAAGTAGAAGACTTCCACTTAACAAAATAGGGTTGATTTCTCTTTAAGTTATCTAATTAATTTGTAAATTTTTATTTATGTTCTCTTTTATTTCATATGATTACACTTATCAACTAAGTGTTGTAAAGAGAAGAAAGGGGATTGCCCTCTTTCATCCCCTCCTTAAGCCACTTTCTTAAAGATATTAATTTGATTTAGTTCTCATTAGTGAATGGCTTATGAAATCATTTATCTAATCCTAAGTTTAGGTTCACCTTAAATAACTATATTCAATGTGAAAGGCATCTCAAGACTAATCTAATTGAATTACTATCACATGACATGTGTTAAATCATTCCTTTCCATCACATGTAACATGCATATGATTTAATCCTAATTGTATCTACACATACAATATGTTTTTAGCATGTTTAAATGATGAATATAGATATGTATTTGAAATTTATATTCTTTAACTTGATTGAATTATTTAATCATATTAGTTTAAAGCTCTATCCAAATTCTTATACAAAAATACATATGGATGAAATTAAATAGGTACATGTCATTATTAACCAGGGAAGTGAGGTAATCAAATGACCAACTTGGGGCTAACTAAAGCATATTTTCGAGAAGTCCAAACTATATACCCATTTGTATTCAAATATATGTAGATTTATATACATGAACATTGGAAAGAAAGCTCCAAATCATATGGCTAATTGATTCAATCACTTAGTCAATTATGAATGCATGTATTTTTTTGATAAAATAAAGGGTCTGATTCCATAATTAAATATACACACATATGTATAAGAGGCATATGCTAGTACATGTCATTGCTAACCAGAAGTGAGGTAATCAAATGACCTCCTTGGGGCTACTTAAAGCCTCGTATTCTCGGGATGCCCAGACTAAACACTTACTTTTCTCAAATACATGTGGATGTATACATAAATAAAAGAAAGAAAACCATGAAAAGATTGTATTTTTATTTGATTGAAGCATTTATATATGTGGATTAAGGTTCTATCCAAATTATAATGTAGGAGCAAATGTAAATGAAATCAAATAAGTACGTGTCGATGTTAACCAGGGAAGTGCAGTAATCAAATGACCTCCTTGGGCTAACTAAGTCTCGTGTTCTCGGGATGTCCAACTATATACTTATTACCATTCAAGTACATGTAAAACTACATATGAATTAAGGAAAAGAAAGCTTTATTTCACATGTCTAAGCTATAAGCACATGCAAACCTATGTACATGTGTCATAACTATTATCACTCTAATCAATGTAATTGATTCATAAACTTTAGAAAAATAATTTGAATTTATTAGTGATAATAGCCATACATATTATAAATTAGTCCAACACATGCAAGCTTACATAAGAAAAAATTAATTTAATTAACTTTGAAAAGATGAATGCATGATTTCAAATGATATACAACATCTAACATGATTGGAAATGAATAAATAAACATAAACGTATGATTTCATCCAATCATATTAATTCTAAGGACAATCAGATCAAATAAAATCATTTAAGGTAAACTAAAGCTTCTTTAATGTCATTTTTATTTCATATTTTGATTTAATTTAATGATGTGAGAAAAGGTTTATTGATCCTAACCCATTTCCATGTTTGTTAATCAATTTAGTTTAATAGAAAAGTAATTAAGTTGATTTTATGAGTTAATTAGGTTATAATATGCATTAAATCCATTAATTAAACCTTTTCTATGTTTCCTTAGCATAATTACCCAAATGATTATGAGCCAACATGATATGCATATACATTGGAAATTAAATTAGCAATGACCCTAAGAAATGGAAGGACCTAATGCAATTGGCTCACAATTAATGGTTAACTAAGTTAAGGAACTTAATTGAGTACTTTATAGTTCCCCCACAGATGTAAGCTAACTATAATTTCCTTAGGATTTCCTTAGGTTGTTGAACACCTAAGGTCTACCAAAGACTTAATCAATGAAATTTTAATGTGATTATGATTTCAATTTAATTAATTAAGTAATTTAATTATTGATTAAACCTTAATTAATTTAATCGGTGAAATGAACTTAAGGAAATGAATTAAGAGGGAGGTCTCAATACCATTCCATTAGTCCCTTCACTGTTCATTAGTGATTAACCACTTAATTAATTGACATTTTACTATTCATGTGATTAAGTTATGATTAATTAACTTATGAGGGTAATTAGAGCTTAATTAATTAATTTCACCAATTAATTGAGCAACAAATCTTAAGAAAATTATAGGAGGCAGAGGTCATCCCATTAAATCAACCTAAAAACTTTAGGATTAATTACTTAAGTAATTATAAAGTAATTAAGCTAATTAATTTCAATTAAACTTTAATTAAGCTCTAATTACTTTTTAAAATTAATTAAGAATATTTTTAATAAATTCTCCTCTGAAATATCTTTAAAATGAGTATTTATTTATAGTTTTATGATTTTTTCTACAATTAGTTATGAGTTTAGAAAGTTTTAGCCATTAAAATACATTAAGCCTAATTAAACATTAATCTCCATGCCATGTGGCACACTTTCCACGTGGCACCATGCAATTGGTTATTTAAAGTTATCCTAGTGCTTATGTGGCAGTGGCGGAATGCACTTTCTTGTGCACCGTCCGATCTGAGATTGAACGGCCATGATTAATCCCACATCACTAAAGGATAAAATCAAATAATTCTATCAAATCTAATCACGACTGTCCATTCTAATCATGCAGAGACAATGTATGATCTATCATCATGTGAGCGAGGGAGAACGAAGTTTGTCCTCCATTGCTCGTGTGATCGAGCTCACCTAAGCTTGATCAATCTCAAATTGATCTCATACCTTCACATGAAGGATCCAAAGGGATCCAATGATCAAGATCATGCGGGGTGAATGTTTCCTTCAAAAAGCTCTAACAAAATTTTACTCTGGTCAGTTTCAATGGCATACCTCACTAGAGCTCAAGATCGGTCTGATTGAGGAAGCTTTATCTAGTATAGACAAGGCCCTTCTGATCAGCAGAAGCTCCAATTTGAGGTGGATAGCTCGGAAGACCAAGACACGAGGCATAAGTTGTCAGTATTGATCGAAGTCCACCCTCCGACCATCAGGAATCTCGGGAGGCAATTCTTTCTTGCTTGACTACCTCTAAGGATGGTGTGTGCAAAGTTAATTGCACTTTGGTCAAGCCTTGAGAAAAATGGATCGAGAGAATGGCTCCCTTATTTCAGCTTGAGGAAATTTGAGAGTGGGGGAGCTTGGGGAAGGTCTCTAGCAGCTCATTTTGGGTGGTTGGGGCTTTGAGGAATGCAAGTATATCAGATTGATTGGAAATGAGGGGGTGTATACCCCCCTTCCCTTGGATCGAATGGCTTGGGCTAGTTTAGTTCTTGTGGATGTTTGGCCATCGGTGGTGGCTAAGAATGGCAGGAATTCTCCTTAGGTGGCTCCAAGGGGAGGTGGCTGCCAAGGGGGATAGTGGGTGTCCTTGGTGATTTCAAATGCTCCAATAGGGGAGGTGAGGTGATTACACCTCCCAAGGGTCATGGTTGACCCAACCACCCTTGGATCAGGTTGGGTAGTATCCTAGGAGCCTAGGTGGACCAATGGGAGAGTGCCAAGTGGTCAAGGAATAGAAATGACCACTTACATGGGTGATTTTCCTCATGTGACACGCTTACAAGGGTATCTTTGTCATTTGGCATTGGATTTGATTTGGATAGATTTGAAATGAGTCAAAAGTGGGTTAACCTAAATTTCAAGTGAGTTGGAGTTCATTTGGTTTGATTTGGCCAAATTTGATTCACTTAAGTCAAATTAGGTTAGGTTAAGTCAAGTTGACCAATTGGTCAAATTGGGTCAAACTAAGGGTTGGGTCAAGTTCATATAATCATTAGGAGTGTATTCGTGTCTTTAGCTTGGTTCAATTTGGTTTAGATTTGGTTTTGGTTAATTTGAGTTCATTTGGGTCAAATGGGTCAAGTTGACCTATTTGACCCAAATGACCAAATTAGCTTGGGTCATGGCTTGGCTTGGGTTTGGCTGATCATTTGGAATATGGTGTATGCTTTGGTTGAGTTCAATTTGGATTTGATAGGGTTTTAAGTTGGTTTGACCCTTTAGGTCAAGTTAAGTTCAATAGGTTATTTGGGTCTAGTGGATCAATTGGGCTCAATTGAGGCTTTGGTCAAGTTCAACAATTAATTTGGAATAATTTTAAGCCATTAGTTATAATCAATTTGATTTAGATTTTGATTTGACCCCTTTTGTCTATTTAGGTCAATTTGGATGGATCAAGAGGGCCAATTGGGTTTGGTTTAGCTCAATTGAAGGTCAAGTCATGTTCAAATGTTAATTTTAGGTTGGTATGAATCATTGGTTTTAAAAGATTTGGCTTAGGTTGCAATTTGGCTAGTTTAGGTTCATAATGGGTTAAAGGGTTTACTTGGTCAAAGGGCTAGGTTGACTTGGTTTGACCCATTTTATGATAATTGATCAACCTAGGATGATCAACAATCATGCCATGAAGTTTGGATTGGCTTAATTCACTTTGATTTCTATTGAATTGGATTTTGATTGAAATAGGTCAAATTGGTCACTTTGGGTCAAGTGAGCTAATTGGGTTTAATTGGCTTGATTTTAAGTTGAGTTTTATTTAGTTAAGTTTATATATGGATTTGGGATTGATATATAAATTCAATTGCAATTGGTTTGGGTTCAAATGAGTTTTGGTTCATTTGAATATTTCAAGTCAAATGAGCTAAGTTGGGTTTGACTTGGGTTGATTTTGATTTGGCTTGATGATTGTAGATTTCATTTATATTTGGGATGGTGATTGAAGGTATTATTGATTTATGAGAAAATCAATTGGATTTTGTTTGAATTTGAATGGAATTTTGCTAAGTCCATGAAGTTGGCTTAAAGGGTTTAGATTTAGGTTTTGATTTAGTTTGATTTAGTTTCAATGATTTAAATGCATATCTTATTTATATTTGTGAAGATGATTGAATATATGATTGATTCATGAGAAAATCAATTGAATTGGAAGTGATTTGAATTAAGATTTGGCTAAGCTCATGAGGGTTGATTCATGTGGCTTAAGAAGGGTTTTGATTTAATTTGATTAAGTTTTGATCATTTGAATGTAGATTTGATTTATATTTTGGAAGATGATTGAAGATATAAATTGATTATGATAAAATAAATTTATTTTGGATTGATTTAAGTATGGTTTTGGCTAAGTTTATGAAATTGATTCAAAGGACTTAGGCTTGGATTTGATTTGATTTGGATCTTGGTTTTGGATTTTAGTTTAACTCATGAAGGCTTATTCACATGGCTTCGAAAGGATCTTGATTTGATTGTTTATTTTGGCAACTTGGATTTGGAATTAGGTTTGATTATAAGTTTGATAGATTGATTGAAGGGTTGAATTGATATTTAAGAAAATGAATTAAGTTTAGATTAATTTGAATTTGGTTAAGTCTAAGTCCATAAGATAAAATCATAGGACTTATATTGATTTTGAATTTGGATTTCATCATGGGTTTCAGTCATTTAGCTTGGAGTTTTGATTTGAATTTGGATTTGGTATTTGAATTTGGTATTCGAATTTAATTTGATGTTTTGTTTGAGAAGGTGAACATGGATTAAGTTTAGGCTATCGGGTAGGTGGATCTCCCTAAGTCTTAAAGCATAGCCTAATCCTATGGTTAACTCTAAGTCTCTAGGCGTAGGCTAAGTGTTCACCTAATCACTATAAGTGTCTTAAGACTAAGGAGCTCTTAGTGTCTAGAAACGTGCTAGACCTATGATAAGCAGATTGAGAACTCACTCCAAAAGTGAGGTCAAAGGCCAATGGAACTTTTTGACATAATTTTTCTCATTTTCTTTTCTAGGGAAAACTCTCTCTCCCTAAGCTAACAGGCCTCTCCCTATACCACCTTCATGAGTAGTGATATCAATATGGCATGGGTTGATAGGAGTTTCTTCAAGTAGGGAAGTCCACTTTTCCCTTCCCTTTATTTTGGGAAGTGGTAGGTCTCTTTAAAATCTCTCTCTCAAAACTTTTGGACACTTGATCCTTCTTAACCCTAAGTAGCCCCTCTTTCATGTAAGAGGAGGACCCATGAGTCATATGAGGAATTTTGTAAAACTTACCACATGTCTCCCTATTCACCACTCTAAAGTATTTCTTATTTTCATAAGTAAAAGGGCAAGGTAGAGAACTCACAATTCGGGACACATCCTTTTCTCCCTAGGCTACAGAAAGAGGGTGGAATATGCTACCTCCCAAGAGAGGGGAAGTATCAGGAAGGGTATATCCATCTTTTCCCTAGCCAACTCTATTTCTACCACCTCTTTTTACTTTCTTTCTTTTAGGGCTTACATCCTGAGTCTCCATCCTCTATTTTTTTTTTTTTTTGAATTTTGGTCATTTCAAGGGACTTAGAAGTGGACCCTATTTTAAAGGTACTAAGGAAGAATGAAGTAGGTAATGTCTCCATTATAAGCAATTTAATCTTCTTTGGGATAAGACTCACCTGGACCCTCTCAATGACCTCAGTAGTGACTTTCCTACTAATGGCAGGAGTAGTAGAGGGTACACTAGAGAACTCCATAATAGGATATTTATCCTTAACAGCCACTTCACTGACAAGAGCAAGAGTTACTCCATTAGCTGTAATGTTTACATTTTCAAGTCCAGGTCCAAACTTAATGACGAACCATCATCTAATCTATTGCTATCAATAGAGATACCGATCCCAGATGTAGCAGCAAAAATAAGTTACCCAACCATTTTTTTGTAAATAAGAGAATTAAATCAATTATAATTGACATTTAATTAATGCAATATTGTCAAAATCAAAGCTTTTGACCTATTAGAAAAACTTAGCCATTTCATTAAGGCTAGAATTTTTAAAAGATTTTTGTTTTTTTTTTAAATTTAGAATTATAGAACCATCTCATTTAATTTTAACAAATACAATAGTCTTATTATCTGCATAATGCATGTTGAGTATACTCTATCAAGGATGAAATGAAGAGATACCCAATAGAAGAAAGGCAATCCTGAACTGTGAAAATAGAAGGACATTGTCAATATATAAAAATAAAAGCCTATTTCTAAAGATGGGGGGAGGAAATATTTCTAATAGAGTTTCCAGAAATTATCTCTCTGGAAAATATTTGTGACACCACATAGACTTTAGAAATTTCTTATTTAGGTAATCAAATGCATCATTAAGAAATAAACATATTATTATAAAAGATAAATATGTTTTCCTACAATGGATTTGATTACTTAAATAATGTCTCCTAAGGTTAATGGGACTTCTTAATGTTCAAGAGATTCTTCTATTGAACTATCTGGAAAAGTAGGACAAGGTTTATTTTATACTAGGACCATAGTTTCCTATAGAGGAAAACCCTTATAGTTAATTACATCTTAAGAATAAGGATCTCCACCTAAGAATACTCTCAATTAAAGAAATAGGCTCTTATTTGTATGTATTTCAAAGTTGCTTCCAAAGGGTAGTTAAATTATAATTTCAAAAGGGAACACTTCTAAGGGGAAAGAATTATTTTTTCAAGGCCAATTGGGATAAAGTGGGAAATGCCTATAGATGCTAGGATGCCAATTATGCTTTATATTTTTGAGATATAATATTTTAAGATTTAAATTGATAATTTATTATAAATCTGGCTTACATTCTAATAGTACAAGACTGTAGAAATGCCTAGGGTTAAAGACTTATTCATAAAAGGATGTTTCACAACCTAAGTCTACAAATACTTTTGACATAAGTTAGAGGCTTGACCTAGTTCAACTTCTTGGAAATTATTAGCTCTTTCTATCATTTAAGGAAAGGAACATATCTCTGACTCTTCTAAACATATCACCCGCCTTGAAGGGTTTCCAGCTAACACCACCTAAGCAAATTTTAAATCCATGATGCTAGTCTTATGTATGCAAGAAGGTTAGGCTGTTATATTTTTGGAAAAGAATCTAGAAACCTAAACTCACTCCCTAATCTCTAGGATCATATTAGGTATGATATGCACATAAATAATGTAACAATTTTTAGTTTTTAAACATTTTGACTCATAAATCATTTAAGGCTTTTGGGGTATGCAATTTATGACTACAATGAGATGTAGTTAGAAACAATCGTGGGCCAAATCATAAAAAGTAAGTTCATCTCCCCAAGAAGGTGGTCATTCTCAATGGTTAGATACCCCTTATCTATAATGAGTGAAGCTCCCAATTCAAGGATTTTGAACAATATGTTGGCATGGTTCTCAAAAGCTAATTATTTCAAGTTGCTTTTAAAAGTTGCACTTAAGGCTTTCATTTATGTATGAAGTTATCAATTTCTTTCTTTTTTTAAGTTATTTAGATTTAAGTTGGGTAGAAAATTTAATTTTTCCTAGGAGCTAACATCCAGGCATTTCATCACAGAACCATAGCACAAAAAGAAACCTAAAAAAGCAGACAATTTATATTACATGCCCAAATTAATCACACCAAATTTAATTTGAAAGAGTAGGCCAATACAGCCCTGAGCTCTCAAGTCCCTAGCCGAGCAAGTTCAAGAGATTGTCAACCATTTCTCAGACTTGCGAAAGAGGCTGGACAAGAGTAGTTGTATGCAAGAGATGTTGGAATGCAAGTTTCACCATTATATGGGTTAATAGTTGATGCAATTCTCTTACATGGCTCAGCTCAACACTACAGTAGTCAACATGTTTTGAATTTGCAATCTTGCAGATCCTAGTCAGGTCTCCTTCCTTATGGCACCTCAGTATGAGCCTATGTGATTACCCCACCAAAATCAGGCACGGAGTAGGAAGAAGAGAAAGAGAAGGGTGGCGATGAATATGACTACTAGTTTTCCCCCATTTGTATTTTTTCTCTTCTTCTTTTTCTTTTATTTTATGGATATAACATTCAAGTTTAACAATAAAATTTTCCCCTTTTTTATAATTTTGTGTTCTACTTGTGTATTATTATCAGTATTGATGATCTAAGATAAAAGAATAGAAAAATAAAAAAATAAAAATTATAACACTTATAAAAAAGTTATATTAGGGTATAGCACCGCGACACAGATATACCAGTGCATCGGCACTAGAGATAAAATGAAGATCCTAAGAGGCACCATAGCATTGTCTTGTAGTGCCTCAGTGTTGTGGGATATTATTTCTTCCTCAGTAGATAATTTTATAAATCCTTTTCCATATACAACAAGATGGCATAGTGCTGTGGCACTATCCATACAATGCCACGACACTATGGATTTTTATTTCTTCTTTATCAAAAAATGTTCGAAGTCATATTCCAAGTGACACAGAGGTATGCCTCTGTGGCACTAATGTTATGGCATCGTGGCGCTATAATATCATTTTACTTGTATCAAGGTGACATGGCACTGCGACGTTGATGCTATGGCACTGTGGTGCTATGGGATTTCATTAAAGCACTATGACACTAATTCTTAGGCACAACGACACCACTCTTGTAATATGAATACCCGAGAGCACAGTGTCGGAGTGTTGTAAGCCAAAATTAAAATTTAAATTGTGAATCTTTTGAATTAATTTAGAATTTTTGGCAGTATTTTTCCTTAGCAATGCTAGATCTCAAAATTGCATAGTGTAGAGTAATTTTCTTTCTTATTCTAGATCTAAGATCAATGGAGGGGAGGGGGTTTTCATTTTTGCATCAGAATGAAATTCAATGATGAAGGTCTTCAAATCTACATTTTTCACATGAGATTAAAGATCAACGGTGGTATTTTTATTAAACATATTTTTTTTAAGTAAGGAAACATAAATTCTTTATCTAAAGTGAGACATCTTGGAGTGAAGAGCGATCACCAGTTTTGAGAGAGTGGAGTCAAGTGGAAAAAAATCCCTAGAGTGAACTGGTCACTCCTATTTATAGTAGTGGACTGATAAATATTCCCTCTCAATAGCCAATGTAGTGCCTTGGCACTATGATCACAGAGCCGCTGTGTTATGCCACAATTCGATAGCTGGACTGAGCAGTTGTTTCTTCTAGAAGGCCATGACAGTGCCTCGCTAAGGTTACCATACTACATTGTTATACCGTAATGCAATAATTAGATCAGGACTATTTCTTCTAAAAGGTTAGGGCAATGCCTCGATGCTAAGAACATAGCACTATGATGCTATAGCCAAAATAAAAATTTTATTTTATTTTATTTTATTTCTTTTGATGTAAACAAAATTACCCCGCCCCCCACACACGCACAATGAATGTATCATGTCATTAAGACATGATGCATTCTGCCTTGTTATATTTGTATATATATATATATATATATATATATATATATATATATATATACAATATATATATATATATATATATATATATATATATATATATAACAAAAGAATTGAAGCCTCTAACATGTTACTCTAATAATCTTCATATATTACACGATAATAGAGACAATTATATAAGAGAAATTTTATCTATAATAGTTGGCCTGAATTTCTCTAATACGAATAGAAGCTGTATGAGCTCTATAAGCCATAGTAGCTTGCCTCCCTCATACTTCATGGATATGTTGAAGGGCAGCCTCTTGATTACACTCCAATGAAGAAAGAGTTTTGGACCCCTGAACATCTACCTATGAGCAATCTTCTTCTATGGTTGTGACAGCTTGTTTGATCATAGCTCACCTTTCTAACAAATATTATTTCCTCTACTGTAGTTCTCTCAATTTAGCAGAGATATCGAAGATCTTTATCTGATCTTTAGAAAGTTACCTTTGGAAGGATCTCAAGCTTTGAGACTATCCTCTATATCTTGGTGAATTAGGGATGCTTGATGAAAATTTGCATTGGATGATGTTTCTATATTAGTAAGTGTATCTGACAAACCTCCTTGTAGGTAGTGCACAAAGAGAACTATCCGAATTCAATGTCTCTGTAGAGGGATTCCCCTAACTATAATTCTCCCATTTTAAGACCTAGAGCAGCAGTGCAATCTAGTAAAGAATTTTGTTCTACATAAAATCTAGATAGACTTGGCAAAACATCTAGGTCAACACTCAGAAGTAGTTGACGCAGGGTCACTATTATATGATATAAACTTTTTGAAGGGCTATCATACAAGGGAGTTGAAGCCCTAGGTCAGATTCTAGAAACAAAACATAAAACTTTTAGGACAAATAACTGTATTTGAATTGTATGTTTCAAACTAGAGATAGGGTGACTTTTTACACAAGAATCTAGATCTGAGGAGTTGTCTTAGGTCACACTTACCATTACCCATGTTGAATCTAATAAAAGTAGTTCAAAACTAGTAGCCATAATGCCAAACTCCTTTATATGTGTATTTTCTTTAATATATATATAATTAGTACTAGTAGGTTGGATGTACACTGGAGAAGCTATAGTAGTATCTATAAAAAAAAAAAATTGTGACATCACTCTCCTTTTTCTCTTATGGTGGTTCAGCTTCTATTGGCAAGGCAGGAATATGAATAGAGTTATCTTCATCTATAACTTATATGTTAGAATCAATTGGTGGGGGTTGTAGAGATCCATGTTATCTTTATCTTAAGTATCTAAATTTGGACACCATCATTTCCTACTACCTTTTTGGTTCTCTAATGCTCTTTTAGAAGCACTAGTCATTTATGGAATAGATTAGATCGATCTAATCTTTCATATTTTATGGTTGTATATGTAAAATCCTAGCTCTAATAAAGAAGAGAAGGTATGGCAGACCCACATTAATCATAAATGACTAACTCTTATATGAATCCCTTGTAAAGCTATATAAAATCTAAATTAGGTCCCTAGGCAAAGCGTGAAGATTTATGCTATAGAGGATGATGCTAGACTGACTGCTAGTGGAAGTGCTCCCAAGCAATGAGCATCTATTATATACATTATTGGTGGTAACCTATATATAGGTGTAGCTTATGTAAATTTGAATTGTCTAGCCACCCTATCGGGGTTGTAACCTTCTAAGATTATAGATTCATGGTCGTAATAACATAGCCAAGTGGGTCTCAGTCTAATGAGATATTCTGCAATGTGTCTATATCCTGACTTTGGTGATAGTAGGGGAGTGCCTCTATCAGTAAGAGAGTCTATAAATTTCTACCCTATACTTTGAATAAACAAGCTATAAAAATATGATCTGTGGATAATTTGAAATGATTTGTCATGCACACTAAGGCAAACATGAAAGTTCATATATGATTTCTATCTATAGAGACTATAGCTCTATTCAATTACATAATCATGGTAAAATTTTTTCTCAAATAAATGGTGTCTCAAGAAATATGTGCATGAATCTATACATGTAGATAGTGTCAAGGGTCATCCATGCCATAGCATTATGAATAAGTCATGAAACTTACTCTGCCTAATCCATGATATAAGTATGACAGTGTTGCAAGCACCAATGATGTCATTTCACCATGAGCAACATGGCTAGCCATCAGTAAGGAAAAAGGATGAACTAATTTATTGTGTCTAGGGAATATAAAGTAGCATAGCCAAGTGGAAATGAAAGCTACTAAAGATAGCTCCTCATCAACATTCTATGTTAATATCTAGTAAGAGTTGGCTTTTTTCATTGACTGAAATTTGGCCTTAATGGATGTATGGACTCCATTATCGAATGGATCTTCAAGCCATGCAAAGTGTGGTAGGTGCATCCCTGAATGGAAGAAGCTTTCGGACCATGTATCTAGAGTAATCGTATTTCGACATCTATGACCTTTCCTCCATTCTTTGGATAATCTTTGATAATAAGACAAGACATGATGCAGTCTTGAAGAATATATGTAACTGCCTCTTCTGTTGGCCATCCAGTTGGTGCTAAAAAAGCTCATGTTCTGGTGGAATGCATTCTTCATAAGGAGTTTCTATTTCTATTATATCCTGCATATTTGTCATGGTGATTGTCAATTCATGTGGACCAACCCAGCAAGTATTAGTAGCTCAATCCCAATGTCCTACTATACTTTTCATCCATATGAAAGGATGGTGACTATAATCAAAGAGTGATGCATGGACTGCCTGCTATATACTAGCTTTTCTAAGAACATCACCATGCATTTGCAAGTGATGTCAAGCCTAGTATACGTATCCATTGATAGTTGATAATGGAGTGCCAAAAACTAACATTATGTCCCAATCTTCTACTTCATGGTGTAATATATAGTAACCCAGTAGCTTGATTTTACCAATAGGTGGAGTAGTATCTTTAGCTGGTTGGAGTACATTCTGATCGCCAAAGTTAAGGTGATATGCAACTCTCTCTAAAGGGACATCATGACTATGTCACAATTTTAAACTGGTTACCCAGTCAATTGGGTCATAGCCAGCTAGAGATTATGAGTCAGATAGTGGGAGATGTGATGATTGAACAAATGAGTCTTCAAGAATGTATATGCCTCTTAACATATCTTGGTGTCATGATGACATGTCTTGCATTCCTTCTGTACCACGTATATCATGGGCGTCAATAATAGCTCATATTTTCACTTCAATAAATTCAATGGAAGGCATATCATTTAATCTTTTCTAGATAAACATTGTAGCCAACTTGTAATATATCTGGAATAGAAGCACACAATTTTTTTAAGAGTTTTAAAAATCAATAGTAATATCTAAATTTATACATGAGCTATGCATGTGAGGTTTTTCAATTTAATCTTTCATCCAAGTTTATATTTAAACTTGCTCCTCTTGATTATATTAGAATATAAATTTAGGTTTAGATCTAGCTCTTTTGGATATGATGTATCTTAATTTGATTTAGATCCAACCCCTTTGGGAATGATGAAATATATATATTTTATGTTTTGGATCTAGCTCCTTTGGACATGATGGATCTGATCCAAGCCCTTTGGGCATGATGGTTCTTATTTTAACTTAGATCTAACCCTTTGGGTATGATAGAATCTAAATTTTATTATTATTATTATTATTATTATTATTATTATTATTATTATTATTATTATTATTGGATCCAACCCCTTTGGGAATGGTGGATCTGATTTAGCCCCTTTGGGCATGATGGATCTTAGTCTAATTTAGATCTAACCCCTTTAGGTATGATGGAATATAATTTGAGGTTTTAAAGTCAACCCCTTTGAGCATGGTGGATCTAATCTAGCCCTTTTGGGCATGATGGATCTGAATTTAATTTAGATCTAACCCCTTTGGCTATGATGGAATCTAAATTAAGGTTTTAAATTCAGCTCCTTTAGGCTTAGTGGATCTGATCTACCCCCTTTAGTCATGATGGATCTTTATTTAATTTAGATATGACCCCATCGAGTATGATGGAATCTAAATTTTATTATTTTTATTTTATTTTTAGATCTAGCCCCATTGGGCTTGGTGGATCTAATCATACCCCTTTGAGCATGATGGATCTTAGACAACATTTTCTTCTGATAGTGGTTCTTTGCTTTGTAGGATATATAAAATTGTTCCTTATTGGCAGGGGAATTTTTTTTCTGAAATGAGAATATCTATCATTCATAGTTATGCATACTATCTTTTGAGATATTATCCATTTACAATGATATATTATGCATGGGTCAGATGCCTTTTATATCAATAAGTTGATAAGCTAGCTTTATATACTTTTCAATGATATATGCTCCCTCCAAATTTGGATCAAATTTTCCACGAACTCGTTGATGTGATACTATGTGGCTTCTTTGTACTAGTACTAGTTCACCTATTTTGAAGCTTCTTGGGTGAACCATACAATCATGAGCTCAAGTCATTCTTGCTCTATATGTTTCTAGATATTTTTGGGCTTATAATTGCATTTCATCTAAGACTTCAAGATCTTCGAATTGTATTTGAATATTTTTCTTTTTTTTGAAAGTTTGCTTTGAACTGCTATGTGAAGTGAAGGTAATTCTACTTTGAGGGGAAATATTACTTCTGCTCTGAAGACTAAAGAGTATGGTGTTGCTTGTGTAGTTTTATAAGTGGTATGATATGTCCATAATGCTTCTATTAATTGATCGTGTCATTCTCTTTTTTTTTGGAAAGAATTTTCTTAAGTAGCTTAATTAGCGCTTTGTTAAATGCCTTTGCCAAACCATTGGCTCTTAGATTATATATTAAGGAATATCCCCAATCTATTTTATACTTTTCAATAAAATGATAGACTTTATATTCTTGAAGGAAGTTCCATTGTCTGATATAATTTATCGAGCTACTCAGATTCTATAGACAATATGGTCCCTCAAGAACTTTACCACATCATTTGCTTTAACTTCTCTTAATGGGATTTCTTATGCCCATTTTGAGAAATAATCAGTAGCAACCAAAATGAAGTGATGTCCTCTATATGATGGAGGATCTATTAGACCTATTATATTCGTTCCCTAGCTTTAAAATGGCCATGACGCTATTGTTGGGTGTAGGGTATTGGGTGGTTGATGTAGTGTGTATGCATGTATTTGACATTGATAACATCTTTTAGTATATTTGTTGTAGTCTTAAACCATACTAGGCCAGTAATATTCCATTCATTTAATTTTTATTTTCATTTTAGGGCCAAATTGGTGTGCTCCACACAATCCTTCATGAACTTTAGCCATTACTATCCTGGCTTCATCTAGTCCCAAGCATCGTAGCCATATTTAGTCAAATGTGCATCGATATAATGTCATTTAAAAGACTATATCATAATGTTCTTTGTGAAATTTGATGAGCCTTTGATTTATCTTTTGTTAGTCCACCACCTTTGAGATAGGTGATGAATAGTTCTCACCACTCATCTTCTTCTATAATGATCAACTTCTTGACTTTCTTTAGCTTTAAAGGTTTACAAGAGGGTTGGCGTTAGTGCTAGCTTATTTTTTATTATTATTATAATGGGATTTCCCTGAGGTCTATCATTTCTTTATCTAATTTAGCTAACTCGTTGGCTTTGCCATTGTCTCTATGCAACACCCTTGTGATGGTTACTTTAGGGAATTTTTTTATAAGCTCCAAGTCATGTTTATGGTAAAGCACTAATTTTGGCTTATTTATCTTAAAATTCTTAATTATTTATTGGATTATAAGTTAAGAATCTCCATAAATATGAAGCTTTTTAATTTTCATACTAATTGCTCTCTTTAGGTCGGTAATTAATGCTTTGTATTCTCATTATTGTTAGTTTGAGGTTCGGTAAGACTATAAGAATACCGTAGTACACCCCCTTGTGGAGTTATGAATATCAGGCCTATTACAACTTGTACTATAGGTAAGTTAGTTGGTTTAACTTATTTTAAAGAGAAAGCTCCATCAAAATAAAGTTCCCACCTTGATGGTTGTTAAGATTTTTCAACATAAAAAAATATGTTCATCAGACAACTCATCATTAAGTGGGGAGTCCACCAATAAGGGATGAGTCGCTAAGAAATTAGCCAAGGTTGGCCCTTTTATAACCTTTTGTGGGACATATGTTATATCAAATTGTAATAATAGGATAGTCCATTTAGCCAAGCAAACCTAAGGTTGGCCTCGTCATCAAAAATTTGATTAAGTCAACTTTTGATATTAATGTTATCTTATGGGATAATATATAATGGCATAGTTTCTACAAATATTAATGCTAAACACTACTTTTCATTAAGAAAATATTTTATTTCAGCTCATATTAGATGTTAACTTATATAATATATGGCATTTTCCTTTCCTTCTTCATTTTTATGCTAGCAGAGCTCATAGTGATTTTTTTAGGGTTATCATATATAATATCAATGGTTTCCTTATAATTAATGCTGGTAAGATTGGGGGATGCAATAAATATTATTTTATTCTATCAAATGCTTCTTAACAAGTGTCATCCCATATAAAGGGCACATCTCTTTTTATTAATTGAGCAAAAGGCAGGTATCTACCCAAAAGATTAGAAATAAATTTCCTACTGTAAGCCAATCTACCTTACAGGGAATGCAATTGCTTTGAAGTTTTAGGTGGTGGCATTTCCATTATTACTTTTAATTTAGAGGGATCAATTTCAATCCTTTTATTGAGTACAATAAAGCCTAGAAATTTTTCAGAGGTCATCCAAAAAGCACACTTTAGTGGATTAATTTTAGATTGAAACTCCAAATCTTATTGAATACGATCCTGAGATCATTTATATGCTAGCTTTGTGTTTTACTTTTAACAACCAAACCGCCACTATATAACACTCTACTTACTTATGTATGAGATCATCGAAGATGCGAATCTTCGCTCTCAGTGGCACCCACATTTTTAAGCCAAATGACATTACTTTGAAACAATATATACTAACAATATATGTTAATTGGAGAGCAAGGTTTGTGATATGTAATGAGAAATTATCGTTTGGGCATGCTTTATCTAAGTCTTGGAAATCTAAACAAACTCATATTTGCCCATTTTTCTTTCTTATTGGCACAATATTAGCAATCCAATCAGCATATTTTTCTTCTTAGATAAATATTGCTTCGATGAGCTTTTTAGTTTCAGAGATTGCTTGTTCTTCAATTTCTAATTACATTCTCCTTGATGCTTGCCTTAGTAGATGTACATCATATTTAAAAACCAATTTATGTACTGCTACATCTGACGATAAACATTCCATTTCATTATAATTGTAAGTGAAGCAGTCTTTATATTCATAAAGTAGTGCTTTAATTCTTTAAATCTTCTTGTTGTGAGGTTAGCACTAACAAAAGTTGGTCTAGGCTCTTTTTTAATACCTAGGATAATTTGTTTTAATTTTCATCGATTGTAGCTTGATTTCCTTCTTCAAATTCTTTCATGTCTTCTTTGAGGTCATTTATTAATTCATCTTTAGGCACATTTTCATTTCCCTATGAGCTACCCCTTTGTAGATTTGTGGTTTCGAAAGGGATTGATTTTTTATTGGATATGGTATAGCATGTGCTTATTGAAGAATTTAATGAAGGAATATATCCAAATCCCCATGCAATAAAGTTTTCGTATCTTATGGAACTCTAAACATTATCCCCTTGCTAGAGCCTTTTGAATAATCCAACCTATTGATTATGATAGTTGGAAATTCTTCTTATTTAATTTCCTTAAGGTTGATGAGAAGTATCGAGGAATAATTATTGGGTTATTTTCTTCCTCAAAATTATCTTCTTCAAATAATTTCTACATGGTTTTCTCATAAATTTTGTAAAAGAGGATTCCTTATTTTTTTATAACCCTTTCTAGGAGTGACATAGAACATTTTTAATTATTCTACTTCTTTTTTCCTTACAGTTGATAGGGCTTTTATATGTGCTTTTGGTATTAACATTATTTTCATAGCTTATCGGAGACCTGAGACTCAGACATTCTTATTAGAGAAATGCATATTTTCTCTACTTATTTCAAGCTATTGGTGCTAGTCTCTTCTTTCATTTGAATAGTTGAGGCCCTCCTAGGTACCAGTACCTCTCCATCCTCTTCGGTATCACTACCAAGGTGGGGAATTACCGTGGGTTGTTTTGATTCTTTAGTAATTTTACATTTTGAATCATCACTCTTTAACATTAATTTAATAGGTGGAATTTCTTTCTTTTGGGAGTTAACCTCTTCTACCTTTATAGGGATAAAATATTTGGCATCATCATAGATCTTGATTTTGTGTATCAAAAATGGATTCATGCCCCCCTCAATTCAATGTTCTTCACCATTTTGGATATATTTCATGCATTCATGAAAGTCAAGGGTACCATGCCATACTCATGAATCCATGGCCTACCCAGGAGTGCCTTATATGCAACTTTGGCCTCAATTACATAAAATTTAGCTTCTATATTTAAATTCTTGAAGCATATAGGTAGGACAATAGACCCTAATATTTTCTATCCTTGTTCATTGAAACCTTGTAGAAATATTATGCTCTTGTCGAGGTATTGAACATCCAAAGCTAGTGCCCTAAGTGTATTTCATGTCAGGAGATTGACTAAAGCACCTAAGTTAATCAACACTCTCTTTATGCATTTAGAATTAATTTTAGCCATAATATAGAGAGGTCAATTGTGTTCAATCATTCTGAGCAGTAAATCCTTATCATTGAAGGTGATAGTTGCTAGCTTTTGCAAGATAAGATCTTCTTTCATTCTCTCTTTAGTGAAAAATGTTTCATATTGCTCTGGGCTTTGTAAAGCTTTTATTAAGGTCTCTCTTATATCTTAGGATAGCATGAGAGCATCATATATACTTAAAATAGCATGAAGGTTGCAAAGTGTGCCAAAACATTATAGTATACTCCTGTTTGATAGATTTTTGGGGTTTATCTGATGGTGGAGGTAAGGCATCCTCATTAGTATGAATTTATTTGCTTTTTTTTTGGCTTTCTATTGTTGAGGTGGAGGAATCTTTTTTCCACTTCTTAAATGCACATGTATTACTTCTTTTTCCTGGCTTTCCTCATCAGAAGAAGTTTTGAGCTCTGTAACTCTTTGGAGTTCCAAGAGTCTTTATGAATCTTAGAACTACTATTTAATTCAAGTCATAACTTCTTAGAGTCTAACTTATTTTTCATTTATTAGGCTTTTCTCTAGAAAACACAGCTCTTCTTTAGAATTAGTTTAAGTTTTAAACAAACTTATCATTTGATATGTTTATCTTACAACTTCTTCTTTAGGCTTTTCTATATTTAGCTATAAATGGTGCATATATTCCTCCAATCTAACTGGTCTTCGAGGAGGTTATTCATACTCCTCTAGAGAATCTATCATTTTTTATGTCTTGGATTTTTGTTTCCAAACTTTCTTTTTTTTTTTTCTTGGCTTATAAGTCTTTGATGCAGAGGGCTTATCATTTTTCATCTGCTCCTTCATTTTGTATAAAAATTGCCCCCTAATTATGGAATGTATCTTCAGATCAATTTCAGTTTTAGGGCATTCCTCCATCGAATGCCCTTTATAGCTAAAAAAATATTGATCATTCTTTTAGTCTTCTTCAAAATAAAAGTTTCCCAACCAAACCTTCTTCTTCTTCTTATACTTGTGGAGTTATTTCTTTGTCTTTATTTGTGACCTGAATCTTGCTCAATTCAGCCTTCTCATTTTGTATTTTAATATTCAGATGTGTCATAACAATAATTATCTTTTCCTTTTAGGATTTATTAAGACACTATATGTTAAGGTAAGTTCCCCATTGCGATAGCTTTTCTCAACCCAATCTTTGAAAATAAAATAATCTTTAATAGGGTGACTTAAAAGCCTATGAAAGGGATAATAGTTGGGATCATCAACCTTGTCTACTTGATCTGGTCGATGTGGCTCTAGAAGTTGCAACCCTAACTTTAGGGCATGTTTAAAGATCTTAGCAATGCATTCTCTCTTATATGAGTACTACTTAGCCATCGTCTCCTGGGTGGTTAGTACTCTTTGCTTTTCCAATCGGCTTTGTAGCTAGTTACAAAGTTGATGCTCCTTCATTTTCATTTTATCTATTATAAATGTCAATGTTGTATTTACATCATTCTTCTTAGACTCTTGCAACTTGGGCTACTTTTCTCTTCCTACAAAGTAATTATTATAGCCCAAATTAAGCCCTATTTGTTTGGGCAACCTTTCAAAGTTTGCTACATGATCAAACAATTCTTGAAATGTATTGATTGTAGCCATGACAAGGTATGGGGCCATTTGATCATCAATATTTCTCATGAGGAGTTCCACTACATATTTTTCTATGAGCTATTAATCAAATTTCATGCTTAGGTTCCTCCATCTAGAGATATATTTAGTGACACTCTCGTCATTTCTTCTTTTTTTCAATGTGAGATCTACAATTGTTACTTTAATTATTGCGCTTGCAAATCTTTTGACAAAGAGTGCTTCTAGCTCAGCAAATGTTTTTACTGAGTCATTAGGTAACTCAGCAAAACATTTGTAGGTCGTATAAGTAAGACTGCTGACAAATTGACGTAGCAATAAAGCATCATTTATGCCAGTATTTTTGCATGATGCTTTAAACTGGGCTAAATGTTGTCACAAATTTTTGGTGCCTAAGAAGGTATTGAACATTTTCACTATGTATCGCTTAGGATACTGCTTGATCGCACTTAGCTAGATCTGGTCATCCTTTTCATACCAGTTGCTCATCAGTTTTTGAGGCTATCACTACTTTAACCTTTTAGCTAATGAGATCTTTCACTTGGGACTTGGTGATAACATCAGTTTCTTGATGAGGGTTTGGTATGGATTCCCCTAGAAGTTTGTGTCTTTATGTTGCAGCTTATTAGTGAATTGGGTGGAGCATTTTGTACACCCTCATTTTCTACTGCTAGATTATTTATCTCTAGTAGATTTCCATGGAGGTATCTGATGTGTTGCTATTGCAATAAGCTTAAGCTGACCAAAAAAAGTCCTTCATCATTATGCTCATTTCATTAAGGCAGACATTGAGCTGACTAATATCTTGGTCTCTCCTATAAAGTTGGGATTCCATCTATTGTTGTAGTCTTGCTACAATATCCATGAGTTATTCAGTCACTTCTACTTCTTTTTAAGCCTCACCACTAAGTTCTCGGTGGCTTGGGTTTCTTTATTGATCCTCCTCATTTTGTTGATTGGGCACTACACCTTGTTTCTTATATGAGTATCAACAATACAAACAATCTCAACCTCCATGTGATCAGCCTCTTTATTATCTTGGAGACCTAAACTTTATAGTTCTTCATTGGTTGGGAGATCTTCATCTTCCCAAAAAACTTGATCATCCATGTCATCATCCACTGGCCTGTTCTTTTTAGACTAACACTTCTAGCTGATGATAAAAGAGTCAACTTCTTCATTATTTGAGGTAGCTAATTCATATCGAGTTCCATCCTCTTTGACATCTTTCAATATTTTGGCTCTCCATAAAAGTCGGGACCTTTCAGTTATGGATCTTTGAGTGTGAGTCCCAAATGTCACACCTTAGTGTTCATTGATTGGGCTATAATAGCCTGGGTGAGCTTTCTTTGATATTGTTGTCAAGATCTTCCAATAACTAGCCATCTTTTTATTTTTGATTGGATGTCTTATTATCGATGCTCACCAAATCACCAAATTTTTTGTTATTGATTTTTGCTCAAGATAGGAAAGATACTTTGTAATATTCCCACTCCTTTTGAAGTAGGATTTTTTTTAGTTTGGTGATTTGGCTCACCGCTTGATCATTTTTTGAATAACTCTACTTTTGACAATCTTCAGACCCTTATAAATTTAGGAACAAATAGTTTCCCTTTGTCGTGACTGGTTCTGAGACATGGGACTTGTAGATGTGTCCCAAAATGATTTCTTTATAACTCCCTCAAAATTGTTTCTTTTTACCCATTTCAATAAGTTAAAGCTATTATCTATAGGTATGTTGGCCTCTACCTGTGGGTCAGATTACTACTCAGTATGAATGGGTAGTTTGACAGCTCTACGAGAGGCATTATATTTTCTTTGAGCTCTTCTAGACATTTTAGTGCTCAAAGAAGATGCCTCGTGGCCATTATTGCTACTTAGAGCTAGAATAGTAGGTTATGTCGGGCTCTATTCCTCAGACCAGATGCTAAGTGGATTGACTATAAAAGATTTTTATTTAGGCTTGTCTGTCATTTTACCCTTAGCACTCTGTCTTTGATAACCTATCAAAGATAGATATTCTTTTTGAGGTTGTGTCAAGCCTGGGTTCAACCAGGGTTGACCTATTTCTTTTATTGTACAGCTTAGATATAAATTCATTCACTAGTCCAGCTTGAAGAAATTGGACAACCTCAGAGATTATTCTGAACTAGATAGTGGCTCCAATAGAACTTCTGTTAATTGTATCTTAGGGAAATCTCATAATGGATCCCTCCTAATTGGACAATCATCATATTAGTTGAGTTTTCCATGGATGATTTTGAACCTGAGGGTAAATCTAAAGTCAAGTTCTACTAGAATTGAGAAATCTAAGAAATACAACCCAAGATATTCCTAGGACACCATTTTTTTTTCCAAACAAAAAATGGAGAGAAAAGCAACCCCTAGTTGAGTCACTAAATTGATCACTCTGAAAAAATACTTTTGAGGATATGCTCCACCATCTTTATTGAGATGGGTTGGTAGTATGTTTTTTCATGAGATAGATTGATATATATATATATATATATATATATATATATATTCAACTAGATTTCCTCTAACATTTATATTAGGATTTATTTTGATATGGGTTCTACTTCTCATGGATGTAAGCCTCCATAGTTAATTATCCTTCTTACCACAGTAAGTGAGCACTCCCGATTAAAGATGGAAACAAACATATCTATCTGATATGCAATTGGTGTCTTAGAAATGTGTGTGGCCTAGATTACTATTTTCTAGGAAATAGAGTGTAATCTTGATCAATATCACATGGTTCTATCATCCAAGGACTATGTTATTCTAGATTACCAACATTAAAGGGACATAGTTGTAATGTCCCAAGAATCTAATTAGCAGTCATGGGTTGCATCATTTCAAGTATCTTGAGTAGACTCAAAATTGTAAGTGTATAAGGTGCAAGAGTGATCACATAGTGAACAGATACAAAGGCGTTCATATAGCGAACTAGTAGATGTTCACATGGTGAATGAATAAGAGGTTGGGCTTAGATCCCTTTGGAATACTAAAATTAGGGTTGTCTGCATGGTGGATGGATATTAATTTATTTGCATGGCAAACAAATAATATGTTGTTTGCATTGTGAATGAAAATATGGTCACATGATGAACATACAAGAGGTTGGACTTACATCCTTTTAGAATGCTAAAATTAGGGTTGTCTACATGATGGACGAATATCAATTTGTTTGCATGGCGAACAAATTGTGTGGTGTTCACATTAAGAACAAACAAATGTTCAAATGGTGAACGTACAAGAGGTTGGGCTTACATCTTCTTAGAATTCCAAAATTAGGGTTGTCCATATGGTGGGTAGTTATGACTTTGATTGCATGGCAAACAAATTATGTGGTGTTTTCTTTACAAATGAAGAGATGTTCACATGGTGAACGTATAAGAGGTTGGCTCACATCCTTTTGGAATGCCAAAATTAGGGTTGTCCACATGGTTGACAGATATGAATTTGTTTGCAAGGCAAACAAATTATGTGGTGTTTGCATTGCAAACAAACAGATGTTTACATGGTGAACATATAAGAGGTTAGGCTTGCATCTTTTTGGAATGCCAAAATTTGGGTGTTTGCATGGAAAATGAATAGTAAAACTGGACTTACATCCCTTTAGATTTCCATATAGTCGAGTTATCCATATATTGGGTAAACATAATTGTGTTTATGTAGCAAATAAATAAAAATTAAATTCATTAAAAGTACATAAAATTCTTATTTTAAGAACCAGTGTGTTGGTACTAAGATTCAATGCCATGGTGCTGTGATAGTGGAGCCCATTACTTATATGACATGACACAGGGATAGATAAGCTGGAGGCACAGCACTTCGGTACTATGTATGTAGCATCATGGCACCGACCTTATTAGTCCTTTGACCATTTGAACATTGTTGTGGTGCCGCCTTGTAGTGTCGCGGTGCTGATCATGATTCCTGACAGACATGTAGTGGGATTTTAAGGAAAAATGATGGCCTCATTTTAATGAGTGCCACGACACTAAGTCAAAGTGCTGCAGTGATATGCTCTTTTTCAGTGAGTCAGTTATGAAATTTATTATAATTAAATATATCTTTTTGACTGCACAATAATCGATGGGATGGGCTGACCAGCGCATCGGCACTACATGTGGTCACAGCGATGCTGAGACCATGCTCTACAACCCAAGAGGGTAGTGCCTTGGCACCAAGTCTAGGCACTGCGGCCCTAGGACCTGATTTATAAATAGAGGCCAAGGCTATCAAGGATTTTCATTCAGTGAACCCTTCTCCTAAGGATTTCCTTTCTCTTCTAGTTCTTTTCACTTTCTAATTTTTAATATTAATCATGCCTTCTAGAAGACTAGTGGGAAAGTAGAGGGCAGCTAGTAATGCCAACCACTTCTTTAGCACTGACATCGAGGAACACACTTTCCTTTATAAGCACCTGATTTGAGATATGGGTTTCTAGAATCTCGATGGCAGCATGGAGGGGACAATCATGGAGAGAAGGTGGCTCAAGCTAGCTTACAATAATAACTCATGCATCATTCTAGTGGTGTGTGAATTCTTTGCAAATGCATGGAACGACCTGGACAATAAAGCATATGTCTGGTGGAAGTAAGTATGTTATGATAGTAATGTTATAAATGCATATTATGATCTTCCTAATATTGAGTATAATCAATATCTCTCCTACTACAATGACCACCCTAATTTAATGAGATCATTCTTTTTCTTTTTGACAGAAATGAAATCATGCAATGGAAATGATGAGAGGAAAGGATTAGCAACTGTCTTATCGCCAGATGACAATCGCTTCTAAGGTTTGGCACTATTTCATTTTTGTCAGGCTTATGCCCACTAGTAACATCAATGAGGTTACTAAGGATAGGGCTATTTTAAATTTTGCTATTCATAAGGGGTTCTAGATCATTATCAGGAAGGTTATTTTTAATTCTATTTGTAATATGTTGAAGGGGACCACTACTATCGAGTATGACCACCATTCTCTTATTTATGGTTTATGTGTCATGTCAAGTGCAGTAGGGGGCCTGATGAGGATGTACTCTTTTAGAAGGCCCTTCTAATGAAGAGGGTGATTAAGAGATTCGAGAATAGATTTGAAGTGTGAGAGAGTTCACATCCTCTCCAATCTAGATCCTAAATAACTAAGTCCTTGGCCGATCAAGTTTAAGAGATTGGAAACTAGGTCACAAACTTGCGGAAGAGGGTAAGATTCTAGAACTTAAATTCGACTATCATATGGGTCAACAGTCGATGCAATTCTCCTACATAGCCCAGTTCAACACTACACTGGTCAACATGTTTCAAAATTACAAGCTTGCAAATCCTAGCTAGGTCTCTTTCTATATAGTGCCTCAATATCAGCATTGTGTGATTACCCCACTGGTATCTAGCATGAAGGAGGAGGAAGAAGAGGAAGAGGAGGGTGGTGACGAGTATGACTATTAGTCACCTCCTCCCCCCTTATACTTTTGTTTCTTCTTTTTCTTTCTTGTTATTTTGTGATTATAATATTCGAGTTTAACAATAAAAGTTTTCCCTGTTTTATAATTATGTGTTGTACTTATCTATTTTATCGTTATTGATGCCCCAGGATAATAAGGATAAAAAATAAAAAATTTCACATTTTAAAAAACATCATATCAGGGTACACTGTTGCATACACTTATAAAAAAGTCATATTGATAAAAAAAAAGTTAATAATATCCCAAGTGCCTCGGTGCTGGAGATAGAATGAAGAACCTGAGAGGCGAGTGCCACGCTACTGTCTTGTGGTGCTGCGGCACTGCGGGATAGCTTTTCCTCCCCAGCAAAAAAAAAAAATTTCACATGTAGAAAGGTGACATAATGCTGTGGGGTTTTATTTTTTTTATCAAAAATGTTCTAAGTTATATTTGAAGTGACACATAGGTATGGTGTCATAGCACTGATGCTATGGTTTTGTGATGATATGATATTATTTTATTTATATTAGGACATGGCGATGTAGTGTTGATGCTATAGCATCATGGTGCTATGGGATTTCGTTAAAGCACTGCGATGCTAATTCTTGGGCGTTGTGGCACTAATTCTTTTAATATTGTGGTGCCACTCTTGTAATAGAATACCTGAGAGTGTGGCACCAATATTCAATGCTCGATGTTGTAGATCAAAACTTGAATTTAAAGTGTGAATCTATCAAATTTTTCTAGAAATTTTGGTAGCATTTCACCTTATAATGATAGATTTTAAAATTGCATAGTGCGAAGCACTCCTCTCCCTTATTTCAAATCTAAGATCAACAGAGGGGAGAGGGTTTTCATCTTGCACCAAAATAAAATTCAATGGCAGAGGTCTTCAAATCTCTAAGTTTTTCACACCGAATCAAAGATTAACAATGGGATTTTTATTAAACTAATAAAAAATTATAAATTCTTTACCTAAAGTGAGGTGAGAAATCTTGGAGTGAAATGCAAGCATTAGTTCGAAGAGAGTGGAGTCAAGTGGGAAAAAGCTCTTTGGAGTGAACTACTCACTCTTATTTATAATAGTGGGCTGATAACTATTCTCTCTCAATAGCCGATGTAGCACCTCAGTGCCAAAATCATGGGGCCGCCACAGCGTTGTACTGTAATTCAACAGCTGGACAAGGCAGTTGTTTCTTCTAGAAGGCTAGGGCAATGCCTTGGCACTATGAACATAGCATCGTGGCACTATAGAAAAACTATTTTTTTTATTTTATTTCTTTTGATGTAAAGAAACATTAACTTCTTGCAAAAGAATATAAAATGATTAGTTGAATCTAATTATTTTTATTTAATTTTTGGAATATAAAATGGCAGAGATTTTGTAATTTTTCTACCCATTTGTTACGGATAATACATGGATGACAAGCCTAAATGAAGTCTTGAATACTTACAAAGAGTTGACAACACTTTGAAGATTGATAGTTAGAGTAAGAATTCATTGAGAAAAATTTTATATCCACATAAATCATGCATTAATAAATATCTTCATAAAACAAAAGATGTTAAAGAAAACTTAATTTTAATGAGAAATTTCTCTAGATATGTTCTATTAAATCGACACTAGGAGGAACATAGAATGAATGCTGAAAGTCTGAGAAATGAAGTGGATAATGTGCCATCTAACTTAAAATAATTCCTACTTTAAGGTGTTCAACCTAGCTCATAATATATATATATATATATATATATATGAATTATTAAGGGAAACTTTTGGTTCTAATAATGACTATATGAACTTAGAAAGAGAATGTAAAAATCTTAGATTGATCGAATTCCATTGAGAAATTTTCAAAGTTATTAGAAGATGCAAGGGCAAAGATATACTTTAGGTGTAAGTCATAATGAAGATTATCTTTATCTTGCATTTATTTCTTTTGAAGTGTTTAAATCCTTAGACTACAAGATCTTTTGATATGTTATTTGAGCTATTAGTTGCTGCATTTTTGAAAGGGACATTATTATCTAAGAACATGTATGAGGTAAAAAAATAATAATGAAATCAATTAATTTGGGCTATATAAATAAAGTTGCATGCCCAAATGACTGCATGTTATTTTGGCAAGCTAAGGGCAATCATGAAGTATGCTAGGCTTGTGGTTTGTTAAGAAGGTCAACTTATCAGAAGACTAAAGTTGAAGAGAAAAAGTTGCATTCAAAATCAGGTAATATTATGTAATATTGTTCATTAATTTCATGACTAAATAGGTTTTGTAAAACCAAAAATAAAATTATAGAGGAGATGATTTGACATTATAAACATAGGAAAAATGATGGCTTGTTGTAGCACCAAAGATATGGAGAAGCATAAAAATCATTTGACTCTCACTATCTTGATTTTGCTTCAGATCCATAAAATATTTAATTTGATTTAGCCACTTATGGTTTTAATCATTTCAAGATTATGAGTAGCATTATAGTATTTGGCCTGTGATATTTGTAAAATTTACCTTGTTGGATTAGAATGAAAGGAAGCTTTTTATTTTATTTATGATCATGTGTAAGAAACGATATTGATATTTATCTTCAGCCATTAATTCAAGAGCTAAATGAGTTATGGAGTCGAGTATAATGTTATGATGCCGCAACTACACATGAATTCAACATGCATGAAACATTGATGTGAATTATAAATGATTTTCCTGCATATTTCATATTATCTAGGTGGAGCACTGAAGGAAAATTTTTGTGCCCATATTTTGCTGAACAAACAAAATCTCTAACACTATAAAAGTAAGAAATTCTTTTTTATGGGTCATCAATGTTGGTTACATGCTTCTCACATCTTTTAGTAATAAAAATAACATTTTTGATAACACATACGAGGTTGTAATGACACCACTATTGACAAGTGGAAGCCAAATTTTGTCTTAAGTTAAGAATTTATAATTTACTTTTGGTGAAGGAAATAAAGATAAATAAAAAATTTTAAAAAGGAAAAGTAATGGGCAATGACTAAAGAATCAAGTGATTCAATAATATGGAACAATAGAATATCTTCTTTGACTTGCCTTATTAGTAGTATAATATGTTACCCCATAATTTAGATCTCATATATATAGAGAAGAATATCAATGATAATTTCATTAGTATTTCATTTGATATTAACAAACTTAAAGATAACTTGCAAGCAAGGATTTAATTAACATTGGTGTGAAAATCGACCTGTAGCCTCAAATTGATGTTTATGGTTGCTATATTTTCCCACCTACAAGTTCCATATTTCAAAGAAACAAAAATAGATGTTATGTGAGGTTCTTAAAAATACAAAAATGGCTAAATGGTATGCATCAAATATTTCTAAATTTAAAAGTCATGATTATCATGTCCTTATTGAAGATATTCTACTAATTGCACATAGTTCATATGCACCATCAAATGATGTTATGAGCAACATTATGGAGATATCATAATCTCCAAAGTCAAATTTTGCTAAGATTATTAATCCAAATGAGCTAGATAATCTACAACATAATATTGAGATGGCTCTATGTCTGATGGAAAAATATTTTTTCCCATCATTCCTTACTATCATGATTTACTTATTCAACAAATAAAGGAAATCAAAATTGGTGATCCAGTGCATTATAGATGAATGCACTCATTTAAGTGATATAATATGATTACTTATTATATGTAATGATTACATATTTATATACTTATAACAAATTTTGCAATTAACATATTCTTTTAGTACTATAAGGTTTCATTGGTAATAAGGACTAACCTGAGGTAGAGAAACTGAGCGTGTTACTCCTCGTCGATCACCCCAGCAAAGCGGTTGAGGCCAAAGGAAAGAAGAGGGGGAACGGTTCCTCAATAGAACGAGAGATTTGAATCAAGAGTGAGATCGGTTCTTCGGCCGGGAAGGGAAGATTGAACGAGGGTCTTGCGTGTGTGCATATGGAAGAAACGAGAGAAGAGGGTGAGGCCGAGCGGGTCTTTTTTTTTTGGGAAACTAGGTTTAATTAGGTTTAATTAGGATTAAAATATATGTATTATTAATTTTTTAGACATCAACTCAATTTTAATATGAATCTTATGCCAACATAATTATATAGTTATATATATATATATATATATATATATATATATATATATATATATATATATATATATATATATATATATATATATATATATATCAATAGGTTATTCGGATATTTTGGACGCAATGACGCTGTCCGTTTCACAATCGGAGATTGTTTGGTTCAAGTTAGCATCAAATTGAGTCAATTTCAGCTCACAATGCGTGTTATCATTTCCGATCACTTAATTTTCATGCAGATTTGTTTGAATTCAGTGCAAATAGTTTTACTTGATAGATTTTGATATTTCAAAACTAACAGCATAATCAATTTTATGAATGAAGGTCGTTTGGTTCATGTAGGCACCTCCTTATCTCGATATGCATGCAAGCGCGTTGACGATTTGATCGTTTGATCGATTGATCATCAAGTTATATAATATTTATATTTTGACTAATTATGATGTTCTAAATGCTATGGAGATGTCTGTTCATTGATTGGAGGTCATTTTGGTTAATTTTGGCGACGTCTAGTGTATTTTAGCCTCGATTTATGTGCTATCACTTTCGATCCTTTTACATTTGCACAGACTCATCCGAATTGAGCGTGGGTAGTCTCATTTGGTAGTTCTTGATATTTTGAAGCTAATGGCATAATCAATTTCATGAATGGAGGTTGTTTGTATATCAACACAACTTCCTTTCCTTGATATACATGTTAGCACATTGATAACTTGATCGCTTGATCAGTTGATCATTAGATTGTGCAATATTTATATTATGATCAATTTTGACATTTTGAACATGACAGCAAAGCTTGTTCATTGATCAGAGATCATTTTGACTATTTTTGATGATATTCATTTTTTGAGCCCCGATTTACACACTGTCACCTCCGAAGTCCATCAAATTTGACTTGTGAGCTTGACTCAACTTATGGCACATATATGGAGGTCAAAAAATGCCCCCAATAAATGTGATTTGTGCATGGAATGAGTCACATTTGTTAAAAACTAGTTGACCCTTCAAGAAATGTTTTATGGAGCTTTGATAGGATTTGTTATTAGTATGATTCCTTGCTTAGGACATGCTAAATGATATGCTTGACCAATTTATTAGAATTGACTTATCAGATAGTTAAGAGTTCTTACACCATCTACTCTCTACTTCAATAGCTTTGCTGAAGATCTCTTTCTTTTATGTCCTTGCAAATTTGAGTTTCCTCTAATCCTAGCTTCACGCTTGATTGGGTTTGTTGGAGGAATTGGTTTATTTGTTTTGATGAAGGACTCCACTGGGGAATTGGTTTATATGTGCTTGGTCAGATTTGAAAATCATTCTGTCTTAGCTTTAAGCTTGACGCACTTGATGAAGGACTGACTTGATTTGTCCATATCGACTTGTCAGGAAGTGTATGTATGTCATGAATCTTGTGTTAGTTGCTTTGACGGATTCATTGAAGGGTGCATACGGATGACCCAGCCTTCCAGCTTATACTAAGTTTATGTTGAGTTATCAATCTAGCAATGTGTGCTTTAACAAAATAACCATGAAATTCTTTTAGTTCGTCCATCAGCTTTGTATGAACTATGAAATTGCTTCCTCGGTCTTGTGCTTTCTGCTTTGATGAACTTGATGAGGAGATTAGCTTTGATCTATGCTTTAAACTTAATTAGATCATTTGAGAATAAATTGAGATATCACCTTACAATATAGATTGAATTGAGGTAGCCTTAAATTGGGAGTTATTTCCTCAGATTGTCTTGGTCTATTGTTCAAGTAGAAAGATCTCTTGGATCCTGGTTTCTTGTAATCACTAAGCTAGATCTAGTTTGAGATTGAACAGCTATTATCATTGGATTGACAAGCGGGGGCTCTTTTATAGCAGCCTTTTTCTTATGGCTTGTTAAGTGAAGAGAGCGTCAGCAACTCGGCCACATTTGGGCTTGTTAAGTTCAACCTTTAGAACCTACTCGAGTCTTCGACATAAGCTGTAGTGGGTTGGTTGTTTTATAATCAGACTGATGAATGGGGGCTCTTTCACTACAACTTTTTCTTGTGGCTTGTTGAGAAGAGAGTGTAGAACAGCCATTTGTAGGCTTGATGAGATCAACTTTTAGAACTTATTCGTGTCCTAGAGGGATGTAGAGATTGATATTTTTCCAACTCAGTTTATTAAAGCCTCCAAGATTGGGAGTTCTTTTGACTTGATCTCTGACATTTGATGAATCTGGAAGAAAATTTTTCTTGACATTTATGGCTGTCTTTTCCTGTGTAGCAATAGATTATTTTTATTCCTATAAGAACCTGCAACTTAACAATGATAATTATGGATAAATTTAGAGATTTTGGCATAAAGTTCTATGTTAACCTGAATCAAAATATATTTGAGGATCTCGTCTTATAGCACGATGTCAACTCAAATAAACTCGACATAAACTAAAAATGCCCTTGTCTTGCAGGAAAAATTCTAAAGCACATTTAAAAGAACCTTCAAGATGAAAATATACAAATACATCAATATTTGAATTGATATGCTCTTAAGATGGTTTTAACATGTAACATTGATTTCATCTATATATGGAAATCTAAAATGCCTAACAGGGGAATTTTCATGGAAAATTTTTTTTTCTTCATCTTGAGTGAGTATATTTATTTAGGGATCTCAGCATGAAGCACGATGTCAACCTAAATAGATATACTAAAAAAATGTCCCCTGTCTTGCAAGGGAATTTCTATTATACCTCGAGAATCGTCATCATGTATAGTACTTTTTCAAGTATCGACCATTAATTGGTGACATTGGAATTTCACCCTTAAAGTCAATGAGTTGGTATGCCCCTTCTTGATACACTTTTTCAATGATAAAAGGACCCTCCCAGCAATTTTTTGATTAGAAATAATAAATCTTCTCAGCACCAAGATCAATTTCCTTTCTTGGAATGTTCAAGGTCGTACCGTATGGTCAAATTCCCTAGACATCTTTGCTCGATAAACTTCTAAATTTCTTTGAGCTTGGAGCCTGACCTCATCAAGTGCATTAAGCTCTTCCATCCATAGATAGATATTCTTATCTTGAGTGAGATTGTGTTGAATGGCTACTCTAAGCAAAGGTAGTTCAACTTCAAGTGATAGAACTACTTCAGCCCTTAATATTATCACATAAGGAGTGAATTTTTGTGGGAGTACAGTCTAGATGTCATGCTGTTGTCTTTCTGTAAGGCAATTTTACTTCGAGATTTTGGCCTCCAAATTTGCTCACTTATTTGTCGGGACCTTTCGACGAAGGATTCTTGGACCTACAGTTCAAGTGTCACGCATCGATGCTCACCGTGGGACTTGAATTTGTAAACATCTTGCCAAGGTTGTAGGAAGAGGTCAACTTGGAGGAGTAACTTTAGCCTCCCTGATGACAGGACTTTGATTTTTTTTTTCATCAGTCATTTCTCCTTAGTAACTTTAACGACCCAATGCACTCTTGCATATACAGTTTCAAGTTTCCTCACTAGAGAAGTTATAATCTGACATTATCAAGTTTAGAATGACTGTATGATTTGACCAGTAGAATTGTTCCGCTTTGCCCATTCTAGGCTATCAATCCTGTTATGATTTGGAGCACTCGCTACTGGTTCTATAGTTGATTGTACAATTTTTTGCTTGAACAATGGTTGTTAAGCGTGCAGTTTAGCATTTCTTTTCTCCGGTGTCTCTAGGTTAGCTTGCTTCTAGATGAAGAAGCTTTTGTGCTACTACTTCTTCCCAAGGACTTCAACCTCCATATTTGTTTTTTTCTTTCTATTGACACTTTTCGGTAGTGGATTCCCGAACATGCGGTTCATGTGTTACACCCCAATGTTCACGATAGAATTACTACGTCTTGAGCTCTTTACCACGAGCCAGAGTTGAGCATTCTCCGTAATTGGCCTTTGATATTTTTTATTCATAAGACCTTTTCTTTTACAACCTTTAACACTCTATGTACTCGAACATATAAAGTTTTAGGTCATTTCTTCTGAAGGATTGGAGCTGACTGCAGTTGAGCCCAAAGAGATTACTTAACAACATTAGTAGAGCTATCCTTTTCACTAATTTCAAATTTTCAAATTTATTATGGGTAGGAATACTCTCTTCTGGTTGATAGATGACCCATGTGAGAGCTGATGAGCTCCAACTCAGGATTTGTTCTTTCCCTGATGCCTCTGGGTTAATTTTCCTCCATAAGAGGAGGCTTCAGCATCATGCCTTCCTAGTGTGAAAGGCTCAACTGGCAAAGTTGTCACATTCACAAGTATGACTGAAACTTTCTACCCAGTGATGGTTCTTTTCATGACTAGGGCTTCAGAATGACCCAATCCTTCGAATACAGAGGCTTTCTTTCAAAAACCCTCGATAGCAGTAGTGGTCATTTCGGTTGTCATCCTCCTCGATTTGGATTATAGCTCCAACATCTCCAATATTGATTATAGCATTATCTGGATGTTGGATCCGTGACCTAGCTTCATGATGAACGGTGTGTTCATTTTTTGTTTAAAATTTTCAATTATTTTGTTACTATATAGCATGTATATGACTAGCCAAAGATCAAAAGAAAATCCTTTCTCCAGCAGAGTCGCCAGAAATCTGTGGGCTCCGAAAATTTGCCACCGACCTCTCAACATATTGATGTTGAATGAAGGGACTGTGATTTAAGTGTCGGTGTAATTTTTAAAAGGTAGATGGAATAGTAGATAAGATACTACCCAGAGATTTCGCCCTCATTTGGTGAGGACTTTAGAACTTGTTACAGGTTTCCTATAGGCACAAGCCCCTATAGTTAATTACCCCACCCAATAAGTAAGAGAACTTTCGATTAAGGCTAGTCAGATCGCTTAATGTGTAGCATATAGAGTTTTAGAATTTAAGATTATGAAATTCATCATTTCAACTTAAATTGAATGATTGGGTGAATGATGACATGCCCGATCTAGATCCCATGGTTCCGTCATCTCGAGCTATCGCGGTCCCTAGTCTACTTAGTTAGAGGAGATAGTCAACCCAACCTAATCGAAGGATCCTTATCAGCAATGCATGGGTTATGTCATCCAAGAAATCCTTATAGACTTGGGGTGATGTTTGAAGGAGACTTTAAGTCTACCTTAGTTGACAGAGGGTTGTTTGCCCGATCAAGTATACCCTATGATTCACAACTCAAAGGGTAGAGCCATTAGGGAACATATGAGGTACGGTCATGATCATAATATAATGGAGTCTTACTGACCAAGCCACCCTATCAGAGGACTCTGGTCGTAACTACATCATATGTGGAGACTACTAGCCAAGTCATGCAGTCAAAGGACACAAGCCACATCCTTATTGGCAAGAAATTGATTGAGTGAACATAGTAGAACACTTGATTTGACATTGGCTCCTTTGTGAGCTAGAGTTTTCTTAATTTATCACCTTCAACAAACTATTGCAAAAGGTGGATAAATTGAGTTTTTGCTTTAAGCTTTCAATGATTAAATTTCATTTACATAGTTTTTTATATTGATGTTTGATTTAAGTTAATTTGATTTGAAATTATAATGACATTTTGATGGAAGCATCCACTCTGGTTGAAATCACCATTCAACACAACCATCATCGGGTAGTTAATTAATTGGATCGAATATATTTGAGAACTTTAGATCCTATCAATTTTGTTTAGCTCCTAACAAAGGATCAAATCTACTATCACATGACAGAATTAACTTCTCAGATATTTTATTAAGTTGAAGTTCTTATAATAGATTTTTAGATTTTGTTAACTCGGACCCAGTCCTAAGACTAAATCGGGAAGCAACCTGCACAGCATCCTCAAACGCTTGAATTTAAGCATTCAGCATAGTTTCGGGGCACATGCGGGTGCATTTGAGAATGCCTTAATTAACTCATCATGTTCACTTGTATAAAGCATGAATCCGGTGACGTTGAAGACGTTATAAATTGATTTAATATTTTATTAGATTTTTCAGATTAATATTTAATTGATTCTAATTTAGCCTGCACAACTTTTTCAAACATTAAAATTTACACTTTAAATCTCTATGTCCGAGCACATGCAGGTATTTATAGCTTAGATAATTTCATCTAATTAATGAAATCACTAACATTAAAAAATCATAATTAGAATGAAATTTCTTAATTTTTGGATTGAAGGAAGGTTTCTTCATTCATGTAGCATTTAATTTAATGTCGACTTTACGCACAAAAGCGATCAATCAATTTATTTTGAATTTTTAAATGGTGCCTTTTTCCCGCTTGTATTTGAGTATTGCGGGTTCGGAGGCATGTTTTCAACTTTATATTTTCAATTCCAAATAATGCAGCTTACTTATATCTTTTTCAATTTAGCTTATTAAATGTAAGCCTTGTTGCTTAATCCACGCTTGAATTGCATTTGTATTTGAATGCTGGCGATTAAGCTTAATATACGTGTCTTGTGATCTCGATTATAAATCCATTTAGATTTTCACTTAGATCATTCAAAGTGACATATTATAAGAATTATACTCATGGTTATTGACTATGAATCAAATTCTCTATATGTATCACTTAAACTTTCACGACACTTCTTAACTTGTATGAATTAAACCATAATTCATTTGTTAATCAAACAGCTTTGCTATGTTTGGTATTGTTCATGGATATTTGGAATTATCGTGGATAAATGTTGTTTATGTTAGTTGGTGAAATATCAAAATTCACATTTTCTCACACGTGAGTTATCGAGTTTCACATTCGTTCTCTAAATTTGATTGTGTTCAATTGAAATCATTTTTAATTCGCTTGGAATAAGTTATAATAACTTCAATGTTTATTGTGTGAGCCATTTAATTCATGCTTGCAAATGGATTATCAATCCTTTTTTATTATTTCAATACTTGAATGTTCATTGAAACGTAGGCATTTGGTGAATTTCTAAAATCATTTCAAGCTTTTCTTAAGATTTATAAGCCATTCAGTTTAATTAGTGAAATGAATAATTATATTCAGGCGATCACTAAAGGTTATATTTGTGCTCATTGAAAGGTTGTATGGTTGTGTTTATATGCAAACTATCAGACTCTCTATAAGCACTTATATTTATTTTATACATTTGTAACATCACATTTGTTTGAAGAAATTGAGAACGCGTTCAAGCTTGCGACATGCAGATTGAGCGAACAAGAAAGTGAATCGAAGGTGAAATGGTAGCGATTATGCAAGCTTTAATTCTTCATCCCAAAGAATCCCTCAATAATCTCACCAACCTGCTATCCTTATACGGAATATGGTTGGATTCCTCAACAAGTGCATTAATAACATGACCAAGTGTAAGCAAACTTTTATTTCTCTCTCCAGCTTCCCTTGATCTCCTCTCTACAGAACCTGATCTCAAAACATTCACTGAACCAATTAAATCAACAAGATTGAGCTTTCCAGTTTTGATAACTTCTCCTCCCTCTCGAGAATACTCCTTAATGTGAATTGCAATTGAAAATATAGAGTGAGAATGACTACTTTGCTTGTTCAATAGAGTTTCAACAGTGCACCTTCTCTCACTAGTTTTCTCCATTATCTCATATATTTCATCAACAGAACACACTATCTCCTCTTCCATTCCTCTAACAAAGATGTCTCCTTTTCCATCTTCCATGAGAGCTATAAGTTTCTTGAACTTATAATCTTGGAATTACACCTACATCACTAGATGTGGATAGTCCCCTTATGGCTACGAGTTGCTTGGCTTTAATTGGGCCAACATCGCATTTCTTCCTTTAGCCGATGGACTCCCGCAAGGATACTCCCGTCGATCAAAAATTATCAATCACTCCCGACAATGCCAATGCTGTGGAGATGAACGGATCAGTGGAGACAGAGAAATTGAGTGTGTTACTCCTCGTCGATCACCCCAACAAAGCAGTTGAGGCCAAAGGAAAGAAGAAGAGGAAGAGAATAGGAGAGCTTACGATTTTCTTTTTTTTTTTTGAACTCGAGAAGTGAGAGGGGGAACGATTCCTCAATCGAACGAGAGATTTGAATCGAGAGCGGGATCGATTCTTCGGCCAGGTAAGGGAAGATAAAATGAGGGTCTTGCGTGCGTGTGTAGGGCAGACGGAAGAAATGAGAGAAGAGGGTGAGGCTGAGTAGGTTTTTTTTTGGAGACTAGGTTTAATTAGGATTAAAATATATGTATTATTAATTTTTTAGACGTCAACTCAATTTTAATATGAATCTTATGCCGATAAATTATATAGTTAATATATATATATATATATATATATATATATATATATATATATATATATATATATATATATATATATATATATATATATATCAATCTGGTTATTCAATATTCAATACAACGACGATTCGCTTTTCGGAGTCGGTCAGTCAAATTAATTTTAACTCAAAATATGAGTTATCATCGATCGCTTGATTTCGCGATCAATTGGTATGAATAAGATATTTCGATAGATTTTGACATTTTAAAACTAATGGCATAATCAATTTCATGAACGAAGATCGTTTGATTTATGTCGGTGCCTCCTGACCTCGATATGTGTGCTTACATGTTAACTACTCGATCGCTTGATCAATTGAGCATCAAGTTGTATAATATTTATATTCTAACCAGTTTCGATATTCTAATTATGATGAAAAGTCTATTCATCGATCTGAGGTCATTTGGGTTGATTTTGGTAACGTCTAGTGTATTTTAGCCTCGATTTGTGTGTTATCACTTCTGATCCTTCGACATTTGCACAAATTCATCCGAATTAAGTATGGATAGTCTTATTTGATAGTTTTCAACATTTTGAAGCTAACGGCATGATCAATTTATGAACGGAGGTCATTTGGATATCATCACAGCTTCCTTTTCCCGATATGCATATTGGCACATTGATAGCTCGATCGCTTGATCAGTTGATCATTAAATTGTACAATATTTATATTTTGACCAATTTCAACTTTTTGAATATGACGGCGAAGCTCGTTCGTCGATCGAAGGTCATTTTGACCATTTTCGGTGACATCCAGTGCATTTTGAGCCCCGATTTGCGCACTATCACCTCTGAAGTCCGTCTAATTTGACTTGTGGGCTTGACTTGACTTATGGCATATATATGGAGGTCAATACCTAAACATAATTCAAATCAAAATAAATGAAACAAAATCAAATGAACCAATTCAAATCAAATCAAATGAAATAATTCAAACCAAATTAAATTAAAAAGAATAAACTAAACTAAGAATGAAAATCAAATCAAAACATAAGAAATGAAATGGAAAATCAATATTCCAAAGAAAAGAATTAATCCAAAATTCCAAACTAAATTTTAGCCTAAATCATTTAGATGAAGCTAAAATGATTAATTAAGATACTTAAGGATCTTAGTTAGACCCTTAGAATGGATCTTCATCTTAGGATGAGGATTTCTTTCTATTATGAGTTAGAAGTTGAATAGAATAGATTCCACCCAAAAGTGAGATTCATTCTACTCTTCATTCTTGAAAACCTAAACATCATTTTAACCAAATAAAATGAACTTGAAAATGAAAATAAATCACTAAACTTTTTGAATTGAAACCACCTAAAGGTAAAATTCAAACAAATTCATATCCAAATTTAAAGTTAAACTAAAGAGGCCTAGCAAAGTCTTGCCATACAGACACTTTTCTTCACACACTAGATCATTAGGTCAGAGTCCCTAGACTTTTGATTGGTCATTCTGTGATTCTTTATGATTCCTTGTGATTTGTTGTGATATGATGTGCTTAACATATCTTTGTGGTGTACTATTTTAGACTGCATGTTTAAGATTATTTGCTCATTAGACTAGATGATAAGATGTTGTTTTTAGATCTAACATTATCCTCTACAAGGGGCTATGCTACTCTCACATAAATAAATTAAAATTATTATTTTCTTGCAGGTATTCTTAAGTCCTTAAGCATAGCCCATAAGATAGGCAGGCTTGGCAAGTAACTAATGCTAAGCTCATATGTTTATGAAATATAACTGTTGTGCACTATTTGTATTTTGTTGGCATTTTTTTGCAGGGCTTAGGATTAAATTTGAAGTCAAAATGTAAATTTGAGCTTAGAATTATATAGGATCTATGGATTCTAGGATTTTGGTGTTGACCCTACTTAAAGATAGGTGCAGTGGTCCCCTATGAAGCCCAATGGATGTCCCTGAAGAAGGAGACTATCCTGGAAAGAAGACCTGTAGATCTAGACTTGTAGTTCTAGGCTGGGCTGTATAAGGGTAGAGCTCAGCTGTCGATTTTTCTTTCTTCCATGGTGTACAGAGGTACCCACCCGCATTGGTCTTTTTCTTAAATTGAATTAGCTTGATTTATTTTGGGTGTGCAATAGAATCAACCTACTTTTTTAAGTTTCTTTCTGTGTTGTGCTTTCCTATGATTGAATGCCTGGACGAGTAGGCTCATAGGAAAACTAAATTATATACCCAACTTAAATCTAAACAGTTGAAATAGAAATAAAATAAAATTAAAACTTCATTTAAACTAAATCCTTAGGTAAAACTTAAAATCAATTATAAAATAATTAGGTCTTGAAATCATGAAATCATATTGCTTCAATCCTTGAATTGGGCAACTTCTCCCATTGCATATAAGGGGCATCTGATTGATGAGGATAACCATCTTCTTAGGAAAACCTGCCTCCTATTATTGATTTGGCCCATAACCATTTTTAATTGCATGGCATTAGGCATAAAAATGCATACCCAAGAACTCAAATAAATTTTGAGTCAAAACATATAAGAATTTGAAAAATGTGCATTAGTTAGATGCATTTCATACCTTACATGATTCTCGGGATTAAGGATTGAGTCTAGGTTCATAAATTCTATTCCTAAAAATGCAACAGCCTAGCTATCTTACTTTCATGAGACTTAACATCATGAATTTAAAATGCACTTAAATAGTGTTAGTTAGTAGCCCTCTCCAAGCGGGTTGTAAGTCCAGAAGAGTCAAGGATAGGTCAATTTCCCTCAAGTGAGAGGAATGGTTTATAATTCCCAAAATAGAACTAGGTCGAGCATCTGACTGAATTAGAAGTACCTGTAGACTAGGCACTGAAGCATCCATTTTAGGAATAAGTCTTCAACCCTAAGTATTTCTATAGTATTATACTATTAGAATCTAAGTTGTAGACTTCTAAGAAAATTTCAACTAAATCTAAATTAAATTCCAAAATTTAAAGCCTGATTACAAGATAGTTGAAATGCCTACTAGGCATCCTAATATTAATAGGAATTTCATACTTCATTCTATTTGGCCTCCAAAAGAACACTCTCCAATTTGAAGCAATCCCAAATGAAAATTTTAAAATCAATCCATTGAAAACCAACTTAGAAATATTTAGAAATAACAACTCATTTATTTAATCAAGAGTATTCTTAGAAAGGACCCTTCTTAAGATGTAATTAACTATAGGGGCTTCCTCTATAAGGAACCATGAATGTAATTTAAAATAAACCCTATTCAACTCTTCCATGTAGTTTAGAAGAAAAATCTCTAGTACACAAAAGACCCATTAGCCTTAGGAGACTCTTATTAAATGATCGAATCCATTATAGGACAGTATGTTTATCTTTGAGATAATATGTTTACTCTTAATGCAGTATTTGATCATCCAAATAAAAATTTTAAAACTCTATGTGGTATCATAAATTTTCTCCACACCCACTACCACTCCTCCCAACTTTTCCTTTTGCTTACAACACAAAATCTAAGCCTATCTTGTTATTCTCTCGTACACAATAATCACCCAATCCATTATATACCTTAAATAAAAAAGCTTCACATGACTTACTATTAATTGCTATGTGGAGAAGAATGGATATATATAATTGGCTTAAAGGATGCAAGTTAGATTGGCTTATTATTTGGATTTATCAAATCCATGACTCAAGGCTAAAAAATGTGAAGGGAGATGATAATTTCTAGTAATTAAAGTTGTTATTTTTCTTACTGCTTAAGATAACTTAAGTGTTATCTTCTTGAGTCTTATTACCAAATATTTATTTTGGTTGCTTGGTTAAAGTGAAGTATGTTGAATCCAAATTTATCTATAGGTGGAGAAAGATTCTTCTAAGATGCCTGGGAAATAATGTTAAATAACAAGCAGGAATATAAAAAAAAAGTAGAAAAGTGTAGGGAAAATAATAATCTTTATTGCTTAAAATTTGAGCACAATGAATAGGGATATAGAGAGAACACAAAAATTCCCCTATAAGAAAGGAGTCCTCAACTTATAATACTAAGGGGTGACCATACATAAAAAGTATATATAAATTAAATCTAGTATAAGTGGATTTCACCAACTGGTGGTGGGTTTATTCATAAGCGAGTATAGATTTGTCGGTTGGTGGGGGCAAGTAGTCCATTGTTAAATAAGTATGCAAGTAAGGATGGGGTTGAATAGAGTAGTCGCCTACTACCAGCAAGTTGATTCATTCTCCATTCTCAAGGTCGTTATTCTCTAAGTCTTTAGCTCATAGGATCAGGTTGATCTTCCCTTATCAGATACACCTTTCTTGTATTCTTATTCTTGATTGTTGAGAACCCTAGATGTGAACACACTTGTCTTCATAAATAGACTCTTCAGGTCACTTGGGCCTGCCTACTATTTTTGGGTATACAAAGTAGAAGTTAAATGGGATTTAAGAATCTAGACTTTTAGGCTCTCATCTTGTTGTTCTAAAATGGTCATAAGTTAAATGTCATCAAAAGTTATTTTTGTTTTTAGATCATTATGAAATGGGATAGTGATAATATTCTTGATTTATGAGATTAAATATTATCATTTTTGCTATTTGTTAGAATCCAAGTTAAGTTTATCCCAAATTCTACTCAAATCCTTGTTATAAAATATAATGCAAATTTACAATACCTTATTTGACATGCCAAAGTAAAAAACACAAAAAATGTAAAATTTTAAATACTCATGAATGTTGCTATAACTTGCAAAAAATAAGTACTCATGTGTATCATTCCAATATGGCGAAGAAATTTATATTTGAATTTTTTATGCAACAATTGAAATCCTATGCGTGTCTTTCTTGGCGTAGTAGTGTAAAACATATGGCCACAATGCCTTACAATACTAACCATGCACATCTTTATTGACGTAGTGGGAAGGCCTTTCTCTCCCAAAGCAGCCCCTTATACCAGAATGATGCCGGGAGATTACTAAAATTTCTAGAGGATTGAACTTACAAAAATTTTTAATTGAATCATAAAGAATATGAAAGTATATCAATAATTTCAGCCTTAATACAAAAGACAATAATTGAATTGAACTTTCGAACTTTGATGTGTCTTAGAATGAAAGTGGATTAAGATTCAAATCATAAAATTATCATTTAGAATTACAACTAATGTGACATCAATGAATCAATTAAATATGCTCAAATTGATTAGAATTGAATCACAAAGAATGTTAATAACTTGCTCACTAGCAAGAATATGATTTGATAGCTTGTTAGCAAGCATAATTGGACCTTTTACCACTTAAGTATAATACATGTTTCATTGAGTAGATTGAAAAGGATTCAAAAGAGACTTGAACATGAGAATTAAAATCATCAAATAAAGTTAAAAGTAAATTGAAAAGTATCAAATTAGACTTACAAAGAATAATGAAATGAAATCAAAATCAGTTCAAACTATAACAAAGCCTCTCGAATGCCCTGAACTCACAATAGCTCTCATAATGATTCAAAGTGAAGGAAAAAAAATGAATGTGAGGATAGGGACTATCCCTCTATTGATAATCAATTTTAGTTTCCTATGAGGCTACTCATTAAATTTCAATCTATGAAGATTAGAGAAAATATGATATATATAGGACATGAAAACAATAGGATTGATTGAATGATAAAACATGAAATTAAGAAAATTTATTGTATTGCAAGTTAAAGAGATGATGAGGCCCTTGATAAGCCTTATATTCATTATAAAAGATCAACCTCATTCAATATTGCATTCAAATGAAATAAATATATGCACGCACTTTGAAATAACCATCCCATTATATTTAAGTACTTTGGCATACATATGAATGTTCAAATGAGACAAGCTTTATGCATGCCCTATAAAGTGATATTTCACTTATTTCAAACATGCACAAGCTTTCAAATGTAGCAATATAATGTTTGCATATATTATGAGATACACTCATATTTTATCTCACTACATTGGCGCATGTGTAAATGACTTAAATATAATTTGACATGCACTTCGAGTCAAATATCTTTGTTCAATTCAAGTGTTTTAAAAGTCACAATATTTTAGAGAAGACAAATATTTGCATATATTTTAAAGTCCATCTTGATTTGAATGCTTTGAAATGCATGCAAAGGCTTGAATAAAATGATTCTTGAACATGTTTTGAAATGAGCTTATGTCTTATTTAAATGCTTTGAACTTAAGTGAGCTTTCAAATGAATGGATAGAACACTCACATGCATGTCCAACCCAATTACATCAGAATGTATGCAAATCACTTAAATGGTGAAATAATGTATTCATTATAAAGCAATGCAACATCTAAATTTGGTGCTTTAAAATTCATGAAAATAGCTTCAAATAAGATATTCACATGCATTCTGATGGGTTTCTTAAGTTTAATTTCAAATGCCTCAAAGCATGTATAAGTGCTTTACGAAATGAATAAATAAATGTGTAACTATTTAAAATCAATCAATCACTTACATGTGCCTTGACACATGTGTTAAAAATCTAAACTTAGTGTATGAGAATGCGTGAGTCGATTTGTTGATTGGGTCTTAGGACTGGATCTAGGTTAACAAACCCATTAATTGTGTTATAATCTTCTATATTTGAGTAAGTTTTTGAGAAGCTAAGTTGATCATATGACTTGGAAGTGTCTATCTCTAAATCCTCGATGATGGCATGTTGATTGAGAAGATCAACTAGAGGGGTTATTATTATACTAATATTAACCCATTTCAACTTCAAGATATAAAAATTATACTTGATCCTCCACTAACAAAAAAGTAGAGTTGACAAGGTCTACCCTGATGATGGTCATGTTAATTGAAAGTATCAATAGAGTGGTTATTATTTTATTGATGTTAATTTATTGCAACTTCAAGATATAAAAGTTAGACCTGATCTTTTGTTAAAAAAGAAGCAAAGTTTTCAAGGTTTTGGCCATGTTGATTGTAAATTTTAATCAGAGGATATATTAATTTTGATATTCAAAAGTGTCATTATTAAATTATATCAAAACTAAACTTTTAAAATATCAATCTTAGACCCGATCCTTTACAAGTAAACAAGCAGAATCAACAAGGTCTATCTCAATGATGGCTATGTTCAATAGAGATTTCAACTAGAGGAGATATTAATTTCAAGATTCTAAAATATCAATGTTAAATCATTTAAAATCTATATTTTAAAATATAAACCTTAGACCATATCCTCTGCTTGCAAATAAATGAAGTTAATAAGGTCTCAATGATGGTCATGTTGATTGGAGATTTTAATTAGAGGGGTTATTATTATTATTAAAATTTCTTAAAGCCTTAATGTCAAGAAATTAAATGTTTAAATCTAAATTGATTATAAAATGATCACTTGTCTAAATTGAAAGATGTTAATTGAATGAAATTAATCACTTAAATTCTAAAGTAAAATTCATCCATCCATTCATAATTACTTGATGGGGGTGATAAATTACGAAAACTTTTGCTCATAAAGGAGCCAATATCAAATCAAGTATATCGTCATGGTCACACTCAAATAATCTAATGTTAGTAAGGACATGGTATGTGTTCTCTGTCCATGTGGCTTTATCATAAATAGCATCATATAAATTACAGCTATGACCAAAGTCCTTTGACGAGATGGTTTACCATCAAATAGTATAATTATATTACAATCACAGTTATAACCCATATGTTCCTCAATAGCTTTTCTCCATGAGCTATGAGTTATAAAATGCATTTGACAATTATAATAATGAATTTTATAAATTTTAAACTCCACTCACTACTGGAGTATGCTAAGTAACTGAAATTCTATCAATTAGCCTTAATCAAAAATCCTCTCTCAACATTGGGAGGATTAATTGACTATAAGTGCTTATGGATATGGGAAACTTAGAACAAAATCTAAATTCCTCCTAAAATGAGGATCAATTTTTGGATAGTGTCTTATCTATTATTTCAATCTATTGGCATTAAATAGCATAATCATAAGGTAAGCTTGAAGTTAGAGTACTAGGATAATTGACCCATTGAAGAAATTATGGAGAATGTTCTTGAGGGAGTTAATGCAGCTTAGTGGTACCAATTTGAGACTCGATAGTTACAACTAGAGGAGTAGGTTGACACTATCTTTGTTTTTATTTTCTTAGTTACAAAATAATTAATAATTTTTATTATATAACAGAGCTACTAAGAAAGTTGAAAATGCTAAAAAAAGAGACATGTCCTCACACAATGAGTCACATTAATTCTATTTAAAAACAAAAAGAAATGGTATAGGATTTTTAATTATAAAACATGTTTTAATACTATGCATGTAATTAATTTTTTTTACTTTTTTCATAGGCTATTATGGATCCATTAAACTATAGAGAATTAATAGAATGCATAAGGATTGGTCATAATCATTAGCAATATTAGAATAATGCATTTTTAATGATAAATCACAATAATCACTTAAACATTAGTTATACTTTTCTTGAAATGTAGATAAAATCATGTGAAACTCATAGTGCAGAATCTTTAACGCTTGAGGATGAGAATGTGGAGGCAAATGAAAGGATGGTCATGAGTCATGAACATCTTAAGATAGTACAAATGTAGGGGCTTCAAGTCACCCCAAATCATTACTTTCCTTAGAGCACCACAACTATAGAAGAAACTAACAATAATAGCTTTGCTTGATTTGTTAGACTTGGAGAGGATATCCATAGATTATGATTAGAATTATGGTAATTTTTGGAAGTAGTGGGAGCATAATATCCTCCGCTAGGGCTTTCCAATGCATATGTAAATTTAGAGCTATGATGTTTTATTTTAATTGTACTCATCTAATGGTTATAATTATTCATTTTGATTATTAATAATAAGGAGGCATTGATCATTCTTCTAAAGAATGGTAATTGTTGCTCTTTTGTGCAAACCTATATTGTTGTGAAGCATTTAATATATATAAATATTTTTGTAACTTATCTTGAAACTATATGGATTGGATATTTATTGTACTACTTATCTCCCTAATCAAATTAGATGATACTAGTTTGGGGGTAGAATATTGATGATGAAGATGATGATAAATTGGGTGTGGCTAATCAAAATTTATATAGTTATAGTATTATAAGTTAATTGTTGTCAATCTGAGCTATAGGTAGCCAATCTGAGCAGCACTCCTGTCATTCAAATAAGCTTAAATTATATTGAGAAATTATGAGTTTTAAACATGCATCAGTATTCATCATTGCTAAATATATTAATTGTAAGAAAAATATCAATAGCTATGATACAATAAATACCCATGTAAGTGAATAGTAACAACTAAATTATTGTTGTCACTTGGTTTATGATTGTGGCTTTTTTTAAACTTTGATTTTTATGATTTATAGCTAAGAATCTAGTTATTGTCCTGCTTTATATGTGTTTATGGTTAAGTTTTAGATTTTCATTAAATTTATTTCCTCTCTTACTTTCACGTAATGTGTTTGCCTCACATATTGAATGATCTCTAGGTTAGTTTGAAAAGTCTTGCTTATACCTTTATTTTATTTCTTTGAGCCCCCTTAATTTAATCACTAAATTTTTTGTGGTTTAATGATTAGTTGATTATGATTGTATGTAATAAAAATAAGGATAGGTATAATGCAATAATCTACCCATATAAGTGGATGGTAGCAACAACATTATTGTTTCCTCTATGTTTATGGTTATGGCTTTTAATTAAGTTTTGGTTTATATGATTCGTATAATCTAGATGATTCCCCTATTTATATGTTTGTTTGGCTGAGTTTGAGTTTTTCATTAAATTTATTTTCTCTACTACTTTCACATTATGTGTTGGTCGACATAATACATGATCTCTAGGTTAGTTTGAAAAGTCTTGCTTTCAAATTACTTTCAAACTAAGAACTCTACCTTTATTTTATTTCTTTGAGCCCTCTTTTTTTATTGACTAATTTTTTTGTTACTTGGCATTTAGTTGATTATGACAATATGTAAGAAAAATAAAGATAGCTATGATGAATAATCTACACATATAAGTGGATAGTAGAAAATGAATTATTATTTCCACTAGGTTATGATTGTGGTGTTTAAGTAAGTTTTGGTTTCTATGACTGGTAGTTAATAATCTGGTTGTTGCCTCTCTTTGTATGTGTTTGGTTGAAATTTTCATTAAAATTATTTTCTCTCATACTTTTACACTCTGTGCTAGTCTCACATAGTGCACGATCTCTACATTAGTTTGAAAACTTTTTTTTAATAGAATATCTAACTTTATTTATTTATTTATTCTTTGAACCCCTTATTTCTTAATTGGATTCAAGGAGAACACTTGGTGTTAACATGAGGTAGACTTGCTAACCTTGGGAGTTTCAAAAGGAGGAACCATTCCACCAATAAAAGTGCATAACACTTTTTTTTTCAAAAAAACCTTCCAGAGTTGTGGTAGTTTTAACATGCACAATTCTAGTAATATTATGACAATTTTTATTGCCACAATTCTAAAACTTTCATGGTGGTTTAAATCATTGTTATATTGACTTAAAAGTGACTTTTTAAACCATGACAAAAGCTTCAGAATTGTGGCTGTTAAAATTGTTATTATGTGTAACATTGTTGAAAGATATCACAATAGTTGTAAAATCGATGCATTAGAGGTTTACAATGGAAATCAGATATGACGGTTTTTAAATAGTTGAAAATTTTTTTGTGACAGTTATAGCTACTACAAATGATAACTTTTAATACTGCAAAAGCCTATTTTTCTTTTTTAAGAGTCGACAAATAATAGTTGTAAGTGATTAATATTATAAGATCATCTTCTCAGAAATACATATAAAAATGATGTTCATAAAACTTTCTATTTTGTAGTTAGTGATTAATGTTATAAGATCATTATATGAATTTTCATTCTCTCGCTCATCTATTTTAATAAAAGTAACAAGCATGATGTGAATAAAAGATACATTGGATTTATTTTTTTCAGCACCTCTCACTATTAAAGTCATTTGAGGCTAACTTATTTGAGAAGCCTCTGAAGTTGCTCTTTCAAAAATCTTTGCTATCACTCATTGATGTGAATTGATTGAGCCTTAGAGTGGGTATACTAATGAGGTGTGTGTGAAAGTTCATCACGGTTTTAACGGCTTGAATAATATTATGGTGAGTTTATTATAAAGTTTGGTAAAACCATTATTTCTATTGATTTTTTAAATTAGTCGAGTTACCTTTAACAAAATCAACATTGTTGGAATCGAACTTTAAAGATGCCAGGCTTAACCCATGAATCTAGGGCGAAATCGTGAACGGAATTGATGGACTTCCCGACAGACGAATCGACCAAACAGATGCTGCCTGCTGTTAAGTTATAGAATAAAATTATTATTTTTCAGCTACCAGCCCACCGAAACGGTCAAGGAGACCTGTAGATGAAGAATAATAATTACATGATTCCACATTTCTTATATGAGGATTAGATCCGTGATGAAGTTTTAAAAGTTTTAGTTTATAAGATAATAATCAACATAATTAACAAAATTATTATATAAAAGATTTTATAAGACGCCTTCGTTGAGGTTTGTTTCATAATATATTCCGAATACTTATTGAAAAAAAATTCTAACCAAAGATTTAAATTTTCCTCCGCTACAATTCCTGGCCACGTGTTCCAACAGCTCCCACTGCTAACTCCCACCGGAAAGTCCACGGGGTTCTTCACCTGAGAGGCAGGAGACGGAGAGAGATAAGTACGTGATCAAGGATGTTCATTCATTCTCCAGTGTTGCCGTCGTCCACGTCCTCTAGAATACCATCGCATTGCGACTCTCTCTCTCTCTCTCTCCTGAATATACTACAACACTTAATAATTATTCATCATCAACCTTTTCCGAGTACGGGGGATCATTGGACTCTCTCTCTCTCCTGGATATACTCCAACACTTAATAATTATTCATCGTCAACCTTTTCCGAGTACGGGGGATCATAGGAGTGGCTGCTGCAGCCGGAGAACCCATCCACAACTAGCATGTCGTGGCTCACCTATCTTGCCTGCTCCCCTCCGACTGGAGCTGGCATGGGCGAGTGGGTCTCCTATATCTTCCTTTCGCCGTGTCCACAACGTGTCATCTTCTGCTTTGTCGACATAGTATTCCTTCTATCCGTCTTCTTCTTCGTCATACAGAAGATCCTCGGCAGCCATCGACGCTCCAAACAATCGATCCCCGACGCCGCCAAACCTCTCGCTGGCTCTTCCCCATCGCCCGATCTCCGTACAACATGGCGTTTCAAGCTCCCACTAGCCCTCTCCTCCCTACTCGGCTTTGTCTTCCTTGTCCTTGTCATTCTTGGTATCCTCGACGCCTCTTCCCCTGTTCCCTTGCGCCTTGTTCAGTCCATTACCCTCGTCCTCCAATTCCTCTCAAACCTGACAGCAGCAGCCATCATCACCCACGAGAAGCGCTACCACGTCATCTCACACCTAACACTGCGCCTTTACTGGGTCATTTCCTTTATCCTCTCTCTTATTCTATCCACCTCCGCCATCATTCGCCTCTCCTCCTCCTCCACCATCGTAGTTGATGACATCATCTCCATCATCTTCCTCCTCTTTTATCCGTTTCTCCTCTATCTCCTTCCACCGGCATCCATCCCTTTCCGTCATCCCCTGCATCTTCGTCAACCACAGAAAACAACAGTTCCCAACCGAAAGTCAATGTCACTGGTTACAGCACCGCTTCCGTCTTCTCACTACTCACCTGGAGCTGGATGAATCCCCTTCTGATGAAGGGCTACAAAACCCCTCTTAAGCTGGAGCACGTTCCATCCCTCTCATCAGAACACCTCGCAGAGAGTCTTTACAACCTCTTCGCCTCCAAGTGGCCTTACCCCGCTATCAAATCCAATCATCCTGTGCGCACAACACTGCTCCGGTGCCTCTGGCCGCAGCTTCTCCTTACCGCTTCCCTCGCCATTGCACGCCTCTGCGTGATGTACATTGGCACCTTAATCAACCGCTTCGTCGACTTCGCCTCCGGCAAACGCTCGTCTATCTACGAGGGGTACTACCTATGCCTTACCCTCCTTGCAGCCAAGTTCGTCGAGGTCCTCTGTTCCCACCAGTACAACTTCCATTCCCAGAAGACGGGGATGCTTATCCGCTCGACCCTTATCACTGCCCTGTTCCGCAAAGGTCTCCGTCTTTCATGCTCCGCTCGCCAATCCCACGGTGTCGGCATGATCGTCAACTACATGGCCGTCGACGCCCAGCAGCTCTCCGACATGATGCTCCAGATACACTACATCTGGCTAATGCCCTTACAAGTAGGCGTCGCCCTCGCCCTTCTCTGCACGTACGTTGGTCCCTCCGTCATGTCCGCTGTTGCCGGCATCGCCGCTGTCATGGTCTTCATCGTCTTCGGCACCAAGCGCGACAACCGCTACCAGTTCTCGCTTATGGGCATGCGCGACAAGCGCATGAAGGCCACCAATGAAATGCTCAATTACATGCGCGTCATCAAGTTCCAAGCCTGGGAGGAGCATTTCAATAAACGCATTCAGGGATTCCGGTCCGAGGAGCTCGGATGGCTTTCCCGCTTCTTGTATTCCGTCGCTGCAAACATTACCGTGCTCTGGAGTGCGCCGGTGATCCTCACCTCCCTCGTGTTTGGCACCAGCGTGGCCTTCGGCGTCCGCCTTGATGCCGGCATTGTCTTTACAACTACCTCTTTATTCAAGATCCTGCAGGAACCGATGCGCAACTTCCCACAGGCGCTGATCTCGGCCTCGCAGGCCATGATCTCTCTGGAGCGATTGGATTCCTATATGACCAGCGGAGAGCTCCAGGATATCGCCGTAGAGCGGGTGGCTGACTGCGAAGCTGCGGACGCCCCTGCGGTGGAGGTCTGCGACGGGGTGTTCAGTTGGGACGACAATGTCGCTGAAACTGATGCGGCGGGGCTAAAGGGCGTGAACGTCAGGATCCGTCGTGGCTCTCTTGCCGCCGTCGTTGGCACCGTCGGATCCGGCAAGTCATCCTTCCTCTCTTGCCTCCTCGGCGAGATGCGACGAATCTCGGGAAAGGTAAAACGCACACATGGCTGTTCGTCTTAAGCTGATTTTTTTTTTTTTAAATATCACCCTATATTTAAAAATGACGAACTTACATTTTTACTGAATTTTAATTTGATTAGATAAAATTATTATAAATTGCTTGTTAATAAAAAAATAATATATTATATTATATTAATATAAATATATATTTAATTAATTTTATATAAGCTGATTAATCTATTAATTAAAAATATTAATATTCAATAAAATAAATTAAATATAGATATATTAATCGAGAAAATTAAATCTGTTTTGTAAATAAGCTTATTTAATTTAAAAATTATCTGAAATAAATTGAAATTAATTATGATTTAATTTTAAAAAGTATTAATTAATAATTAATTGAAATATTATTTTCTATTAGTTGTTGGACAATTAATTTAAATAAAATTGATTTATGCCAAATAATACTGATATTAATTTATAAAATTTGATATTCTTTAACATTTATATATATATGAAGCCATCGTAAAAATTAGGGCCCATGAATCCTTCAACCAACCAACTCAAAATAAGGCCGATAAAATGAGCCCAACTATTCCAAGTATGGCTAATCGGGCTCATTTGTATTAGCTATATAGGATAATAATAGCCAAACTAATCTGAGCAGAACATTCCATGTATAATGTAATGAGTATTAACTATTAAGCAAGATAAGTATTTTCAACTGAGAAAGCATTGAGATAAACATTTCATTTCTAGAAAACAATGACTAAGAACATGAGGAAATTTTTAAATTAAGTATTAATTAATTAATAATTAAGAGATTAAGTGTCATAAAAAAAATTAATTATAGGTATAGTCGCCAATAAAATGATCGGTCACCACCTCATCGTCAGGTAATGGTCTTATTTATTATGATTAAACTAAGCCAATCGTCCATAATAAGCAATGAGGCTTCAGAAGGCCGCCAACTTATCGTTCTAAGTTTAGCTAGTAGCCCGATAAGTAGACGACTTTCCTGCTGTCTAATTTTTTAAAAAAATCAGTTGTATTTTTACAACCAAGATTGAAGCAATCAATCAACACCAAATGAACATCAAAGTAAAGATTGCATTCTAAACAAAGACATAAGTAATTAATGAAATAAGCCATTCACAATGAAATAGGTGAATCATATGCTCGGAGGGAGCGAAATAAATAATAAAATTTAACTATAACTCAATAGCTACAAAACAATTGTTCCTCCTATACAATTTCTACTCGTCAAAAATGTAAAGATGTATGAACATAATTTGTCAGTAGGCTATCGACGACATTTTATGCTATAAGACTACCTGGAGTATAGGTCGTGGTCGCAACAAACGATCACAAGAATCGATGGGAGACATCATATGTCCCCTGAGCCTGACTCTCATCATTTAACCCAATGTCCGGCTACAAGTCTCATAGAGATACCCAATCCTGTGACGGTGCATTGTCCATATGGTACGGAGACTGGGTGCTCTCTGGAAAAGAAGATGGTCCTGGATCAACATAGGTGGATGGCCCGCGCTCATGTGCGTTCTGTAGTCGTGAGCGTAATCGTAGACATATGTCATATCTGTGATATGGCGCGTGAACTGTAGTCTCTCGATGTGTCATTCGGATCCGCATCATATGCTCATACTTATTTATGGTCAATTGATAGTCCACGTCATCTGGACGTCCAAAGAAAGGCCGAAGAAGATCCTTCTTCACCAAGATATGCTCCACAAGAAACCGCTTTAAAATGTTACTATGAAAATATGTGAAATAATAGCTAAATAAATATGCAAATTATGAGTTATCTTAACATATGCTCGCTCTAGTGCTCGGGTGGTAAGAAGTCATTTCCAAGATAAATAAAATGCCCACCACGAACGATCTTTGCGAAGCCTCCCAGAAGGATGTATTGGGTACTGCACCTAGTTGTACTTTTCCTCGCCATTTACTCTAATGAAATGGGTCCATCTGGCTATCAGGCGGGTAAGTGACCGATGAAGAACTCTGTCAGGAAGGTGCCACTCCATCCTCTTCCAACTAATCAGTGAAACTCATGCTAACCGATGTCGCCGCAAATATCAACCGACACTCTAATCAATGTCGATGGCTCCCAAGTCACCTGTGTGTGTTACTACATGTTAGACAATGGTTTAATAATGTTTGCTGAGAATGAGGTATAACAATTAAGACAAGTATCTGGCTTAGTAGAAGCCCATCTAACTCATCCCTAAAAAAATATGATATTGCCGAATGGCATCTGACGCACATATCTCTCGTTCCACTTGATTAAAAAAAATTTCATATACAAGTCATTTAATTGCAAGTCATTATGTTAAAGTAAACTACATAGATCTTAGTTTTCTTACTTGAAATTGATGTTGAGCCCATCGAGATCTCTAGGGTAGGGGATATGTAGTGTCGGTATACCAACATGTAGTCACTCCCAAGACCGAGAGCAATCTACCCATGACCATGTTGGTCCTCCTCGCCTAGACTGTAACTCCTCAGAAGTGGATAACACTACACCGCCCTGATAAAGTGGAATGTGTCAAGATCCTCTAAAGAATGGGAGATAGTGTACCTCCGACCCGATGTATCCGGTAAGGAAACTTCAAGAAGGAACAAAACATCGCATGTCATGAAGTCCAACTCGAGCCGTGTAGAGCCGAAAATTTTCCAACGTAACCACTGGCATGCATCGGCGCGTGTTTGGCCCATCCTGAATGTAGAATGTACTGCGGGGTCAATTGGGTCATGATACACGGTGTCTGGAATCGGATGCCCACCCAGAAGCTCATCGTCCGCAACTCGCACGCCACCTGTCCAACAATGATAGACAATGCAATGCGCGCGAAACCTAGGATCATTGCAACATCTTGCAATGTCACGTAATCTCCCACACAAAGAAATGAAATGTGTTGGTCTCTGGGAGACCAACGCCAACTAGGTCGCCAACATATGATGGTCAAGTCTAATGTACCGCAGCTGGCTAATACAATGAAATCCGAGTACGCGGAGGGCAGTTATAAACCATGGGCACGTAACAGGGCACTCTCTGAGCATAAGAAGGTGAGATGCTGCCTCCAAAATAGTTGCTTGCAATAGGAAAAAGTTTAGGTCAGATCATGTAAAACAGTGGAAATTTAACATACATAAGTTAAAATAATAAGTAAATTCATACCATATCTGGATGTGCGGCCCTCTTCCGCCACGGTAAGGCTATCTTGGATGACCCAGTGCGTGGATGGCGTATCACCGCTCCGACGCCCTCCTGGCGACGCCTAACCGGTCAGAAGTCCTGCCATCATACACAGTACAATAAAAGTACAATTTATTAGAGTGCTAAAATAATTACAGAAAAAAGAAAAACTATGTATATTCAGTTAAGATATTTCGAAACACAATCTAAACTCACCTCCTACTAGTAGGGTTATGTGGGCACGATGTCCGGTAACCATCATATGATTTGCAGATACTGCACATGCGATTGCTTTGCGCTGCGCTCTCGTCCATTGTGTTCTTGTACCTACGTGATCGTGGCCTCCCACCCAACTTTAACCACCGGAGGCATTAAAGGATACGCACCCTCAGCGCACTTTGGCCGTGTGTTTCAATCATGCAACACATGAAAACTGGAAGAGTATGTATGCGTGATATCGACATGGTGTAATAGCGACAATATAAGCGATGATTGATTCTCCTATGTACAAGAGCGCTATAGTATGATTACATGACATGTGATAAATCGTGTTCGCGGTACAACGCATGAAATTGATCCGCCATGAGTCAACCGGCAAGGAGCGACAATTCCTCCAACACTTGCACCTCGTCAAGCATTATTGATTTGTTGGGAAATGCCCAGCCTCACACTCAAATTTGGTTAGGACTATTTCCAGGAGAGAATGGAATTGAGTTCGTCTCAATCAATGGTACTTGCCCGCTTATAAATAAAATCCGCGATATTATAGAAATGGCGATCAATGCTTGAATTGATAGTCCCCGTGCACATTTAAGTACATCATTAAAGCACTCTGATGCATTTGTGGTCATGGTACCATAATACTTCCCACCATCATGAATCAATCTCCACTTCTACACATCACGTTCTACCAACCACTGATACGCTTCAGATTTATTTTTTTGATGTCAGACATGTGGCGGTTAAATATGTTGATGTCATCGATGCTGCTTGCTAAATACATTTTTTTGCACATAAAATCAACATCAGCAATACCCATTTTCCTCACCTCCTTCTTAAAGTTTTCCCTAAGATGTCGCAAGTAATGACGATATGCGGCCCATGGAAATACATCGCGGCACCCACGAACCAACCCTGAATGCTTATCTGAGATTACACATATATCGCCCCTTGATGAAACAATTGGCAGCAGTTGTTGTAGGCACATAATGAACTAGAGTCAGGATTCATTATTCTCAGATTCAACCATTGCAAAAGCAAGGGAAAATAGTCCGTTATTTGCATCAATACCAATGGCTGTGAGCAACGCACTCGATACACTCAATAGAACGCCCGCCCATGCCGAGAACAGTCGACAATATCTCCAAGATTGATGGTCCAAAAGCCTGCAATCTCAAATCGGCATGTATCTGATGACAAGATTCTGTAAAGAGTGTCGGGCAGCGCAGAGCATAATGAATCCATAAACAAGGCTAGAGAGCGGTATGTCTCCTCCCAATCCAAATATTGCTCGATACTCTTACTGCATCCGCCTTCATGTAAGAGACCTTGATGTTAAATTTTTATTCCATTCTTCATATGATCTCTCTGGGTTTCAAGTCAATTTGAAATCGCATAACTGGCATTACGAAGTAACAAATAAACATAGAAGTGCACTGTCGATATCCTGAACCATTGATGGTGGCAACCATGTGCGCAACCTAAAGTTGATATCCTCCAACCTCCCAACCTTCGCCACATATGCATAATATCGCCATCAATCGGCGAGGTTACGATCTGCGACATATAAGGAAATTCTTGATTGATGTGAATCAACAACATTATTAAGAATTGACCAACCGCTGTCGCGAATCAAGCTCCTTCTTATTTGAGAAACGCATACCTTCATATAACTCTATCAGAACTTCGACATCATCTGAAAAACCTGAACTATTAGATGGACCACCAAACACAATATCCGCATCCCAGTCTTTTGTGGTTTGACATATTCGAACGTAGTCATTATTGGAAATCATAACATTGCGATGTGATGAATTCTGGATAGAATGACTCCGAAGAAGATCATGACCAACATACGTCATAAATTGGCATTACCCAAAGAAAGAATCATCGCGATCGCTATCATCGGCGCTTTGATTCGCTATTCATCATTTTGTACTCATCATCGCTCAGTCTAGATGAACTAGTTGCGCAGCTCGCTTGAACAAAGCGCTCGGTTCGATTTAAAAGGATATAATCTTTTAAAAAAAGAAGATACCCTAAACCAAGAAAATAAAACACCAAGCGATTGATGTCAGGTAAATGCTTACATTATCTCTTGTTGCAATATCTTGTTCGCCAGTTGCCAAATTGAACTTCGTGGCGTAGCCGGTGTGCATTCTGTGGCATGATATCAATGTCAGTTCCTGCTGCAGCAGTACATTATGGCTTCATTTCCACGTAAAGAATCAATGTTTGATGGGAAGTTTCGTCCAATACAGTACTGCAGACATCATCATCATCAATAGTACAAGCCATGTATCCCGCACCTACAGGAAAATGACATGTAATCTCCACTGCGAAGTTATTAACGTCATAACGCAAAGACCTGAGCACTTTTTCTTTTAAATCTCCTAAGCTTGCATGACGCAAAACTCGCATGAGCCGATTTTTTCCACCGACATAATTTGGAATGAACTGATCATCAATGATCAGTTCTCCGTCATAGAAGAGAATTAGGGAAACGAGCTCCTGACTCATTCTACTATAAGCTCAACAACCAAAGATGTAACAAAACCTAACAATTCACTCATAATCCGTCAAAAAAATATCAATCGGAGTGTACATATTGCTCACCTATTTATACACCTAACAATTTAGCAAAGCAAAAACGAGCAACCAAATTATCTAATCCAAGCATTTCAGATATACCATAACCATAAATTTTAGGAGACAAATTATGAAAAATATGAAAAACTTCCCTCTACATTATTGCCAATTGAAATAAGAAAGGAAAAAGATACAAAAAAAAAAAACTTTACCTTAGCGAATGTAACTTTCGGTCTCGGCCGAAAGCTACGGTGGAGAAAGCTACGGTGGTGGAGCGGCGATAGCGGCTGGGAGCGATCACTGACTCGTGAGAGACTGGAGGAGGAGGAGGGGGCGTGGGACCGATCAAAACTAAAACTAAAAACAGCTCGCTCAGGAGGGTGTTCCGGTAGTTTCATAGAAGAAGTCGGTCCTTATCGGTCGACCGCTTCCCTTCAAAACAGTTGCTAACTTATCGGGTGACTAACTTAAGCTCGCAGAAGTTGGCGGCCCTTTGAAAGAAACGATCTTGGCTGCTGGCTAATAAAATCCGTCATCATAAATAAATGACGGCCATGAGTATCGCCCTTATTGACATTATCTATAATTAAATTTTTTTTTACAGTACTTAATCTCTTAATTATTAATTAATTAATACCTAATTTAAAAATTTCCTCTAACATTTAAAAAAATAGTGGTTACCTGTCCGATCCTATCTGTTTCATACTTCATTATATTTTGCAGGAATGTGTAAACGCAGTAAGAGCTAGATTTTTCTGCAGTTTTTTTTCCTATTTTTATATTAAAATCATAAAAAGTCTCTCTCATATAGTGATATGGCCACCTCTCTTTGCATGTTCACTCTCATATCAGGTAAGGGTATGCGGAAGCACAGCTTATGTAGCACAGACAGCATGGATACAGAATGGAACTATTCAGGACAATATCTTGTTTGGTCTGACCCTGGATCCGGACAAATACAAGGAAGTGATACGTGTATGTTGCTTGGAGAAGGACTTGGAGATGATGGAGTTTGGGGATCAGACTGAGATTGGAGAGAGAGGAATTAATCTTAGCGGTGGCCAAAAGCAACGCATACAACTCGCTAGGGCTGTTTATCAAGATTCCGATATATACCTCCTCGATGATGTCTTCAGCGCTGTCGATGCTCACACTGGCTCAGATATCTTTAAGGTGTGATTTCAGTGATTGTTACTTTACTAGTATATTAAGTTCTGTATTTTACCTTTAACTGCAATTGTTGAGATGTGATAACCTGGTAGAAGTGAAAGTAGTAAGAAGAAAGAAGTAATCCTCAATTTTTTTATATTAATCGATGATTTGATGTTCATCAAAGGGTGTTCATTAGGTTCCTTAAAGTTAGAAAAGATATATTAAGAATGTGAAATTTATTAGATTGTGTGCTATTTAGTTGGATTTTATCAGAAATCAATGTTAGTTTTATACTGAAAGAATACCTAAAATGTGATAAATTTATTTTTCTGAATATATTTCCAAACTATAAGCATGCAAATGACCTAGGTAATGGATATAGTTAGATGTACAATGTATTTCAGTAATATGTAGAAATGTTCAACAGTACAGAACATTATGAAAAGTTGGAAGTGGATAATTATATTCGTTTCATCTAGTTGATATGTTTTCATAACTGCAAATGCTTTCCATATCCTTCAAATGTGATGATTTAATTTTTTAATGCAAATGAGTTGAAGCAAAATCATTATTTTTATTTAAGATATATTTTCTATCTATGAGCAACCAATTTAGTTGCTAGCTAATAATGGATTGGCCATGTGATACAAACCTTCACTTTGGAAGTGAGCTTGTGCAAAACACCCACCCACGCTCCAATCAGCTCAATCACAACCATCTTAGGTCAAAGAGTAGTGTTGAGATGGAGAATAATCTTCAAGTGCTATTGGGTGAATAAAAAGGTACTACACTTTCTTATATGTTTGTTATCTATGGTACATTTATCAGCACATGATTGATTGGGCGCTATTGGCTGGATGCTACCAAGTGGCACACAATAAGGACTAGTGTCATTTGCAATCATGCCAAGCTTTTTTTCCCACATTCTTCTTGTTCTTCTTCTTCTTCCTAGCTCATCTCATTTTTTCTACTTTTGGCTCTGGATTTCTATTGGAGTTGCTAACGTTTACCTTGAATTGTTATTTATCTACCATCATTTAGTGCTCTTATTGCACTTCTTGTCAAATTCTCTACTGCCATAAAAAAAATGATAAGCAGTCTTTTGTCCAACAACTACTAGGTTTCCATGGTTAATAGTACTCATTTGGTAGTGAACGAATAATTTTTAAATATTGTAGAACATCTAGTGAATTTAGTGATATAATCAACTCGCATTGTCAGAAATCAAGTGGAAGCAACATTGTATCACAGTCACTAAGCAACCAGCACTACTTCTACTAGAATCTACCTTGAATCATATTATAGATGGTAATCTATTTAAATTCATGCGTGGAAATTCAAAAGTATGGATTCATAAGATCAAACAATTTTATAGCTTCCATAAGCTCACTAAGAATGACAAATTAGCCTTGATCTCTTTTCAGATTGATAGCCTAGCAGAAGAGTGGTTGCTCTGGTAGGCAAAAACTTATCATCATTCATCATTGTTTGAATTCCATCAAGCACTTTACACATGTTTTAGTTCTTCAAATACTGCAACATACATGGATAATTAGCAAACTGATGCAAAGTTCAACCATTCTGGAATACCAAATTCATTTTGAACAACTATTCAATCAAGTTTCTGGTTTGGATGAAATCTTCCTTCACAGCTTTTTGAGTCAGGTTTAAAACTAGCCATCCAACATGATGTCATACTAATTGCTCATCCGCAGCTGCTCAGAGCAATGAGCTTGCAAAACTTGATTAAGCAACATCTAGACGGTCAACCAATAAGCACTACAACTCATTCATTACAGCCAACTAATTCAGTTCATGGTTTCATTGGCTCTTATTATCATCTCACCAGTATAGCGACAACCTTCACAGATGCTGCCAATCTGAACATCCCACTAGCTATTGTCCAACATCTCTTACTCGTCATTCATCAACATTCTCACATCCTTAAATAGCCCAAGCATCTTCCTCCAACCTAATTAGAGAATCACTGAAATCACCTCACCCCAAACACACCACCAAGCCATGTCTATCCATGCTAGTATCCACATTTTGAGAAGAAAGAGATTGAGAAATTGGTTCATGACATGTTGTAATTGAGGTTAATCAAACTGTATACTAGTCCTTATCCTTGTACCTTCCTTATCAAAAAAGGTGGAAGATGGGGATTTTGCATTAACTAGTGTCTTAAATTAACATGCCAAACTAAATCATTTTTAAATTCCTACGATTAATGAAATGCTAGATGAATTAGAAGGCACTAAAAAACATTCTAACCTCAACTTAGGTGCCACTACTACCAAGTTTGCATGAAAACTGAAGACATACTTAAAACTTGCTTTCAAATACCCAACTATTCCATTTGCACTATCTTTCAAAGCATTATGAACAACATTCTGAAACCTTACTAGTGACAATTTTTCATTCTTTTCTCCAACTGAATTTTCATCTACAACACCTTGATTTAGACACATGTAGAACAATTTCGAATAGTCTTTCATTCCTTCAACAAAATAAGTTTAACCTCAAGCAGTCAAAGTCACTCTTTGGCCAAGCACAGGTGGACTACTTTGGACATATCGTCTTGACTGTCAGCATATGTTTGAATAATGACAAAATTTGTGCAATTAAAGAGTGGACTATGCTAACAATGCATAAGGCATATCATGAATTTTAGGCTTTTTTTGGAATTTCACAAATTTTCTTAGCACTTCTCTCCAGTAGGTCACTTGACCTCTATGCTACAAAAAAGGAAGCTTTCACTGGATAGACTAAGTTAAACAAGCTTTCTATATATTGAAAATGACATTGGCCAATCTTTTACATGTTTTACTTTTTTTGTTATGTGTTGCAGAATTTTCTGGATCCTTAACTATTTTAACAGTGGACAACATTATGAATACACTTTGATTTGTGATTTCTGTATATTGTTTCTATGATGTTTCATTAATGAGAAATACTACTCCAATCTTACTATATCTCTATGGTTTAGGATATTATCCTTCCATAATATAAAATCATCCTACAACTCCAAAGAGAGTTTCATTATGAAGTTAAATATATATATTCTCGTGCAGGAGTGTGTAAGGGGTGCGCTGAAGGACAAGACAATTGTACTTGTCACCCATCAACTTGATTTTTTGCACAATGCTGATGTCATCCTGGTATGTGATAAAACTCCACTTTGCAATAATTTCAAGGAATGTTGGCCTGATTAGAATATTATGTGAAAACATTTCCAATGTGAACTAATAATAATGCACGTTTTTATTTCATTCATCCCTTTTTTCCGAACTTTTCATGGAATTGAATTGTCCCAAGAATGATATTTTATAAGTGTTGCTCGTTGTTGAATTAGCAGATTTCCCTATATACATATGCATCTTGTATTCCTTAATAATCTTGTCATTAGCTTAATTTAGTATTTTTTGTTATTTCATTAATTTGCAACTTTAGGCTAGCAGATGGACCCTATCTTTATGCTTATTGTGAAGAACGAACCTTTCCATCTTCATGTTTCTTATATAAATCAAAAATCACCAAATGATTTAGCACTTATAATTTTAATCATGAACTCCCATCAAAATTTTATATCTGCTCCATTATTCTCTCTAATATGGCCATAAATGGCTCAGGTTATGCGAGATGGGATGATTGTCCAATGTGGAAAGTATGACGATCTACTTAATGCTGGTGCTAATTTTGCGTCATTAGTTGCTGCACATGAGAGTTCAATGGAGCTAGTAGAGCATGTTGCACTCACACGCCAAAACATTGATGATCCATCTAAACCATTGGATAAAGCCATCACAAATCAAGGTAAATCTAATGCTGAGACTTCCACCATAGAAGCTAAGGCTGAAAAGGGCACTTGTAAGCTGATCAAGGATGAGGAGAGGGAGACTGGCCAAATCAATTTGAATGTATACAAAACCTACATCACTGAGGCCTGGGGCTGGTGGGGAGTCATTGCCGTGTTGCTTGTTTCGCTGTTGTGGCAAGGTTCCCTGATGGCTTGTGATTATTGGTTGTCGTTTACAACTTCAGCAAATAATGCTGCTTCATTCAGTTCATCACTATTTATCGGGGTTTATGTCAGTATAGCTGTAGTTTCAATTATCCTCATCTCAGGGAGGGCCTTTCTTGTCACTTGTTGGGGTCTAAAGCATCATCAAAATAGCATCTTTCATGCACCCATGTTGTTCTTTGATACTACTTGTCAGTAGAATCCTTAGTCCGCTCCATCCTCTTGATTTCTTCATCTTTCATTTATTTTTATATATCATAATGTAGTACCTCCCTTATAATTCAATCTTGGGATGCTCAAACATTTGTACATGTAGATTTTTTTCAGTTTATATGTTAATTTTCTTTTCATTCTTGAATCATTGTTGGCCAACTCCATAATTCCACTGGGATGGCTCATTTTGTACAGTGGGTTCTTCAACATACAGAATTACAGCATCTTGATTCAATAACTAAGCGCCTGTCATCATCACTTCTCAGAGACAATTCAGGGTGTTATGACCATCCGGTGTTTCAAGGCAGAAAGGTTCTCCCAGGAGAACATCAGTTGATGCAAACTTAACTATGGATTTTCACAACAATGGTTCCAATGAGTGGATGGGATTCCGGTTGGAGTTAATAGGAGTTTTGTTTTATGCATATCTGCTTTACTAATGGTTATGCTTCCCAGCAGTATTATCAAGCCAGGTTAGTCCTTTAATTTTGTTCATCGATTGGGAACATATAAATGCGACTTTGTGTAATCTAATAGAACTATTTCTCTTGGAAAAAAAGTCTTAAAAAACACCGTTATTTTTTTTCCACCTAAATATTATATAAGCTATGAATTTGATTCGAAGATTGATGATTGCTCAAAAATTAGAATTTCTTTTTCTGTTCTGCTCACATAGTAAATTAGTTGAATAATGGTCAAGTGCACTTGAATTTAGCATGTTTGGATCAAATCAAATTGTGTCAAAAATATGTAAATATATTAATGCATAGATGCCTTTATATATCTACTTTAGTAAGTGATAGATGTGCATATGCATCTATGCATCAATATATTTTGGAATAAGAATGCATTAGAATAATAAAATAAATCGAAATCAAATCAATTTTGACATGGGTCATTCTTAGATTGAATTTAATGGAGCAAGGCTTAGCTCAAATTGTTGTCGGATTTAAGCATTGTTATAACCATACTTGGTTCAACTTGTGATAAGGCCAGTTAGCTTTAAATCTATTTTGTGCATGGGTCAAATGAGCTTGAGATCTAGTCATTGATAGTCTCATTATAGATTTTCAGAATTATATGTTACAGATATCCTAAGTATTGCCTTAAAATAGTACGAGTAAACCATAATGCAGATGAAAAGATAAAAAATTCTCCTTATGCTAACATTTGTTCACTCCACAATGCAGAATATGTTGGATTATCTTTATCATATGGTCTCTCTCTCAACACCGTGCTATTTTCTGCCATTTTGATCAGTTGCTTCTTAGAGAATAGGATGGTTTCTGTAGAGAGGATAAAGCAATTTAGCGTGATTCCCCCAGAAGCACCATGGAGGATTAAAGAGTGCCTGCCTTCACCAAACTGGCCCACTCATGGAGAAATTTCTCTCAAAGATCTAAAGGTTAGCATCTTCTAAAACTGCAGGGTACATTGTTTTAATTTAGAACATACAGTTGTCTATTCTTTCAGCACTGTTACTAAAAGAAATTGATGCACTGCTTCTTACAGGTTAGATATCGACTCAATACTCCTCTTGTTTTGAATGGCATCACGCTCAACATTCATGGTGGTGAGAAGATCGGAGTTGTTGGTCGGACAGGGAGCGGAAAATCAACTCTGATTCAAGCTTTTTTCAGAATAGTAGAGCCTTCTGGAGGGAAGATAATCATTGACGGAGTGGACATTTGCACCTTGGGTCTTCATGATCTCAGGTCACGCTTTGGCATTATTCCTCAAGAGCCAGTTCTCTTTGATGGAACTGTAAGGAGCAATGTTGATCCAGTTGGACAGTATACTGATGATGAAATATGGCAGGTGGTAATTGATACTGATGAGTTTCTACCTTAGCTGTTACTGGAATCAAACTTCTATATGTTTAGATTGCTTTGTTGCTTGATCTTATCTTTGCAGAGCCTGGAAAGATGCCAGCTCAAACAGGCTGTTGCTGCAAAACCTGAGAAGCTTGATTCTCTAGGTACCATAATCTCTCTATAGATTAACTTGTTGATTTTCTGATAAACAGTGGAAGCCCTCGGCTTAAGTTTTTATTTATATGTGTCCATCGGCTAGAGTATACTGTGCATTGAAAATTTGTAATTCAGCTACATATAGAATAACCATTATAAATATTTCGCTTTCTTTGCCTAAGAATCTATCAATTCCTTTAGTGGTTGATAATGGAGAGAACTGGAGCGTTGGCCAGAGGCAGCTTTTCTGTTTGGGTCGAGTTTTGTTGAAGAAAAACCGTATTTTGTTCATGGATGAGGCAACTGCTTCAGTGGATTCGCAGACGGATGGATTAATCCAGAAGATCATCCGTGAAGACTTCTCAAATTGTACAATCATCAGCATTGCTCATAGAATTCCAACTGTTATGGACTGCGATAGAGTACTGGTTGTAGACGCAGGTAAGAAATTCAAAAGTTCTTGCCGTTGCCACTTGAATTAGCCCATTAGTTCTTTGGCTGTGAGAACAATGTTTCGCCTTGTGATTTCATTGAAGTTATGGACTCGATCCTTCAAATTTTCACAGGACAAGCAAAGGAATTCGACTCGCCCGCGAACTTGATCAATCAAGCCACGCTTTTTGGGGCATTGGTTCAGGAGTATGCTAACCGTTCATCAGGTCATTGAGAATTAAACTTAAAATAATTATCCTATTTGTCTTCTCAATGAACTATGTTTCGCCTTGTGCCTTATATGACTATGTTAAGGAGTCAAAGAGCCTGCTTGTTTCAGTTTGGAATAAAATAGGGGATATGAATATTTTTTTTTTAGTTGGTCCTAAGATGCATAGGTATTGATTTCAAATTTCACAAGTTTGCTTTAAAATTTTTTAGAAGTGATAATTTAATTTTTAAATTTTAAATAAATGAAAAATAAAGTCATCATTTTTTATTTTACAATCAACCAAAATCAACCAAATGAGATGGTAAAAATAATAATAAGCCTTTATCCCACTACGTGAGATCAGCTACATGAACTCTTTTTATCCAATGTGCCCTATAAAGTATTATATTCTCATTAATTTTAATAATATAGGTCATATCTTCATTAGAGCTATTAATATTTTTATGTATATATTCATTTCTTATTTTATCTCAAAATGTAATGTCACTCATCCATCCGAGCATTCTCTTCTCTGCAACACGTAACTTTATTTTATACTTCTCTTTTACTAGTCAACACTTAGCGCCATAAAATATTACAAGTCTCAACATTATCTTATAAAATTTTTACTTATGTCTAAGCTATACTTTTTATCACATAATAGTCCTGATGCATTCCTCCACTTCAACCATCCAACTTGAATTCTATCAGTAACATCCTCATCTATTTCATCATCACTTTCAACAATAGACACGACATATTTAAAACGTCCACTCTTTTATTGACTTGATCACCCATTACAATAATCTCGTTATTAGATCTTCTATAATTAAAATTACACTTCATGTATTCGATTATAGATCTACTCAAATGAAAGCCTCTTAGACTCTAAGGCTGACCTTCATAATTCAAGTTTTTCTTGAACACTCTCTATAGTATTATCAACAAAAGAATACCATCACTAAAAAGAATACACCACAGCACGTCCTCCTATAAATATCTAGTAAGAACATCCATAACTAAAAGAAAAAAAATATGGCCATAAAGTTTATCATTGATGTAATTCAATTGAAGTAAGAAAATAATTGGTCAATCTTCTTTGTGTTTGAACACAAGTGACAACTCTCCAAAGCACTTCTCTTTAAATTTTATCACATGCTTTCTTTAAATCAATAAATATGATATGCAGATTCTCCTTACTCTCTATATACTTCTCCATCAAATCTCTCAACAAATGTGTACCATCCATAGTAGATGATGTAATGAATTTTTGTAATTCTTTATATTTCCTATATACTACAACTTATACTTATTTAGTTGCTTAATTATCTTAATTGTATTTCCTTTTTTTATATTGTTTTGATGCTAATAATGGGGAATATATTCTCCATTGAGAAAGATGGATGTAGTTTTTGGTATTTTACAACTAATGAAATTGCTTTTCCTGTATTCTTCGTCTTCATATCTTCTCCTTCACAATTTTCAAGCTAATGCTGCATCATGTGGTATCATAGCCAACAGTTGAAGATGGAAGACAACCCAAATTGCGATAAGGACTAAAGGTAGTCATACCTCTGGGATTCCCAAGACCCCTATGTGCATTTGGCCAATGCCCTAGATTTGGTCAATTGACTGTTTGAAGGGTGTCACAAGAACTCCTCCACCTCAAGGACAATGATCTGCCCTATTTTGTGACCACACTGGCAAATCTGTCACCCATACCATAAATGGATAATATCATTACAATGAATCGAAATCTATGACATCCCCATCGATCTTGCCAACCAGTTTGAACATAGCATTTTGGATCCACCGACAAGCTCTGCTCTCATCATTAGATTGTTCATTCTCGCCATTCACAAATTCTGTCTAACCATAGCCAAGGCTAATGTAACTTTCACATCGAAGCTTATTTCATTTTTTTGCTATTTTGATGGTGATTTCCCCATGAAGGATTTTTTTATTAGGAACAAGCACTAGAAAACCTATTTGATTACATGAGTATTCCACAAGAAACACAAGTTAAATTTGTTGTTCATAAGTTAAAAGAGTGTGCAGTTGCTTGGTGGAACCATATAATCCTTGCCCATCATCTCAAGAGGCCAAGTGATGACGAGACATGGTTCAGGATGAAACATCTATTGAGAGAACATTTTTTTCCTAATGATCATGAGCAATCATTTTATCATTATAAGAAACATAATTAGCACAGACAAGATCACATAATTACATATCATAGAGAATGTAGTGAGAGTGGGAATAATGGAGTATATAAACAATGCATAACAAGGAACTTTAGATATTGAGAATATGCTTTATGATCTCAAACATCCCTCTCAAGATGGTGCTTATTTAAAATAAAAGCTAGAGAAATCACTGGAAGGTTAACTAAAGCTCTTGAAATCACTAACACATAAATATTTAAGTACAAACTCTATTTTGGGAAGGAACAAGTGACAAATTATAGTAAAATTATAGCATTAGTGAAGGATGTATTGTTAGAGAAAACTCAAGATTTAAGAATCCAACTTACTTTAATCAGTAGTTGTTGCACAAAGATAGGAGATTATGAATGATAGCCAGTTCAATCAAGCTACTTTGAATGATTTGCTAATTTCCTCCCCATTGAGGACATAAGGCTTTTATAATGTGTATAGACTCTTAAGGTTCTTAAGACACTTTTTTACTTGTGGAGGTCAAACAATATAGCTCGATTGAAGAAGATTCCAAGCCTTCTATATTTCTATATGGCTGAATTTGCACCTGATATCTTCGTAAAACATTCAAAATTTGTAACATTGATCACTGCCTTCCCCTGTTGACCTTTATATATAGTCCATAACTCAAATCTAGAGAGTACGATGACAATGATGAGCTATGAATTGACATTGCATGAATTGATCTGAATGTATCTTAATTATCACCAAAGCTCATTAAACGATACACCGATTTATAAATATTATAAGTGCAATAACACATAATTTGAGGCGTATACTAATGATGAATTTATCAAAAGAGCAATGTTCATATTATTAAAAAAAAAGTACTAGATAAATCAATTTAATGAAATTAAGTCAAATTAATATTAATCTAGGTTGAATTGTATACTTTTTTTTTTTAAAGAGATCATATTAATCTTTTAAACTTGTGTATTAATTAGTTATTTAATATATATATATATATATATATATATATATATATATATATATATATATATATATATATATATATATATATATATATATATATATATATATATATATATATATATATATATATTATTATGTGTGTGTGTGTGTTTCTTTCAATAGCAAATCCTAGCCTTTCATTTTATTTGATTTAATGAATTCAATCATAACTATTAATTGTTACTATTCCCTTGAAGTCAAAGTTGCCTCATATGAAGCATCTATTACTTTGTGTGCTATGTATGTAAATTTCTCTATTTTGTAAAGGGGCATTCGTTATATATATAAAATGCTATTTTTAATTTTAAAATAAAAAATTAAATTATTTAAACCAATTGTGTCTCTTCTCTTAATCATTATTTTCTTCTCCAATATAGTTTCTATCTATTTAGTTCTCCAAATCCTTATTTCAAGAGCTTCTATAGTCTCATCTAAATATCTCAATCTTAAGTTTCTTTTTTTTTTTTTCTTGTGAATCTATTTGATTGTGTGGTCTAAGGTAGAAATAAATCTTTCCTGTTCGTTAATTTTAAATATAGGTAATTTATATCTATACTTTTTAATTTTATAAAATTTTATAATTTCATTGGTCTTTCTTAATATTCATTTCATTGCTTTTAAAATAAAAAAAATACTTTCACTCATTTTTGTATGAAAAATAACTTATTATATTAAGAATATTTGATTTGATATTTGAGAGATATATGGAGATTAAAAATTATGTTTATTTATTTGATTTTATAATATTTAGAATATATTAAAACCTATTTTTATTGTATCAAACTAATTTTTTATATATTTTACATTAAATTTTGTTCTTGTATCGTTGTGAGAATTTTAAAATTAAAACCAAGAAAGCTAATTATCTATATAACGTTAAGTTTAACGTCACTTTTTGAAAAGTTATACTATCTATTGTTTGAATTCAATCGTAAACATACAATATGTAATAATAATTCTAATTTTGTAATTACTCAGTAAATATTAATTAGTAAAATACGTATAATATATGCAAAAATAAAAAAAAGTAAATAGTATTGTAAAACACATACATAAATTATTTTAAGAGAAATCAAATATATTAATTAATTAATAATTAATGAATATTTAATAATTATCAAATATTCTTTAATCTCATATATATATATATATATATATATATAAAATTATTATTAAATTAAATATTAATCTTTAATCTCATACAACAACAACAACAACAACATGCCTTAATCTTTAATCTCATACATAATGATATGAATCCATATCCCCAAAGCAACAACAAGATAATATCCAAAGGAACAGTACAATCGAAACCCCCAATCCAGTTACAATTCTTACGAGCGACCAAATCTAATAGCAACATCGCTTTACAGAGAACTTATAATAAATAGTACAAGAGCTTTCCGGTGACAATACACAACGCCAAAAAAAGCAAAATCCGACATTAAATATAAAGAAATCAAGAAGACACCTCAACCAAATCATATTCCGGAGAGGCAGTAAACACAGAAAGAAACGATCCATTATCAGAAAATAACACTTATGAAATTAGTTACAAGGGGCTTATGATGAACATTGAAGAGCAACCAATCTATAAATGAGGAAGGCAGACAACCGAAATAATCAAGAATTTTGAAAGAACTTAGCTCGTCTTTCCCCTTCCCTTTCTTCTCTTCTTCCTCGATTCCTCGTTCCTCACACCATATAAAATGGAGAAAGCCTTCTCCGTGCCTCCATCCGGCCATCTTCCTCTGAGTTCTTTCATTTGAGCACGAAATCACGGCAATAAGGCAAATATCGTTAGGGTAATTCAAAACTCGATCCAACGATCAGATCGCGCGTTTTCAATCCACCGGATCGGTTCAAAGATCAAACGAGAAACAACGCTGTAATCCACTCGCCATCAAATCAGAGCGATCAAGAAACATCCAAGGGCATTGGGAAGATAATCCAGCGGTTAAACAAATCAAAAGAAACACAATCCAAGTGAGCCCATCCAGCGGTAGAGCGCTAGATCCACGGATCGCATAGAATATATGCTTATAACTCAACCGTTAACTCAATTGAAAGGGTTTAACTCATTAACTGACTCAAACCAAGCGGGTTCAATATAAGTGACCCACGATTTAGTCTATCGAGCTATATTCGATTAAAGCCTTTCTAAATTAAACCGTATCATTGGTGCTCGTTGAGTCTCAAACTCACATCTACATCCTCAATCGAAAATGGCGTAAGGAACCAAACAATGCCAAAACACTTGAAGCATGTGTTACCAGTTTAAAACAATGAAGAAATGACCTCAATCACTATGGCATTGAAGGAAATAGCAAAGAGATTGACATCAATAGAATAGAAAAACAACCTCAAAGCCAGGTATGTGATTCATCCCTTGATGAATCCTATTCTCCAAACATACCACATACACACACACCCATATCAATGCCTCTTAAAATAGATATGCCCAGATTTAAGGAGAAGACCCTAGAGGATGGCTCTTTGAGCAATTTTTCAATATTATAACTCCTCGATGATCGAAATTTTTAATAGCCTCAATATACATGGATGGACGCTTTGAGCGTATCAATGGATGCGTAAATAAACAATTGCATTCTTGGCCACAATTTAAAGAACAAGTTATTAGATTTGGCCCCTTTATTCAGATTTAACGTGAATCAAACTTACATTACACCCAAAAATATGCAGAATCGGTGATGATGTAACAATGCCAAACTACAAGATCAACCTCCGATAAAGCAACATCACATACTGACAAACACCCACCTTGCTAATCCACCAAAGGCAAATCAACACAAAAAAAAAGCACCTAGCAATTAGGCTAACACCAATTAGATGAAAGAAGGCAGAATGGATTATGTTTCAATTGTGAGGAGAAGGACCATAAAAAGCATATATGTAAGTCCAAGTTATTGGCATTAGTGGCTGTCAATGATGACCAGCAACATCAACTACCACATGATAATCAGCCCGACAGCCAATGGGTGCAAGAAGAAACAGTAGCAACAAGCTTCAAATATCAGCCATTCAATCCAGGTTAGGACAGGACAGATAATTATCTAAGTATAGAATAGTCTACATAGTTATCAATAAGTCTGACCATAGAATTAGCCTAGATATATAAGTCGAGATAGCCAAGTCCATAAAGTCAATGGACTCGGAAACACATTCTCTCTCCAATACGATAAGATCATTCATGCTCATGACTTTGCAATTATAAGCAAGATTGAGGCAAGAATTCCCCTCAACCTCGCCACATTACAGGTAATATGGTAGAAATAACTAAACAGCTACATCATGATAACGACAATGTCTAGAGAAATTAGAGGAATCTACGATTTGGGCTCACACTACTTAGAGCTCAAACACAAATTACATATGAGAACCGGATTTACTTCACAATTACTATGCTTAACCCTCAATTCAAATTAAACTCTATCAACGACAACAGACTAATCCGTAAAATAGATCACGCAGCACTTCTAGGGATCAACACATTAAATCGAAAACAATGGGAAGAAAATTTTAGCCACGATGTTCCTTGGATGACAAATAAAGAAATACAAAGCAAATTTTCAATTTTGACCTTGAGGACAAGGTCGGTGAGAGGAGTAATGATATGAATCCATATCCCCAAAGCAACAAGATAATATCCAAAGGAAAAGTACGAAATACGAAATCCAACATTACAATTCTTACAAAAGCGGAACCAAATCTAATAGCAACATCGCTTTACAACAGAGAACTTATAATAAATAGTACAAGAGCTTTCCAGTGACAATACACAACGGCCAAAAAAGCAAAATCGAACATGAAATATAAAGAAATCAAGAAGCTCGACACCTCAACCAAATCATTATTCAGGCAATAAACAGGGAAACGATCCAAATAACAAATACTTGACTTAAAATTAGTTACAAGAGGCTTGAATGAACATTCTAGAAGAACAGAATCTATAAATAGAGGAAGACAATAAAATTAATCAAGAATTTCTGAAAGAACTTAGCTCGGTCTTTCCCCTTTCCCTTTCTTCTCTTCTTCTGCTCACATTCCTCTCTTCCCTCGGAAACCATCATACCAAAGACTTCTCGTGCTCCATCCGCCATCTTCCTCTCGAGTTCTTTGTCATCGAGCAGAGAAATCAAGAAATAAGGCAAATATCGTTAGTAATTCAAAACTCGATCCAACGATCAAGATCACGTTTTATCCACGGATCAGATTCAATCCGAGATCAAACGCGAAACAAGCGTGTAATCCATAGAATCAAGAGCGCTTGATCAAGCATCAAGGCATTCAGAAAGAGATAATCCAATTTGGAAACAAATCAAAGAAACACAATCCAAGTGAGCCCATCCGGTAGAGCAAGAGCGCTAGATCCAACGGATGTGCTCATAATATGTATAACTCAACCGGGTTAACTCAATTGAAAGGGTTTAACTCATTAACTTGATTCAAACCAAGCTTATTCTATAAGAAATTCAAACTAATTTAGTGCTATCAAAGCTATATTACTGAGATTAAAGCCTCAATTACAGAAATTAAACCGTATCACATAACCATAATTTTAAATAATTATATAAAATGCTTTTTCTGGCTCCTAATTCTTAACAGAAGATGAATATAAAATAAATCTTTAATCTCATATGTAAAATAAATTTAAAATAATTAGATATTTAACATAATTATTATTAATAATTAGATATTTTCTTAGTATGTGTAGCTTTCGTTAAATTAATTGAATTTGGATTCAATGGAATGATATTTCTTAATGAGAAAAGGTTCTAATATAAAAAAATTAAATTGGAGAAGATTCAAAATCATTTATTAAAAGTGTATTTATTTTACAAGATAATTTCATCAAGTCAATATACTTAATTTTCATTATCATTTTCTTCATATAATCTTTTACTATAGTTATTTTTATAATTAGTCTTTTATTTATGTCCTTAAATAAATTTTTTTTGGCTGTTGGCATATACCATAAGTAAATAATATTTTTATCGATTATAAAATCTATTATTTATACATCATTATTATCTTTACTTCTTCATATATTTTGATAAATAGTTTATATCTTTACAATAAAATATCTTAAATAAATGTGTGTTTATGTTCAACAATAAAATAATTAAAAAAATATTTTTATTATATTTATTTAGTGTTATATGCACACTTATTATTTCTATGTGTATATGTGTGTGTATTTAGCTTATACCTCACGTAAAGGAGAAAATATTACATGCGGAGTCTGGACATAGCTTTACGTCCGGACACCAATCGCTACGCAACATGTGTCCAATATGAAAATACGACATTTTTACTTAACAACGCTGTAACTTGACGGCACTTAACGACGCCTTTGCTACTCCCTACCGCCACCCGTTAAAATACAGAGTAATGTGCGGGAGAAATTTTAAAAAATATATATATAAATAAATTTAGGGCATAATATGTTTTTTTTAGACAAACCGAGCTCAGAGAGAGAAACAGAAAATCTCATTTTCTTTTTCGGGAAGAATCGTGTAAATGGAGAACGAATTTGGAAGTTGTGGGCTTGATGATATATTAATTAATTTAGCGGATGATGTATTAAATAAAAATATATCGGTAAATTTTCTGAACCGTTTTATATATACAGTTTTTTTAGGATTTATTAGTGATATTTTTTGAAATTCTTTTATTTAATGTATATTTCCTACACTATTAGGAGTTCTTTGAAAGAGGACTTTGCTTTTTTAGAACTTTGCTTGATTCTATTTTCATGAGATCCATTTTGTCATTTTTTTAGATTTTTGATCCTGTTTGAGTATAATATATTTAGTATATGACATTACAAGTTGTTTGGAGATTGATTAGTTGATTTTTGATGATATGATTCTTAGACTGAGAGTACATTATTTTCAATTTTTAGTATTTTAGCATGTTTGGAGAGAATACATTTAATAGATTTCATTATAAGCAATTTAGATGCTGATTGGTTGATTTTAGTGTTTTTACATGTACTCTCTCATGAGAGTACATATATTTTCTCATTTTTTCATTTTTTTGGTGTTTGGAGAGAGAATATATTTAATAGATTTCATTAGACGCCATTTGGAGGCTGATTGGTTGGTTTTGGGGGTACATTTGCATATGTACTCTTTGTACTCTCATGAGAGTATACCTCATTTTCTAATTTTTTTCCAGCTTTTTTGGCCTTTTTGGAGAGAATATGTTTATTAGATTCCATTAGAAGTAATTTGGAGGCTAATTGGTTAGTTTTGGAGGCATTTTTGCACGTGTACTCTCTGTACTCTCATGAGAGTACACCTTATTTTCTCATTTTTTTCACATTTTGTTTTGGAAAGAATATGTTTAATAGATTCCATTAGAAGAAATTTGGAGGCCGATCGGTTGGTTTTAATGGGTGTTTTGCATCTATACTCTTTATACTCTCATGAGATTATACCCCATTTTATTTTTTTTAATATTTTTTGGCTTATTTGGAGAGAATATATTTAATAGATTCTATTAGAAGTAATTTGGAGGCTAATTGGTTGGTTTTAGGGATAGATTTGCATGTGTACTCTGTACTCTCATGAGAGTACACCCCATTTTCTCATTCTTTTTTTCAGATTTTTTGGCCTATTTGGAGAGAATATGTTTAATGGATTTTATTAGAAAAATTTGGAGGCTGATTGATTGGTTTTGGGGGCTGATTTGCATGTGTACTCTTGTACTCTCATGAGAGTACACCATTTTCTCATTTTTTTTCTTTTTTGGCATGCTTGGAGAGAATATGTTTAATAGATTCCATTAGAAGTAATTTGGAAGCTGATTGGTTAGTTTTTAGGAGTATTTTGCATATGTACTCTCTATACTCTCATGAGAGTATACCCCATTTTTTCATTTTTTTTCAACTTTTTTAGCCTATTTGGAGAGAATATGTTTAATAGATTCTATTAGAAGTAATTTGGAGGCTGATTAGCTAATTTTGGAGGTAGATTTGTATGTGTATTCTCTGTACTCTCATGAGAATACAACCCATTTTCTATTTTTTTTTCACATTTTTTGACCTGTTTGGAGAGAATATGTTTAATAGATTTCATTAGAAGCAATTTGGTGTCGATTTTTTAGGGTGTTTTGCATGTCTCTGTACTCTCATGAGAGTACACCTCATTTTCTATTTTTTTAAAACTTTTTTGGCCTGTTTGGAGAGAATATGTTTAATAGATTATATTCGAAGTAATTTGGAGACTGATTGGTTAGTTTTGGTGGCAGATTTGTATGTGTACTCTCTATATTCTCATGAGAGTACACCTCATTTTCTCATTTTTTTCCAGATTATTTTGGCCTGTTTGGAGAGAATATGTTTAATAGATTCTATTAGAAGCAATTTGGAGGTTGATTGGTTGGTTTTGGGGTAAAATTTACATATGTACTCTCTGTATTCTCATAAGAGTACACCCCATTTTCTCATTTTTTAAATCTTTTGGCTGTTTGAGAGAATATGTTTAATAGATTAAAAGTAATTTGAGGTGATTGATTAGTTTTAGGTGTTTTGTATGTACTCTATGTACTCTCATGAGTACACCCATTTTCTTTTTTTTTAACTTTTTTGGCCTGTTTGGAAAGAATATGTTTAATAGATTCCATTAGAATAATTTGGAAGCTAATTAGTTAGTTTTGGGGGTACATTTGCATGTGTACTTTCTGTACTCTTATGAGAGTATAAACTTTTTTTTCTAAATTTTTTTAACATGTTTGGAGAGAATACGTTTAATAGATTCCATTAGAAGTAATTTGGAGGCTGATTGGCTGGGTTTTGAGGTAGATTTGTATGTGTACTCTCTGTACTCATTCGATTATAGACCATTTTCACATTTTTTTTTCACATTTTTTGGCCTCTTTGGCCAGAATATATTTAATAGCTGCCATTAGTAGCAATTTGAGGCAGATTTGTATGTGTACTCTCTATACTCTCATGAGAGTATATACCATTTTCTCATTTTTTTTAGTTATTTCTCCCTGTTTGGATATAATATGTTTAGTAGATGGCATTACAAGCTGTTTGGAGGTGATAGTTTTTTAGTAGAGTATGTGTACTCATGAGAGTACATCTTATTTTTTCAATTTTTTCAGCTGTGGGGCTTGTCATCTGTTTACCATAAGTTAATGTAAGATGTTTTGAGATGTTTCATGCATAATTTGCTAGTTTTTGGAGCTAGTTTTGCATGTGTACTCTCTATACTCTCATGAGAGTACACCTCATTTTTTCAAAATATTTAACTGTGGGGCATGCAATTTATTTATCATAACTTATTGGAAGATGTGTGGAGAGGTTTCATGAATAATTTGCTGATTTTAGGAGTCATTTCGTATGTGTACTCTTGTACTCTTATGAGGTACACCCTATTTTTTTTAATTTTTTCAACTATGGGGCTTGTCATATATTTAGGATATCCCATTGTAAGATGTTTTGAGGTATTTCATGAAGAATTTGCTGATTTTTGGGGCTATTTTGTATGTGTACTCTATGTACTCTCATGAGGGTACACCTTACTTTTTTTTTTTAATTTTTACAATTGTGGGACTTGTCATATGCTTGGTATATCCCATTGTAATATGTTTGAAGATGTTTCATGAAGAATTTGCTAGTTTTTGGAGCTATTTTGCATGTGTACTCTATGTACTCTCATGAGGGTACACCCCATTTTTCTAAAATTTTTAGTTGTGAGGTGTGTCATATGTTTACTATATCCCATTGTAATATGTTTGGAGATGTTTCATGAATAATTTGTTAGTTTTTGGAGCTATTTTGCATGTGTACTCTCGTGAGGGTACATCCCATTTTTAAAAATTTTTAATTATATGGCGTGTCATATTTTTACTATATCCCATTGTAATCTGTTTGGAGATATTTCATGAATAATTTACTGGTTTTTGGAGTTATTTTGCATGTGACATATTTGTGTTTGAGCAGCTGAATGAGATAAATGACTAGTGCGATGATGAAGTCGTTATGTCTAATGACCCAAATGTGTGAAAACTCCTTGGCACTGCTGTTCACATTGAAAAGGATGCGTATGCAATGTACTATGATTATACACATCAAACTGGGTTCGATGTTAGGAAGGATCATACTAATTATTGGCCAAACTTCAAGAAATTGAAATCAAAGAATTTTTTATGTGCAAAAGTAGGTCGAAAGAAAGTTGTCAATATAAACTGCTCAGTCAAATTCCAGAAAATAGATGCAAGGAGTGGTTGTCCGGCCATGGTTAGATTTTCTATTCATTTAGATGGGAATTGGAAGGTTAAAAAATATATAGAAAGTCATAATCATTCATTGGCAAAGCCGGGTGACCTACATCTTCTCAGATCATACAGAGGCATCAATGATGAGAAGGTGACTGTGTTGAAGACAATGAAAGAGGCCTGAATTAAAGCAACTGATGCATTTAGCTATCTAAGTGAGGAAGTTGGCGGCGTGGAGAATATTGGCTTCACAAAAAGAGATGCTTTCAATTTCATCAAAAAAAGAGAAGATCGAGGATTGCGAATGGTGATAGTAATGCATTAATATAACTATTCAAGGAAAGGCAAGCGGAGGATGAAATATTTGCATGGGATGTCCAAGTTAATGAGTCAGATTGCTTGTTAGTTTTTTTTGGAGCAATGGCATGTCAAGGATAAAATATGATTATTTTGGAGATATCATAATTTTTGATACAAGCTATCGTTTCAATAAATATAATCTTGTATGTGCTCCTTTTGTTGGAGTGAATCATCACTGGTAAAATATTTTATTTGGAGTAATCTTTCTATCAGAAAAGACAATTGAGTCATTCATATGGCAATTCAAAATATTTCGTCGGTTAATGAGTGATATGCATCCTATAACAATATTCACTAATCAAGATCACAATGGAGAGCTATCGAAATTGCATTACCACATACTCGTCATAGGTTGTGCCAATGGCATATTTCGAAGAAAGCTCCTTCGAAGGTACATTATTTTAATAGTAATAAGACAGTACAAAGTCTATTATATACATGAATGAGCAAGTGTGACTCATAGGAAGAGTTTGAGCAAGCTTGGTCTACCATGCTAGATGAAGGCAATTTACATGATCATGCTTGGCTGTATGAGCTTTATAAAATTAGATGCAAATGGTCTACCATATTCTGCAAAGACTCATTATGTATAGAATCTTGTCAATGCAACGTAGTGAGTCCATGAATAATGTATGTCATGAAATCTCTAAACCAACAAGTTCAATCACAGATTATTTCTTGGGATTAGAGAAGGTTATGGACACATGGCACCAGAATGAACATGATGAAGATTTTAAGTGCAGCCAGTCAGCAATTGTTCCTATTGTTAAGACCAGTCCAATTCTAAAATAAATCGCTATATTTTAAACAAGAAAGCTTTATACAATATTTAAGGAAGAATTTTTGCATGGAGTTGGAGGATTAGCAGCAAATGTGTCAGATGACAATCCCATGGAGTATTTGGTGAGAAACTTAGAGAATAAATATGTTTCCAAAATATGGACCGTCCATTTTGACAAGACATGCCTAAATGTAACTTGTAGTTGTAAAAAATTTGAAATGATGGGATTGCTTTGTGCCCACTGCATCCGAGTTCTTAATCATGAAGATATTGTGCGCATTCCGGATAAGTATCTTCTCATGCGATGGTCTACCAGAGCAAAGAGGGATATCTACTTTGACAGTGCTTACATGAACTTAAAAGATGTGCAAGGCAATGATGAAAATGAACGACATTATTTTTGAATCACATCACGATATGCATATCAAATATCACCTAAGTACGGGATAATAAGATAGCTGAAGAAGTATATGCTTGGATACTTAAAAAAACTATATAATAATGTTGACTCTATATTATGTGAGAATTCACCTATAGTTGATAGAACAGCTAAGAAGAAGAAGTCAACCACAACAATAAAGGAAATGCATTTTAAAGGATCCAGTTAAGCAAGGCCAAAGGGTATTTAAAATGTAAGGCGTAAGGGATATTAGGAGAGAACCAAGAAATCCAAGAGTAATTTTCTATTTGCCTCTGAAGTTATAGTATTTTAATATTGCTTTTAAACTTTACACCATCCTATTTTTGTTGTTATAGAGACCAAAAAATAATCTGAGAGGGGTGGAGAACATGTAGAGTCACCCATTATAACACCTTTTTCTGTTATACCAAAGTGCTTTTTAGAGGTATGCATGGAAAACCTATCAGTCATGATATTACATATCATTAACTAATACAATGTTCTATTCTAGGAATTTAACTCAAGCTCAAAAATCAATCAGTTGACTAAAGGGTACACTAAGCTGATGATGGATATCATTACAGGGAAATATTTTAATGCATGATATCATTTAGTTGTATGTTCTTCGACTGTACATACTTTAATGTCAATTAGATAGTATGTTGTACTTGGTGACTATTCTTTGTACTTTGATATTTGCTAAATTTGTTTTAATGTGGTGGTGATATTCTGTAGTATAAACCACTAAAAATTCCCATCAATGGATTATGCATTCTATAACCAAATTTTATTGAACATTTTATCTCTAAACATGCGAAACAACCTCCAAACACCTTGTATTTGCATCTTCTACATTTTTTATCTACAAATAGGTAGATCATTTGATATAAAAAGGGAAAATGGAGTGTACTCTCTAGAGAGTATAGAGAGTACACATGCTTAACAACCCCTTAAATTGGTAAAAGAACCTTCAAATAGCTTGCATTTGCATCTACTAACTATTTTATCTGCAAATGAGGCCAAATAACTGGCAAAAAGGAGAAAATGGTGTACTGAGAGTACAAGAGTACATGTTAAACAAAATTTAAAAATCAACAAAAGAACCTTTAAATAGCTTGCATTTGCATCTACAAACTATTTTATCTGCAAACAAGGCCAAACAACTAGCAAAAATGGGGAAATGGGGTATACTCAGAGAGTACAGAGAGTACATGTGCTAAACAACCCCTAAAATCGGCAAAAGAACCTTAAAATAGCTTGCATTTGCATCCACAAACTATTTTATTTATAAATAGGGCCAAACAAGTGGCAGAAATGAGAAAATTGTCGAAAAGCAAGTGTACTCTCATGAGAGTACACAGAGTACAGGTGTAAAATAGCCCCTAAAATCTACCAGGAAGCCAATCAGATTTGAAAGAGAATTTTTTGAATTTTTGTAGAACTTTCAATTAAATTTTAGCTCTCTAAGAAAAATAATGAATAATATTTAATAAATTATTAGAATATATTTTCGGTAAATGGTAGTGTTCTTAAACTATTTTCCTTTTAAAAAAACTGAAAGAAAAATAAAATAAAACAAGATTTTCAGCTCTGATCCGAATTAGTATGAGTAAATGGAATTACTATTAACACGCACGATATTTATAAGACATGATTGGAATGATTGTAAGTTTGGATTCAAACTATTTTGACTAAACGATACTGCTCTTATCATGCACGTATTTTATAAAGCCCAAAAAAGGTATCCATAATTGCGTTTACATATTTTAGTCTTAAATTTGATATTTTATATTTAAAAATTCAAATTAATTAGTTTATTTGTACTATATCATTTATTGATATTTTTACAAACAAAGTATAGTTTCAGAAATATTCAAAATATTTTTAATGTACATTTTTTTAAAAATAACTATTTTACCTTCGATCAATGTTATATACCATTATTTTATACAGATAATTTATGTAATATTTATTGAAACTTCAAATACATTTTTAGTATCTTAAATTTATTTTATTTCAAATTATAATCAGTGTCAAATAAAATAGAAAATGAAAAAATCTAGAAGAAAAATGAGAAAATAATATGTACTCTTAGAAGAGTACAAAGAGTACACTTATAAAATAGCTCAAAAAAGCTACTAATCAGCCTCGAAATTGCTTCTAATGAATCTAATAAACATATTCTCTCCAAACATATCAAAAATTCTTGAAGAAAATGAGAAAATGGTCTATACTCTCATGAGAGTACAGAGAGTACACATGTCAAACTGCTGAAAAAAGCTACCCATCAACCTCAAAATTACTTCATCTGGTATTTATTAAATATATTTTCTCCAAATAGGCCAAAAAAATTAGAAGAAAAAGAGAAAATAATTTGTACTCTCATTAGACTACAGAGAGTACACATGCTAAACTGCTCAAAAAAGCTACCCATCAGCCTCCAAATTGCTTTAAATAGTATGTAATAAACATATTATCTCCAAACAGGCCAAAAAAAGTAAAAAAAAATGAGAAAATAATTTATACTCTCATGAGAACACAGAGAGTACACATGTCAAATTGTTCAAAAAAGCTACCCATCAGCCTCCAAATTACTTCAAATGGTATGTAGTAAACATATTTTCTCCGAACATGCCAAAAAAGTGAAAGAAAATGAGAAAATAGTCTATACTCTCAGGAGAGTATAGATAGTACACCTGCAAAATAGCTCAAAAAGTTACCAATTAGCCTCTAAATTATTTCTAATAGAATCTAATAAACATATTCTCTCCAAACTAACCAAAAATTCTGGAAGAAAATGAGAAAATGGTCTATACTCTCATGAGAGTATAGAAAGTACACATCAAACTGCTGAAAAAAGCTACCCATCAGCCTCCAAATTGCTTCAACTAGTATGTATTAAACATATTTTCTCCAAACAGGCCAAAGAAACTGAAAAAAAGAGAAAATAGTATGTACTCATGATAGTATAGCGAGTACACATGTCAAACTGCTGAAAAATGCTACCTAGTAGCTTCCAAATTGCTTCAAATGGTATGTAATAAATATATTCTCTCCAAACAGGCTAGGAAAAGAAAAAAAAAGCGAAAATAGTTTGTACTCTCAAGAGAGTACATAGAGTACACCTGCAAAATAGCTCAAAAAAGTTAATATTCAGGCTCTAAACAACCTATAATGGAATCTATTAAACATATTCTCTCCAAACAGATCAAAATTCTAGAAGAAAATGGAAAAAATGGACTATACTCTCATGAAAGTATATAGAGTACACATGCCAAACTGCTAAAAAAAGCTACCCATCAGCATCCAAATTACTTAAAATGGTATATAATAAATATATTCTCTCCAAACAATCTAGAAAAAGTGAAAAAATGAGAAAATAGTCTGTACTCTCAGGAGACTATAGAGAGTACACCTGTAAAATAGCTCAAAAAAACTAATATTCAGGCTCCAAACAACCTATAATGGAATCTATTAAACATATTCTCTCCAAACAGGCCAAAAATTCTAGAAGAAAATGAGAAAATGGTCTGTACTCTCATGAAAGTATAGAAAATATACATGCCAAACTGCTTAAAAAAGTTACTAATCAGCCTCTAAATTGCTTCAAATAGTATGTAATAAACATATTTTCTCCAAATAGGCCAGAAAAAATGAAAAAAAATCAGGAAATAGCATATACTCTCTGGAGAGTATAGAGAGTACACCTACAAAATAGCTCAAAAAACTAATATTCAAGCTCCAAACAACCTATAATAGAATCTATTAAACTTACTCTCTCCAAACAGGCAAAAAAAATTGAAAAAAGAGAGAAAATAGTCTATACTCTCATGAGAGTACAGAGAGTACACGTGCAAAGCAGTTCAAAAAAGCTAAACTTCAAGCTCCAGACACATTATCATAGAATCTATTAAACATATTCTCTCCAAATAAGATAAAAAATCTGGAAATAAATGAGAAAATAGTCTGTACTCTCAAGAGAGTATAAAGAGTATACATACAAATCTGCCTCCAAATCCAACCAATCAACTTTCAAATTGCTTCTAATGGAATCTATTAAACATATTATCTCCAAATAGGGTTTAATAGTTGAAAAAAATTGAAAAAATAAGTTGTACACATGCAAATCTTTCTCCAAAACCAACCAATCAGCCTCCAAATTGCTTCTACTAGAATCTAATAACATATTATCTCCAAATAGGTTTAATAGTTAAAAAAACCAAAAAAATAAGCTATACTCTTAAGAGAGTACAGAAAGTACACATGCAAATCTGCCTCCAAAACTAACCAATCAGCCTCCAAATTACTTCTAATAGAATCTAATAAACATATTCTCTCTAAATAGGCCAAAAATGTGAAATAAATGATAAAATGGTTTGTACTCTCTTGAGAATACAGAGTGTACACATGCAAAACCAAACCAACAAGCATCAAGCAACCTACAAACTACTTATAAGGCCATCTATTGAATATATTATATCCAAACAGGTTAAAGAGGCTGAAAAGATAGCTAAAAAAAGAGGTTAAAAGCTTCAAAATGAAAAATAAATTAATAAGAATATTATCAACATAATAGAGGCTCAGAGAGTACACAAGAAAAGCAGCCTCTAAAACCAGCAAATTCTTTATAGAACATATCGAAACATCTTCCAATGAGATATAATAAACATATGACAAGACCCACTGTGTTACAAACTAAAAAAATATGGTGTACTCTCATGAGAAATAGACATAAAATATATTATATCCAAACAGGGAGTAATAGCTGAAAGAAAAATAAGAAAATGGTCTGTACTCTCATTAGAGTACAGATAATAAACATATAAATCTGCCTACAAAACTAACCCCAATCAGCCTCCAAATTATTTCTAATGGAATTTAATAAACATATTCTCTTCGAACAGGCCAAAAAATTTGGAAAAAAATGAGAAAATGGTATGTACTCTCATGAGAGTACAGAGAGTACACATGTCAAACTGCTCAAAAAATTGGCCCATCAGCCTCCAAATTGCTTCAACTAGTATGTATTAAACTTATTTTCTCCAAACAGGTCAAAGAAACTGGAAAAAAAATTGAGAAATTAGTCTGTACTCTCAAGAGAGTACAAAGAGTACATATGCAAATCTGCCTCAAAAATTAACCAATCAGCCTCCAAATTTCTTCTAATGAAATCTATTAAACATATTCTCTCCAAACAGACCAAAAAATTTGAAAAAAATGTAAAAATGGTATGTACTCTCATGAGAGTATAGAGCACACATACAAATCTGACTCCAAAATTAACCAATCAACCTACAAATTGCTTGTAATGTCATCTAATAAATATATTCTCTACAAATAGGCCAAAAAATTAGAAAAAAGTAAAAAAAATTGTACTCTCAAGAGAGTACAGAGAGTACACATGTAAATCTGCCTCCAAAGCTAACAAATCAGCCTCCAAATTGCTTGTAATGCCATCTAATAAACATATTCTCTCCAAACAGGCTAAAAAATGTGAAAAAAAAAAAATAAGTTGTACTCTCAAAGGAGTACAGAGATTACATATATAAATCTATCTCTAAAATCAACCAATCAGCCTCCAAATTACTTCTAATGAAATCTAATAAATATAGTCTCTCCAAATAGAGCAAAAAATATGAAAAAATTGAAAAAATAAGTTGTACTCACAAGAGAGTATAGAGTACACATGTAAATTTGCCCTCAAAACCAATCAATCAGCCTCCAAATTACTTCTAATGGAATCTAATAAACATATTCTTTTCAAAGAGGCCAAAAAATAAAAAAAATGTGAAAATGTTTTGTACTCTCATGAGAGTACATAGAGTACACATGTCAAAATGCTCAAAAAATTAACCCATCAGCCTCCAAATTGCTTCAACTGATATGTATTAAACTTTTATTCTCCAAATAGGCCAAAGAAACTGAAAAAAAATGAGAAATTAGTATGTACTCTCATGAGAGTACAGAGAATATATGTGCAAATCTGCCTCCAAAACTAACCAATCAGCCTCCAAATTACTTCTAATGGAATCAAATTAACATATTTTCTCCAAACAGGCCAAAAAAATTTGGAAACAAATGAGAAAATGATTTGTACTCTCAAGAGAGTACAAAGAGTATACATACAAATCTATCTCCAAAACTAACAAATCAGTCTCCAAATTACTTCTAATGGAATCTATTAAACATATTATCTCCAAATAGGGTTTAATAGCTGAAAAAAAAAAATAAAATAAGTTGTACTATCAAGAGAGTACAAAAAGTACATATACAAATTTACCTCCAAAACTAACCAATCAGCTTCAAAATTGCTTCTAATAGAATCTAATAAATATAATCTCTCCAAACAGGCCAAAAAATCTGAAAAAAAATATGAAAATGGTCTGTACTCTCATGAGAGTACAAACCATTTTCTCATTTTTTTTCTAAATTTTTTGGCCTGTTGAGAGTACAAAGAGTACACTTGCAAATCTGTCTCCAAAACTAACCAATCAGCCTCCAAATTGCTTGTAATGCCATCCAATAAACATATTCTCTCCAAACAGATCAAAAAATATGAAAAATTTTAAAATATATTGTACTCTCAAGAGAGTACAGAGAGTACACATGCCAATCTACCTCCAAAACTAACCAATCAGCCTCCAAAATTCTTCAAATAGAATCTATTAAACATATTATCTCCAAATAGGATTTAATAGCTGAAAAAAATTGAAAAAATAAGTTGTACTCTCAAGAGAGTACAAAGAGTACACATGCAAAACAACCATAAAAACCAACTAATCAGCCTTCAATCTCCTGTAAAGCTATGTACTGAACATATTATATCCAATTAGGGTAAAAAATCTAAATAAATGATAAAATGGGCTATACTCTCCTAACAATACAGAGAGTACAGATGTAAAACTGAAACAAACTGTCATCAAGCAACCTACAAACAAATTGTAATGTAATAGACTAAACATATTATATCCAATCAAGTTCCAGAATTCATCAAATCCTTCATGAAACAGTAGCAAACATCCTACAATGGGATATACTAAACATATGACAAACCCCACAGTTGAAAATTTTGAAATTAACGGCCTATACTATCATGAGAGTACAGAAAGTACACATACAAAATATCTCCAAAAACTAGTAAAATAGTCTCCTTTCCTTTACAGAACTCAAATGTTCTAAATGTTCTCCTATTCGATGATGAGAACAACAGAGAAAATCCTAAATTCATTAAAGTTCAAGAATACAGAAAGAATACCTCGTGCAGTTGCCTATAATACCTCAATTTTCAATGCCCAAGATTAAGCAAATTTCTGAGAGAAGGTCGGACGCATGCCGGGAGAAAGCGGGAGCTGAGCTGAGAAAAATTTATGCACACAAAGAAATCCCTAAACTATTCTGTGACGAAGAATGTGGAATGACGCACATAATATTTTCTCCTTCCACTGTTTAAACAAGTCAGGCCGGACCTGGGGTAACTTAAACGGTGTCATTAAGCATCGTCAAGTTATATCACTGTTAAGTGAAAAAATGTCATATTTTTATATTGGACACGTTGCAGACTTGGAGTCCGTGACAAACTACGCCCGCACTCAACCAATATTTTCTCCACATAAAGGGGCATCACGTCTTGTGTCTAAACTAGGAAGAAATATAATATATATATATATATATATATATATATATATATATATATATATATATATATATATATATATATATATATATATATATATTACTAACTTATCCCTTGTGTTCACATAACACTAAGGTAAACGACCTCTCAAGTTTCGAGTGATTTTCACATAAAAAATGGATGCCCTGCTCTCACTTTATTTCTTCTCTATCTACGCATCACCTCCCTATGTCCAACTGTACTTATTCAGCTAATAGCAGGCCGCAATGTCTTCATGCCCTAAGAAAACACCGCCTACTACATGCTGTCATGCTCCTATGCAACTTCCCCTAAAAATGGAAGAAATGAACGTCCCCTCCTACCTTGTTTGAATAAATCTCAACATCCTACAAAATAAGGTTAACCAATTTTCTCTTATCTACTCTTCTCCTTTGTTTTATATCTCCCTACGCAGATAGCTACAATAAATTCAAAAAAAAAACTGTTCTTTTCTCATTTCTTTCACTAAATAGTGAACAAAAACCACCTTGTTGATTTGTGTGCTTTAATCTTGTAGATCATCAACTCACTCTTAACAATCAACGAGAATGTATAATAAAAGAGATTGAATGTGCATATATATATATATATATATATATATATATATATATATATATATATATATATATATATATATATATATATATATATATATATATATATATATATATATGTATATACATACATATATCTTATGCAAGTGTTTGTAGATCTCGTTATGCTTAGTAGATTTGATAAGTTTGAAGACTCTATTATGTTCAATATAGCTAACAGGCTAGAAGACTACAACTACAAGATCACAATGGTCATATGCTCAATAACTGACGAAAGTCGAAGAGACTCTTGTTGTATCCGCCACAAAAGGGATGACACCTGGAAGTTGTCAAAATTTCATTGGATTTAACATCAATAAAAGATTTAAAAAGAGGAATGAATAAATATATTCATAAATGTTATTAAATTTAAAATTGACCAAAACGTAGAATTTAAGTTAAATATTTAATTAAAATTAAATTCAAAGATGTAAAGATTAAAGGACATGTAAATTTGAATGAACATTCAAGTGTGGAAATTGAAAGCTTTTGAATTAAAAAAGGACTTGCAAAAATTAAATTAAAAAAAAAGAAGACTTGCAAAAAATTTGAAATAACTTAAAAAATCTCTCTCAAGTAATGAACATAACCTCTTTGCATTAAGGCTTTTAGAACATTAAAGTGGACTGAATGAATTGAAAGAAAGTAAATTGGATAACTCCCTTATTTCTAAATGAAGAAGGGTGTTATGTGGGGCCCACTAGATGATATTAAAGTCACATGAAAATAAAAACCACTACCCTTGGGTGATAAACAAATAATGGATGATATGTAATTAAGAAACCTACCACTAAAATCCATGACTCATCCATGTACTCATGCAAAATAAATGTGGTTATTCTAAATATTCAAGATGTGACTTTTATATGTCACTGGCTGGTTAATATTTGCATAAATTTATTTAATTCTTGAATAATTATGGAGACTACCTAAATTTAGAGACTATTCTTGATTAAATCACAATGTTTAAGGTTAGTGCAAATTCATTAAAGGCCAAAAATATAATAAATTACAATCATCATCGATCCACTTAAACTAATCACGGGGATTATCCAAAATTTAGCCAATAATTGTGTGTTATCGACCCCCAAGCCAGAGGTTGGAAAATAGCATAGATTTCCTCATGGAATTTCAACCATAAGAAACTAATAGCTCTTTCCAAAATAAAGTGATTGATTGTTCTCAATCCCTTCACCCAATGTGATATCAACAGTCTTATAAGGAACCATGAGTTGATTTAGATGCAATCCAAGTGAAATAGAATTTAATTTGGAATTAAAATGAAGTTGAATTGACTTGAGTTGCAATAATAATGAAAGTGTGAAGATACATTATCTAGCAATATTGTAACTCGTACAGTCATATAATATAAGTGCACCAAAAAACATGCAATTAAACTAAAAATATTTGCATGGGCCCCAACACAATGCTGACTATCTAAATTTGATGTTTGAGGATATTGGACAGGTTAATCTAAAATGAATTTAGATCCCCTACATGTGCTCTGACTATTGTGCTAAATACTTAATCACAAGGTTTGAGAAGATTACATAGACTAAAATTAAGATCAATCTAAATCCACTCCCACCTTAAAAATTGAATGTGTTTTGAATAGTTAACATTTACTTTTGACTTTCAAAACTTAATCTAATCAATTGAGTATACATATTCTTGGGCAAGTTGTTCTACTTATATGATGGAATTGTAAATCTCATTTAATCAATATAATCCTTCCTTGCATAAGATAAGAGTTGATAGGATTGATTGAAAACAAAATATTCAAGCTCTAAATAAATAACTCATTTCATCTTATTTTTACACAAATCTATTAAGAGCTTTAATTAAAGAATCCTACATTCAAAAGTATAAGAACAATATCTTAAAAATCAAATAAGCAACAATAGATTCAAACCACATACCCAATCTTCCATATTTGAAATAAAGTTGGCAAGGTCTGTTAAGAGACAAATCTTTAAATTAATCTAAATCAAATCAAGTCATAAGACTCAATCCTCTATTAAGAAAGGAGTTGACAGGGTCTATAACATGATCAATATCCAAATCGAACCAATCGATATTCGATCAAACTTAGACTCGATGTGCTACTAGTTAATAAGCAGAGTTGATAATGTTCACCCCCATAATGGGTACAGTGAATGAGGATATCAATTAGAGGGTTCATCATTATAAAAATATCTAAAACATTAATCCTTAGTCATCCCAAATTAAATATTCTTAAGATAGGTCTAGATCGATCTCTATTATTAGATTAATAGAATTTGTAATTAATAATAAACTAAATGATCAAGCATGTTTAAATACCTTGAACATGACTATTTTGATTGTAGATTTTAACTAGAGGGATTAATATCATCAAAGTGCCTAAAATACTTATGTTAACTCATTTGAAATTTAAGATATAAATCTTAGATTTGATCCATTGCAAGCAAAGTAGTATAGTTGACAAGATTTACAATAATGATGGTTGTGTTGATTGAAGAATTTAATTAGATGGGATATCACCATTAAAGATATATTTGTATTTCAAATCAAATTTTTATGAAATCAAATTCAAGTGAAATATAAATTTGATAAGTTCAAATTAAATGTAATTCATTCTTTAACAACTTAAAGCAAAATCATTCATCCACTTAATTCACCTTCCATAACTATTTATCGATGGTGACAAATCAAGAAAAGTCTAGCTCATAAATGAACCAATGTCAAGTCAAGTGTATTACTATGTTCACTCTCAAATAATCTAATGCTATTAAGGATATGACTTGTGTCATTTATTTGTGTGGTTTAACTAGTAGGCTCCATATATGATGCGATTATGACTATAGTCCTTTAACTTGGTGGTTCATCATCAAATGACACCATTATATTATGGTTAGGACTATAGCCTATATGTTTTTCAATGTCTCTATCCTTTGAGTTATGAACCATATGGTGCACTTGATAAGATAAAAATCCTCTATTAGCTAAGGTGGACTTAAAATTATCTTCTTAAATAAATATCATCCCATTTTCAATTGGGTGATGTAACCCTTGATTGTTGATAAAGATCCTTTTAGTTAGGTTGGGTACCACTCTAAAGTAGATTAGGACAATGACAACCCAGGACAATGGAACCATGAGATTTTGATCAAGCATGCTATCATTTTCTTAACCATCAACTTTAATTCAATAATGATGAATTTTATAAACTCTAAATCCATTTGTTGCTACTATACACTAAGTAATTAATGACCTAATGATTAGCCTTAATTGAAAGTTCTCTCTCAGCATTGAGAGGGGTATTTAATTATAGGTGCTTGTGCTTATAAGATGTCTAGAATTAGATCTAAGTCTCACAAAATGAAGGTGAAATGTCTAGGTAGTGCCTTATCTATTATTTCATCTTTTAAAAATTTGATCGACATTAATCGAACTCTTTTCATCGAGAGGTCAAACATGAATTTTTGGAGTCCACAGATTTCTGGTGACTCTATTGTAGACAAGTTTCTCCTTTCATCTTTGGCTAGTCAAATTTGAGCTATATTAGTAGTGGAGTATTATATGTTTGAAAATTTAAAGATAATTTTAAAAGTAAAATTAATTAAAATTTAATTGTAAAATGAAACTCTTAATAAACCAAAATATTTCTTAAGCATGGTTCAAGATTATTCAAGTATTTATATAAAACTTGTTCTTATGTTTAATTATATTCACTATGTTGCATCTTTGCATTTTGAAAGAGTGGGATAATATATCAATTATTGAATTCTAATCCCTATATTTCATTTGTGTAGAATAGATCTCTAAAACACCATGTTTATTGTGTAGCTAAGATGCGGAGCTAACATTTGTTTGTCCAAAGTTATTATTAACATCATAGATGTTTGAACTACCATCCAATTCGTTTATGTGGACTTCCCAGTGATTGCTACTATGGATATTGTCATGCCCACTCAAGATAATCATACATGACATGCATGCTTGCTCATACAACATAAGAGTTCTATTGAAACTATCACTATTGAGGCTCCTCAAAAGGATCTCTGTATTTGAAAGACTAGGATATTCTGAAGCTTCATCCATGAAAAGGACTATCACTAGGAAGAATATCTCAATAATTTTTATAAATACCACTGCTTTGCCAACTAAGCCTTTTGCACCAAAAAGGTATTATCAGCTTCCTCATTTGGAGGAAAATTGATAAGATAGAGAAGAAAAAGGAAGGATGAGTTGTGAGCTCAATTGCTCTCACCTAGGTCATCTATTGCATAACTACTCCTATAGTTAGAAGTGAGTATTTTTTGTTCTCTTAATAAGTTGAAAAATATAAAATAGGTGAAAAGAAATAGCTCTACTACTAATGTTAAGCACTCTTTTGGGGCTTAGCAGTAGTCAGCTTAAACCCTTCAGAAGAAATAATCTAAAACTTTGTTTGGTCGAGTACACGGAGTCTTGAAAGTTATTAAAGAAAATGACCTTATGAAGAAGAAGTATCAGAGGCCAATTATTAAAGAAGTCAAGAATTCTTCACTAAAGAAACTACCATAAGCTGTAGTGACTACTCAAGGTTGATCCAAGCAAGCACTACACAGTGAGCATCGAGGCATGACATCTAGATCATGTGTTTAAGAATCCACAGCCAAAAGGTCCTGATAAAAAGAAAAATAAATCTGAAGTTTAAAACCAAAAGCTCTCCGCCATCTTTATTGAGATGGGTATGAGTTTATTTTTTATGAAATAGATTGATATACATATTCAACCATATTTCCCTTAACATTATGTTAAGGTTTATTTATATCTAGCTTTCACTTCATATGAATACAAGTCTTTATAGTTAATTATTCCTCTTACATTAGTAAGAGGCACTCTCGATTAAAGTTGAAAATTAGTGGTGTGAATAATGTGTCATAAATGTTTGTCATTCAACTTAAAGTGTAATTGAGGGGTTGATGACATGCCTAATCAAGATCCCATGGTTCTGTCATTCTAGGCTGTCAAGGTCCCTAGTTTACTTACCCAAGAGAAATAGTTCTTAATTGATGAATCCTTATTAGTAGCCATGGGTTGCATCGTCCAAGATGTTCTTGTAGACTAGGGGTGGTATTTATCTAAAATGACAAATTTAAGTTAATCTTAACTAACATAAGGTTTTTTTTCTCATTAAATATATTCCATAATTCATGGTTCAAAGAGTAAAGTCATTGGGGAACATATAAGCTATTATCATGATTGAAATATAGTGGAGCTATACAAAAGCTAAGCCACCTGGTCAAATGATTGTGGTTGTATCCGTATTTCATGTGATGTCGTCTGGTGCTACACAAATAGAAGCCACAAGTCACTTCCTTACTGGTACGAGATTATTTGAGTATGAATATAGATATATTTACTTTGACATTAGCTTTTTTATAAGTAATGATTTTCTTAGATTGTCATCCTTGATAAATAATGATGGATGGGTGGATGATTATTTATTTTAAATTATTATCATTGATGAACTTCATTCAATTTGAACATATCCACTTTAGATGAATTTTACAATCAACATTAAAGAATAATTAGGTTTTGCTAACCCAACCCAATCATAAGACCCAACAGGAAATTAATCCACACAACATCCTTAGACATTTAATTAGGTTTTATAATTTTTTATTATAATAGTTTTTTTAATGAAGATGTGTTTTCTTTATTTCTATTCCATTGTATTTGTCATTACATAATGCTCCAAAATTTAAAATTATTTATGAATAAAAATTTTTGCTCAACATCAGAGCTTTGGTGCCTCGATGCTAATAAACTAGCACCTCGATGTTGTTAAGCTAAAAATGATTGATTTAGAAACTTGAGAGCTTAGCGCTATGCTATATCTATAGTGCCATAGTGTTGTGAGGTATAATTTGAATTATTCTATGAGTGTCATAATATTATAATTTGAGTGTAGAAATATAGTGCCTTGACGTTGGGGTACTAATGCCATGGCTCTATGAGATTCTCGACTAAGCTTAATTTCTCGAGGACTTAGCACCTCAGCATTATACTTGTAATGTTATGGTGCTATAAGCATGCCTTGGATTATGCTATAAACACCTTAATAATATTACTTTGGTTTCAATTTTAAGAACATAACCCCTTGGCATTGGGATGCCAGCACATGATGCTATGAGATGCCTACCTAAGCTTAATTTTCTTGAGGATATAGTGCCACATCACTACTTTACTAATATCTAAGATTTAAAATGTTAGCATCATAATGCTTTAGCAGTACTAGTTTTCATAATTTTCTTAATGCATTAACATTCTTCTCCCTTGTTTTGAATCTAAGATCGATGTAGGGAGGGCTTCATTTCATACCGGAACCAAGTTCAACAATGAGGATATATCACCTCGGCTTTGAAAGGATGGTACTGTGGCATCATATTAGAGATGAGGGACCTGAAAACTTAGCATGGCAATGCTGAAAGCCCTCATGCTAATAGAATTACATCTAAGCCCGAGCTTAGCATCATGGCGCCCAATTTTTGGTGCCTTGGTACTATAAACAAAGCATTCAAGATTCTCATTCCCAGGAATTTGGAGCCTTGGAATTGGGACTTAGTGTTGACATACAAGACTGAATGCTTGTGTTGAATTGAATTCTTAAAGATTTTAATGGATTTTTTATTATAAAAATTCGACCACACAATACCTTAGCAGTGCTAGATTTTCACATTTTTAGTGTGAACATAGTCTTCTCCCTTATTTCAGATCTAAGATCAGTGGAGAGAGGGTCTTATTCTTATGCTAGAACTAAGTTCAACGGTAGAGGTCTTCAACATTCAAGATTTTGAAAATTCTAAGTCTTAGGGAGTGTTCTTTTTTTTTTTTACTTTGGATCCAAAATCGATGGATAAGCTCTCTTCTATTTCTCACTAGATCTAAGATCAATGGTGAAAATTGAATTAAATTTAATTTTAGAGAAATAATTTCATAAAAGAAATATTATTCAAGAAATTTTTTATCTAGAATATATGGGAGATTTTCTTTACAGCGGGGGAAAGCATACCTATAGAAATCACAGATCACCAAGAATAATAACTTAGTAAGGAGACTAGAGAGAGTGAGTGGAAGAACAAAGAGAAGTCTTGGCTGGGGCAGGGGTGGGGGGATTGGTCTCTCACTTTTATCGATAAATTCCTCTAAAGAAATGGTTTTTTTTACTGCTGTAACTGTTCCTCCTCATCTCCCTTAGGCAATTATTATTACTGGAGCAAGGATAGTGGCTTTCTTGATTTTAAAATATTGAGGATTCGTGATAGTGCCTCGACACTGGTATTGTAGATCATAACACTGTGTTATTTATTCGGGTAACCTTTAGGGGTGGTTTGAGCTTCTAGATTTTTTAAGGCAGCAATAGTGCCAATGCATTGTGATCGCAGTGCCATGCCACATCTAGCTAGGATGTGTAAGTTTTATTATTTTTTACTCAATTTTTCATCATTCTTTTTTTAGATGAAAACAAAATTTTTCCCCAACAAATGTGTCATGTCGATTGGGCATTATGCATTAATTATTATTTTTCTTATTTATTTATTTATTTATGATTATATACAATAAATAATGAGAAGAGAAAATATATAATCTTTTGAAAAAATTTTAATCACTTTCATTGATCATGTATATGAGTGACATAAAACATCTAGTAATAAATGCTTAGACTAGATTTCTCTAATACAGACAAAGGATATATAAGCTTTATTGGCCATAGTAAACTATCTATTCCTAACTTCATGAAAATGCTGAAAGGTAGCTTCCTAATCATGTACTAATGTGGAAAGAAGCTGCTCAAATTTGGTCACCTTAGCATCTATCTATTAGTAGTCCTTCTTTATGGCTGTGATAGCCTATCTAACCATAGATATTTTTTTTCCAATAGATATTATCTTCTTATTTGTAATTCTTTCAATTCGGTAGATATGTCAAGGAGCTCAATCTGTACTTTAAATAGTTCTCTCTGATAGGATCTCCTCTGAGATTGTTCTCTAAGTCTTGATGAACTAAAGAGACTTGATATGAAATGGCATTGAGTGAGGTCCTTGCAATTGTGATTATATTATACAAGACTTTTTGATAAATACTGTGTGATGAGAATATCCTAAACTCAACATCTTTGCACAGGGCTAATCAAAGTTAAAGCTCTTCTGCTTTAAGTACCAAGGCGGTAGCACAATCTAATAAAGAGTTTGCTTCCATACAGAAGCTAGAAAGCTCAGGTAAGATTTTTGGATCAACACTTAGAAGTAAATGGTGTAATTCCATCACTATATGGCATAGCCTCTTTAAAGAGCTACAATGTAATGAATCTGAAGGCCTATGGTGTATCTTGGAGATGAAGCATGAGATCTCCAAACTAGATAGCCTCTAAGATGTATCTTTCAAACTAAGAATATGATGTCTTTTTGCACTAGAATTAATATTTGAGGAATCATTTTGAGTGGTTGTCATTATCACCCAAGTCGAATCTGACAAGAGCAGCTCATGGATAATCATTGGAGTGCTAGATATTTCTGTGTGTGGGCCTTCTTCAACATGCATATGCTTGCTACTAATAGGTTAAGTAGACACTGTGGAAGCAACACTAGTGTTTGTCCATAATACTAGTGTGACATCACTATCCATCTACCTTGTGGGTGACTTAGCTACTAGTGGTGGGACAAGAATATAAGTAGGCTCATCTATCCATGTTACTCCCATATCATGATCAGCTATTATGAGGCTATGAATATCTCTATCATCTATCTTCTAAACTGATGAAGCCTTTCATCATTTCCTACTACTATTTAGTTCCCAGAGCCCTTCTCGAGTTCCTAGCCCCTCCATCATCGACAATGTCCAAACTAAGTCAAACAGAGCACTCCTTCTGTCTAACCTCCTCAAAACTCAACCCCACATGAACTACCTCTTCCCACATATTTACTAACCTCCATTAAAATGAAACGAACCATCCCCCAAGCAATTCAATCACCAAAGGCACCTTCCAGACCAACTTCAGTGAGTTCTTCGATGGTGCTTGCTCCATAGAGCAAGCGGAGGGAGGCATCACGTGGGCTTCTCAACAGAGCTTCACCTTATCAAGGTGAAGCTACCTTGGTCAGTTCGTCGTTGGTCTTGAGCTCTGATGAGGTACTATTCCTTCAAATGAGATTTCTCATTTTTTTAAGCATTTTCAAAGAGAATGTGAATGTCATGTGAATCTAACTGTTAGAACTCTTAAGATCATCTTCATGAAGGTGTGGGATCAATCTCGAAGTCTATTCGAGCTCCGGTGAGATCAAATTGGGCGAAGGATGGCGGTATCCGTCTTCCATCGTGCGGGAGACAATAGATCATCCTCCATCCATTCTGCATGATTGCAATGGTACGCTATAATCTTTTGATTAAATTAATTCAATTTATTCCCTTACAAACCACAGGTTTAATCCCCGCCATTCGATCATAGATGGGACGGCGGGGATGAAACCGCGTCCACCACCGCCACATAGATGCCACGTAGGACAAGTTTAAATAACCAATCCTATGGCTTCATAAAAAGCACGCCATGTCAGCGCTCTGCATAGTGCCGATGGGATTAGGCTTAATTAATCTATTTTAATGGCTGAAACTTTGGAAAATCATAACTAATTATAGAAAAAATAAAAAAAATACAAATAAATACTAATTTTAAAGGTAATTCAGAGGAGAATTAATTAAAATTATTTTCATTTGGTTTTGAATGGTAATTAAAGCTTAATTAAGATTTAAATGTAAACTTAATTAGCTTAATTAAACCTTAATTACTTGGTAATTAATTCTAAACTATGTGTGTTGGTTTAATGGGATGACCTCTGCCTCCCATGATTTTATTGAAATTTATTGCCTAGTAATTAGAGAAAATTGATGATTCAAACCTTAATTACTCTTTTTAATTAATTAAATGATTAATTAACATTTAAAGCAGCGAGGAATTAATTAATTAAAACTTGTTAATCACTTTTTTATAGTGAATGTATGAGGGAATGGGATTAAGACCCCATCCCTAGTCTCTTTTCCATGTCCATTTCATTTCAAGCGAATTAATTAAGATGGTAATTAATAAAGTGATTAATTGTTCAATTAAGTGGCCAAAATTGAATCAAATTAAAGATGCAAATCACATTAGATAATTAAAATGAAATTAAGGGTTCCTTTTTATGTGTTTAATAACATATAGACCCTTAATAAAATTATGATTAACCTATAAGTGTGAGAAAATCATAAGAGTACTTAATTAAGTTCTTTAATTTAATTAATCTTTAATCATGAGCCAAGTGCCTTAAGTCCTTTAGGAGCATTGCAACTTTACTTTTCTCACATGTTCATTTCATTTGTGGCTCATTATTAAATGATTAATCAAATTAAAGAAATATAGGAAAGGGTAATTAAGTGATTTAATTAATATTTCAACTTAATTAATTCATAAAATTCATTTAATTATTTTGCCTTGAACTGATTAAGATTACCAATAGGGGAATGGGGTTAAAATAACAAATAATTTCTCTCATCTTTAAATCAGCTCAAATCTAAAATCAAATTAATAATAAGATTTGGTATTCTTTAAATAATTCTATTTGATGTGATTGTCCTTAGAAATTAGTTTAGTTGAATGAACCTTATGTTTACATTTAGTCATTCCTTTTTAATCACTTCTGGATGTTGCATGGCATATGAATTCATACATTTTTTTCAAATTTAAGTGAATCAAATGAATGTTACTTATGCAAGTTTGCATGTGTTGATTTTACTTAATTATATGTGTAGCTATTATAACTAATCAATTCAAATGTACTTTCAAAGTTTATAAATTGATAATAACATATGTGGAAATGATAGTTATGAATACACATAGGGGTTGCATGTGCTTATAGCTTAAATATATGAATGTGAAACTCTTTTTCTTTTATTCATATATAGATGCACACAAGTTTGATTAATAATGGGTATATAATCTGGACATCTCGGGAATATGAGCCTTTAAGTAGCCCCAAGGAGGTTATTTGATTACCTCACTTCCTTGGTTCAACAACGACATGTACCCATTTAATTTCATTCCAATGTATTTTTGTATTAGAATTTGGATAGGGCTTTAATTCACATACACAAGTAATTCAATTAAACAAACTATGAGCTTTGCATGATTTTCATTCTTACAATTATATGTATATTTATATGTACTTAAGAATAGAAAGTATATAGTTTGGACATCCCGAGAATACGAGGCTTTAAGTAGCTCCAAAGAAAGTCATTTGATTACCTCACTTCCTTGGATTAATAACGGTGTGTGCTTACTTAACTTTTATACATATATATGTGTATTTGATTAAAGGATGAAAATTCCCTTTTCTACTAAAAATACATGCATCCATGATAATCTAAGTCATTAAAATACATTACATATAAATTAGTGTTCTCTTTCTTATGATTTATATATAGATTTGCATGGGTTTGAATAATAATAGGTATATAGTCTAGACATCTCAGGAATATGAGATTTTAAGTAGCCCCAATGAGGTTATTTGATTACCTCACTTTCCCCGTTTAGCAACGACATGTACTCATTTAATTTCTTTCATATATATATATATATATATATATATATATATATATATATGTATTAGAATTTGGATAGAGCTTTAATTTACATATACAAATAATCCAATCAAGTAAAATATAACTTTCAAAGATATGCATCCATCATCATTTAAGTAAGTCAAAATATATTGCATATATATATATATATATATATATATATATATATATATATATATATATATATATATATATATATATATATCTAGTATTAAAGTCATATGCATGTTATATGTGATGTAAAGGAATGATTTGATATATGTCATGTGATAGTAATTCAACCATATTAATCTTAAGATGCTTTTCATATTGAATCAAATTATTTGAGGATAATCTGAACTTAGGATTAATAAAAGAATACTTAATAAGTCATTCACTAAATAGAGCTAAGTCATCAAAATATTCTTTAAAAATGCCTTAAAGTAGGAATGGAGGAGGATAATCCTCTTGCCTCTCTCTATAACACTTAGATGCTAAGTGTAATTCAAATAAAATCAAGTAAAACATACATCAAAATTTACAAATTAACTAAATAACTTGAAATGAAACCAACCTTTATGATAAATTAAATTTTTCTACACTTAGAAAAGCATAACTTTAATGCTTAGTTAAGACATACCATACAAAGCATTTGCACACACATTAGAACTAAGTCACCACTTCTAGCTCTAAGTTAGGATGGTGTATGTTATGATATATATTTTATTTTGTGATGCAATATTTTAGCCTGGATGTTAGGTGTATGCTTCATTGATTGGATGTTAGGTCACTTTTAGCCTAGTCATGTCTTTCGTAAAATATTATGCTTAAAGGGTTGTCTAAAAATAAATATAAATGTTCTCTTTGCAGGCTGCTTAAACTATTAAGCATAATCAAAGTTAGGATAGGTGGGCTTGGTTACCCATGTTCAAGGTGCTAAGCCCAAATTATGAAGATAATTGCTTGGGATTTTATATGTGTTTAGCTAACCTCTATTTGTAGGTGTAGTTATATTTACTTTTCTTATATAAATGTAATTTTGGAAGATAAGGATGGGTAGTGACTAGAAGGCTTAATCCTCGGACACTCTGTGATGCCTTTAGAGCACAATCAAATCAAAATGAAAGAGAAGGAGGTTATGAAGAAGTGAAGAATGAAGATGCCTATAGCATATATTCATTCTAATTATAAAATTATTCTTTCATATTCCGGGTTGTATAAGGGCAGAGCCCGGCTACCCATCTTTTCTTTTTTTAGGATGTATGGAAGTACCCGACCGCACCGACCTCTTATTCTTTTATGGTACTCTATAAAATTGATTGATGATTTATTTAGTTTGCATAATAGGATTGCCTCCTCTTTATATTTTCTTAATGTTTAGTGTTTTAATGTGTGGCCTGGATGCGGTAGGCTCTTAGGATAAAATAAATTTTCTATCCAACTAACAACTCATAATTAAAATTTTAAATAATTCATAACCTTACTATAAAGCCTAGGCTATAATCAAGATAATTAAAAGTCTTAATAACCCCTTAGTTGTAAGTTGTATGTCTCACATCATGCATGCATCTTCTATCACTCTTGCTAAAAATGAGGGCCTCCATCCTTACACTATAGGGATCGCTTGACTTATGAGAGCAACCCCTTCTGACAGAGCTTCACCCTCTCTCTCTCTCTCTCTCTCTTTTGATTTAGCCAACAATCAACTTTCATTGTGCATTTTGGCATAAAGAAATCCTAAGCCTTTGTCCAAATGAATGAGTCAAAATGAAATAAAATTTGAAATGATTTTTCACTTGTATATTAAGTCATATGTTCATATCACTCATGCTCTAGTCTCTTAGAGAGTGAGTTTAGGATTTTAGTCTCTTTTCAATTAAATAACAAACCTAACCATCTTGAAATTTCAAAAGACTGGACTACATGGATTTAAAACATAGGTGGTGTTAGTGGGCGGCCACTCCAGCGATTGTAAGTCTAGAAGAGTCAGGCAAGTTTACTCTCTCTTGTGGAAGTAAACTATTATGTCTCTTTTTGCTTAGATTTAGGTCACACTTTTAGCTTGTGCTAAAGCTCCCTAGATTTAGAATCCAAGGTTACTATTTTCCTTTGGGATACAAGCATAAATCCTCACTTATTAAGTATTTCCATAATCTTGTATTGATGGATTACAAGCCCTAGCAATCTAATAAAATTTCAACTAAAATGAAATAAATCTTCTCATTTTCAAACATATAAAGCCTCACCATAGGATAGGTTGGAATGCTCATTAATCTTCCTAGTATCATGAGAATTACCTACTCATATTCCTTTGGATTCCAAAATTAAGTCTTTCCAATTGAATAATCACATTTGATTTTCCAAAATAACCAATCCTTTGATAGTCTTAATCTTGAAATCTTTTGGAGACAGTAATTGATTACATTAATCGAGAGTTTTCTTAGAAAATTTCATTTTCTAGGATGTAATTAATTATGGAGGCTTGCCTCCACATAGAACTTAAGAACCCGACTTAAAATAAACCCTACTTTACTTTTTCATGTAAAGTAGGGGAAAGATCTTTCATATATACGAAGACCCATCATGCCTTAAGAGTCCTTATTATATGATTAGGTCCATTGTAGAGTGATATTTCTATCTTTCAAGTTAGTATATCATACATTGATGTTGTACCTGATCACTTCAACAAGTATCCCGTACGATCTATGTGGTGTCCACCCAAACACATCTGAAAATAAACACCACAGACTCATTACAACATTTATAACCACTAATATGTTTCATAAGTTATAATCATTTATATTACTAGTTGTATTAAAAGCTAGTATAATTCTCTCCCTAAAAATTGTATCACAGAAATACAGCTCGCCATCTTGAATGAAAAACTTCTTTGACCTCACATAAGATTGACTGTCTCTTCTTTTTCTTCCAATTGCTAGTGCCTCGTTGATCACCATCCCCTTCTAGAATTCTATAATTAGACCTAGATCATGCAAACCTATCCTAAGTTCAACTTTTGATCAACCCCTTGTCCTTTTAGCTACCACCATTGTAGCCTCTTTATCATTCCCTTTCATTTCCACTTGCCTCCCATCTTTTTTGTTATTTATATCACAATGTTGAAAACCCTAAGCTACTAATACCTTCATAAGTGATCCTCTCTAAGCCATTGATAGCCCATTCACAAGAGATTCCCAATGCTAATCATAGCCCATAGCTTTGTTGATCGACTGACTCATCCCTTATTCCTGCCAAACTTGAAACTTCATGCTTTGGCCGCCATTTCACATGTGAGTTATGATGGATTTTGGTAGGCAATACTTCATAAATAGATTATAATTACATAAAAAATAATTACAACATAATTTTTCATTTGAGTTGATATTACTACTACATAATGATGTAATGATTTTGAATTATAACAAAGTTGTATTAAATATGATTTAACCTAAAATAATAGGTAAAATGGATTAAATAGTTTTTGGTTAAGGTTAATGATGATGAGGGAGGCTAATATATAGAGAGTTAGTCATATTTCTCAAAGAAGCTAATTTAAATTTTATGATATGTTCATATGTACATGTGGGTATATTGCATAATTTTAAAGAAATCTTAAAACCAACCAAATTTTTAAATTGGATCGGTTTTAAATTTTATTTTGGATTTTATTTAATTTTAGCTAATTTGGTTTGGATTATGGATTGGATTTAAAATTTGTAATATTAAAACCGAAAATGATTTACAACGACGATAGTAGGGAGACTGAGGAAGGCCTTTTCCTCTCGTCTGCTCGTGCAAAAAAAACCGATTAGTGACTAGGCGAAAGGGCAATACATTCAATGCCAAATGGCGAGAGTTCTGGTATTTCTTATTTGTGAGTGTCTTCCACTCGTTTCTAGAAATTCCATGATGAAGACTAGCTATTGATCCTTCACTATCTTTCCGTTATTTTTTGGAGGTAAGCTTGTTGTTTGTACTTCTCATGTGCTTTGTGGTCAGGACTAGACAAATGTACGTAAAAATAGATTTATTTATTTATTTTGAAGGATGATGGCTGCTTGTAGCTTTGATTTTAATTATTACTTTTGATGGAAGAAGTTTGATTTTTATCCATAACATATCTTTTGATATTATGTTCTTGAAAGCTTGAATGGGTTGGGATATCAAATGTGTCTTAATGAATTTTGCTTTCATTGGTTTGAGGAAAGATACTCTCGTTTGTTGATAAAAAAGAGTTATCTATTTTTACAGTCTATGTCTTGGCCTCTATAATTTAGCTTTTTTCCTAAATTTTTCTTCCTTTAGGACAATAATTTATCGTGTTGCTGAAATAAAGAACTTTATGATTCTGGTGTGTGATCATTTTTCATAGTACAACAAAATTTGGAGGTTCATTTCTATGAATTAGGTGTTGTCAATAACCATGAGTCTAAACCATGGAAGGTCTTTTCATGGAGTTCCTTTATATTTTCAGCTGGAAGTTAAATGTGGTTCTAGTCAATAAAAATGAAGGTGACATGCATTTCACTATCTTCATTCTCCTTGGTAGTCTTCTTATTTCTCACTTGTTTATCTCTCCATTCTTTGATCGTATTTTTACCTTGCTGGTGTGGATACATGCTCTTCCTTCCATTTAATTATATGAACAAAATTTTAATAAAAGACTAATTAATAGTTTAATGATAGATGTTCTTCAACCTATGAAAATTCAAATGACTAGTTATTTGAAATGAAAACATCTATTCTGATTAAAAACATTTCATCATAATTTACTTTAATCACCAAAATTTAGGTTTTAATTATTTTCGGTTTTAAACCAACCAAAATCGAACTTTTTTGGATTGGATTGGTTATTATATTAAATTTTATTGATTGATTTTATTATGAATTTCAAACCGAATTAATTAAAAAACCGTCTAATCATCAATACACATTGGGTGATATTAAAGACAAATTTGATCATTAATATAAGGCTTACCTCAATTTAAAAGAAGAGTCCAACATTAATTATAATTAATCGATTGGCCACTAAGTGTCTTATTTAGATCTAACATAAAAATGTCAAAATATAAAGTTTGAGAAATTAAAAATAAAATAAAATTTCTAAGAAAAATAAATATATTATATAATAGTTGTAGACAAATAACGATCTGATTTGGATGTGAACTGAATAAACAATTTTCCTCATAGATTTTGATAATCTTTGCTCGATCAAGATGACTTGTAGTTCAAGAACTAAAAATCACAAGTCACATATTTCAATAATAAGTTGCAAAAGACGGCTAAAAAATATGGATTAATAGAAAATGAAAATAGAAGAAACTAGCTATATCATCAAACCCCTACTACTGTTATTTGTATTAAAATATATTGTTAGGTTTTAAGTTTGTACCTTATTTGTATAATAGTTAATCCCAGTCTAAATGTTAGGGGGATAGAAAAAAATTTCTTTTGCAAAAGAATTAAAGTAAATTGATTTGAAACTTTTAAAATTACTTCAGTTCATTAAAAATCAATTTTTAATAAATTCATAATTAAGATAATGCGATTCCAAATGATAGACTTAGTAATATAAAAAATGTTTGCAGTAAAATTTAAATAGACTTAAATTAGCACTTAAACCATGATTAGATACTTTGAGGTAATTTGAAGTTTTAATATTTAAAGTCTAAATTGGCATCTTATCGAAATAGTTGCCAGCTTCTAAAAATTTCTAAGTATAGTTATATCCATCCACAATGCATTTAGTTGAATTTTCATTATGAAGAAATATGAGTTGGGTGAAGATTTTTAAGCTTTATAAGTGAAAGTCAACATCAATCATTAGCTAGCATCAACACATTCATCATTGCTCGACTGCGGGCATCGATCCCAATCAATGCTCATCAGTATCATCACCTAAATTTTTTAAATTATCTAAATATTAAAATTTATAATAGAAGTTCAACACATATTTTTATACTTTTTTATAAATTCTAATAATTTAATCATAACATATGCAAATATGTGAATTCAACCATTCATAAAATAAAAAAATTAAAAAAAAAGAAGATAAATTATCAATATATAAAAGTTAGGCGGTTGGTAGGTAAAATTCCAAATAATGAACCTTGAAAGATTGTGAAAGTTCAATTTATCCATCATGCAACATTTAGTTATTCAGAATGGTAAGAAAAAAAAATAATTTAATGTTATCATATATCCTATCTTAATCTAATTTTTTTTTAAAAAAATCAATTACAATTCTATTCCTTTTATCCAACCAATTTCTAACACTGTTTATCTCCACTCATTAAACTCTTTCATATTTAAAAAAAAAAACACTACAAAAGAGGCCAACAATAAATAAAAAATAAAAAAAATACTATGATTAGAATATAACGAATGAAATTCAACAAATTTTTTCTTGTTCACTTTATGCAATACATTTCATGTACTTCACTTTTTTCATAACCATTACTTCATGAATAGTTGAAGCGGATCGTTCATCTTAAAACATAAATTCTATTTTTTTTTATTCATATAGTACATTCAAAATTCAATAATTTCATAAATGCTTTTAGTACTCTTTAAAACTAATTGCTACATTTTTAAAATCTATATAATATATCAGTTTGGTGTAATGCTTTTATTTCTATCATCAATTAAAAGTTGAGATTCTAGAATTAAAGTTATAGGGGACAAAAAGATATCGATGGCCAAACTTTAAAGTTATAGGGGACAAAAAGATATCTATGGCCAAACTTTGTTAAACAACATCACAAATTTTCATTTTGAATTTATTAAAAATTTATGAATTTCTATATAAATTTTTGTGACTAAGACTCATTTAAGGTGGTGATCTGATGTGGTGCGATGCGAAAATATACAGAAGGTGAGATTTTTGTAACTATATTGTAAGCACATTTTGAAAAATTGTATTGAAATGATGTGTTTTCATATCTCTATAGATAGAGTTTGATGACTACTAAAATTATAATTTTTTAAAATAAAAAAATTGTAATACTCATAATTGCTATAACTGCCTGAAATAGATTTTAAATTTGCTACTATCAGTGATGTTGCAAATAAAATACCTTTCTTAGTGATGGCTTCTTTTGAGGAAAGAGATTAAGTTATTATTTTTTTCATCTTTAATCTTTTTCATATTGATTCTTTATATTGCTGTTGGACTTTCTCTCTTCTAAAAAAGTCATGGTTTCTAACATTTGGAAGGAGTGACATAAAAAGACTGTATAACCTGCCCTTCTACAGCTCAGAGATGATTCTTCCTAAACCATTTATTTAACTTTTAGACCCGAGTTCTCCCAAGTAGAAATATTGTAGATAACTGACCTGAAATTATAAGCAGACCACTACAATCTAAATGAAGTCCTTTTCTTTGCAATAACTTTTATTTTAATTTTATTATATTTATATTTTAATTTAAAATAAAATACATTTGTAATAATAGTTATTTTTTAAAAACGTTGAGATATTATTTTGATTGTTTTAAAATTATGCGATTTATTTTTATAAATAAAAATAAAAAATAATTAAAATAAACTATATATTTATTTATTTAAAAATATATAAAAATAAAATATAGCATATGAAATAAAATTAATTCCTAATTGGGACTTGGTTATTATATGTTTTTTTTTTGACAAGTTTTTATGCCACTTTGCTGATCGACTAATTATATTTTTAAATTTTGAATTATATTTAGCCTTATGAGAGTTCTACCAATGAGAGTTCCACTGGACTAATATTCTTAAAAAAAAAAAAAAAAAAAAAAAAAAAACAGAGTGACGCAGCATCTTTCCTATTACAAGCTGCAAAAAAATCTTTCCAGTTTGCTTTATATATTAAATAGACAGTACAATAGAAAGAAAAAAAAAATTATAAATCATATGGAGGAGAAAATATTACGTGCAGAGTCGACGTAGCTTTACGTTCGGACTCCAATAGCAAAGTAATACCTGTCCATTATTAAAAAATGTATTTTTTCACTTAACAAATACTGATATGATGCTTAATACGCATTTACGTTACTCGACCCAATCCGTTCAAACTGAGGAGAAAATATTACTGTCATTCCATATTCTTCTGACATACCGGTTAGGATTTCGGAAATTATTCTCAGACCGCTCTCCCCGTGCTCGACCTTCCCCTGAGATTTGCTAAATTGGGCATTAAAATTGAGGTATTATAGCAAGATGAGGTATTCTTCTGCATTCTTAAATTGTAATAATTTAGTTTTCATTTGTTCTCATAGTGGAATAGGAGAACATTTGGAACATTTGAGTTCTTTAAAGGAGCATATTTTCCGGTATTTGCAGATATTTTGATGTGTACTCATTCTCGATATTACGTTATTTTAAATTTTGAACTGTGGGGTTTGTCATATATTTAGTATATCCCATTGTAGGATGTTTGGTGCTATTTCATGAAGGATTTGATGAAATTTGGGGCCCGTTTGGATATAATATGTTCAGTCGATAGCATTATAATTTGTTTAGGGTTGCTTGATGGTTGTTTGCTTTAGGTTTGCATGTGTACTCTCCGTATTCTAAGAAGATTACAGCCTATTTTGTCATATTTTTTTAAGATTGTTGACACTGTTTGGATATAATATGTTCAGTATATGGCATTACAAGCAGATTGAATGGTTATTGGTTGGTTTATAGGGCTATTTTGCATATGTACTCTCTGTACTCTCTTGAGAGTACACCCCATTTTGTTATTTTTTTCCAGCTTTTAAATCATATTTGTAAAGAATATGTTTATTAGATTCCACTAGAAGCAATTTGGAGGCTATTTGGTTGATTTTTAGGAGAGATTTGCATCTGTACTCTTTGTACTCTCATGAGAGTACATAATATTTTGTCATTTTTTGTCAAATTTTTTGGCCTGTTTGGAGAGAATATATTTATTATATTCCATTAGAAGTAATTTGGAGTGATTGGTGGTTTTGTGTTTTGCATTTCCTCTATACTCTCATGAGAGTGATTATTTTTTTTTTTTGTCGATTTTTTGTTTTGGAGAGAATAAGTTTATTAGATTATTAAGTAATTTGGAGGATGATTGGTTAGTTTTAGAGATATTTGCATCTGTACTCTGTACTCTCATGAGAGTACATAACATTTTGTCATTTTTTATCAAATTTTTTGGCCGATTTGGTAAGAATATGTTTATTACATTCCATTAGAAGTAATTTGGAGGTTGTTTGGTTGGTTTTGGGAGAAGATTGATATTTGTACTCATGAGAGTACAATTTATTTTGTCATTTTCTATCAGATTTTTTATCTTGTTTGGAGAGAATAAGTTTATTACATTCCATTAGAAGAAATTTGGAGGCTGAGAGGTTAGTTTTTAGAGGAGATTTACATCTGCATTCTCTCATTCATATATTAACATATTATTTTTTAATTTTGTCATATTTTTGGCATGTTTGAGAGTATATGTTATTACATTCATTAGAAGTAATTTGGAAGCTAATTGGTTAGTTTTAGGAGTATTTTGCATGTACTCTCACTATAATGAGAGTCGATTATTTTTCAATTTTTGTTAGATTTTTTAGCCATTTTGGAGAGAATAAGTTTATTATATTACATTAGAAGCAATTTGGAGGATGATTGGTTAGTTTTTAGGAGAGATTTGTATTTGTACTCTATACTCTCATGAGAGTACAGAACATTTTGTCATTTTCTATCATATTTTTGGCATGTTTGGTGAGAATATGCTTATTATATTCATTAGAAGTAATTTGGAGCTGTTTGGTTGATTTTGGGGGCAGATTGGCATTTGTACTCTCTGTACTCTCATAAGAGTACAAATTATTTTCTCAATTTCTATCAGATTGTTTGGCCTGTTTGGAGAGAATAAGTTTATTACATTCCATTATAAGCAATTTGGAGGCTGAGTGGTTAATTTTTAGGGGAGATTTGCATCTGTACTCTCATGAGAGTATAGATTATTTTTTCAATTTATCGATTTTTTGCTTTGGGAGAGTATGTTTATTACATTCCATTATGCAATTTGACATTTGGTTAATTTTAGATTTTGCATATGTACTCTCTGTACTCTCATGAAAGTATATATTATTTTTTCAATTTATATCAAATTTTTTGGCCTGTTTGGAGAGAATAAGTTTATTACATTCCATTAGAAGTAATTTGGAAGATGATTGGTTGATTTTTAAGAGAGATTTGCATCTGTACTCTCTATACTCTCATGAGAGTACAAACCATTTTGTCATTTTCTATCAGATTTTTTGGCCTGTTTCGTGAAAATATGTTTATTACATTCCATTAGAAGTAATTTGGAGGCTATTTGGTTGATTTTTAGGGGTGTTTTACATCTGTACTCTCTGTGCTCTCTTGAGAGTATAGATTATTTTTTCAATTTATATCAAATTTTTGGGCCTTTTAGGAGAGAATATGTTTATTACATTCCACTAGAAGTAATTTGGAGGCTGTTTGGTTAGTTTTGAGAGTAGATTTGCATTTGTATTCTCTCATACTCTCATGAGAGTATATTATTTTTCAATTCATATTTTTTTTTGTTTGCTTGAGAGTATATGTTTATTACATTCCACTAGAAGTAATTTGGAGGCAGATTGGTTAGTTTTTTAGGTTTTGCATTTGTACTCTCTTGAGAGTACAAATTATTTTTTGAATATCTATCAGATTTTTTGGCCTGTTTGGAGAGAATATATTTATTACATTCCACTAGATGCAATTTGGAGGATGTTTGGTTTTTCAGATTTGTATGTACTCTATACTCTCATGAGTATAGATTATTTTTCAATTTTGTAAGATATTTTGGCTGTTTGGAGAGTATATGTTTATTACATTTCATTAGAAGTAATTTGGAGTGATTAGTTAGTTTGGGGTATTTTGATTTGTACTCTCTGACTCTTGAAAGTACATATTATTTTTTTCAATTTTTTGTCAAATTTTTTTTTTTTGGAGAATATGTTTATTACATTCCATGAAGCAATTTGGAGGCTATTTGGTTGGTTTTGGGGGCGATTGCATTTGTACTCTCATGAGAGTACATTATTTTTTTTCAATTCTCAAAATTTTTGGCAGAGTGTATGTTTATTACATTCCACTGAAGCATTTGAGGTGATTGTTTAGGGAGATTGCATATGTACTTTTCATATATATTATTTTTTCATGTAGATTTTTTTGGCCTGTTGGATATAATATGTTTATTACATTCATTAGAAGTAATTTGGAGGTTTTGTATTTGTACTCTTATACTCATGAGAGTACATATTTTTTTTGAATTCATTTTTTTGGCCTGTTGAGAGAATATGTTTATTACATTCCATTAGAAGCAATTTGGAGGTCGAGTGGTTGGTTTTAAGAGAGATTTATATGTACTCTTCTCTCATAAGAGTGATTATTTTTTCAATTTCGATTTTTTGGCCTGTTTGGAGAGAACATGTTTAATACATTCCATTAGAAGCAATTTGGAGGCTGAGTGGTTAGTTTTTATGGGAGATTTACATATGTACTCTTTGTACTCTCATAAGAGTACAGATTAGTTTCACATTTTGTCCAATATTTTTGGCCTATTTGGAAAAGATATATTTATTACATACTATTTGAAACAATTTGGAGGTTGATGGGTAGTTTTTTTAGCAGATTTGCATGTGTACTCTCTTGAGAGTACAGACCATTTTCATAATTTTTTCTGAATTTTTTTGCCTATTTAGAGAAAATATGTTTGCTACATAGCAGTTGAAGCAATTTGGAGGCTGATGGTGGGTTTTTTGAGCTTTCATGTATACTCAGTACTCATGAGAGTACATATTTTCTCAATTTTTTCACTATCCTATTTTAGTGGTCGCTTTTTTTGTCTACTCTTTGGGCCTCCATTGTGCTGATAAAAATCTCATTAATTGAATTTTCATTTTGAAGTTTAACATGTTTGGGAAAAGGATAACTTCCAGATGCAGGTCTACCACCATTAGAGCGGTGCTCGATAATATCTCAACACGCTTTACTGATGAAGTTATTAACATTTTAAGGAGGCTTCATTTGCATCAATTTATTAGACTACATGGAATTCAAGAAGACTGCATCACTTCAATCCTTTTGGGATATGAGAAGCAAGCATTCTTTTGGTGGCCAATGCATTCCTTTCACCCCAATGAAGTTGCATTAATTGTAGGGATGCCAAACATAGGGGAGAAGGTCATATGGCAGAAATCCCTACTGTCGAAGTTTAGCTCAATAGACTTTAAGAATAAACTTGAGGATTTAGATCGCTCCTTAACTGCGGCATAGTTTGTGTAGTTGTACATACATTTTTTACTTTTAAATCTTTTTTTTGTATATCACAACTACAGAGTGATGTCAAAATTGGTTGCCTATGCGATGACTTAGACAAATTTGCTGAGTACAATTGGGTAGAGGCCATTTAGGCCTTTCTGGTTTTACAATTTGATGGTATTACATCAAAGATTTGGACACAGAAGGCACCCGGTACATAAGTGGCTTCGTCACTCTTCTAATGGTACGCTCCACATCTTCAAATATGTATTATTTGATGCATTGAAGTTAGCTTAAATTTTCATTGTAGATCTGGGCAGTGGAGCACATAGCCATCATAAGGCCGTCATTTCCTTCTGCAAAGCCACGTATGTTATGATGGCCAAAAATAAAGTTTGTAGATGACTCCTTCACTGGTTTGGAAGGTCACCAGGTAACACAAAATAGTTTCACTTTATTTACATTAGAATGTATTCATTCTTATTGTAAAGCATCATATTTTTTATCGTAATGCGTCCTTTCATTGAGGACATATCAAGAGGAGACTTGGCTCTTGAAACATTGCCCTAACTCAGATAACCCATGAGGATAGAGTCTCATTCTTAGTCCAATGAGTACAGCCCTCACTGAATCTCCATATGTCTCTCTTCAATATTCTCCCCCTACTAGTGTATCTATCCTGTCCTCTGCTAGTACCCATTTAGAAAGCTCTGCGGTAGAGAGGATACTTGTAGGTTTCAGACCACTGAGAGAGAGAGTATCATCTTTTGAAGCATCAATGACTGAGAGAATGAATGGAATTGATTTAGGTAGCTATTGAGGCGGGTTGAAGCAGTGGGTCCCAAGATCCCCAGCATGGAAGCTCCGGAGGCACCATGGGAATGTCTTGAGGAAGTTATCACAGGGGCAGCACCTATGGAGGCTACCACAGGTGCATCCCTTATGGAGGCTACCATAGGGGAGGGTCCTATGGAGGCTACCACAATGGCTTCGCCTGTGGTAGAGGCTGCCATAGGGGAGGCTCCTATGGAGGCTACCAGAGGGGCTTCCCTTATGGAGACTTCCACTGGAGAAGCCCCTATGGAGGCTTCCACTGGGGAACCCCTGTTGAGGCCACCATAGGGGAAGCTCCTGTGGAGGCTTCAAGCACATGAAGATGTTGTGCACTTTACTGAAACATTGAGCGTGGTGTGAAGGCTCGACAGATGAGGAAGAGGAAAGCTATATCTTTCCCCTTCACACTCACATACAGGAAGTCATGGTGCAGAATAACTCCTATTGTAGCCTCCACATAGGATGAGCAAACGGCAGAAGAGGTATTGTTTTACTTTCTTTTTAATTTAACCTAATAGTAGCTGATTTTAGTAAAATTTTTTGTAGGTTTGCAAAGATGCTCCAATATCAATTGCTGAACCACTGCCTGCTGTCATGGTGGTTGAGGATCATCAGTCGGAGGTATGCATCAACTTAGCAGTTCGAGCCTTACTTCATAGTGAATCTAGCTCTTCATCACTAATTACCTTGCAGCAAGCTGAGGCACATCATATCATGGAGTTTTCATCAAGAGATGTCCTGCCCAAGCCAATGTTGTAGCTCATCGACATCTCTTACTTTCAATTCAAGGAGAAGTAAGTCATTTGTCATTCAACTCTTTCTGTATACATAAAATCACCTATTCATTTAATTAGACTGACATTCTATATTTCATATTCGTGGATGATAGCATTTTACTGGAAATATCATCATTTCAGGAGGCCATTGACGAGTCATGTATTATTCGATGCACACGAATTCCTTCGCTTTTTACTAGCCAAGAAGTATTCGCTATGTCCTGGGCTATATGTCCCCTATTTATATGTTTCATGCCTGCACTGGGTAAGTTACTGCATAGAACTTTGGGTAATACGATCCTTTCCTAGTTTAGATTGTTAGAAGCCACTAATTATAAAATTTGTCTTCACTTCTTGCAGAGTTATGCTAAATATGGCCTACAAAAGGAAAGCAAAATGTTCATCCAGCATGTCACTGTAGATAGTGTATCAAAGGTTGAGCTACTTTTACTTCCATAAATAATCGACCGACACTTGGTGCATATAAGCAAGTATGGTATTTTTTATGATTCATTGCCAAACCTAACTCATAAGGCCACTCTTCCTCGACAAAGATTTCATTTCGCTATGTTGCATATTTTGTGCCTACTTATTGATTATATTTCTTACTATTTAGATCAAATTACTTATCAAGATGCCTTTTGAGATCCCACAAATGGCCAATCAATGATGAGTGGGCTACTGTCAAGAGAATGAATATGGATGTTTGTCTCAAAATACATGGAGGCAAAGACAAGAAACCTCGGATCAAGACCACCAAGATTGGCCAAAGAAGATGAATTACTTGTGGTCGAAGTTCGCTATGATATCTTCAGTATGGGTATGAAATAAAGATTTGACAAATGTACAATCAAGTTTTATATGTTGAAATCAATATGAAATGTCCTGTGTTTGTGGATGCCATTAAGTTACTATTTTTGCTTTTTAATCTTTCTGGAGATAACATGTCTAGTAGATGCCATATTTAGTAGATAACATGTGTGAAGCTTTAGGACCCCTTTAGTAGATAACTATTTTCTCATTTTTTTTTCTAGTTTTTTTGGCCTGTTTGAAAAGAAAATATTTATTGAATTCCATCACAGGTTGATTGGAGCCTTAATATTAGCCTTTTTAAACTATTTTGTATGTGCACTCTCTGTATTCTCCTGAGAGTATAAAGTATTTCCTCAATTTTTTTCACTTAATTTAACCTGTTTGGAGAAAAAAAGTTTATGACATACCATTTCAAGCAAATTATTGTAATGAGAGTTGCTTTTTTTGTTGTTTTCCTCATTCTTGAGAGTACAGACTAATTTCATAACTTCTTCCTGCTTTTATGGCCTATTTGGAAAAAATATGTTAACTACAAACCATTTGGAGCAATTTTGAGGGTGTTGGGTTATTTTTTTTAGCTATTTTGTATATGTATCTCATTCTCATGAGTATACAGACTAATTTCACATATTTTCTATATTTTTTGGCTTTGGAAAGAAATATTAACTAGATTCCATTACTGTTTATTTGAGCCTTAATATTAGACTTTTGCTATTTATGGTACTCGTACTCTCTTGAGAGTACAGACTTTTTTCTTAGTTTTTTTTCTTATTGTGGTTTTTTTGGAAAGAATGTGTTTACTGCAAACTATTTGGAGCAATTTGGGAGTTGCTTTTAAGCTTTGCATTCTCTGATTCCTCATGAGAGTATAATTAACATTTTTTTTCAATTTTTTTAACATGTTTGGAAAGAAAATATTAACTAGATTACATAGTTTATTGGAGCCTTAATATTAGACATTTTAGCCTATTTTGCAGGTGTAATCTCTATACTCTCTTGATTGTATAGACTTTTTTCTTAATTTTCTTTTTTCCTTATTGTGGCCTGTTTGGAAAGAATGTGTTTACTGCAAACTATTTGGAGCAATTTGGGAGCTGTTGGGTTGCTTTTTGAAGCTACTTTGTATCTGTACTCTCTATACTTTCATGAGAGTACAAACCAATTACACATTTTTTTCAGTTTTTTTGACATGTTTGGAAAGGAAATATTAACTAGACTCCATTATAGGTTTATTGGACCCTTAATATTAGTCATTTTGGTCTATTTTGTGAGTAATTTTTGTACTCTTGAGAGTAGACTTTTTCTCAATTTTTTTTTATTGTGCTTTGGAAAGAATGTGTTTAATAAACTTTGGAGCAATTTGGGAGCTATTGGGTTACTTTTGAAGCTACTTTGCATCCTCAGTACTCATGAGAGTATAATTAACAATTTTTTTCTATTTTTTTTGACTGTTTGAAAGGAAATATTAACTAGATTCTCATGGTTTTATTGGAGCCTTAATATTAGTTTTGGCTATTTTGCAGTGTACTCTTTGTACTCTCTTGAGAGTACAGACTTTTTTTTCTCAATTTTTTCTTATGTTTGGAGAAAGAATGTGTTACTACAAACCATTTGGAGCAATTTGAGCTATTGGTTTTTTTGAAGTTACTTTTGTATTGATCTCTACACTCTATGAGTAGTACAATCAAGCATTTTTCTTTTTTTTGACAGTTTGGAAAGGAAATATTTACTATATTCAATTCTGTTGAGCCTTAATATTATCTTTTGAGCTATTTTTTAGTTATATTCTCATACTCTTGAGAGTAGATTTTTTTCTATTTTTCAATTTATTCCTGCTTGGGAAGAATGTGTTTACTAAACCAAGCAATTTGGGCATTTTTGAGCTATTTTACATCTATACTCTCTGCACTCTCATGAGAGTACAGACCAATTTTCTAATTTTGTTTTCACTTCTCTTAGCCTGTTTGGAAAGGAAATATTTACTTTATTCAATTACAGGTTGATTGGAACCTTAATATTATCTTTTTGGAGCTGTTTTTCAGTTGTACTCTCTCTACTCTCCTAAGAGTATAGATTTTTTTCTCATATTTTTTCACTTATTTTGGCATGCTGGAGAAGAATATGCTTTTTACATTCCATCACAACCTATTTGGAGCATGAATTTTAGCTTTTTTAATCTAAAAGTGCTTGAATTCATTTCAAATAAAATTTGGAAAGTGAACTAATAAAAAAATAATGATATTAAGCTCAGAATTTCAATTTTTTTTAAAATATTATTTCGATAAATAAAGATAAAAGTTTTATTAACTTAAATTTATTACAAAATGTGCTTAATAATTTTGAATAAATAATATTGAATAAAAATTTATTTAAAAAAACTCATTATGGAATGTTAGAGATTATTAACTTTAATTAACTTGAATTGCTCTAATTTTATGGCTTATTGCATGATATTTACTTTTATTTTCTTATTTCTTGTAAGTCATTTTTATTTAATAAGTTTTAAAAAACATTTTTGTTTCTATTTTAAAATAAAAAAATATTATTATAGAAATATTCAAATAATTTTATATATTTTGAATGGTTTTGAAATAATTATCATTATCGAATAAATTTTATTTTAAATCAAAATATAAATAAAATAAAATATGGAAAATTAAAATAAAATAATTCCAAAATGACCTGATATTCAAAATATAGCTTTGTTTCACTTAACAACGTTACATAGCATAACAAAATGCACAATATTATTCTTCATTCTTAACAAATAATAGTTTTCTTGCTTATAAGTATTTATTGATCTTAATAGCTTTTGTAATCTTTGGCTTAGTTTTAGTTTTCTTAAATTGTATATTTTGCACAATTATCTTGATAAGCTATTTTATATATGAGAATGTCATTCAATCTTAACATAAGATTGACAATTCAATATTGTTAACTCAAATCAACTTATTTATTAAATCATTACAACACCTCAAGTAGAATTTGAGAATCAACCACATCAAAAGATACATTTTAATTTTTTTTAATTTTGTACATCTGACTGATCATGTAGCGCAAGCAATATCAACCAAAATCTAAAAATGAAGGATCAAAGATCGATACAAAGTTACACAATTCAATATAATCTCTCTCTCTCTCTCTCTCTCTCTAAAAACTGTTTAATGTGAGTTCAATTGATAGCCTGGATTCAACATCATCACTTATATAATTAAGCCTTCATCATCATCTACCTAAAAATTGAAACAAAGGAACTACAAATTTCCCAATTTATTGCAGAAGAACGTGTAAGAATGAAGGCTTAACACATTTTATTTTCATCTGACATAGCACACATTATTATAAACAGTTCAGAAAATATTAGACATGTAGCATAAAAAAAAAATTTGAGAAATAATGATTGGATATATTTGAAGAACATTTTTCATGAAAAGAACACCCAAATTGATTGAAATAATACTTTCATCTCTATATTGAGCATTGGAACACATTGTACACCAGAAATAAAGAAGCAACAAAATTATCCAAATAATGTAAAACCTCAAGACATATTGCACTTGATGTCGTGTCAAATAGCCTAAATATACAGATAATCAAATTAGAAATAAGATAAAAAAAATTGCCTCATGTAATTAATGATTTGTACAACCAATTCTTTTTTCCCCTCATCAACAACAACCAGCAATGAGTAATCCATGACATCAATGGATTGTAAAGCAAGAAAAAAATAAACCAAAAGTAAATAAATAAATGCTGAGGAAGAAATAAGCAAAAAAAAAAAATGCATGGAATAAACAGAAATTGCTTATTAAGCAATTTATTTAACATGGTTCTCATCTTCCTTGCTTCACAAATTAATGAATGTTAATTATAATAATGCAAAATAATAGAAAAATAATCATCACACAAAATCATTACTAAATGATACTTGAATATATCAAACCAGACGCAGTAATAAACCATTATTCTCATTCACATACATAATGCTACAAACTGAAAGTAGAAAGGAGAAGCACAACATATTAACTTGCAACAAACCGGTTCAAGAAGCACAAGCAGCAGCTTCAAAGCTAAAGGAAATATTGTTATAAAGCGACAACAATGTCTCCTAACTTATTCATTTTAGAATCAGCATTATTACATCTACTTATTGCTCTAAATTTACCTTCATTAGACACAAAAGCTAATAGGCTAATGTGGGTAATGACCACTGCCTATCAGCGCTTTTTAGCTCCTCTTATGCTCTCTTGTAGCCGCACAACATCTCCAAACTAATTCAGAGCAATTATCGATATAATGAGTCATTCATAAATTAATCTTCTTAAAGTTAAAAAAAAGGAAATTGGACCGTTAGTTCAAAGCTTAGTACTACCTGTTGTTTTAGCCTTGACGTCTAAAGATAATTTCACAGCAGCGCCAAATAAAGTCTGTGACTCTAACAAAGTCTTCCTCAATAAATCCCCTACAGTGGTGTGCTGTGTTAAGTAAAAATAAACTCATAAAGGAATCTCTTTTCTACATAAAATGATTGTAATGACAATTATGATTGTAATTGACATTAACGTGTATAGTCAAGAACACACAAATAAATGATGTCATGCACTAAAATGTTTCTATAATGATATCCATCATCGCCAAGTACCCTTCACCGACATTGATTGTTGAGCTTGAGTTAAATTCTAGAATAGAACATCATATTAGTTAATGATATGTAATACATGATTGACGGTTTTCATGCATACCTCAAAAGCACTCGTGCATAATGAAAAGGTGTTGCAATTGGTGACTCTACATGTTCTCCACCCCTCTCGATTATTCTTGACTTAACAAAAGAAGGATGGTTTAAAGTTTAAAATAATATGTAAATACTATAACTGAGAAAAATAGAAATTACTCTTGGCTTTCTTGGTTCTCTCCAATATCCCTTAAGCCTTGCATTTGAAACACCCTTTGGCGCTTAACCGGATCCTTTAAAATGTCATTTCCTTTATCTCAGTGGTTGACTTCTTCTTCTTAGTTGTTCACCGAGGTGAATTCACATAATATAGAGTCGACATTATCAGATAGTTTTTTTAAGGATCCAAGCATATACTCCCTAGCTTTCTTATTACCCTATGCCCTAGTGCTTATTTGATATGCATATCGACTGATGTGGTTACGAAAAATAATGCCAATTTAATTTCCATCATTGCCTTGCACATCTTTTAAGTTCTTGTGAGCACTATCAAAGTAGATATCCCTATTTGCTCTAGTTGACCAGCGCATGAGAAGCTACTTATCCAGAATGCGCACAATATCTTCCTGACTAAGAACTCAGAGCACTGGGCATAAAATAATCCCATCATTTCAAATTTTTTACAACTACAAGTTATATTTAGGCTTGTCTTGTCAAAATGAACAGTCCATATTTTGGAAGAATTCTTATTCTCTAAGTTTCTCATAAAATACTCCATGGGATTGTCATCTGACACATTTACTGCTAATCCTCTAACATCATGCAAAAATTCTTCCTCAAATATTGTATATAGCTTTCTTGTGTAAAACATAGCGCTTATTTCGAATTGGTCTTAACAACAGAACAATTGAGGCCGCACTGAAATCTTCATCATGTTCATTTAGCCATGTCCATAACCTTCTCCAATCCCAAGAAACAATCGATTAAACTTGTTGGTTTAGAGATTCACATACATTATATGGACTCACTATGTTGACAAGATTCTCATAAATGAGTCTTTGATCGCGTGGACCACTTTCTAATTTTATAAAGCTCAAACCAAGCATGATCGTAAATTGCCCTCATCTAGCATAGTAGACCCTTGCTCAAACTCCAGTCACACTTGCTGCATGCAGAATAGACTTTGCAATCGCCTTATTACTATTAAAGCAATGTACCTTGAAGGAGCTTTTTTCAAAATATGTCATTGCACAACCTATGACGAGTATTAATGCAATTTTGATTTTATCATTGGATCTTGATTAATGAATATTGTTATGGATGCCTACACTCATTAATCAAAGAAATATTTTGAATAGCCATGAATGACTCAATTATCTCTTTGATAGAAAGGTTCCAAATAAGACATTTTGCTTGATGATTCACTCAATAAAAGGAATGATAAGATTATATTTATTAAGTCGATACTTGTATCAAAAATTATGACATCCCCAAAATAATCATATTCTATCCTTGATATGCTATTGCTCCAAAAAAAACTAACCAAGCTATCTGACTCTTCAACTTGGACATCCCAAGCAAATATCCCATCCTCCGCTTGTCTTTCTTTGAATAGTTGTATTAATGCATTACTATCACCATTCGCAATCCTCGATCTTCTTTTGATGAAATTGAATGCATCTCTTTTGTGAAGTCAAATTCCACGCCAACTTCCTCACTTAAATAGAACGCATCGTTTACTCTATCATTATCTTCAACACAGCCTTCTCATCGCCGATGCTCTAGATGATCTAAGAAGATGTAGGTCACCGCTTTGCCAATGAATGATTATGACTTTCTATATATTTTTAACCTTCAATTCCCATCATCTAAATCAATGAAAATCTAATCATGACAACCACTCTTGTATCTATTTTGAATTTAACTGCGTTTAGATTGGCTTTTCTTATCCGCATATAAAAAATCCTTTGATTTTAATTTCTTGGAGTTTGGCCAATAGACAGTATGATCTTTCCTGACACTGAACCCATTTTGATGAGCATAATCATAGTACAGTGCATAAACCTCTGTTTCATTGTGAACAATGGTGCTAAAGAGTTTCTCCACATTTTGGTCATTAGACATCACGGCTTCATCATCGCACTGCTCATTTACCGCATTCACCTGCGCAAACACAAATATGTCACATGCAAAAAAATGATAAAAATTTTATACTCATGAGAGTACGAGAGTACGATGCAATCTTAAACCAACCAATCACCTCCAAATTATTTCTAATAATGTAATAAACATATACTCAAATCCAAAAAAAAATCGGAGAATTAAAATAATGTACTCTCAAGAGAGTACAGAGAGTACAGATGCAAAATAATCCTAAAAACTAACCAATCAGCCTCCAAATTGCTTCTAGTGGAATGTAATAAACATATACTCTCCAAATAGGCCAAAAAATCTTACAGAAATTGAAAAAATAATCTACACTCTCATGAGAGTACAGAGAGTACAGAGAGTACACATGCAAATCTGCCCCCTAAAACTAACCAAACAGCCTTCAAATTACTTCTAGTGGAATGTAATAAACATATTCTCTCCAAACAGGCCAACAAATCTAACATAAATTCAAAAAATAATCTGTACTCTCAAGAGAGTATAGAGAGTACATATGCAAAATATCCCTAAAAATCAATCAATCAGCCTCCAAATTGCTTCTAGTATAATGTAATAAACATATACTCTTCAAGCAGGCTAAAAAATATAATAGAAATTGAAAAAAAATAATATGTACTCTCATAAGAGTACAGAGAGACAGATGCAAATCTCTCCTAAAAACCAACCACTCAACCTCAAAATTGATTCTAATGAAATGTAATAAACTTATTCTCTCTAAACAGGCTAAAAAATCTGATAGAAATTAAGAAAATAATATGTACTTTCTTGAGAGTACAGAGAGTACAAATGTCAATCTGCCCCTAAAATCAACTAAACAGCCTTCAAATTGCTTCTAATGGAATGTAATAAACATATTCACCAAATAGGCCAAAAAATCTGATAGAAAATGACAAAATGCACTATACTCTCATGAGAGTATAGAGAGTACAAATATAAATCTCCCCTAAAAACTAATCAATCATCCTCCAAATTACTTTTAATAGAATCTAATAAACTTATTTTCTCTCCAAACAGGCCAAGAAATTTGATAGAAATTGAGAAAATAATCTGTACTGTCATGAGAGTACAAAGAGTACAGATATAAAACACCCATAAAAATCAACCAAACATCCTCCAAATTGCTTCTAATAAAATATAATAAACATATTATCACCAAACAGGCCAAAAATCTGATAGAAAATGAAAATATCTATACTCTCATGAGAAAGAGAGAATATGCAAATCTCATCTAAAACTAACCAATCATCATCCAAATTTTCTAATGGAATGTAATAAACTTATTCTCCAAACAAAAAAATCGAAAAATTGAAAATAATTTGTACTCTCATGAGAGTACAGAGAGTACAGATACAAAATACCCATAAAAATTAATCAAATAACCTCCAAATTGCATCTAGTAGAATGTAATAAACATATTCTCTCCAAAGCCAAAAAATCGAAAAATGAATGAAAAAAATTCTTATGAGAGTACAGAGAGTACAGATGCAAATCTCCCCTAAAAACTAACCACTTAGCATCTAAATTATTCTAATGGAATGTAATAAACATATTCTCTCCAAACAGGCCAAAAAAGTTGACAGAAATTAAAAAAAATAATTTGTACTCTCATGAAAGTACAGAGAGTACAGATGTCAATCTCTCCTAAAAACCAAACAATCAGCCTCCAAATTATTTTTAATGGAATGTAATAAACATATACTCTCCAAAAAGGCCAAAAAAGATGAAAAAATTGAAAATAATATGTATTTTATGATATATAAAGAGTATAAATAAATCCTAATTAACCAAACATTCCAAATTCTCAGTGAATGTAATAAACATATTCTCTCCAAAAAAGATTAAAAATAGAAAATTGAAAATAATACTCTCATGAGAGTGAGAGTACATATGCAATCTCCCATAAAACATAATCACTCCAAATTATTTCTAATAAAATGTAATACATATATCTCCAAACAGCCAACAAAAAAAAATTGAAAATAATATGTACTCATGAGAGTACAGAGTATAAATACAAATCTCCCCAAACAACCAAACATCCAAATTGCTTGGAATGTAATAAACATATTTTTCTCCAAAAGGCCAAAAAATCTAAGAAATTGAAAATAATATGTACTCATGAGAAGAGTACGAGCAAAGACACTAAAATAAACCAAATACCTCCAAATTACTTCTAAGGAATGTAATAAACATATTCTCTCCAAACAGGCCAAAAAATCTTATTAATAAATGACAAAATGCTCTATACTCTCAGTACAGATGCAAATCTTCCCTAAAAATAAACCACTCAGCCTCCAAATTACTTCTAATGGAATGTAATAAACTTATTCTCTCCAAACAAGTCAAAAATACAAAATTGAAAAAATAATCAGACTCTCATGAGAGTATAGAATGCATAAACACTATAAAAAATCAACCAATCACCTCCAAATTACTTAATTAATGTAATAAATATATTCTCTCCAAACAGCCAAAAAATGAAAAAAAAAAGACAAAATGCTGCTCCATGAGATTATGCAAATCTCCTAAAACCAAATCACTCGCCTCAAATTGCTTCTAATGGAATGTAATAAACTTATTCTCCAAACAAGCCAAAAAAAATTTGACAAATTGAAAATAATGTCTCACGAGAGAAAAGAGATGCAAAATCTCTAAAACCAATCAATCAACTTCCAAATTGCTTCTAACGAAATGTAATAAACATATTCTCTTCAAATATGCCAAAAAATTTGAAAAAAATGATAAAATCTGACTCATAAGAGTAGATAAAGAGTACATATAAATCTCCTAAACTAACCAAACAAATTTCAAAACAACTTGTAATGAATACTAATCATATTATATCCAAACAAAAATTTGAAAAAAAAAGATAAAATATTGTGCTCTCAGAGATAGAATAATGAAAAAAGAAAGTTCCTAAATAAAGAAAGTTCAACTCTAACATTGTAGGAAATATATATTAAATAAAAGAATTTCAAAGAATATCTCTAATAAACCAAAAAATTGCATATAAACGGTTTAGAAAATTTACGATTTTATTTACATCATCGTAATTTAAATATCAAAGCTAAATTATTTCTCCATCTTCAAATCTTCCAAACTAAATAAGATTTTCTTTATCTCTCAGCATTGTCTGAAAAAAATATATATCATGTAATATATATATATATATATATATATATATATATATATATATATATATATATATATATATATATATATATATATATATATATATATATATATATATATATTTTTTAAATTTTGCACATTCGAAGACGTTTTTTATGAACGGGTCAATGGGGCATAAACGGCGTCGTTCAGCTAACAGGTATTATGTTGTTATTAGAATCCAGACGTAAAGCTACATCCAGACTCAACACGTAATATTTTCTCTCTCTAAAATACCATCGCATTTGCGACTCTCTCTCTCTCTCTCTCTCTCTCTCTCTCGGATATACTCCAACACTTAATAATTATTCATCATCAACCTTTTCCGAGTACGGGGGATCATAGGTGTTGCTGCGCTGCAGCCGGAGAACCCATCAACTAACATGTCGTTGCTCACCTATCTTGCCTGCTCCCCTCCGACTGGAGCTGGCATGGGCGAGTGGGTTTCCTATATCTTCCTTTCGCCGTGTCCACAACGTGTCCTCTTCTGCTTTATCGACACACTATTCCTTCTATCCGTCGTCTTCTTCGTCATACAGAAGATCCTCGGCAGCCACCGACGCTCAAAACAATTGATCCCCGACGCTGCCAAACCTCTCCTCGCTGACTCTTCCCCATCGCCCGATGTCCGTACAACATGGCGTTTCAAGCTTCCACTAGCCCTCTCCTCCCTACTGCTTTTTTTCCTTGTCCTTTATTCTTGGTATCTCGACGCCTCTTCCCGTTCTCTGCCTTGTTCAATCCATTACCCTCGTCCTCCTCTCAAACCTGATAGCAGTAGCCATCATCACTCAAAGTGCTACTGCGTATCTCACACCCTTAACACTGCGCCTTTATTGCATTTCTTTATCCTCTCTCTTATTCTATCCACCTCCGCCATCATTCGCCTCTCCTCCTCCTCCACCATCGTAGTTGATGACATCATCTCCATCATCTTCCTCCTCTTTTCATCCGCTCTCCTCGTCTTCGCCATCTCCCCTTCCACCGGCATCCATCCCTTTCTGTCATCCCCTGCATCTTCGTCAACCACAGAAAACAACAGTTCCCAACCGAAAGTCAATGTCACTGGTTACAGCACCGCTTCCGTCTTCTCAGTCACCTGGAGCTGGATGAATCCCTTCTGATGAAGGCTACAAATTAAGCTGGAGCACGTTCCATCCCTCTCATCAGTCAGAGCGTCTTTACAACCTCTTCGCCTCCAAGTGGCCTTACCCGCTATCAACCAATCATCCTGTGCGCTAACACTGCTCCGGTGCCTCTGGCAGCTTCTCACCGCTTCCTCGCCATTGCACGCCTCTGCGTGATGTACATTGACCTAATCAACTGCTTCGTCGACTTCGCCTCCGGCAAACGCTCGTCTATCTACGAGGGTACCACCTATGCCTTACCCTCCTTGCAGCCAAGTTCGTCGAGGTCCTCTGTCCACCAGTACAGCTTCCATTCCCAGAAGACGGGGATGCTTATCCGCTCCACCCTTATCACTGCCCTGTTCCGCAAGGTCTCCGTCTCTTTGCTCGCTCAATCCACGGTGTCGGCATGATCGTCAACTACATGGCCGTCGACGCCCAGCAGCTCTCCGACATGATGCTCCAGATACACCATCTGGCTAATTCTTACAAGTAGGCGTCGCCCTCGCCCTTCTCTGCACGTACGTCGGTCCCTCCGTCATGTCCGCTGTTGCCGGCATCGCCGCTGTCATGGTCTTCGTCGTCTTCGGCAACAAGCGCAACAACCGCTACCAGTTCTCCCTTATGGGCATGCGCGACAAGCGCATGAAGGCCACCAATGAAATGCTCAATTACATGCGCGTCATCAAGTTCAAGCCTGGGAGAGCATTTCAAACGCATTCAGGATTCCGGTCCGAGGAGCTCGGATGGCTTTCCCCTTCTTGTACGTCGCCGCAAACATTACCGTGCTTAGTGCGCCGGTGATCTCGCTCCCCTCGTGTTTGGCACCAGCGTGGCCTTCGGCGTCCGCCTTGATGCCGGCATTGTCTTTACAACTACCTCTTTATTCAAGATCCTGCAGGAATCGATGGGCAACTTCCCACAGGCGCTGATCTCGGCCTCACAGGCCATGATTTCTCTGGAGCGATTGGATACCTATATGACCAGCGGCGAGCTCCAGGATGTCGCCGTAGAGCGGGTGGCTGACTGCGAAGCTGCGGACGCCCCTGCGGTGGAGGTCTGCGACGGGGTGTTCAGTTGGGACGACAATGTCGCTGAAACTGATGCGGCGGGGCTAAAGGGCGTGAACGTCAGGATCCGCCGTGGCTCTCTTGCCGCCGTCGTTGGCACCGTCGGATCCGGCAAGTCATCCTTGCTCTCTTGTCTCCTTGGGGAGATGCGACGAATCTCGGGAAAGGTAAAACGCACACATGGCTGTTGGTCTTAGGCTGATTTTTTTTTTTTTTTTTAATATCACCCTATTCCATGAAGGGGCTGTTTGGTAACGGAAAGAGATATAAAGTAAAATTAAATTTAAATCATGTAAAACGGTAAAAATGACGAACTTACATTTTTACTGAATTTTAATTTGATTAGATAAAAATTATTATAAATTGCTTGTTAATAAAAAAATAATATATTATATTATATTATATTAATATAAATCTATATGTAATTTATTTTATATAGGCTGATTAATCTATTAATTAAAAATATTAATATTCAATAAAATAAATTAAATATAGATATATTAATCGAGAAAATTAAATCTGTTTTGTAAATAAGCTTATTTAATTTAAAAATTATCTGAAATAAATTGAAATTATGATTTAATTTTAAAAAGTATTAATTAATAATTAATTGAAATATTATTTTCTATTAGTTGTTGGACAATTAATTTAATTAAAATTGGTATATGCCAAATAAATCTAATAAAAAATTATAATTATATAAATATTTAAATAAGTAGTTAAATAAGTTATCATAATTAAACTTTTTTTAATACCTATCACATCTAACTGTTAAAATTTAGTTTTGTTAATTGAAAGTCTTGAAATTTTTTTTAAAAAGGAAGAGTTTGTAAATAAGATATTAATTTATAATATTTGATATTCTTTAATATATATATATATATATATATAATCTTAAAGAAATAAAAATTTTATATTGCAATGAGAATAAATTGATAATATTTGCATTAAATAGAGAAGAAGAATATGAAAAAATATGTTAAGATATTCTGGTAAAAAAATGCCAGAATAATAAAAATCGGACATTTGTCCAAGATTTACTTAAATTTTGTTCTTTAAAAATAAAAATTTATTTATCTGAACACTTACTGATTTCTTTTTATCAAAATGACTTGATGCAATTATTTTAAGGAAATTGGTTTCTGATGATTATACTTCCTTGGATATGAAAAATACCAATTTTACAATAAATAAATTTTAATGTCAAGAAAATCTTATAAACAAAGGTTGATCTTATTTTGTTAATTTATCAATTATATTTCCTAAGATTTACATCATATTAGAAATTGTTTATAGTAAATATAGAATTTTAAATATATTTCTAATATTTTAAATAATCAAATATATTTTATTTCTTTTTTGTTAAACACTAAAATAAGATATTACTTAATTTATATTGATATTAACATGATAAAAAATTAATATGTTAAAAATCTTTAAATTTTTATTTACAATAAATAAATTTTAATGTCAAGAAAATCTTATAAACAAAAAGGTAGATTTTATTTTGCTGATTTATCAATTATATTTCGAAACATTTACATCATATTAGAATTTGTTTATAGTAAATATATAATTTTAAATATATTTCTAATATTTTAAAAAATCAAATATATTTTATTTCTTTTTTTTAAATATTAAATAAACAGTTGACAAATATTCTCTGTTAAATTTGATTTTTTTTCAATGTAAAGAGAAATGAAAAATCATCTTATTTTTATATAATTCTATTATTTAATAAATAAATAAATGAAATATTATTTAGAACTGACAAAATACTTTCAGATTAACAGTTAACAACATCCAACTAGGGTGATTTATATCAATACTTGTAAAGAAAATTATGTTATATCAATAATTGTAAAAAAAAAAAAATTTGTGGTATACCAATATATATATATATATATATATATGAAGCCATCGTAAAAATTAGGGCCCATGAATCGTTCAACCAATCAACTCAAAATAAGGCCGATAAAATGAGCCCAACTATTCCAAGTATGGCTAATCGAGCTCACTTGTATTAGCTATATAGGATAATAATAGCCAAACTAATCTGAGTAGAACATTCCATGTATAATGTAGCAAGAAAAGTATTTTCAACTAATAAAGCGTTGAGATAAACATTCCATTTGTAAGGAAGCATTTTCATTTCTAGAAAACAATGACTAAGAGCATTTAAAAAAATAGTGGTTACCTGTCCGATCCTATCTGTTTCATACTTCATTATATTTTGCAGGAATGTGTAGATGCAGTAAGAGCTAGATTTTTCTGCAGTTTTTTTTCCTATTTTTATATTAAAATCATAAAAAGTCTCTCTCATATAGTGATATGGCCACCTCTCTTTGCATGTTCACTCTCATATCAGGTAAGGGTATGCGGAAGCACAGCTTATGTAGCACAGACAGCATGGATACAGAATGGAACTATTCAGGACAATATCTTGTTTGGTCTGACCCTGGATCCGGACAAATACAAGGAAGTGATACGTGTATGTTGCTTGGAGAAGGACTTGGAGATGATGGAGTTTGGGGATCAGACTGAGATTGGAGAGAGAGGAATTAATCTTAGCGGTGGCCAAAAGCAACGCATACAACTCGCTAGGGCTGTTTATCAAGATTCCGATATATACCTCCTCGATGATGTCTTCAGCGCTGTCGATGCTCACACTGGCTCAGATATCTTTAAGGTGTGATTTCAGTGATTGTTACTTTACTAGTATATTAAGTTCTGTATTTTACCTTTACTACAATTGTTGAGATGTGATAACCTCGTAGAAGTGAAAGTAGTAAGAAGAAAGAAGTAATCCTCAATGTTTTTTATATTAAAGGATGATTTGATGTTCATCAAAGGGTGTTCATTAGGTTCCTTAAAGTTAGAAAAGATATATTAAGAATTATGTGAAATTTATTAGATTGTGCTATTTAGTTGGATTTTATCAGAAATCAATGTTAGTTTTATACTGAAAGAATACCTAAAATGTGATAAATTTATTTTTCACACATATAATAAGTGAAAATGTTTTCTGAATATATTTCCAAACTATAAGCATGCAAATGAGGTAATGGATATAATTAGATGTACAATGTATTTCAGTAATATGTAGAAATGTTCAACAGTACAGAACATTATGAAAAGTTGGAAGTGGATAACTATATTCGTTTCATCTAGTTGATATGTTTTTATAACTGCAAATGCTTTCCATATCCTTCAAATGTGATGATTTAATTTTTTAATGCAAAATGAGTTGAAGCGAAATCATTATTTTTATTTAAGATATATTTTCTATCTATGAGCAACCAATTTAGTTGCTAGCTAATAATGGATTGGCCATGTGATACAAACCTTCACATTGGAAGTGAGCTTGTGCAAAACACCGACCCACACTCCAATCAGATCCATCAACAACCATCTTAGGTCAAAGAGTAGTGTTGAGATGGAGAATAATCTTCAACTGCAATTGGGTGAATAAAAAAGCACTACACTTACTTTCTTATATGTTTGTTATCTATGGTACATTTATCAGCACATGATTGGGTGGGCGCTATTGGCAGGATGCTACCAAGTGGCACACAATAAGGGCTAGTGTCATTTGTAATCATGCCAAGCTTTCTTTCCCACAATCTTCTTCTTCTTCTTCTTCCTAGCTCATCTCATTTTTTCTACTTTTGACTCTAGATTTCTATTGGAGTTGCTAACATTTACCTTGAATTGTTATTTATCTACCATCATTTAGTGCTCTTATTGCACTTCTTGTCAAATTCTCTACTACCATAAAAAATGACAAGCAGTCCTTTGTCCAACAACTATTAGGTTTCCATGGTTAATAGTACTCATTTGGTAGTGAACGAATAATTTTTAAATATTGTAGAACATCTAGTGAATTTTACAATAATTTAGTGATATAATCAACTCGCATTGTCAGAAATCAAGTAGAAGCAACATTTTATCACAGTCACTAAGCAACCAGCACTACTACTAGAATCTACCTTGAATGATATTATAGATGGTAATCTATTTAAATTCATGCGTGGAAATTCAAAAGTATGGATTCATAAGATCAAACAATTTTATAGCTTCCATAAGCTCACTAAGAATGACAAATTAGCCTTGATCTCTTTTCAGATTGATAGCCTAGCAGAAGAGTGGTTGCTCTGGTAGGCAAAAACTAATCATCATTCATCATTGTTTGAATTCCATCAAGCACTTTACACATGTTTTAGTTCTTCAAATACTGCAACATACATGGATAATTAGCAAACTGATGCAAAGATCAACCATTCTGGAATACCAAATTCATTTTGAACAACTATTCAATCAAGTTTCTGGTTTGGATGAAATCTTCCTTCACAGCTTTTTGAGTCAGGTTTAAAACTAGCCATCCAACATGATGTCATACTCATTGCTCATCCGCAGCTGCTCAGGGCAATGAGCTTGCAAAGCTTGATTAAGGCGAACATCTAGACAGTCAACCAATAAGCACTACAACTCATTCATTACAGCCAACTAATTCAGTTCATGGTTTCATTGGCTCTTATTATCATCTCACCAGTATAGCGACAACCTTCACAGATGCTGCCAATCTGAACATACCACTAGCTATTGTCCAACATCTCTTACTCGTCATTCATCAACATTCTCACATCCTTAAATAGCCCAAGCATCTTCCTCCAACTTGATTAGAGAATCACTGAAATCACCTCACCCCAAACACACCACCAAGCCATGTCTATCCATGCTAGTATCCACATTTTGAGAAGAAAGAGATTGAGAAATTGGTTCATGACATGTTGTAATTGAGGTTAATCAAACTGTGTACTAGTCCTTATCCTTGTACCTTCCTTATCAAAAAAGGCGGAACATGGGGATTTTTCATTAACTAGTGTCTTAAATTAACATGCCAAACTAAATCATTTTTAAATTCCTACGATTAATGAAATGCTAGATGAATTAGAAGGCACTAAAAAAACATTCTAAGCTCAACTTAGGTGCACTACTACCAAGTTTGCATGGAAGACTACTTAAAACTTGCTTTCAAATACCCAACTATTCCATTTGCACTATCTTTCAAAGCATTATGAACAACATTCTGAAACCTTACTAGTGACAATTTTTCATTCTTTTCTCCAACTGAATTTTCATCTACAACACCTTGATTTAGACACATGTAGAACAATTTCGAATAGTCTTTCATTCCTTCAACAAAATAAGTTTAACCTCAAGCAGCCAAAGTCACTCTTTGGCCAAGCACAAGTGGACTACTTTGGACATATCGTCTTGACTGCCAGCATATGTTTGAATAATGACAAAATTTGTGCAATTAAAGAGTGGACTATGCTAACAATGCATAAGGCATAGCATGAATTTTAGGCTTTTTTTGGAATTTCACAAATTTTCTTAGCACTTCTCCACTGTTGTAGGTCACTTGACCTCTATGCTACAAAAAAAGGAAGCTTTCACTGGATAGACTAAGTTAAACAAGCTTTCCATATATTGAAAATGACATTGGCCAATCTTTTACATGTTTTACTTTTTTTGTTTTGTGTCGCAGAATCTTCTGGATCCTTAACTATTTTAACAGTGGACAACATTATGAATACACTTTGATTTGTGATTTCTGTATATTGTTTCTATGATGTTTCATTAATGAGAAATACTACTCCAATCTTACTATATCTCTATGGTTTAGGATGTTATCCTTCCATAATATAAAATCATCCTACAACTCCAGAGAGAGTTTCATTATGAAGTTAAATATATATTCTCGTGCAGGAGTGTGTAAGGGGTGCGCTGAAGGACAAGACAATTGTACTTGTCACCCATCAACTTGATTTTTTGCACAATGCTGATGTCATCCTGGTATGTGATAAAACTCCACTTTGCAATAATTTCAAGGAATGTTGGCCTGATTAGAATATTATGTGAAAACATTTCCAATGTGAACTAATAATAATACACGTTTTTATTGCATTTATCCCTTTTTCCGAACTTTTCATGGAATTGAATTGTCCCAAGAATGATATTTTATAAGTGTTGCTCGTTGTTGAATTAGCAGATTTCTCTATATACATATGCATCTTGTATTCCTTAATAATCTTGTCATTAGCTTAATTTAGTATTTTTTGTTATTTCATTAATTTGCAACTTTAGGCTAGTAGATGGACCCTATCTTTATGCTTATTGTGAAGAACGAACCTTTCCATCTTCATGTTTCTTATATAAATCAATAATCACCAAATGATTTAGCACCTATAATTTTAATCATGAACTCCCATCAAAATTTTTATCTGCTCCATTATTCTCTTTGATATGGCCATAAATGGCTCAGGTTATGCGGGATGGGATGATTGTCGAATGTGGAAAGTATGACGATCTACTTAATGCTGGTGCTAATTTTGCGTCATTAGTTGCTGCACATGAGAGTTCAATGGAGCTAGTACAGCATGTTGCACTCACACGCCAAAACATGGATGATCCATCTAAACCATTGGATAAAGCCATCACAAATCAAGGTAAATCTAATGCCGAGACTTCCACCATAGAAGCTAAGGCTGAAAAGGGCACTTCTAAGCTGATCAAGGATGAGGAGAGGGAGACTGGCCAAATCAATTTGAATGTATACAAAACCTACATCACTGAGGCTTGGGGCTGGTGGGGAGTCATTGTCGTGTTGCTTGTTTCGCTGTTGTGGCAAGGGTCCCTGATGGCTTGTGATTATTGGTTGTCGTTTACAACTTCAGCAAATAATGCTGCTTCATTCAGTTCATCACTATTTATCGGGGTTTATGTCAGTATAGCTGTAGTTTCAATTATCCTCATCTCAGGGAGGGCCTTTCTTGTCACTTGTTGGGGTCTAAAGACGGCGCAAAACTTTTTCAAGCAGATACTAAACAGCATCTTTCATGCACCCATGTTGTTCTTTGATACCACTCCGTCAGGAAGAATCCTTAGTCGAGTATTTCTCTCCATCCTCTTGATTTCTTCATCTTTCATTTATTTTTATATATATCATGAGTAATGTACTTAAATGGCTGTTTCATGTGATTCCTCTTTGAATAATTAATTTTCTTTTTCAATGCTCTTGTTAGGCATCATCGGATCAAACCAATGTAGATTTATTTGTCCCTTTCATCATGGGATTGAGTGTTTCAATGTACATTACAGTTCTTAGCATTCTTGTCATCATCATTCAGGTTGCTTGGCCAACTCTTGTTTTCATAATTCCACTGGGATGGCTCAACATTTGGTACAGGGTGGGTTTTTTCTTCAGTTTATATGCTAGATTTAAAGAACTCTTTTCATTCATGAATCTAATTGATTGCACCTAATAATGCTAGATCATTTTATTGTAGGGTTACTTTATTGCAACATCTCGAGAATTAACGCTTGATTCAATAACTAAAGCGCCTATCATCCATCACTTCTCAGAGACAATTCAGGGTGTTATGACCATCCGGTGTTTCAAAAAGGAGGAAAGGTTCTCCCAGGAGAACATCAACAGAGTTGATGCAAACTTAACTATGGATTTTCACAACAATGGTTCCAATGAGTGGATGGGATTCCGGTTGGAGTTAATAGGAGTTTTTGTTTTATGCATATCTGCTTTACTAATGGTTATGCTTCCCAGCAGTATTATCAAGCCAGGTTAGTCCTTTAATTTTGTTCATCGATTGGGAACATATAAATGCAACTTTGTGTAAACTAACAGAACTATTTCTCTTGGAAAAAAAGTCTAAAAAAACACCGTTATTTTTTTTCCACCTAAATATTATATAAGCTATGAATTTGATTTGAAGATTGATGATTGCTCAAAAATTAGAATTTCTTTTTCTGTAAATTAGTTGAATAATGGTCAAGTGCACTTGAATTTAGCATGTTTGGATCAAATCAAATTGTGTCAAAAATATGTAAATATATTAATGCATAGATGCCTTTATATATCTACTTTAGTAAGTGATAGATGTGCATATGCATCTATGCATCAATATATTTTGGAATAAGAATGCATTAGAATAATAAAAATAAATCGAAAATCAAATCAATTTTGACATGGGTCATTCTTAGATTGAATTTAATGGAGCAAGGCTTAGCTCAAATTGTTGTCGGATTTAAGCATTGTTATAACCATACTTGGTTCAACTTGTGATAAGGCCAGTTAGCTTTAAATCTATTTTGTGCATGGGTCAAATGAGCTTGAGATCTAGTCATTGATAGTCTCATTATAGATTTTCAGAATTATATGTTACAGATATCCTAAGTATTGCCTTAAAATAGTACAGTAAACCATAATGCAGATGAAAAGATAAAAATTCTCCTTATGCTAACATTTGTTCACTCCACAATGCAGAATATGTTGGATTATCTTTATCATATGGTCTCTCTCTCAACACCGTGCTATTTTCTGCCATTTTGATCAGTTGCTTCTTAGAGAATAGGATGGTTTCTGTAGAGAGGATAAAGCAATTTAGCGTGATTCCCCCAGAAGCACCATGGAGGATTAAAGAGTGCCTGCCTTCACCAAACTGGCCCACTCATGGAGAAATTTCTCTCAAAGATCTAAAGGTTAGCATCTTCTAAAACTGCAGGGTACATTGTTTTAATTTAGAACATACAGTTGTCTATTCTTTCAGCACTGTTACTAAAAGAAATTGATGCACTGCTTCTTACAGGTTAGATATCGACTCAATACTCCTCTTGTTTTGAATGGCATCACGCTCAACATTCATGGTGGTGAGAAGATCGGAGTTGTTGGTCGGACAGGAGCGGAAAATCAACTCTGATTCAAGCTTTTTCAGAATAGTAGAGCCTTCTGGAGGAAGATAATCATTGACGGAGTGGACATTTGCACCTTGGGTCTTCATGATCTCAGGTCACGGTTTGGCATTATTCCTCAAGAGCCAGTTCTCTTTGATGGAACTGTAAGGAGCAATGTTGATCCAGTTGGACAGTATACTGATGATGAAATATGGCAGGTGGAATTGATACTGATGAGTTTCTACCTTAGCTGTTACTGGAATCAAACTTCTATATGTTTAGATTGCTTTGTTGCTTGATCTTATCTTTGCAGAGCCTGGAAAGATGCCAGCTCAAACAGGCTGTTGCTGCAAAACCTGAGAAGCTTGATTCTCTAGGTACCATAATCTCTCTATAGATTAACTTGTTGATTTTCTGATAAACAGTGGAAGCCCTCGGCTTAAGTTTTTGTATTTATATGTGTCCATCGGCTAGAGTATACTGTGCATTGAAAATTTGTAATTCAGCTACATATAGAATAACCATTATAAATATTTCGCTTTCTTAGCCTAAGAATCTATCAATTCCTTTAGTGGTTGATAATGGAGAGAACTGGAGCGTTGGCCAGAGGCAGCTTTTCTGTTTGGGTCGAGTTTTGTTGAAGAAAACCGTATTTTGTTCATGGATGAGGCAACTGCTTCAGTGGATTCGCAGACGGATGGATTAATCCAGAAGATCATCCGTGAAGACTTCTCAAATTGTACAATCATCAGCATTGCTCATAGAATTCCAACTGTTATGGACTGCGATAGAGTACTGGTTGTAGACGCAGGTAAGAAATTCAAAAGTTCTTGCCGTTGCCACTTGAATTAGCCCATTAGTTCTTTGGCTGTGAGAACAATGTTTCGCCTTGTGATTTCATTGAAGTTATGGACTCGATCCTTCAAATTTTCACAGGACAAGCAAAGGAATTCGACTCGCCCGCGAACTTGATCAATCAAGCCACGCTTTTTGGGGCATTGGTTCAGGAGTATGCTAACCGTTCATCAGGTCATTGAGAATTAAACTTAAAATAATTATCCTATTTGTCTTCTCAATGAACTATGTTTCACCTTGTGCCTTATATGACTATTTTAAAGGTATCTCTGGTCATCGGAGATCAGGAGGAATAATCTACTGTTAAGGAGTCAAAGAGCCTGCTTGTTTCAGTTTGGAATAAAATAGGGGATATGAAATTTTTTTTTAGTTGGTCCTAAGATGCATAGGTATTGATTTCAAATTTCACAAATTTTCTTTAAAATTCTTTAGAAGTGATAATTTAATTTTTAAATTTTAAATAAATGAAAAATAAAGTCATCATTTTTTGTTTTACAATCAACCAAATGAGATGACAAAAATAATAACAAGCCTTTATCCCACTATGTGAGATCACATGAATCCTTGTTGGCCAATGTGCCCTATAAAGTATTATATTCTCATTAATTTTAATAATATAGGTCATGTCTTCATTAGAGCTACCAATATTTTTATGTATATATTCATTTCTTATTTTATCTCAAAATGTAATGCCACTTATCCATCCGAGCATTCTCTTCTCTGCAACACTTAACTTCATTTTATACTTCTCTTTTACTAGTCAACACTTAGCGCCATAAAATATTACAAGTCTCAACATTATCTTATAAAATTTTTACTTATGTATAAGTTATACTTTTCATCACATAATAGTCCTGATGCATTCCTCCACTTCAACCATCCAACTTGAATTCTACCAGCAACATCCTCATCTATTTCATCATCACTTTCAACAATAGACATGATATATTTAAAACGTTCACTCTTTTTATTGACTTGATCATCCATTATCATAACCTCGCTATTAGATCTTCTACAATTAAAATTACACTTCATGTATTCGATTATAGATCTGCTCAAATGAAAGCCTCATAGATTCTAAGGCCGACCTTCATAATTCAAGTTTTTCTTGAACACTCTCTCCAGTATTATTAACAAGAAGAAAACCATCACCAAAAAGAACTTTAAGCATTGGATAGGGCATTTCGGTTTCAGGTTTTTTAGTGGACTTTTCTTTTCTTCCTATACTCCTCATACTCCCCAAACCCTAATCACCCAAGATGAGGATGAATTCGCCCTCATGGCTTATTCTGATGCACCCATATGGGATACCTCCAATACTGAGGAAGATGATGATGACTCAGACTTCTCTCTATTCCTATACCTCAACAATTGCCTAAATGAAGCTTTACCAGCTTCCCCGAAAGGTGGTGGGGAAAAGTCCACTAAAAAAACCTGAAACCGAAATGCCCTATCCAATGCTTAAACCAAAATTTGAACCTGAGCTTGAACCCCCTGAGCCTGAAAATGAACCACCCTCAGCTTCAGCAAATGATACATGCTTCACCATAGCAAACCAATTAGCTGAACTTGACTATCCTAAGCTCAAGCGTATGGCTGATAAGGCCGATCACCTATACACATCCGTTTCATCTTCCTATCTTCCACCCAATGAACCCGTTATGGGACCGGTGATGTACCCACCGGCAACCTCCTCTACATCCCACGGCTATACTCCACCCCCTACTTATTACAAGAACTATAAGCCACGAAGTTGGGATTTCAAAAAATCTTACGGCCGAAATATGTGGAACCTGCCGTCAGCATTTTCAAACCAAGGAGTTTTACTGGTATTACCAGAAGACTTCTCATTATATGACGACGTAATCTCCAGATGGGAATCTATTACCCTTAACCTTCTCAATGATAAACAATTCGCTGACAATAAATCCAAAGTGCTCTTCATCGAAAATCTACTCGGAGAAGACGAAAAGAAAATCTGGATCCAATGGAGAATGGCGTGCGAAGAAGAGTATGAAAGGTTAGTCAATATTGCCGACGACCCACAAAATGTCTTATCTCAAATAAGACGTATCATCCTCCTAGAAGACCCATACTAAGGCTCCACAGAAGAGCAAAACAGGGCATACCAGGACCTAAAAGATTAAGCTGCGACCAGATCAAAAACATGTTCAATTACATGAATGACTACAAGACACTAGCAGCAAGGTCCGGGAGAATGTACATTAACTCCGAGCTCTCCGATAAATTTTTCAGAAAAATGCCGGCAATACTCGGAGATGAAATTGAAGCTGCTTTCAAGACCAAGTACTCAGGATGCACGGTTGGGGTACTACCAAGAATAAGATTCACGTACCAATACCTGGCTGATCTATGCAAGAAAGCGGCAATTCAAAGAGGCATTAAGGATCTATCCATATGCCGAAAAATACCGATCCTCGGTTACTACAACAATACCAGAAAGTACGGACTCAGAAAGTCAAAGAATTATAAAGGTAAACCCCATGACACTCATATAAGAGTGATCAAAAATAAAAACCCGCCGAAATGATGCTATATATGTGGTGATGAATGACATTTCGCGGAATGCAAAAAACAAGCTGAAATATGGCTGAAGCCATATTAAAGATTTGGACCGCCGGAAGACGATGTTCTCTCTGTTGACCTGAACGAAGATCCATCCGATGCAATTTGCAGTATCTCGGAAGGAGAAGGAGCAAACACACTAAGCCATATAAGGCAAGCGCTCGAAGACCTACCACCAGAGGAGTATGGTTTTATGATAACTACAAAAGATCTGGGATGGAGGTACGCTGTAAAGCTTACTGACTTACAAGAAAACTGTGCTCATAACTGGGAGCACAACAAACCAATCCAGGGACCCTATTCAAAATGCACGTACTGTGCCATTATCACTAACATCGGTATGAGAATCCATTGCACTGTATGTAAAATCTCTGCATGCCCAATGTGTGCTAAGTTCTATTTGGAAATAGAAATCCAAAAGGAACTTACGTTACAAACTTATCAGTCAAAAGATGCATTGATCCATGAGCTGATAAAATACTCAGATCACCTTACTGAGGAAAACAAGCGCTTAAGGCACCATATACAAGACCTCCTAACAAACCAGCTGGAAAAAGAGAGAAACGAGTTCCTACCCATTGACAAAGGAAAAAGGATCATAGAAGATGAAAATGAAGCTGAAGAATACTCTGAAATCAGAATCCTGAATGAAACTGTAAAAGCAGGAGGAAAAATCGCCAAGAAAGGTTATAAATCGCCTCTACAATCTTATAATTTTCTTCAATATTCCAGATGTTCAACAGTTCCGCATACAAGCAATCGTAGACACTGGAGCTACATCTTGCTGCGTAAACACCAAAGATATACCAGAAGAGGCACAGGAAAAACTAAACTATCAAATAACGTTCCATGGAGTAAATTCAGTTACAAAGGCGGAGACAAAAATAAAGAACGGAACAATGACTATCGGGGAACACAAGTTCCGAATACCGCTAGTCTACTGTATGGAAATGGATACTAAGGACGGAATCCAGATGCTACTGGGTTGCAATTTCTTGAGAAGTCTAAACGGAGGCGTAAGAATCGAAGGTAACATTGTAACTTTTTACAAAGAAATAACGCCTGTAATCACCTCTACAGAGCTCGAAGCCATGAACAAACAAATATCAGAACTCGAGATGGATCACGACTTTTACGTTTCTTTACAGCCTGAATGGGTCCACCAGTCCTTAGATCAGAATCCATTTATGAGAAAATTCAGAGGAATCCTACAAAAAATTAAAGGCAAATGGATACATTGGAGAGGATCCGCTCAAACACTAGAGTAAAAATCAGGTATTATGTAAGATTGAAATAATTAACCCTGATTTAACAATCCAGGATAAACCGCTGAAGCACGTAATACCACTAATGCAAGAACAATTCAAACGACACATTGAAGGTCTCCTTGCCCTCAAAGTTATACGACCAAGTAAAAGCCGTCATCGAACAATGGCAATGATCGTAAATTCTGGAACTTCAATTGATGCAGAAAGCGGAAAAGAGGTAAAAGGCAAAGAATGAAAGGTATTTAACTATCGATCTCTCAATGATAATACCTATAAAGACCAGTATTCACTGCCTGGTATAAATACTTTATTAAAGAAAATAGGTAACAGCCAGATTTACTCCAAATTTGACTTAAAAAGTGGATTCCATCAAGTGGCGATGCATCCCGATTCAATCGAATGGACAACATTTATCAGCCCAAATGGACTGTACGAATGGCTAGTCATGCCTTTTGGACTAAAGAACGCGCCAGCAATCTTTCAAAGGAAAATGGATAATTGCTTTAAATTATGCTCTAAATTCCTAATTGTGTATATAGATGATATTCTGATTTTCAGCAACTCCGAAGAAGAACACAAAAGGCACTTAGAACAGTTCCTACAAATTGTAGAAAAAGAAGGGTTAGTTCTCTCACCCTCAAAGATGAAAATTGCCGTACCACAAATTGACTTTTTAGGGGCTGTCATCGAAAATCGAAAGATAAAGTTACAACCGCATATATCATTAGAAAGAATTGACTTTGAAAACAAGGGATGAGATCATGAGTAGGAATCTTGAATTACGCCAGATCTTACATACCTAACCTTGGCACCCTACTCGGACCACTCTATCAGAAGACCTCACCGCATGGGGATAAGAGGATCAAAAATCACGACTGGGAGCTAATACGGAAAATCAAATCAATCGTGCAAAAGCTACCAGATTTAGAAATACCTCTAGAAAAAGCTTATATTATACTGGAAACTGATGGTTGCATGGAAGGATGGGGAGGTATATGTAAGTGGAAAAACAAGAAGGGAGATCCTAGGAATACTGAGAAGATATGTGCATATGCAAGTGGAAAATTCCCAACCACCAAATCTACCATTGATGCAGAAATTCACGCTTGCATGGAAACACTAAACGCCTTAAAAATCCACTACTTGGATAAACAAGAAATCACTTTCCGAACGGACTGTTAGGCCATCATTTCATTTTATAATAAAACGGCTCAAAACAAACCCTCCCGAGTTCGTTGGCTCAATTTCACTGATTACATCAGCGGGTTGGGGATAACAGTTAACTTCGAGCACATAGATGGGAAAAATAATGTGCTAGCTGACAACCTTTCCCGATTAACCTTTGTTTTATGTGCAGGAAGAGCTAGCGAGGAAGAAATCAGTTCCATATTACCAAAATGGACGGAGCTCGAGGACATCAGCAAAGACATGGAAAAGGACATATGGGAAGCAACACAAAAGCTAACCCAACTAAGCACGTATGGATCGAAAAATGCCCTGACAGCCAGATCAAAGGAATTCCTAATGAAAAATATAGCATCAATGAAAACGCACTCCAAGAATCCTTTGAAAAGTTCGTTGAAATCAAGGATGGTCCAGAACTCATATGGAAGGCCTCATCATCCAGAAGCATTCCCTATCAGAAGGACGACATGCATGAAGACTTATTATTCGAAACCTTCAATTTTCCAATCAAAGCTGGACGCATTCGATCAACTCGGAAAACAGCTAACCAGGTTGAGAACGAACAAACCACCATCGTCCTCAAGGAAATACAGATCCTACTAAATATCTGGCAAGCAGAATCTGATGGGAGGCGGTCGGGAGGAAAAATGCTTGGAAGGACCTCTACCCACAGGTGCGCGACAATGAGAAAAGGCTAAACGACATAATTCAACAACTTTTTAGCCTCACTGCCAAATCACATGGGAACCAAGTTTGACAAAAGGAGCATAGTGGGCCCCTCTCTTCACATGACCGACATAACTTTCTCTAAAGAAGTATTATTATTGTACCACTGACACATGGTCTGCCAGTTGTAGGAATCTAATTTATGAATTATTGTACCTATGGCACATGTTCTGCCAGCTTTATGAATACCATGGGCTAAAACCATGGGCAGGCCAATGGTTTTGGAAAAACCAGAAGCCAGCTATCCTACTATAAATAGATGTGTTTGTAAGAGTTGAAAACACACAACCACTGAAGTTGAAGTTTTCTTCTCTACTTGTCTAGGGTTTCGGAGTCAGAGTCTGTAAGTTTTAAGTTTCTGTTAAGTAATATATCTATCTGTTTCTATTTAATATTGACAAAAGTTCTCTGTGACCCTAAGCCAACGATCCTATACAATTATCCTCTTGTGTGTTCTGAGGGAGATTGTTTTTCTGTACTATTTATCCTCTTGATGACTCCTTTGTTCTTATCGTAAGACACCGTGTCCCGATCTTTGAGAACGGGACTCTTGAGATCGCCAGAATAGAAAGCGCATCCGTGGCGAAAAGGACCGATCGGTAACTGGAACTTATCTTATATGAGCTTTCATCTTGAATTATTTTGGTACCAAATCAATCAAACTCAGAGCACACTCTCTTTTATCCTTGCATTTCTTTGATTTCATGAGTGATTGGAAACTATCCTCCATCAGTTCTGATTATAAAACCACTCTTAGATCTACTGATTCTATAGATCCCCCAGCTACAGGATTCATAAGTCCAACTGAATCTTGTCCCAATAGTGCTTCTGCCTTGAGTACTCTAATCAAGCAGAATAACACCATCATTCAACTACTTTTAGTAACTATTGAAAAGGTTCGAAGATTAGAAGAATGCTTGGATCAAATCCAGTCGTCACCCAAAGTAGCAGCCGAAAGCTTTGAATCTTCCATATCGGCTCTACAAGACCAACTCCAGAACCTTTCGCTTGGGAAAACCTCTACACCTCCCAAGACCTCCAATAAAAGTTCTTTGTTTTTCAAAATCCTAAAGAAATCTTTCAAAAAGAAAAATAAAATCATCTAGCTAAGAATGGCCGCACCTTCCACTCAAACTCGTCTATCATCCACCTCATTCAGAAATCCAGAACCTTCTACATCAAATAATCCCGTAGAAGACCAAATCGAGGCTCTTGAATGAGATCCGCTTCTTATGAACTTCAAAGACGATTACCTAATCGCCGGAGATATCAACCTATGTTGGAAAGCCAACTCCAACCTGATGCGGAACTCCAGATCTCCCAACAAAGACGAGCTAACTTAGTACCTGCAGAAACTTTATGTGAAGACGGATGGACTGGCCACAGACATCGCGTCTATCAACATTACTCTGAAGAAAGAGTTCTTGCTGTTAACAACACCCAGATGAATATGCCTTTTATCAGGCAACAATCCTATCAGCGGCTAATCCAAGAAGGAATACAACACATCCATCTTGGACTAATTATGGTCCGAATACACGCATTACATCGCAGGGACGTAGGAACCACAGCATTAATCGTCCTCAGGGACACCAGATGGCGTTCAGACGTATCCATTATCGGGACTATGGAGATTGATCTATCAACAGGAACACAATTGGTTTATATTGCTCCTGATCTCATGCTCTCCGTACATGATTTTATGAACCACATAGAGCTGGTTATCTTAACACACGGATATGAGGACTGGCAAGGAGGTGAATCTAACCTCCTAATCACCAAAGCTCTTGCACGTGAACACCGGCCATACGGGTTTTCGCTATAACATTTCTGGCGTCGCAAATTACTTAGCATCACGGCATATATCGCTGGGCGACATCATACTATCACAGAATTACAAGGAAGATCATGGAATCTGAGACCCTCTGAGGCACCAATACTCCAGGTACCTCAATCTTTACAAACTCACCAACGAATCGACGGTCCTATCCGACTCTCCTTTTCTTCCTATACTCCTCATACTCCCCAAACCCTAATCACCCAAGATGAGGATGAATTCTCCCTCATGGCTTATTCTGGTGCACCCATATGGGATACCTCCGATACTGAGGAAGATGATGATGACTAAGACTTCTCTCTATTCCTATACCTCAACAATTGCCTAAATGAAGCTTTACCAGCTTCCCCGGAAGGTGGTGGGGAAAAGTCCACTAAAAAACTTGAAACCGAAATGCCCTATCCAATGCTTAAACCAAAATTTGAACCTGAGCTTGAACCCCCTGAGCCTGAAAATGAACCACCCTCAGCTTCAGCAAATGATACATGCTTCACCATAGCAAACCAATTAGTTGAACTTTATCCTAAGCTCAAGCATTATGGTGATAAAGGCAGATCACCTATACACATCCGTTTCATCTTCCTATCTTCCACCCAATGAACCCGTTATGAGAGACCGGTGATCCCAGACAACCTCCTCTACATCCCATACTCCACCCCTACTTATTACAAGAACTATAAGCCACGAAGTTGGGATTTCAAAAAATCTTACGGCCGAAATATGTGGAACCTGCCGTCAGCATTTTCAAACCAAGGAGTTTTACTAGTATTACTAGAAGACTTCTCATTATATGACGACATAATCTCCAGATGGGAATCTATTACCCTTAACCTTCTCAATGATAAACAATTCGCTGACAATAAATCCAAAGTGCTCTTCATCGAAAATCTACTCGGAGAAGACGAAAAGAAAATCTGGATCCAATGGAGAATGGCGTGCGAAGAAGAGTATGAAAGGTTGGTCAATATGACCTACAAAATGTCTTATCTCAAATAGGCGTATCATCCTCTAGAAGACCCATACCAGGCTCCAGGAAGAGCAAAATAGGGCATACCAGGACCTAGAAAGATTAAGCTGCGACCAGATCAAAAACATATTCAATTACATGAATGACTACAAGACGCTAGCAGCAAGGTCCGGGAGAATGTACATTAACTCCGAGTGCTTCGATAAATTTTTCAGAAAAATGTCGGCAATACTCGGAGATGAAATTGAAGTTGCTTTCAAGACCAAGTACTCAGGATGCACGGTTGGGGTACTACCAATAAGATTCACGCCAATACGGCGATCTATGCAAGCGGCAATTCAAAGAGGCATTAAGGATCTATCCATATCAAAGATCTTGATCGATTACTACAACAATACGAGAAATGCTTGAAAGTCAAATAATTATAAAGGTAAACCCCATGACACTCATATAAGAGTGATCAAAAATAAAAACAAAACCCGCTCGACGAAGTTCCGATGCTATATATGTGGTGATGAAGGACATCTCGCACGGGAATGCAAAAACAAACGCAGAAATATGGCCAGAGCAGCCATATTAAAAGATTTGGACCTGCCAGAAGACTACGATGTTCTCTCTGTTGACCTGAACGAAGATCCATCCGATGCAATTTGCAGTATCTCGGAAGGAGAAGGAGCAAACACACTAAGCCATATAAGGCAAGCGCTCAAAGACCTACCACCAGAGGAGTATGATTTTATGATAACTACAAAAGATCTGGGATGGAGGTACGCTATAAAGCTTACTGACTTATAAGAAAACTGTGCTCATAACTGGGAGCACAACAAACCAATCCAGGGACCCTATTCAAAATGCTCGTGCCATTATCCTAACATCGTGAGAATCCATTGCACTATGTAAAATCTCCATGCCTAATGTGCTAAGTTCTATTTGGAAATAGAAATCTAAAAGGAACTTACGTTACAAACTTATCAGTCAAAAGATGCATTGATCCACAAGCTGGTAAAATACTCAGATCACCTTACTGAGGAAAACAAGCGCTTAAGGCACCATATACAAGACCTCCTAACAAACCAGCTGGAAAATGAGAGAAACGAGTTCCTACCCATTGACAAAGGAAAAAAGGATCATTGAAGATGAAAATGAAGTTGAAGAAAAATCGAATCTGAGCAAGTAAAGCGGTAGGAAAAATGAAAGGTTATAAATCGCCTCTACAATCTTATAATTTTCTTCAATATTCCAGATGTTCAACAGGTTCATCAGGAATCGTGCTTGAGCTACATCTTGCTGCGTAAACACCAAAGATATACCAGAAGAGGCACATGAAAAACTAAACTATCAAATAACGTTCCATGGAGTAAATTCAGTTACAAAGGCGGAGACAAAAATAAAGAACGAAATGACTGGGAACACAAGTTCGAATATCTGGATGAAATGGATAGGGGGTCGGATGCTGCTGTGTTGCAATTTCTTGAGAAGTCTAAACCGGTTGGGTTGCGGAAGTCTAAATGGTAATATTTCCTTGGTATCCATTTCCATGAAACTAGCGTGTCGCAGACTTTTGATTTACTCATAAGCATTATTTGATAGTTTATTTTCTGTGCTCTTCTATATCTTTGGTTTATCGCTGCTATAAACGTTATCTTTCAGTATTTCTTCAAATTCTTCATCGCGATCTTTTTCACTTGTCAATGGAGAGAACTCGTTTCTCTCTTTACAAACCTAAGCTTTTCCTCTTGAGTGATCACAGTATAAAGGATTTATCTTTGGTGATAAGTTGTAACGTAGTTCTTTTTCTGTTCCAAATAAGATTTTACAACATCATTTGTTCTCTCGTGTGATAATGTGCCGATATAGTCCCTTGTTGTTCTTATCAGTCGATAGCACTGCCGGTGTCATAAAACCATACTCTGCGGTGTCTTTGCGCTATATGGCAGTGTTGCTTTGAAGATTGGATCGTTCATCTGATGGTATCTTTAACTGCAACCATCGGTATTTTTGCATTAAAATCGTCTCATATACATCGGACTATATTTTGTACGGTCTCGGCTTAAATATTTTATTGTCAGTCACATGATAGCATAAGTCGATGGTAATGCTTTGCTTTCTTACTGAGCAATCGCCGGTTCTTATCTCGCTTATTGTCTTGGACGCTATCTTAATTTGAATATGATTATCTTTTAGGAATCTGACATCACTCTTCTTGGATGATGTCGAGTAAAACGTTAAACTTGAAATAATTTCTTCTTATATTTGCCATCTTTTGATCTTATATCTCGTAAAAAGCATGATTTATTGTCTAAAGTGAAACATTTCCCATAGACGATAATTATAATGTCTTATTGTACATTTTTCATGGCATCCTGTTTCCTCAAACAATTCCTGATAATGAAATGATAGATGTACTGGTCATCATATAATCTTTCTTATCATCTTGCCTTAAGATTTATATTGGTTTTCTTAAAAAAATTCAGATCTGAATAAGCATTCATTTAAGTGGACTTTTGAAATAACTCATTGAAAAGTGTATAGCCAACTTGATATGTAGATTCTCCTTATATATACTTCTCATAAATCTCTCAACACATGTGTACCATCCATTTAGATGATGTAATGAATTTTGTAATTCTTTATATTTACTATATACTACAACTATTATACTTATTTAGTTGCTTAATTATCTTAAGAAACACTTTTTTAGCTTAATTGTATTTTCTTATTTTATTTTGTTTTGATGCTGATAATGGGGAATATATTCTCCATTGAGAAAGATGGATGTAGTTTTTGGTATTTTTACTAATGAAATTGCTGTATTCTTGTCTTCATCTCTCCTTCACAATTTTCGAGCTAATGTTGCATCATGTGGTATCATAGGCGGCGAAGATGGAAGACAACCCAAATTGTGATAAGGACTAAAGCTAGTCATACCTCTAGGATTCCCAAGACCCCTATGTGCAATTGGCCAATGCCCTAGATTTAGGATTTCAATTGACTGTTTGAAGGGTGTCACAAGAACTCCTCCACCTCAAGGACAATGATCTGCCCGATCTTGCAACCACACTAGCAAATCTGGCACCCATACCATAAATGGATAATATCATTACAATGAATCAGAATCTATGACGTCCCTATCGATCTCGCTAACCAGTTTGAACATATCTTTTTGGATCCACCGACAAGCTCTACTCTCATCACTAGATTGTTCGTTCTTGCCATTCACAAATAATGTCTAACCATAGCCAAGGCTAATGTAACTTTCACATCGAAGCTTATTTCATTTTTTTGCTATTTTGATGGTGATTCCCCCATGAAGGATTGTTTTGATTAGGAACAAGCACTAGAAAACCTATTTGATTACATGAGTATTCCACAAGAAACACAAGTTAAATTTGTTGTTCATAAGTTAAAAGAGTGTGCAGTTGCTTGGTGGAACCATATAATCCTTGCCCATCATCTCAAGAGGCCAAGTGATGACGAAACATGGTTCAGGATGAAACATCTATTGAGAGAACATTTTTTTCCTAATGATCATCAGCAATCATTTTATCATTATAAGAAACATAATTAGCATAGACAATATCACATAATTACAGAATTACATATCATAGAGAATGCAGTGAGAGTGGGAATAATGGAGTATATAAACAATGCATAACAAGGAACTTTAGATATTGAGAATATGCTTTATGATCTCAAACATCCCTCTCAAGATGGTGCTTATTTAAAATAAAAGCTAGTGAAATCATTGGAAGGTTAACTAAAGCTCTTGAAATCACTAACCCATCAATATTTAAGTACAAACACTATTCTCGGAAGGAACTAGTGACAAATTATAGTAAAATTGTAGCATTAGTGAAGAATGTATTGTTCGAGAAAACTCAAGATTTAAGAATTCAACTTATTTTAATCATTAGTTGTTGCACAAAGATAGGAGGTTATGATTGATAGACAGTTCAATCAAGCTACTTTGAATGATCTACTAATTTCCTCCCCATTGAGAACAAAGGCCTTTATAATGTGTATATACTCTTAAGGTTCTTAAGACACTTCTTTACTTGTGGAGGTCGAACAATATGGCTCAATTGAAGAAGATTTCAAGCCTTCTATATTTCTATATGGCTGAAGTTGCACCTGATATCTTCTTAAAACATTCAAAATTTGTAACATTGATCATTGCCTTCCCCTGTTGACCTTTATATATAGTCCATAACTCAAATCTAGAGAGTATGATGACAACGATGAGCTATGAATTGACATCACATGAATTAAACTGAACATATCTTAATTATCATCAAAGCTCATTGAACGATACATCAATTTATAAAATAGTTCATGTATATTAGTTCAAAATATTGCAAGTGCAATAACACATAATTTGAGGCATATACCAATGATTAATTTATCAAAAGAGCAACGTTCATATTATTTAAAAAAAGTACTAGATAAATCAATTTAATAAAATTAAGTCAAATTAATATTAATCTAGGTTGAATTGTATACTTTTTTTTTAAAGAGATCATATTTATCTTTTAAACTTGTATATTAATTTCTTGTTTATATATATATATATATATATATATATATATATATATATATATATATATATATATATATATATATATATTATATTTCTTTCAATAGAAATTCTAGCCTTTCATTTTATTTGATTTAATGATTTCAATCATAACTATTAATTGTTACTATTCCCTTGAAGTCAAAGTTGCCTCATATGAAGCATCTATTACTTTGTGCGCTATGTATATAAATTTCTCTATTTTGTAAAGGGGCATTCGTTATATATATAAAATGCTATTTTTAATTTTAAAATAAAAAAATTTAAATTATTTAAACCAATTGTGTCTCTTCTCTTAATCATTATTTTCTTCTCGAATATAATTTCTATCTATTTAGTTCTAAAATCCTTATTTTCTTCTCTTAATTATTATATTAAGAATATTTGATTTGATATTTGAGAGATATTTGGAGATTAAAAATTATGTTTATTTATTTGACTTTATAAAGTTTAGAATATATTAAAAGCTATTTTTATTGTATCAAACTAATTTTTTATATATTTTACATTAAATTATTTTGTTGTATCGTTGTGAGAATTTTAAAATTAAAACCAAGAAAGCTAATTATCATATTTATATTATTTATATAACGTTAAGTTTAACGTCACTTTTTGAAAATTTATATTATCTATTATTTGAATTCAATCGTAAACATACAATATGTAATAATAATTCTAATTTTGTAATTACTCAGTAAATATTAATTAGTAAAATACATATAATATATGCAAAAATAAAAAAAAATACATTAAATAGTATTGTAAAACACATACATAAATTATTTTAAGAGAAATCAAATATATTAATTAATTAATAATTAATGAATATTTAATAATTATCAAATATTCTTTAATCTCATATATATATATATATATATATAATTATTACATATTAAATTAAATATTAATCTTTAATCTCATATATAACTATAATTTTAAATAATTATATAAAATGCTTTTTCTGGCTCCTAATTCTTAACAGAAGATGAATATAAAATAAATCTTTAATCTCCTATGTAAAATAAATTTAAAATAATTAGATATTTAACTTAATTATTACTAATAATTAGACATTTTCTTAGTACATGTAGCTTTCATTAAATTAATTGAATTTGGATTCAATCGAATGATATTTCTTAATGAGAAAAGATTTTAATAGAAGATCTAAGAAAATCAAATTGGAGAAGATTAAAAATTATTTATTAAAAAGTGTATTTATTTTACAAGATACTTTCATCAAGTCAATATACTTAAATTTTCATTATCATTTTCTTGTTCATATAAATCTTTTACTATAGTTATTTTTATAATTAGTAATTTAATCTTTTTTGAAGTCCTTAAATAAATTTTTTTTGGCTGTTGGCATATACCATAAGTATATAATATTTTTTTATCAATTATAAAATCTATTATTTATACATCATTATTATCTTTACTTCTTCATATATTTTGATATATAGTTTATATCTTTACAATAAAATATCTTAAATAAATGCATGTTATTTATGTTCGACAATATAATAATTTTAAAAATATTTTTATTATATTTATTTAGTGTTATATGCAAACTTATTATTTCTATGTGTATATGTGTGTGTATTTTGCTTATACTCCACGTAAAGGAGAAAATATTACGTGCGGAGTCTGGACGTAGCTTTACATCCAAACGTCAATCGCTATGCAACACGTATCCAATATGAAAATATGACATTTTTACTTAACAACACTGTAACTTGACGGTGCTTAATGATGCCATTTACGTTACCTCGGGCCTGGCCTAGCCGTCTAGTTAAAACAGCGGGAGAAATGGCGTTTGAATGCGCGGAAGAAATTTAAAAGAAATATAAATAGATTTAGGGCATAATATATATTTTTTTCAAATAAACTGAGCTCCAAGAGAGAAACAGAAAATCTCATTTCATTTTTTAGGAAGAACCATGAAGATGGAGAATGAATTTGAAAGTTGTGGCCTTGATAATATTGCGACTAATTTAACGGATGATGTATTAAATAAAAATACATTGGTAAATTTTCTGAACCATTTTATATGTACAATTTTTTTAGGATTTATTAGTGAGATTCTTTGAAATTCTTTTATTTAATGTATATTTCCTACACTATCAGGAGTTCTTTACAAGAGAACTTTGCTTATTTTAAGAATTATTTTGCATGTGTACTCTTTGTACTCTCATGAGAGTATAATCCATTTTATCATTTTATTTAGATTTTTGACCCTATTTGAATATAATATATTTAGTATATGATATTACAAGCTATTTGGAGGCTGATTGATTGGTTTTTAGGGCAGATTTACATACATATTCTCTATACTCTCATGAGAGTATGTATTATTTTCTCAATTTTTGTCAGATTTTTCAGTCTGTTTAGAGAGAATATATTTAATAGATTCCATTAGAAGCAATTTGGAGGCTGATTGATTAGTCTTTAAAATTTTACATCTGTACTTTCTGTACTCTCATGAGAGTACACCCCATTTTCTCATTTTTTCCAGTTTTTTTTAGTTTGTTTGGAGAGAATATGTTTAATAGATTATATTAGAAGTAATTTGGAGGCTGATTGGTTAGTTTTGAGGGCATATTTGTATGTGTACTCTCTGTACTCTCATGAGAGTATACCCCATTTTTTAATTTTTTTTCAATTTTTTGGCCTATTTGGAGAGAATACGTTTAATAGATTCCATTAGAAGTAATTTGAAGGCTAATTGGTTAGTTTTTAGGGGGTGTTTTGCATCTGTACTCTCTATACTCTCATGAGCGTACACCCCATTTTCCCTTTATTTTTTTTAGCTTTTTTGGCCTGTTTGAAGAGAATATGTTTAATTAATTATATTAGAAGCAATTTGGAGACTGGTTGGTTAGTTTTGGGGGCAGATTTATATGGGTACTCTCTATACTCTCACGAGAGTGCACCCCATTTTTTCATTTTTTTCAGATTATTTTGGCCTGTTTGGTGAGAATATGTTTAATAGATTCTATTAGAAGTAATTTGGAGGCTGATTGATTGGTTTAGGGGCAGATGCATGTGTACTCTCTGTACTCTCATGAGAGTACACCTAATTTTCTCATTTTTTTCAAATTTTTTGGCCTGGTTGGAGAGAATATGTTTAATAGATTCCATTAGAAGTAATTTGGAGGCTGATTTGTTGATTTTTAGGGGTATTTTGCATGTGTACTCTATGTACTCTCATGAGAGTACACCCCATTTTCTCATTTTTTTCAACTTTTTTGGCCTATTTGGAGAGAATATGTTTAATATATTATATTATAAGTAATTTAGAGGCTGATTGGTTAGTTTAGTGTGCATATTTGTATGTGTACTCTATGTACTCTCATGAGAGTACACCCTATTTTTCTATTTTTTTCACATTTTTTGGCCTCTTTAGAGAGAATATGTTTAATAGATTTCATTAGAAGTAATTTGGAGGCTGATTGGTTAGTTTTTAGGAGTGTTTTGCATGTGTACTCTGTGTATTCTCATGAGAGTATACACTATTTTCTATTTTAAAGTTTTTTTGGCCTGTTTGGATAGAATATGTTTAATAGATTCTATTAGAAGTAATTTGAAGACTGATTGGTTGGTTTTGGGGGCAGATTTGCATGTGTACTCTCTGTACTCTCATGAGAGTACACCTCATTTTCTCATTTTTTCTAGATTTTTTGGTTTGTTTGGAGAGAATATGTTTAATAGATTCTATTAGAAGCAATTTGGAGGCAGATTTAATGTACTCTCTGTACTCTCATGAGAGTACACCCCATTTTCTCATTTTTTCTAGATTTTTTGGCCTGTTTGGAGAGAATATGTTTAATAGATTCCATTAGAAGTAATTTGGAGGCTGATTGGTTAGTTTTTAGGGGTGTTTTACAGCTGTACTATATGTACTCTCATGAGAGTACACCCCATTTTCTCTTTTTTTTTAGCTTTTTTGGCCTGTTTGGAGAGACTATGTTTAATAGATTCTATTAGAAGCAATCTGGAGGCTGATTGGTTAGTTTTGGGGGCAAATTTGTATGTGTACTCACTGAGAGTACATACCATTTTCTCATTTTTTTCCTAGATTTTTTTTCCTGTTTGGAGAGAATATGTTTAATAGATTCCATTAGAAGCAATTTGGTGGCAGATTTGCATGTGCACTCTCTGTACTCTCATGAGAGTACATACCATTTTCACATTTTTTTTCACATTTTTTGGCATGTTTAGAGAGAATATGTTTAATAGCAGTCATTAGTAGCAATTTGGAGGCTGATTGATTAATTTTGGAGGCAGATTTACATGCCTACTCTCTGTACTCTCATGAGAGTACATACCATTTTCTTATTTTTTTAGCTATTTCTCCCTGTTTGGATATAATATGTTTAGTAGATGGCATTATAAGCTGTTTAGAGGCTGATAGGTTAGTTTTTAGGGCTGTTTAGCATGTGTACTCTCTGTATTCTCATGAGAGTACATCTTATTTTTTAGTTTTTTTAACTGTGAGGCTTGTCATATGTTTTCCATAAGCTAATGTAACATATTTTGAGATGTTTCATGCAGAATTTGCTTGTTTTTGGAGCTATTTTATATGTGTACTCTTTGTACTCTCGTGAGAGTACACCTTATTTTTTCAAAATATTTAACTGTGGGGCTTGTAATTTATTTACCTTAACCTATTGGAAGATGTGTGGAGAGGTTTCATTCAAAATTTTCTAGTTTTAGAAGCTGTTTCATATGTGTACTCTCTGTACTCTCATGAGGTTACACCCATTTTTAATTTTTTTAACTATGAGGCTTGTCATATGTTTAGGATATCTCATTGTAAGATGTTTTGAGGTGTTTCATAAAGAATTTGTTGATTTTTGAGGCTATTTTAAATGTGTACTCTATCTACTCTCATGAGGGTACATCTCATTTTTTTAATTTTTACAATTGTAGGGCTTGTCATATGTTTGATATATCCTATTATAATCTATTTGGAGATGTTTCATGAAGAATTTGCTAGTTTTTGGAGTTATTTTGCATGTATACTTTGTGTACTCTCATGAGGGTACACCCTATTTTTTAAAATTTTTTTGTAGGGTGTGTCATATGTTTACTATATCCCATTGTAATTTGTTTGGAGATGTTTCATGAATACTTTATTAGTTTTTAGAGCTATTTTGCATGTGTACTCTATGTACTCTCATGATAGTACACCCTATTTTTGTAAAATTTTTAATTATGGGGTGTGTCTTATTTTTATCCATTGTGTCTGTTTGGAGATATTTCATGAAGAATTTGCTAATTTGCATGTGACATATTTGTGTTTGAGCAGGTGAATGAGGTAAATGACCGATGTGATGATGAAGCGGTATGTCTAATAACCCAAATGTGGGGAAAATCCTTGGCACCGTTCACAATGAAAATGAGGCATATGCACTGTACTGTGATTATGCACATCAAACTGGGTTCAGTGTTAGGAAGGATCATACTAGTTATTGGCCAAACTCTAAGAAATTGAAATCAAATGATTTTTTATGTACAAAAGTAGGTTAGAAGAAAGTTGTCAATCTAAACTGCTCAATCAAATTCCAGAAAATAGATACAAGGAGCGGTTGTCCGGCCATGATTAGATTTTCTATTGATTTAGATGGGAATTGGAAGGTTAAAAAATATATAGAAAGTCATAATCATTCATTGGCAAAGCCGGGTGACCTACATATTCTCAAATCATATAGAGGCATCAACGATGAGAAGGCGGCTATGTTGAAGACAATGACAGAGGCTAAAATTAGAGCAACTGATGCATTTAGCTATCTAAGTGAGGAAGTTGGCAGCATGGAGAATATTGGCTTCACAAAAAGAGATGCTTTTAATTTCATCCAAAAAAAGAGAAGATCGAGGATTGCGAATGGTGATAGTAATGCATTAATACAACTGTTTAAGGAAAGGCAAGCAGAGGATGGGATGTTTGCATGGGATGTCCAAGTTAATGAGTTAGATTGCTTGGTTAGTTTTTTTCGGAGCAATGGCATGTCAAGGATAAAATATGATTGTTATGGGGATGTCATAATTTTTGATACAAGCTATCGACTCAATAAATATAATCTTGTCTGTGCCCCTTTTATTGGAGTGAATCATCACTGGTAAAATATCTTATTTGGAGTAGCCTTTCTATCAGAAGAGACAATTGAGTCATTCACATGGCTATTCAAAATATTTCTCCAGTTAATGAGTGATAGACATCCTATAATAATATTCACTGATCAAGATTATATAATGGTGAGAGCTATCAAAATTGCATTACCGCATACTCGTTATAAGTTGTGCCAATGGCATATTTCGAAGAAAGCTCATTCGAAGGTACATTACTTTAATAGTAATAAGATAGTACAAAGTCTATTCTATACATGCATGAGCAAGTGTGACTCACAGGAAGAGTTTGAGCAAGCTTGGTCTACCATGCTAGATGAAGATAATTTGCATGATCATGCTTAGCTGTCTGAGCTTTATAAAATTAGGTGCAAGTGGTCCCACCGCATTCTGCAAAGACTCATTCTATATGGGAATCTTGTCAATGCAATGTAGTGAGTCCATGAATAATGTATGTCATGGAATCTCTAAACCAACAAGTTCAATCATAAATTGTTTCTTGGGATTAGAGAAGGTTATGGACACATGGCATCAGAATGAACATGATGAAGAATTCAAGTGCAGCCAGTCAGCAATTGTTCATGTTGTTAAGACCAGTCCAATTCTGAAACAAGCCCTATGTTTTACACAAGAAAGCTTTATACAATGTTTAAGGAAGAATTTTTGCATGGAGTTGGAGGATTAGCAACAAATATGTTAGATTATAATCCCATGGAGTATTCAGTGAGAAACTTAGAGAATAAATATATTTCCAAAATATGGACTATCCATTTAGACAAGACATGCCTAAATGTAACTTGTAGTTGTAAAAAATTTGAATTGATGGGATTGCTTTGTGCCCACTGCATCCGAGTTCTGAGTCAGGATGATATTATGCACATTTCGGATAAGTATCTTCTCATGTGATGGTCTACCAGAGCAAAGAGGGATATCTACTTTGACAGTGCTTACAGGAACTTAAAAGATGTGCAAGGCAATGATGGAAATGAAATTAATATTATTTTTTAGAACCACATCAGTCGACATGCATATCAAATAATCACTAGGGTACAGGGTAATAAGATAGCTGAGAAGTATATGCTTGGATCCTTAAAAAAACTATATGATAATGTTGACTCTATATTATGTGAGAATTCACCTCCAGCTGATAGAACAACTAAGAAGAAGAAGTCAACCACAACAGATAAAGGAAATGACAATTTAAAGGATCCAGTTAAGTAGCGGCCAAAGGGTGTTTCAAATGCAATGCTTAAGAGATATTGGGAGAGAACCAAGAAAGCCAAGAGCAACTTTCTATTTGCCTTTGAAGTTATAGTACATTAATATTACTTTTAAACTTTAAACCATCCTATTTTTGTTGTTACAAAGACCAAAGAATAATCTGAGAGGGGTGGAGAACATGTAGGGTCACCCATTGCAACACCTTTTTCTATTATGCCAGAGTGCTTTTCAGCGGTATGCATGGAAAACCCATCAGTCATGCTGCTACTTATCATTAACTAATACGATGTTCTATTCTAAGAATTTAACTCAAGCTCAACAATCAATCAGTCGGCTGAAGGGTACACTAAGCTGATGATGGATATCATTACAGGAAAATATTTTAATACATGATATCATTTAGTTGTGTGTTCTTCGACTGTACATACTTTAATTTTGATTTGACTGAAAATGTATTATTAGTAGATAATATGTTGTACTTGGTGACTATTCTTTGTACTTCGACATCTGCTAGATTTATTTTTAAAGTGGTAGTGATATTCTATAGTATAAACCACTGAAAATTCCCATCAATGAATTCTACATTCTATAACAAAATTTTATTGAACATTTTATCTCCAAACATGTGAAACAACCTCCAAATACCTTGTATTTGCATCTTCTACATTTTTATCTACAAATAGGGTAGATCATTTGACATAAAAAGGGGAAATGGAGTGTACTCTAGAGAGTATACATATACTTAATTGAATGACAAAAGAATCTCCAAACAGCTTGCATTTGCATCTACTAACTACTTTATCTGTAAACGGGGCCAAATAACTGGCAGAAAAGGAGAAAATAGTGTGTACTTTCTGGAGAGTATAGAGAGTACATGTGCTAAATGGCTGCTAAAATTGGCAAAAGAACCTCCAAACAGCTTGCATTTGCATCTACAAACTATTTTATCTGCAAATAGAGCCAAACAATTAGCAAAAATGGGGAAAATGGGGTGTACTCTCTAAAGAGTACAAAGAGTACACGTGCTAAACAACCCCTAAAATCAACAAAAGAACCTCAAAACAACTTGCATTTGCATTTACAAACTATTTTATCTGCAAACAGAGCCAAATAACTAGCAGAAATGAGGAAAATGTCAAAAAGCAAGTGTACTCTCATGAGAGTACAGAGAGTACAGGTGCAAAACAGCCCCTAAAATCTACCAAGAAGCCAATCAGATTTGAAAGAGAATTTTTTGAATTTTTGTAGAACTTTCAATTAAATTTTAGCTCTCTGAGAAAATTAATAAATAATATTTAATAAATTATTAGAATATATTGGACTGTGATATTGAGTTTCGGTAAATGGTAGTGCTCTTAAACTATTTTCCTTTAAAAAATTGAAAACAAAATAAAATAAAGCATGATTTTCATCTCTGATCCGAATTAGTAGGAGTAAATGGAATTGCTCTTAACACGCATGATATTTATAAGACATGATTGAAATGATTGTAAGTTTGGATCCGAACTATTTTGACTAAATGGTACTACTCTTATCATGCACGTATTTTATAAAGCCTAAAAAAGGTATCCATAATTGCGTTTACATAATTTAATATTAAATTTGATATTTTATATTTAAAAATTCAATTAATTAGTTTATCTATACTATATCATTTATTGCTATTTTTATAAATAAAGTATAGTTTCAAAAATATTCAAAATATTTTTAATGCAAATTTTTTTAAAAATAACTATTTTACCTTCGATCAGTGCTTTATATCATTATTTTATACATATAATTTATGTAATATTTATTGAAACTTCAAATACATTTCTAGTATCTCAAATTTATTTTATTTCAAATTACAATCAGTGTCAAATAAAATAGAAAATTAGAAAATATGGGGAAAAAAATGAGAAAATAGTTTTTACTCTCAAGAGAGTACAGAGAGTACACCTACAAATAGCTCAAAAAAGCTACCAATCAGCCTCCAAATTGCTTCTAATAGAATCCAATAAACATATTCTCTCCAAACAGACTAAAAATTTTAGAAGAAATGAGAAAAATGGTATGTACTCTCATGAGAGTACAGATAGTACATATGCCAAACTACTGAAAAAAGCTACCCATGAGCCTCCAAATTGCTTCAACTGGTATGTATTAAACATATTTTCTCCAAACAAACCAAAGAAATTAAAAAAAAAAGAGAAAATAGTCGGTACTCTCATGAGAGTATGGAGAGTACACATGTCAAACTGCTCAAAAAAGCTACCCATCAGCCTTCAAATTACTTCAAATGGTATGTAATAAACATATTTTCTCCAAACAAGCCAAAAAGAAAAAAAAATGAGAAAATAATATGTACTCTCATGAGAGTACAGAGAGTACATATGCCAAACCGCTCAAAAAAGCTACCCATTCTCAAATGGTATGTAGTAAACATATTTTCTCCAAACAGGCCAAAAAAAGTGAAAGAAAATGAGAAAATAGTCTGTACTCTCAAGAGAGTACAGAGAGTACACCTGCAAAATATCTCAAAAAAGCTACCAGTTAGCCTCCAAATTACTTCTAATAGAATCTAATAAACATATTCTCTCCAAACAGACCAAAATTTTTGAAAGAAAATGAGAAAATGGTCTGTACCCTTATGAGAGCACAGAGAGTAGCCAAACTGCTGAAAAAAGCTACCCATCAGTCTTCAAATTGCTTTAACTGGTATATATTAAATATATTTTCTCCAAACAGGCCAAAGAAACTGGAAAAAAAAGAGAAAATAGACTCTACTCTCATGAGAGTACACATGCCAAAGCTGAAAAAAGCTACTACGATCCAAATTGCTTCAAATGATATGTAATAAACATATTTTTTCTCCAAACAGCCAGAAAAAGTGAAAAAAAAGAGAAAATAATCTATACTCTTAGGAGAGTATAGAGAGTACACTTGCAAAATAGCTCAAAAAAGCTAATATTCAGGCTCCAAATAACCTGTAATGGAATATATTAAACATATTCTCTCCAAACAGACCAAAAATTCTAGAAGAAAATGAAAAAATATAGTGTACTCTCATGAGAGTACATAGAATGCACATGCCAAACTGCTGAAAAAAGCTACCCATCAGCACCCAAATTGCTTCAAATGTAATGTAATAAATATATTCTTTCCAAATAGGCCAGAAAAGTGAAAAAAAAAAATGAGAAAATAGTTTGTACTCTCAGGAGAGTATAGAGAGTACACCTGCAAAATAGCTCAAAAAGCTAATATTTAGGCTCCAAACAACCTTTAATAGAATCTATTAAACATATTCTCTCCAAATAGACCAAAAATTCTGGAAGAAAAAAAAAAGAGAAAATAGTTCTCACTCTAGAGTATATAAAGTACACATGCCAAATTGTTTAAAAAAAGCTACCCATTAGCCTCCAAATTACTTCAAATGGTATGTGATAAACATATTTTCTCCAAACAGGCTAGAAAAGGTGAAAAAAAATTCAGGAAATAGTATGTACTGTGAGATAGAGTACACCCAAAATAGCTCAAAAATGCTAATATTCCTCCAAACAACTCAAAGGAATCTATTAAATATATTCTCTCCAAACAAGCCAAAAAATCTAGAAAAAAAAAGAAAATAGTTTGTACTCTCATGAGAGTAGAGTACACCTAAAGAAGTTCAAAAAAGCTAAAATTCAGGCTCCAAACACCTTGTCATGGAATCTATTAAACATATTCTCTCCAAATAGGACAAAAAATTTGGAAAAAAAAATGAGAAAATGGTCTGTACTCTCAAGAGAAGAGTATACATGCAAATCTGCCTCCAAAATTAATCAATCAGCCTCCAAATTGCTTCTAATGAAATCTATTAAACATATTATCTCCAAATAGGGTTTAATAGCTGAAAAAAACTGAAAAAATAAGCTGTACTCTCAAGAGAGACAGAGAGTATACATGCAAATCTGCCACCAAAACCAACCAATCAACCTCCAAATTGCTTCTACAAGAATCTAATAAACATATTATGTCCAAATAGGGTTTAATAGCTAAAAAAAATTAAAATAATAAGCTATACTCTCAATAGAGTACAAAGAGTACACATATAAATCTGCCTCCAAAACCAACCAATCAGCCTCCAAATTGCTTCTAATGGAATATAATAAATATATTATCTTCAAATAGGCCAAAAAATATGAAAACAAATGAGAAATAGTATATACTCTTGAGAGTACAGAGAGTACATATCTAAAACCAAGCCAACAAGCATCAAGCAACCTACAAACTGCTTATAAGGCCATCTACTGAATATGTTATATCCAAAATAGATTAAAGAGGATAAAAAATAGCTAAAAAAAGGGGTTAAAAGCTTCAAAATGAAAAGTCAATTAATGAGAACTTTATCAGTAGAATCGAGGCCCAGAGAGTATACAAGCAAAACAACTACTAAAACCAGTAAATTCTTCATGAACATCTCCAAACATCTTCAATGAGATATAATAAACATATGAAAAGACCCATAATTTTATAAACTGAAAAAATATGGTGTACTCTCATGGGAAATAGACATAAAACATATTATATCCAAAATAATAGAAAGAAAATGAGAAAATGAGTACTCATGAGAGTACAGCAAATCATCCTCCAAAACCAACCAATCAGCCTCCAAATTGCTTCTAATGGAATCTAATAAACATAATCTCTCCGAACATGCCAAAGAATCTAAAAAAAAAAAATAGAAAGACTCTCATAAGTGTATAGAGTACACAGCCAAACTAAAAATTGACCCATCTACCTCAAATTGCTTCAATGGTATAAAACTTATTTTCTCCAAACAGTAAAGAAATTGGAAAAAATGAGAATGGTCTCTCATTCTCAAGAGAGTACAGAGAGTACACATGCAAATCTGCTTCTAAAACTAACCAATCAGCCTCCAAATTACTTCTAATGGAATCTATTAAATATATTATCTCCAAACAGGCCAAAAAATTTGGAAAAAAATGTGAAAATGATCTGTACTCTCATGAGAGTATAGAGAGTACACATACAAATCTGCCTCAAAATTAACCAATCAGCCTCCAAATTACTTGTAATGTCATCTAATAAACATATTCTCTCCAAACAGGCTAAAGAATTTGGAAAAAGTTGAAAAAATAAGTTGTACTCTCAAGAGAGTACAAAGAGCACACATGCAAATCTACATCCAAAGCTAACCAATCATCCTCCAAATTGCTTGTAATGCCATCTAATAAAAATATTCTCTCCAAATAGGCCAAAAATATGAAAAAAATTGAAAAAAATAAGCTGTACTCTCAAGAGAGTACACATGCAAATATACCCAAAACTAATCAATTAGCCTCCAAATTATTTCTAATGGAATCTAATAAACATAGTCTCTCTAAAGAGGCCAAAAAATAAAAAAAACTTAAAAAATAAGCTATACTCTCAAGAGAGTACAAAGAGTACACATGTAAATCTGCCCCCAAAATTAAGCAATAAGCTTCTAAAATGCTTCTAATGGAATCAAATAAACATATTCTCTCCAAACAGGCAAAAAATCTAAAAAAATTGTGAAAATGGTTTGTTCTCTCATGAGAGTACAGAGAGTACATATGCCAAACTGCTCAAAAAATAATCCATGAGCCTCCAAATTACTTCAACTAGTATGTATTAAACTTATTTTCTCCAAATAGGCCAAAAAATTGGAAAATAAAATAAGATACTCTCATGAGAGTATAGAGAGTACACATATAAATCTGCCTCCAAACTAATCAATCAGCCTTCAAATTGCTTCTAATAGAATCTAATAAACATATTCTCTCCAAACAGGCCTAAAAAAATCTTGAAACAAATGAGAAAATGATTTGTACTCTCAAGAGAGTACAGAGAGTACACATGTAAATTTGCCCCAACTAACCAATCACCTCCAAATTACTTCTAATGGAATCTATTAAACATGTTATCTCCAAATAGAGTTTAATAGCTGAAAAAAATTGAAAAAATAAGCTGTACTCTCAAGAGAGTATAGAAAGTACACATACAAATTTGTCTCCAAAATCAACCAATCAGCCTCCAATTTACTTCTAATAGAATCTAGTAAACATAGTCTCTCCAAACATGCCAAAAATCTAGAAAAAAAATGTGAAAATGGTCTTTACTCTCATGAGAGTACAGAGAGTATACATGGAAATCTATCTCCAAAACCAACCAATCTGCCTCAAAATTGCTTCTAATGGAATCTATTAAACATATTAACTCCAAATAGGTTTAATAGCTGAAAAAAATTGGAAAAAATAAGCTGTACTCTCAAGAGAGTATAGAGAGTACACATGCAAATCTGCCTCCAAAATCAACCAATCAGCCCCAAATTACTTCTAATAGAATCTAATAAATATAGTCTCTCTAAATAGACCAAAAACTCTAGAAAAAAAAAGTGAAAATAGTCTATACTCTCATGAGAGTATAGAGAGTACATATGAAAATCTATCTCTAAAACTAACCAATCAGTCTCCAAATTACTTTTAATAGAATCTAATAAATATATTCTCTCTAAACAGGCCAAAAAATCTAGTAAAAAAAGAGAAAAATGGTCATACTCAAGAGAGTATAGAGAGTACACAAATAAATATGCCTCCAAAACTAACTAATTAGCCTCCAAATTGCTTGTAATGCCATCTAATAAACATATTCTCTCCAAACAGGCCAAAAAATATGAAAAAATTGAAAAAATAAGGTGTACTCTCAAGAGAGTACAAAGAGTACACATGCCAATCTGCCTTCAAAACCAACCAATTAGCCTCCAAATTGCTTTTAATAGAATCTATTAAATATATTATCTCCAAATAGGGTTTAATAGCTGATAAAAATTGAAAAAATAAGTTGTACTCTCAAGAGAGTACAGAGAGTACACATGCAAAATAGTCTACAAATTTAATTAATGCTTCAATCTCTCATTAAAAGCCGTATGCTTGAACATATTTTATATAAACAAGGTAAAAAATCTGAAAAAAATTGATAAAATATCTTTGTACTCTCTTGAAATCTGAGATGCAGAATCTGCTTGAGCAAACAAACAACCATCAAGTAACCTACAAATAAATTATAATGCCATCGACTGAACATATTATATCCATACGGTTTTAGAATTCATCAAATCCTTCAAAAATAGCACCAAACATCCTACAATAGGATATACTAAACATATGACAAGCCTCACAGTTGAAAATTTTGAAAATAATGACATGTACCATCATGAGAGTACAAAGAGTACACATGCAAAATATCTCCAAAAACTTGTAAAATAGTCTCCTTTCCTTTATAGAACTCAAATGTTTCAAATGTTCTCCTATTCGATGGTGAGAACAATAGAGAAAACCCTAAATTTTTAATGTCCAAGATTTAGCAAATCTCTGAGGGAAGGTCGAATGCACGCCAGGAGAGAGCGGGAGCTTAGCTGAGAGAAATTTTTGTGCAAAAATAAATCCCTAAACTATTCTGTGATGAAGAATGTAGAATGACGCACGTAATATTTTCTCCTCTTGCTGTTTAAATGGGCCTGGTCGGGCCTGGCCCGGGGTAACGTAAATGACATCATTAAGCGCCGTCAAGTTACAACACTGTTAAGTGAAAATATGGCATATTTTTATATTGAACATGTGTTGCAGTCGGATCTGAAAAACGATGGGTTATAAAGGGACATCACATCTTATGCCTAAACTAGGAAGCAAAATAATAATAATAAAATTATATATATATATATATATATATATATATATATATATATATATATATATATATATATATATATATATATATATATATATATATATATATATATATATATATATATATATATATATATATATATATATAATAACTTATCCCTTATGTTCACATAACACTAAGGTAGATGACCTCTCAAGTTTCGAGTGATGTTCACATAAAAAATGGATGCCCTGCTCTCACTTTATTTCTTCTCTATCTGCGCATCACCTCCCTATGGCCAACCGTACCTATTCAGCTAATAGCAGGCCACAATGTCTTCATGCCCTAAGACAACACTGCCTACTACATGCTGTCATGCTCCTATGCAACTTCCCCTAAAAATGGAAGAAATGAACGTCACCTCCTGCCTTGTTTGAATAAATCTCAACATCCCTCAATATAAGGTTAATCAATTTTCTCTTATCTACTCTTCTCCCTTACTTTATATCTCTCTACGCAGATAGCTACAATAAATTTTAAAAAAATCGCTCTTTTCTCATCTCTTTCACTAAATAGTGAACACAAACCACCTTGTTTATTTGTGTGCTTTAATCTTGCAGATCATCAACTCACTCTTAACAATCAATGAGAATGTATAATAAAAGAGATTGAATGTGCACACACACACACACACACACACACACACACACACACACACACACACACACATATATATATATACATATATCTTATGCAAGTGTTTGTAGATCTCATCATGCTTAGTAGATTTGATAAGTTTGAAGACTCTATTTTGCTAAATTTAGCTGACGGGCTAGAAGACTACAACTACAGTGTTACAAGACAATGGTTGTTATGCTCAATAGAACTGAAAGTTGAAGAGACTCTTGATGTATCCCCCACAAAAGGGATAACACCTGGAAGTTGTCAAAATTTCATTGGATTTAACATCAATAAAAGATTTAAAAAGAGGACTGAATAAATATATTCATAAATGTTATTAAATCTAAAATTGACCAAAATGTAGAATTTAAGTTAATTATTTAATTAAAATTAAAGTCAAAGATGTAAAGATTAAAGGACATGTAAATTTGAATGAACATTCAAGTGTGGAAATTGAAAGCTTTTGAATTAAAAAAGGACTTGCAAAAATTAAATTAAAAAAAGGAAGACTTACAGAAAATTTGAAATTAACTTGAAAATCTCTCCCAAGTAATGAACATAACCTCTTTGCATTAAGGCTTTTAGAACATTAAAGTGAACTGAATGAATTGAATGAAATAAATTGGATAACTCCCTTATTTATAAATGAAGAAGGGTGTTATGTGGGGCCCACTAGATGATATTAAAGTCATATGAAAATAAAAACCACTACCCTTGGGTGATAAACAAATATTGATGATATGTAATTAAGAAACCTTCAACTAAAATTCATGACTCATCCATGTACTCTTGCGAAGGAAATGTGGTTATTCTAAATATTCAAGATGTGGATTTTATATGCCATTGGGTGGTTAATATTTGCATAAATTTATTTAATTCTTGAATAATTATGGGGACTACATAAATTTAGAGACTATTCTTGATTAAATCACAATGTTAAATGTTAGTGCAAATTCATTAAAGGCCAAAAAATATAATAAATTACAATCATCATCGATCCACTTAAACTAATCACAGGGGCTATCCAAAATTTATCCAATAATTGTGTGCTATCGGCCAAGCTAGAGGTTGAAAAATAACATTGATTTCCTCATGGAATTTCAACAATGAGAAACTAATAGCTCTTTCCAAAATAAAGTGATTGATTGTTCTCAATCCCTTCACCCAATGTGATATCAATAGTCTTATAAGGAACCATGAGTTGATTTAGATGCAATCCAAGTGAAATAGATTTTAATTTGGAATTAAAATGAAGTTGAATTGACTTGAGTTGCATAATATTGAAAGTGTGAAGACATATAATCTAGCGATATTGTAACTCATACAATCATATAATATAAGCTCACCAGAACACATGCAATCAAACTAAAAATACTCGCATGAGTCCCAACTCAATACTGACTATCTAAATTTGATGTCTGAGGATGTTGGACAGGTTAATCTAAAATAAATTTAGATCCCCTGCATGTGCTCTGACTATTGCGCTAAATACTTAATCACAAGGTTTGAGAAGATTACATAGACTAAACTAAGATCAATATAAATCCACTCCCACCATAAAAATTGAATGTGTTTTGAATAGTCAACATTTACTTTTGACTTTCAAAACTTAATCTAAATCTATTGAGTATACATATTCTTGGGCAAGTTGTTCTACTTATATGATGGAATTGTAAATCTTATTTAATCAATATAATCCTTCCTTACATAAGATAAGAGTTGATAGGATTGATTGAAAGCAAAATATTCAAGCTCTAAATAAATAACTCATTTCATCTTATTTTTACACAAATCTATTAAGAGCTATAATTAAAGAATCCTACATTCAAAAGTATAATATCAATATCTTAAAAATCAAATAAGCAATAATAGATTCAAACCACATACCCAATCTTCCATATTTGAAATAAAGTTGGCTAGGTCTGTTAAGCGACAAATCTTTAAATTAATCTAAATCAAATCAAGTCGTAAGACTTAATCCTATATTAAGAAAGGAGTCGAGAGGGTCTATAACATGATCAATATCTAAATCGAACCAATCGATATTCGATCAAACTTAGACTCAATGTGCTACTAGTTAATAAGCAGAGTTGATAATGTTCACCATAATGATGGCTATAGTGAATGAGGATATCAATTAGAGGGTTCATCATTACAAAAATACCTAAAACATTAATCCTTAGTCATCCCAAATTAAATATTCTTAAAATATAGGTCTAGATCTGATCCTCTATTATTAGATTAATAGAATTTGTAGTGTCTAGAATAATAAACTAAATGATCAAGCATATTTAAATACCTTGAACATGACTATTTTGATTGTAGATTTTAACCAGTGGGATTAATATCATCAAAGTGCCTAAAATACTTATGTTAACTCATTTGAAATTTAAGATATAAATCTTAGATTCGATCCATTACAAGCAAAGTAGGAGAGTTGACAAAGTTTACCATATTGATGGTCATGTTGATTGAAGACTTTAATCAGATGGGATATGACCATTAAAGATATATTTATATTTCAAATCAAATTTTTATGAAATCAAATTCAAGTGAAATATAAATTTGATAAGTTCAAATTAAAGGTAATTCATTCTTTAACAACTTAAAGGAAAATCATTCATCCACTCAATTCACTTTCCATAACTATTTATCAGTGGTGACAAATCAAGAAAAGTCTTGCTCATAAATGAGCCAATGTAAAGTTAGGTGTTTTACTATGTTCACTCTCAAATAATCTAATGCTATTAAAGATATGGCTTGTGCCCTTTATTTGTATGGTTTAACTAGTAGGCTCCATATATGATGCGATTATGACTATAGTCTTTTAACTTGGTGGTTCATCATCAAATGACAGCATTATATTATGGTTAGGACTATAGCCTATATGTTTTTTAATGGCTCTGCCCCTTGAGTTATGAACCATAGGGTGCACTTGATAAGATAAAAATTCTCTATTAGCTAAGATGGACTTAAAATTATCTTCTTAAATAAATATCAACCCATTTCTACAAGGTTTCTTTGGGTGATGTAACCCTTGATTGTTGATAAAGATCCTTTTAGTTAGGTTGGGTCGACTACCACCTCTAACTAAGTAGGTTAGGGACAATGATAACCCAAGATAATGGAACCATGAGATTTTGATCAGGCATGCCATCATTTTCTTAACCATCAACTTTAATTCAATAATTATGAATTTCATAAACTCTAAATCCATTTGTTGCTACTATACACTAAGTAATTAATGACCTAATTATTAGCCTTAATTGAAAGTTCTCTCTCAGCATTGAGAGGGGTATTTAATTATAGGTGCTTGCGCTTATAAGAAGTCTACAATTAGATCTAAGTCTCACAAAATGAAGGTGAAATATCTAGGTAGTGCCTTATCTATTATTTCATCTGCTTTTAAAAATTTGATCGACATTAATCAAACTCTTTTCATCGAGTGGTCAAACATGAATTTTTGGAGTCCACAGATTTCTGGCGACTCTGCTGTAGGCAAGTTTCTCCTTTCATCTTTGGCTAGTCGAATTTGAGCTATATTAGTAGTGCAGTATTATATGCTTGAAAATTTAAAGATAATTTTAAAAGTAAAATTAATTAAAATTTAAATTAATTGTAAAATGAAACTCTTAATAAACCAAAATATTTCTTAAGCATGGTTCTAGATTATTCAAGTATTTATATAAAACTTGTTCTTATGTTTAATTATATTCATTATGTTGTATCTTTGCATTTTGAAAGGGTGTGATAATATATCAATTATTGAAAAGTAATCCCTATATTTCATTTGTGTAGAATAGATCTCTAAAACACCATGTTTATTGTGTAGTTAAGATGCAGAGCTAACATTTTTTTGTCCAAAGTTATTATTAACATCATAGATGTTAGAACTACCATCCAATTCATTTATGGGATTTCCCAGTGATTGCTGCTATGGATATTGTCATGCCCACTCAAGATAATCATATTTGATGTGCATGCTTGCTCAAACAACATAAGAGTTCTATTGAAACTATCACTATTGAGGCTCCTTAAAAGGATCTCTGTATTTGAAAGGCTAGGATATTCTGAAGCTACATCCATGAAAAGGACTATCACCAGGAAGAAGATCTCAATAATTCTTATAAATACCACTACTTTTCCAACTAAGCCTTTTGCACCAAAAAGGTATTATGCTGAAGCTTCCTTATTTGGAGGAAAATTGATAAGATAGAGAAGACAATGGAATGATGAGTTGTGAGCTCAATTGATCTCCTAGGTCGTCTATTGCATAACTACTCTTATAGTTAGAAGTGAGTATTTTTTGTTCTCTTAATAAGTTGAAAAATATAAAATAGGTGAAAAGGAATAGCTCTACTACTGATGTTAAGCACTCTTTGGGGTTAGCAGCAGTCAGCTTAAACCCTTCAGAAGAAATAACCTAATACTCTGTTTGGTCAAGTACACAGAGTCTTGAAAGTTATTAAAGAAAATGACCTTATGTAGAAGAAGTATCAGAGGACAATTATTAAAGAAGTCAAGAATGCTTCACTAAAAAAACTACCATAAGTTGTAGTGACTTCTCAATATCAATCCAAGCAAGCACTACATAGTGAGCATCGAGGCATGACATCTAGATCACGTGTTTAAGAATTCACAGCCAAAAGGTCCTGATAAAAAGAAAAATTAATATGAAGTTTAAAACCAAAAGCTATCCGCCATCTTTATTTAGATGGGTATGAGTTTATTTTTTATGAAACAGATTGATATACATATTCAACCATATTTCCCTTAACATTATATTAAGGTTTATTTAGATCTGGGTTTCACTTCATATGAATGCAAGTCTTTATAGTTAATTATCCCTCTTACAGTAGTAAGAGGGCTCGATTAAAGTTGAAAATAATCATATCTTCTTATTATGAGTTGGTGTTTAGTGGTGTGCATAATATGTCATAAATGACTGGCATTCAACCTAAAGTGTAATTGAGGGGTTGATGACATGCCTAATCAAGATCCCATGGTTATGTCATTCTAGGCTATCATGGTCCCTAGTTTACTTACCCAAGGGAAATAGTTCTTGATTGATGAATCCTTGTTAGTAGCCATGGGTTGTATCATCTAAGGTGTTTTTGTAGACCAAGGGTGGTATTTATCTAAGGTGACAAATTTAAGTTAATCTTAGCTAACATAAGGTTTTTTTTCTCATTAAATATATTCCATAATTCATGGTTCAAAGAGTAAAGCCATTAGGGAACATATATGCTATTATCATGATTGAAATATAGTGGAGCTATACAAAAGCTAAGCCACTTGGTCAGATGATTTTTATCGTATCTACATTTCATGTGATGTCGTATGGTGGTACACAAATAGAGGCCACAAGTCACTTCCTTACTGGTATGAGATTATTTGAGTATGAACGTAGATATATTTACTTTGACATTAGCTTTTTTATGAGTAATGATTTTCTTAGATTTTCATCCTTGATAAATAATGATGGATGGGTGGATGATTGTTTATTTTAAATTATTATCATTGATGAGCTTCATTCAATTTGAACATATCCACTCGGAGAATTTTATAATCAACATTAAAGAATAATTAGGTTTTGTTGATCCGAACCCAATCATAAGACCCAACCAGGAAATTAAGCCACACAACATCCTTAGACATTTAATTTAGATTTTAATACATAGGTTGTGGCACATGCTGGTCTATTTTATAATTTTCTATTAAAATTGAAAGATAATTTTTTTATTATTTAATTTTTTAAATTCAATTTATGCAGCATATTTGGACATTGGGATTGTACTCTAAATCTTTAAGCCCATGCACATGCAAAAAATTCAAATTTATATTTATGTTAATCTGCAAAGCATCCTCAGATACTGAACTTAGGAAATCATTATTATGCCAGGGCCCATGAGGGTAATTTAGATTCCTTTTAATTAAGCGTATTGACATTAAAAATGTATTTATTAGGATAGCGCCTCAGCACTAGGAACATAGTGCCTAGGCACTTGATATCATTGTCAAATTGGTGCCTTGGCATTGAGTGCTTACTATTGTGGCATTTTAGGATATATTCATGTTGACCAACTGACTATCACTTAGGCGCTGATCATATGGCATTGCGGCACCAGTCAAAGGTTGGTTCAAAAAAGCTAGTAGACAAACAGACACTTTAAATGGAAAGGTTAAACTTTTTGACCAATGTTGTAGTGCTGCATCAGAGCACTGTGATGCTACATCAATGCCTGACATATTTTTGGTTACAAAATTAATGATAATGAGTACTCTTTTTGACTATTACAAGAACCAACTTAACCAACTAACCAGTGCCTCGGTGCTGCATGTGAGCGCTACAGCACTGGTTCCTTATTTCAGAACCCGAGAGCTTAACACCTCAGTGCCTAGATGTGTCATCACGGTACTATGCCTGGTTTATAAATAGCCTTTGAAATTGTGAAGATTTTCCATTCTATATTTTCTATTCCTTAGATCTCTCTCTCTCTCTCATTCTCTTAGCTTTCCTCCCATATTAAGAAAGTAATAATACCACTCAATGGACTCATTAATAAGAGGAGGGCATCTTTAAATGAGGCTAACCGTATTTTTAGTGCAGAGGCTAAAGAGAGGTGTCAGCACATCCTCACCCACATGCATCTCATCCTGGAAAGGAGCTTAAACAACCAGGGTGAGAGAGTAGAAAGGGTGATCAATGAACATGGTTGGGCTAAGTTAGCCTACAGGAACAGCTCTTGTGTCATCCTTATGGTGTGAGAGTTCTTCTCCAGCAAGGAGAACCATAACAATAAAGTTTTCATTCAGAGAAAACTAGTAAGATTCGATAGCACTATCATAAATGCATATTATGAATTATCAAATATGGCTTACGATTAATATATTTCTATTATAATGAGCACCCATATTTTGATGAATTTTTAGCTTTCTCACTATTAAAAATGCCAACGTCCAGTGGAAATGATAGTAGAAAAGGATTATTAACTTTCTTCCACCAACTTAACTGTAGAATTTAAGGCTTGACACTATTTCATTTCTGCCAAGCTAATGCCCACTAGGAATATTAGTGAGATAACCAAGGATATGGTCATTTTAACTTTTATAATTTAAAAGGGCTTTATAATTGATATAAGAAAGATAATTTATAATTCTATTTATAATATGCTTAGGGATAGTATTATTGTAGGGTATGGTAATACTTCTCTTATTTATAGTTTTTTGCACTGCTGTGGGTACGTTAGGTGAGCCTGATGAAGAACTTGTTACTCAAAATGCTTATTGAGGGGTTTGGTTCAAGGTATGAAGTGTGGGAGAGCTCACATGCCCTACATCCTTAAGGTCCTTTAAACCCTTGAATGAGAAAATCTCATATTTAAGGAGAGAGGTGGGTGAGAGTAGCCATAGGCAACATGCATTAGAAAAAAGTTTGATTATCACATGGATCATCAAGAAGAGCAGTTTTCTTATATGGCTTAGTTTAATACAACATTGATCCATATGTTTGAAAATTGTGATCTTGGGGATCCAGGTTAGGCTTCTTTTCCCGCGGTGCCTCAATATCCCCCTTTTGTAGCTACTTCTTTAGAGCAAGACATGGAGGATAAGGATAATCCTCCTTATTTCCTTTTATTTTTTTTTAATTTTTTTATAATTTTTTATTGTAATATTTTTTTTAATGAAGATGTGTTTTCTTTATTTTATTCCATTGTATTTGTCATTATGTAATGTTCCAAAATTTAAAATTATTTATGAATAAAATGTTTCCGCTCAACATCAGAGCTTGGTGCCTCGATGCTAAAACTAGCACCTCGATGTTGTTAAGCTAAAAATGTTTGATTTAAAAATTTGAGAGCTCAACACTATGCTATATCTATAGTTCCATAGTGCTGTGAGGTATAATTTGAATTATTCTATGAGTGTCATAATATTATCATTTGAGTGTAAAAACATAGCGCCTTGACGTTATGGTACTAATGCCATGGCGCTATGAGATTCTCGACTAAGCTTAATTTCCTGAGAACTTAGCACCTCGGCATTATACTTGTAATGCTATGGTGCTATAAGCATGCCTTGGATTATGCTATAAACACCTTAATAATATTACTTTGGTTTCAATTTTAAGAACATAACCCCTTAGCGTTGGGATGCCAGCACCATGACACTATGAGATGCCTACCTAAGCTTAATTTTCTTGAGGATATAGTGCCACAACACTGCATTACTAATATCTAAGATTTAAAATTTTAGCATCATAATGCTTTAGTAGTACTAGTTTTCATAATTTTCTTAATGCATTAGCATTCTTCTCCCTTCTTTTGAATCTAAGATCGATGTAGGGAGGGTTTCATTTCATACCGGAACCAAGTTCTACAATGGAGGATATAACACCTTGGCTTTGAAAGGATGGTGCTGTGGCACCGTATTAGAGATGAGGGACCTAAAAACTTAGCATGGCGATGCTGAATGAAATCATCTCGGTGCTAATAGAATTACGTCTAAGCCCGAGAGCTTAGCACCGTGGCGCCCAATTTTTGGTGCCTTGGTACTATAGATAGAGCGTTCAAGATTCTCATTCCCAAGAACTTGGCACCTTGGAATTGGGACTCAGTGCTACAACATTGCAAGACTGAATGCTTATGTTGAATTGAATTCTTGAAGATTTTAATGGATTTTTTATTATAAAAATTTGACCACATAATACCTTAGCAGATTTTTACATTTTTTGTGCGAACGTAGTCTTCTCCCTTATTTCAGATCTAAGATCAGTGGAGGGAGGGTGTTATTCTTATGCTAGAGCAAAGTTCAATGGTAGAGGTCTTCAACATTCAAGATTTTAAAAATTCTAAGTCTTAGGTCGTTCTTTTTTTACTTTGGATCTAAAATCGATGGATAAGCTCTCTTCTATTTCTCACTGGATCTAAGATCAATGGTGAAAATTTAATTTAATTTAATTTTTAGAGAAATAATTTCAAAAAAGAAATATTATTCAAGAAATTTTTTATCTAGAATATATGGGAGATTTCCTTTGCAACAGGGGAAAGCATACCTATAGAAATCACAGATCACTAGGAACAAGAACTTAGTAGGGGGACTAGAGAGAGTGAGTGGAAGAAGAGAGAGAAATCTTGGGGGGGATTGTTCTCTCACTTTTATAGATAATTTCTTCTAAAGGGATGGTTATTTTTACTACTGTAGTTGTTCCTCCTCATCTCCCTTAAGCAGTTATTATTATTGGAGCAAGGATAGTGGCTTTCTTGATTTTAAAACATTGAGGATTCGTGATAGTACCTCGACATTGGTATTATAGCGTCATAGCACTGTGCTATTTATTCGGGTAATCCTTAAGGGTGGTTTGAGCTTCTAGGTTTTTTAAGACAATAGTGCCAATGCATTGTGATCGTAGCGCCATGGCACATCTGGTTGGGATGTGAAAGTTTTATCATTTTTTGCTCAATTTTTCATCATTCTTTTTTTAGATGCAAACAAAATTTGTCCCCAATAAATGTGTCATGTCGATTGGACATGATGCATTAATTATTTTTTTCTTATTTATTTATTTATGATTATATACAATAATATAATGGGAAGAGAAAATATATAATCTTTTAAAAAAATTTTAATCACTTTCATTCATATATATGAGTGACATAAAACATTTGTAGCAATAAATGCGTAGCCTAGATTTCTCTAATACAGAGAAAGGATATATAAGGTTTATTGGCCATAGTAAACTATCTATTCCTAACTTCATGAAGATGCTGAAGGGCAGCTTCCTAGTCATGTACTAATGAGGAAAGAAACTACTCAAATTTGGTCACCTTAGCATCTGTCTATTAGTAGTCCTTCTTTATGGCTGTGATAGCTTCTCTGACCATAGATTTTTTTTCCAATAGATATTATCTTCTCATTTGTAATTCTTTCAATTCGGTAGATATGTCAAGGAGCTTAATCCATACTTTAGATAGTTCTCTCTGATAGGATCTCCTCTGAGATTATTCTCTAAGTCTTGATGAACTAAAGAGACTTGATATGAAGTGTACTGAGTGAGGTCCTTGCAATAGTTATTGTATTATAAAAGACTGTCTGATAAGTACTATGTGATGAGAATATCCTAAACTCAACATCTTTGCACAGGGATTATCAAAGCTGTAGCTCTTCTACTTTAAGTCCCAAGGTAGTAGCACAATCTAATAAAGAGTTTGCTTCCATATAGAAGCTAGAAAGCTCAGGTAAGATTTTTGGATCAACACTTAGAAGTAAATGGTGTAATGCCATCACTATATGGCATAACCTCTTTAAAGAGCCATAATGTAATGAATATGAAGGCCTATGGTGTATCTTGGAGATGAAGCATGAGATCTCCAAACTAGATAGCCTCTAAGTTGTATCTTTCAAACTAAGAATATGATGAGTATTTGCACTAGAATTAATATCTGAGGAATCATTTTGAGTGGTTGTCACTATCACCCAAGTCGAATCTGACAAGAGTAGCTCATGGCTAATCATTGGAGTGCCAGATATCTCTATGTGTGGGCCTTCTTCAACATGCATATGCTTGCTACTAATAGGCTAAGTAGACACTGTGGAATCAACACTAGTGTTTATTGATAATACTTGTGTGACATCACTATCCATCTGCCCTATGGGTGGCTTAGCTACTAGTGGTGGGACAAGAATATAAGTAGGCTCATCTATCCATGTTACTCCCATATCATGATCATCTATTATGAGGCTATGAATATCTCTATTATCTATCTCTTGAACTAATGAAGCCTTTCATCATTATTTCCTACTACTGTCCAGCGCATCCAATGATCTCTAGGAGAATGAGTTATGTGTTAGGGGGAATGCAAATATCATACTAGTCTGGCTCACCCTAATCTATGATTGTGTATACAGAAGCCTAGCTCCAAGAAGGAAGAGTATATATGATGGATCCACAGTAGCCATAGATGTCTAGCTCTTTTGTAAGTCTTCAATGAAGCTGCACAAAAACCTGAACCAATCCTTACTTGAAGTAAGAAAGCTCATGCCATGGAAGCTGCTACTAATTGAACATATAGTGAAAGCATCCCTAGGAAATGTGTATCTAATATGTTTACTATTTATGGTAGTCCATATATGGACATAGCCTAAGTGAAACCATACTATCTAGCCACTTTATTGGGATTGTATATCTCCAATATCATAGACTTATGACACTAGTAACAAAGCTAAGTAGGTCTTAGCCTAATAAGGTATTCTATTATGCATCTAAATCATAGCCTCTATACTAGTAATGGTGTTCTTTTGTTAGTGAGGGAATATATGAATCTTTGCCCTAGGCTCTGATAGGAAGAATATGAAAGGATGATCTATGAATGATTTAAAAGTGACCCATCATGTGTGATGTAAAAACATGTAAGTCATGATTTTTGTCTGAGAAAACTATAGCTCTACTCAACTACATGATCTTAGGAAAATGCTACTCTCTGAAATAAGATGGCATCTCAGGACAACTGAAAGCTCTTGATATATATGCATGAATTCATCCATGTAAATATTGCCAAGGAGCATCTATGTCATAATGCCATGAGTCAATCATCATGCTTACTCTACTTAACCCATGGTTTAAGTAGGCCAATGGTGCTGGCTCTAATGCTATCCTTTCACCTTGAGTGAGCAAGCTGGCCATCAAAATAGTAGAAGGACAAAAAAGTCTGCTATGTCCTGGAAATCCAAAATAGCATAGCCAAGTGGCAATAAAAGCCACTAAGAGATAGCTCCTGGTAAATATCTTGTGCTAAGATTCATCAAAAACTGACTCTTCCTTTCAATTTGAATTTAACAATGAATGACTCTTCACTTGAATGAAATCCCATATCAAATGGATTATCTAATCATGTGAAGTGGGATGAACATGCTGCTGCATCAAAGAAGCTCTTAGACCATACATTTAAAGTAACTATGCCCCATCGCCTATGACCTAATCTTCACTTTTTTTGAATAATCTATGGTAGTGATCTTAAGCAAAATGGAGACATAAAGAGTATACATGATGGCCTCTCCTACACTGACTAGCTGGCTGATGCTGAAATAGCTCATGCTCTGGAGGTACGCACTCCTCATAGGGAATGCCTGTGATAGGGAGACCTACTATATTCTTGCATATTAGCCAAGGTAATCATCATCTCATGTGGACCAATTCAGTAGGTATTGGTGATCTTATCCCAATGCTTTGTTATGCTTAGGATCCTATCTCAACTATAATAAAAAATTGATGCATATACTACATAATATATGTCAGCCCTCCTGAGGATGTCACCATGCATTTGTAGGTGATTACATGCCCAATATACATAGCCATTGATGGCTAACAATAGTGTACCACATACTGACCTTGGGACCCAATCTTTTGCCTCATGGTGTAATATGCAATAAGCCAAAAGTTTGATAGTTCTTGTAGAAGAAGCTATATCTGCAACTAATTGAAGAACCTTATGATTTCCAAAGTTAAGGCAGTCTGGGACCTTCTCTAAAGAAAAATTATAACTATGTCTCAATTTTAGATTGATTACCCAATCAACAAGATCATGGCATGATGATGCTCTAAATTGATAAATAGGATGTGTGATGTTCAAGCAAATGAATTTTCAAACATATCCCTGCCTATCAACATATCTTGATGCCATAAGAGTCACTCTTGCAACCTAATTGTGCTATGTTGATCATGGGCTTCAGTAGTGGCCCATATCTGCTCTTCAATAGGCTCTATAAGAGGCATGCCATATAGTCATCTCTAGGTAAACATCGTAGCTAATCTGTAATAAATTTGGATAAAGAGAAATATATAAATTTCATAAGCATTATGAAAAGCAATAACATCTAAATTTGTAAATGAGCTATGCTTGTGCGCTTTGATTCGATCTTCTCTTGATTTTAAAGAGTTTAAATTTATATTTGAATTTAATCTTTCTTTGAATATATATAATTTAAATTTATATTGAGGCTTGCCTCTTTGGGATATGATAGTATCTAGGGTTTGGATTTAAATTTATCCCTTTTTGGAATTTATGGATCTATTTTAAATTTAGATCCAATCTCTTTGGACATGATGGATCTGATCTAATCCTTTTTGGGCATGATGGATCTGAGTAAAATTTAGATCTGGTCCCTTTGGAAATGATGGATCTAACCCAGCCCCTTTGGGCATGATGGATCTGATTTAAATTTAGACATGGTCCCTTTAGACATGATGAATTTGGTTTGACCTCTTTGGGCATGATGGATTTGATTTAAATTTAAATCTGGTTCATTTAAACATGATGAATCTGATCTGGCCTCTTTGGGCATGATGGATTTGATTTAAATTTAGATCCAATCCGTCTGGACATGATGGATTTGACTTGCCCCCTTTGGGCATGATGGATCTAATTTAACTCATTTTGATTGGAGAGAGTTTCTTTTTAATAAAGTATTTTTCTTACATTGCAAGGCTTATAAAATTTCCCCTATTGATAGGGGATTTTTTTGAGATGAATACTTTCTTCTCATACTTTCAATGAGGAGTATCTCTATGGTTGAACAATTTAAATTTAATTTTGACTCTTGCATTTGTAAATAATTACACTTTTAATAATTATGCATAATATTTTTTGAGATATTATTCATTTATGTGAGGCATAGGACTTATCCCTTTCAAATCAATGAGTTGATAAACTCCTTTTTCATATACTTTTCTAACAACATAGGCTCCTTAATTTGGATGAAAATTTTCACTTGTTCATTAGTGCAGAATGATAGGCCTTCGGTGTATCAGTACTAGTTCACCTTCTTTAAAGCTTCTTGGGAAAACCATGAGGTCATGGGCTCAGGTCATTCTTACTATATATATTTTTAGATTTTATTGGGCTTGAAGTCACATTTTGTCGAGAGCTTCTAGTTCTTCGAGTCATATGCATACACTTTCCTCCATTATAAGTTCAATTTAAACTTATATGAATTTAACATAGCTCTACTTCAAGAGGAAGTATTGCTTCTGCTCTAAAGACTAAGGAGTACGGTGTTGCTTGTGTAGCAGTTTTATATGGTATGATATGACCACAAAGCTTCTATTAATTGTCATGCCATTCTCTTTTATTTTTAGAGAGAATTTTCTTAGGAGTTTGACCAATATTTTGTTAAATGCTTTTGCAAGACTATTAGCTCATGGATTAGATATTGAAGAATATTGCCAATTTATATTGCATTTCTCAATAAAATGATAGATTTTGATATTCTTAAAGGTAGTGTCATTATCAGATATAAATTTTCAAGGTACTCTGAATTGTTAAATGATATGGTCTCAAAAAAATTTCACCATATTATTTACTTTAACTTCTTTTAATGGGATTACTTTTACCCATTTGGAGAAATACCCAGATGATAGAGAATCTATTGGACCAATTATATCAATTCTTTAACTTTCGAATAGCCAAGATGCCACTATTAGATGTAGATGATTAGGTGGTCGATGCAATGTGTCTACATGTATTTAACACTGATGACATCTTTTGGCATATTCAATGCAATATTAAATTATACTAGGTCAATAGTATCCCATCCGTTTGATTTTGATTTTGATTTTCATTTTAGGACCGGTTTGGTGTGCACCGCATAACCCTTCATGGACTTCAACCATCACTATTTTTGCTTCATTTGGTCCTAGGCATTGTAACCATATTTGGTCAAATGAGCTCCAATATAATGTTTCATTCACAAGGGTATATCATAAAGCTCTTTATGAAATTTGATGAGCTTTTAATTTATCTTTGGATAATCCATCACCTTTAAGATAGGTGATGAATAGTTCTCACAAGTCATCTTGTTTGATTATCGTTGAGATTTCTTGATTTTCTTTAGCTTTAAAGGCTTGTAGAAAGGTTGATGTCAATGCAAGTATACTTTGAATTATTATTGTAATTGGCTCTCCCTAAGGGTCTATCATTTCTTTAGCCAATTTTGTTAATGTGTTGAATTTACAATTGTCTTGATGTGATACCCTTATAATTATTATTTCAGGGATTTATTTTGGAAGCTCCAAGAAATGCTTATGTTAAAGCACCAATTTGGGCTTATTTATCTTGAATGTCTTAATTATTTGTTAGATGATGAGTTGAGAATCTCCATAAACATGAAGCTTCCTAATTTTCATGTTAATTTCTAGCTCTAAACTCGTAATTATTGCTTCATATTCAGCCTTGTCATTGGTTTGAGGTTCCATTAGACAACATGAATATCTGAGAATATTGCCTTGCGGTAACACAAATATTAAACCAATTTCAACATGTACTGTGGGTAAATCAGGTGGTTTAGCTCATGTTGAGCTTATTTTTGGATGAGGTTAACATCACTTCTGAAATCAATAATTAAGATATCTTAGTCTCAAATAGGAATATCCTAATTCAATGCTTAGGACACTATACTTAGTGACCTTGGACATCATCCTTGGGTTTGTTCTAACCTAGTGGGTTTAGGTGGACTCAACCCAAAGTTGAAATATGGATTAAATCAAAATAAATCCAAATAAACCAAATTGAAATCAATTTAAAATGAATGAATAAATCCAAAATTAAACCAAAGTCAAATCTAGTCAACTCACTTAACATAGGTTTGACTTAGGTGGGACCCAAGTTAAAGGTCAAACCACCAAGAATTTGACCAAATTAAATATTCCAAATATTTCAAATAATCAAATAAATATGATTAATCATGAATCTAAAGATATTCAAATTCATTTAGGCCTTAATTGGGTTAATTAGATTACTTAGTCTAAATGAACCTAAATGGGCCTATTGGGTTCAAACCCAAATCAAATTGAAATCAACTCAATTTGATTATTCAAAATCATTTAGAAATGATAATCAAATATAATTCAACCCATCATTGGGACTAATTTGGTCAAATTGGTCATTTGACCCAAATGAAACCCAAACTTAACCCATTAAGCCCACTTTGGGTCAAATTGGTTGAAATTGAAATCCAATTGAATTTAAAAGAAATTAATCACTCTAAATCAGCTCACACATGTGATCAAGTATAATTGGAGTCTAAACTGATCCAATTGAGTCAGATTGGTCATTTGAACCCAATTGGAATCAAACTTAATGCATTTAGGTTTAAATGGGTTGAAATGAAATGAAATTCAAAATTAAATAAATTAATAAAATCAAAACTCAATCAAACATCAATGAGAGATGATTGAATTCAAAATTAAAAAGACCTAAAATAAAATCAAACTCTTTCAATCAAAGTACTTGGTTTGGACTAAATTTTCAATCCAAGTCAAATTGGGTTTAGATTTGAACTTAAATTCATTTGAGTTTGATATAGGCAGCCACTTGCTAGTGTAAATAACTTTGAGTGTGATCCCTAGAGCCCAAAGATAAAGAAAATAAAAGGAGATCATGGACCTAATGGAGATATTTGGTAAATTCCTCCTCTTTCCATTATCAAATCCTTAAATTTTATCTAACTAAGGCCTTGACCCTTGACCACCTCTTAAGAGAATGGTTCCAAGGGTAGAGATAGGAAGGATAAAGCCACAAGCCAAAAATAATTTGGGCTCCTCCAAAGAGAAGCCAAGGAAAGAAAGAAGAAAAAGGAAGAAGAAGAAAGGAGGGCTCGGCTAAGCAAGGAAAGCAAGGTAGATGCCATCCTTTCTTCCATGTCTTCATCCAATCTTGCTCATAAGGCCACGGGGGATTGAATTCACCCCTTGATCGACCTTGCTATAGCCGGTGGTCAGATTTCGGCCACATAGAATGCCCAAAAGCAAGTTCTCAGTAAACCATGGAAAGAGGGGAGGGAGAGCCTATTCCCTCCCTTTTTTAATTCCTAAATGTCCACCAAGGCAATAGATGAAGGAGGGGACCCTTCCCTTGGCCTTTCGCCATTGGCACGTTGGCGATAGATGGAAATTGAGCTCCATTCATGGTGAAATCCAAGGGAGAGGTTTTCTTATTAAATTAAAGGTACCAACATATTCTAGAGATCGAGCCAACCTCAAACAAATCGCCACCTCGACCTCTCACTGCCGGCGTGCCATAAAATGATTGAGACTATTAAAAATCAGGTTGATGTTGGCCTAGGATCAATCAACTAGGAGGTAAGCCATCAAACTTCACCAACACCTTTGTTGAGTCGAAACGAAGCTAATAGAGTTGATTCCATCACCGATGATCATTAGAATCAAAGTACTCTTCCTCATCACCTCCCTAGGTCATCAATTTTGGTCCTTTTCAAAAGGAATTTGATCGCCAAGTAGATCAAAATGTGTAGATGGGTAATAAATAAATCCCTGATCAATTTGCAATCAAAATCATGATGAAAACCATCGACGATCACCAAAAATTAGGTGAAAAGATGGACAACATTAGTCTATTGGCAGCGAATCACAGGATCGAATCTCAGCCATCCGATCTATCTATTAGAGATGAACGACCTTGATTTTGTTAGACAATTCAATTAAATCCCTTAAGGAAACTATAGAATTGATCGGAACCATCCGATCTTCGATCGAATAGTCAAGGATCGTCCTACGTGGCACCATATTTGATGCGAATGCCAAGCTGGATCCACGTGGCCCACTCGTGCCACGCCACATGGCAGCGATGCCACATGAGCCCGCCGTCAGAGAACGACTAATCCCCTTTAAAACTAAATAAAATAACAAAAAGTTCAAAAATTCATAGAAAAATAAATATAAATCGAAAAATTGAAAACTTGGGCCCTATGGATTCATCTTGATGGGATGAATCAATTAAAAATAAAATTCTCAATTAATTTTGGATATTTTAACCTTAATTTAAGTTTAATTAAAATTAATTAAACTATAATTAATCTTAAATCATTAATTCAATTGAAATAAAACTTTAGGGAATTAAATTTGATGTTAAAACACACCTTATAAAAATTATCATGAATTATTGCAATGTAATTCACAAAAAATGAAATTTCAAATCCTAAACCTCAATTTTAATTAAATAAATTAATATAAAATGAAATAATCAATGAAAATAATTTAAACAACCTTAAATCAACTTAATGAACTTTAATGAACATTAAAACACTAATGAAACTCATCCAAATTTAATAAATCACAAAATTACTTAATTAAGAAATTAAATGAATTAAATTATTCAAATAATTAAGTAGAACTTAATTAAATCATAATAAATAAATCCAAAATCCAAACCAAATTAAATTCAAACCTAAATTATTTAAATAAAACTAAAAGGATTAATTGAGATACTTAAGGATCTTAGTTAGACCATTTGGATGGATCTTCATCTTAGGATGAGGATTTCATTCTATTAGGAGTTAGGATGTTGAATAAAATAGATTCCACCCAGAAGTGAGATCCATTCTACTCTTCATTCTTAAAAACCTAAATATCATTTTAACCAAATAAAATGAATCTTAAAATAAAAATAAATTACTAAGTCATTTGAATTAAAACCACCCAAAGGTAAAATTTAAACAAACTCAAACTCCAGATTCAAACTTAAACTAAAGAGGCCTAGCAAAGTCTTGCTACACAAACTTTTTACTTCACACTCTAGATCATTAGTTCACAAATCGTAGACTGAGGTTAGGCTGTGATTCTTTATGATTCTTTGTGATGTGTTATGATATGATGTGTTTCACATGTCTTGGTGGTGTGCTATTTTAGACTACATGTCTAGGATTATTTGCCAGTTAGACTGGATGATAGGATGTTCTTTTTAGCTCTAACATTGTCTTCTGCAAAAGGGCTATGCTAGAAAGGATTGCTATCATAAATAAATTAAAAATATTATTTTCTTGCAGGTATGCTTAAGTGCTTAAGATAGCCCATATAATAGATGCGCTTGGCAAACAACTAATGCTATGCCCGTATGTTTATTGAATATACTGCTAAGTGATGTTTGTATTTCTTAAAATTTATTTTGAAGGGCTTAGAATTAATTTTGAAATCAAAATATAATTTTGAGCATAGAATTAGGTTAGGATCTATGGGGTCTAGGATTAGCAGAAGATGACCCTACTAGAAGATAGGTGCAGTGGTCCCCTATGAAGCTTAATAGATGTCCCTAAGGAAGGAGATTATCTTAAAAAGAATACCCATAGATCTAGACTTATAGTTCTAGGCCGGGCTATATAAGAGTAAAGCTCGGCTACCCATATGCCTTTTCTTCAGGGGTGTATAGCGGTACCTGGCTGCAATTATCTTTTTCTTAAAATTAAATTAGCTTGATTTGTTTCAGGTGTGTAATGGAATCAACCTACATTTTTTATGTTTCTTTTTGTGTTGTGTTTTCTTGTGATTGAATTCTTGGACAATTAAGTTCATAGGGAAAACTAAATTTTATACCCAGTCTAAATCTAAAGAACTGAAACAAAACTAAAGAAAACTTGAAACCTGACATAAACTAAAGCCTTAGGAAAAAATTAAAAATCAATTAGAAATTATCAGGTTTTGAAACCATGAAATCATATTCCTCCAATCCTTGAATTGGGCACTTCTCCCATTAAACATAAGGGACATTTGACCTGTGAGGATGACCACCTTTTTGGGGAAGCCTGTCTTCTATTATTGATTTTGCCCATAACCATTTCTAGTTGCATGACATTAAGCATAAAAATGCATACCCAAGACCTTAAATAAATCTTGAATCAAAATATTTAAAACTCCAAAAAATGTGCATTAGTTAGATGCATTTCATACCCTACATGCTTCTAGGGATTAGGGAGTGAGTCTAGGTTCATAGATTCCTTTTCTAAAAAATACAATAGCCCAACCATCTTGCATTCATGAGGCATAGCATCATGAATTTAAAATGCGCTTAAGTGGTGTTAGCTAGTTGCTCTCTCTAGGTGGATTATAAGTCTAGAAGAGTCAGGTATAGGGTAGTTCCCTCAAGTATGAGGAATGATGATAATTCCTAAATAAAATTAGGTCGAGCATCTGACATGTGTTAGACATCTATAAATTAGGTTATGAAGCATCCTTCTTAGAATAAGTCTTCAACCCTAGGCATTTTTGTAGTCTTGTACTGCTAGAATCTAAGTCTAGTTTTTAATAAAATGTCACCTCAAAATCTAAATTAAATTTCAAAATTTAAAGCCCAATTACAGGATAGTTGAAATGACTACTAGGCATCCTAATATCAATAGGCATTTCTTACTTCATCCTGTTTGGCCTCCAAAATAACTCTCTCTAATTTGAACCAATCCCAATTAAAAATTTCAAAAATCAATAATTTGAAAACTAACTTTGAAAACCTTAGAAATAACAACTAATTTTTTAATCGAAAGCAGTCCTAGAAAGAGACCCTTCTTAAGATATAATTAACTACAGGGGCTTGCCTCTATAGGGAACCATGAACTTAGTTTAAAATAAATCTTGTTCCATCTTCCATGTTGTTTAGGGGAAAAATTTATGGTACACAAAAGACCAATTAGCCTTAGGATTCTTTTATTAAATGATCAAATCCATTATAAGATAACATATTTATCTTTCAAGGTAATATGTTTATTCTTTAATGACATATTGATCATCCAAATAAAGAAATTCCTAAACTCTGTGTGCTATCATAAATATTTTCCCACATCTGGCTTCGTTGATGAGCCCCTTCAAAGTAGAGTTCCCATTCTGATTATTATTGAGCTTCTTCTACTTTGAAGATTTGTTGATAAAGTAATTCATCATTGAGTGAAGAGTTTATTGATAAGGGATGAGAGGCTAGGAAATCAGTCAGAGCTTATCATTTTATAACCTTTTACGGGACATATGGTATATCAAATTGAAGTAATAGGAATGCCCATTTAGCTAAGTGACCAATTAAGGTAGGTTTAGTCATTAAGAATTTAAGAATGTCAACTTTAGATATTTGAGTTATTTAATGTGATAGCATATAATGTTGTAGTTTTTGAGTAGCAAATATCAGTGCTAAATGTCACTTTTCAATAAGAGATTATTTTATTTTAGCTCCTATAAAATGCCAACTTATATAGTATAGGGCATTTTCCATCTCTTCTTCATTGTTTTGAGCTAACAAGGATCCTAAAAAATCATTTAAGGCTGCCGTATACAAATCAATGACTTTTCTATTATTGGTGCTACTAGAATTGGGGGATGTAATATATATTATTTTATGCTGTCAAATGCTTCTTGACAAGCATCATGCCATATAAAAGGTGCATCTTTTTACCTCAGTCAGGAGAAAGGTTGACATCTTTCAAAAGATTAGAAATGAATCTTCTAATATAAGCTAATTTGGCTTGTAGTGAGCATAGTAGCTTCAAGATCTTAGGCATTGGTATTTCTATTATTGCTTTAATTTTTGTGGGATCAATTTCAATCCCTGTATGACACACAATAAAACCTATGAATTTTTTAGAGGTCACACCAAAAGCACATTTCAACAGATCCATGTTTAGGTTGAAACTTTAAATTCTATTGAATATGAGTCTTAAGTCAATTATGTGCTCATTTTGATTTTTATTTTTGACAACCAAATTAGCGATGTAACATTCCACATATCTAGGTATGAGGTTATCAAAGATGCAGGTCATTATCTTTTGATATGTAACACTGACATTTTTTGAGCCAAATGACATCACTTTATAGCAATATATGCCGATTAGAGTGTAGAAGGATGGATATTTTTTATCTTCTTTGGCCATTTTAATTTGGTCATATTCTATTGAATCATCCATGAATGATAACTTGTTATAGTTTGATGTGTTGTCAATTGGAAGTTCTACATTAGGTAAAGTCTTTATGGTGTTTATTTTAGGTGTAGGAGTGGGGGGGGGGGGGGGGTATGCAAATTGTACTTATTGAAGTGATTTGACATTGAGGTATGATATACTATCTCAAAATATAGAGGCATCACCCTTCAATGGGCCTAATCATCTAATAATGACTCCTAAGGTATGATGGGTCTTCGAATATATTAGAGGTTTTTCCCCTACTTTACATGGATGAATAAAACAGTTTATATTAAACCAGGTTCTAAAGTTCCCTATGGAGGCAAGCCTCTATAGTTAATTACATCCTAAGGAAGATAAATTCTTAGGAATACTCTCGATTAAAGTAGGCAATTAGGGTCTCCAAAGATTTCAAGATTAGACTATCAATGGATTCACATTATTTAGAAAATCAATTGGGATAGGTCAAATGGAGAGACTTATTTTGAAAGGTAAAGGAGATGAGTAGGGAATGCTCATGATACTAAGAAATCTAGTGAGTATTCCAAACTATCCAATGATTGGTCTTTATATATTTGAAATTGAAGAGAATTATATGTTTGAATTGAGTTTTATTAGATTGCTAAGTCTTATAATCCACTAACATAAGGTTGTGGAAATGCCTAGAGGTGAGGGTTTATGTTTGCGGCTTAAAGGAAATAACTACCTCAAATATTAAATCTAGGGAGCTTTAGCATAAGCTAAAGCATGACCTAAATCTAAGTGACGATGGGCATAAGATTTACCTCCACAAGAGAGGATAAATTGCCCGACTGCTTGGCTTATAATCGCTGGAGTGGCTGTTAGCTAACTGCTCCAACACTTTAAATCCATGTAGGCTAGTCATATGAATTTGCAAGGTAGTTGGGCTATTATTTATTTTGAAAGAGACTAAAGTTATTAAACCCACTCCATAAGAGACTAGATGATGAGTGGCATGGATAATGACTTAATATAATGTAAAATATTTTCAAATTTTATTTAAATTTTGACACTTCATTTTGACAAAGGCTTTAGGAGTTTTATATGCCTAAATGCATAATGAAATGGATTATTGGCCAAATCTGTGAGAAAAGGGTGTTCTCCACCACAAGGGATGCCCTCACAGGTCAAGCATTCACCTATCATGCAAGGATGGAGATCCCCCAATTTCAAGGAAGAAGAAATATGCATGCATGATGTGAGACATACAACATTTATCTAATGAGTTTCTAAATATTTTAATTATCTTATTTGATGCTTAGGCTTTAAGGTGAGGTTATGAGTTATTTAAAATTTAGTTATGAGTGATTAATTAGGGTACAAAAATTAAATTTTTTTCCTAAGAGCCTAAATGCATCTAGGCCACACATTAAAGAATCAATCATTTAATAAACTATGAAAAGCATGACATTTCTAATGTGCAAACTAAACATAACATCGATCAATTTTTTAAGTATCACAAAAGAACAAGAGGTCGGTGCAGTCAGGTGCTGCCATACAACCCAAAAAGTGAAAATATGGGTAGCCGAGCTCTACCCTTATACAACCCAAAATATGAAAGAATAATTACAATTTTACAAACATATAAGTGCTATGTGGGGTCTTCATTCTTCACTCTTCATGTCTTTATTTCTTTCCTCCTTGCTTCTTTGATTTGGTAGGTTTCAAGGCATCACATGGCACCCCAGGGCAAAGCTTTCTAGGCAATACTCATCCTAAACTCTCATAACACTAATCCTAATTCATAATGAAAAATTACATTAAAAATATGAAAAAGTAAATATATCTATATATGTAAAATAGAGGTTAGCTAAATATACATTCCCAAGCAGTTATGTATATGATTTGGGACTTAGTACCCTGTACATGGGTAACCAAGCCCACCTGTCCTAACTTGGATTATGCTTTGGGATTTAAACAACCTCTAAAGAAAGAATTTACATTTATTCTTAGCATTCTTAAGCATAATCTCTTATAGAAAACATGATTAGGATAATAACGGCCTAATATCAGCCTACGAAGCATACACCCTAACATCCATACTAAAATAATACATCACAAAATAAAATATTAATCACATCATGCACCATCCTAACTTAGGACTATAAGTGGTGACTTAATTCTAATGTGTGTTAAGGCTTGTGTGGTATGTCTTACTAAGTATTAGAGTTATGATTTTCTAAGTTTGAAAGGATTTAATTTAGCATGAAGTTGGTTTCACTTCAAGTTGTTTAATTGATTTGAGAGTTTTAATTTGTATATTTTTTTACTTTTGTTCAATATGACCTACACTTAGTAACTAAGTGTTATAAAGAGAAGAAAGGGGATCATTCCCTCTCATCCCTACCTTAAGCCACATTCTAAAATATATTAATTTGATTTAATTCTCTTTAGTGAATGGCTTATTACACATTTTTAAATTAATCTATGTTTAGGTTCACTTTAAGCAACTCTATTCAATATAAAAGGCATCATAAGATTAATCTAATTAAATTACTACCACATGACATATATCAAACCATTCCCTTCCGTCACATATAACATGCATGTGATTAAATCCAAAGTGTATCTATACATCCAACATATTTTAGCACACTTAAATGATGAATGTATATGTACATTTGAAATTTATATTTTTTGTGTGATTTAATTATTTAATCATATTGGTTTAAAGCTCTATCTAAATTCTTATACAAAAATTCATAGGGATGAAATTAAATAGGTACATGTCATTGTTAACTAGGGAAGTAAGGTAATCAAATGACCATCTTGGGGCTAACTAAAGCCTCGTATTCCAGGGATGTCTAAACTATATACCCATTTGCATTCAAACATATGTAAATTTGTATGCATGAATATAAGAAAGAAAGCTCCAAATCTCATGACCAACTAATTCAATCACCTAGCCAATTATGGATGCATGTATCTTTGATAAAAGAAAAGGGGTTTCTAATTCCATAATTAAATACACACACACATGTATAAGAGACATAAGCTAGTGCATGCCATTGTTAACCAGGGAAGTGAGGTAATCAAATGACCTCCTTGGGGCTACTTAAAGCATCGTTATTCCGGGATGTCTAGACTAAATATTTGCTTTTCTCAAATACATATGGATGTATACATAAATAGAGGAAGGAAAACCATGCAAAGGTTGTATTTTTATTTGATTGATCATTTATGCATATGGAGTAAAGTTCTATCCAAATTTTAATGTAGGAACACATGTAAATGAAATCAAATAAGTATATGTCATTGTTAACCAGGGAAGTGAGGTAATCAAATGACCTCTTTGAGGCTAACTAAAGCCTCATGTTCCGATGTCTAGACTATATACTTATTAACATTCAAATATATGTAAAACTATATATGAATTAAGGAAAAGAAAGCTTTAAATCACAAGTCTAAGCTATAAGCACATGAAAACCCATGTATATGTTTATAACCACTATCACTCTAATCAATGTAATTGATTCATAAGCTTTGGAAAAAATAATTTGAATTTACTAAGGATAATAGCCACACATATTATAAATTAATCCAACACATGCAAGCATACATAAAGGAAATCCATTTGATTTAATTAACTTTGAAAATATGAATTCATATTTTCAAATGACACACAACATTTAACATGATTGGCATAAGCATATGGTTTCATTCAATAAAATTAATTCCTAAGGACAATCATATTAAATAAAATTATTTAAAGTAAACCAAAGATTCTTTAATGTAATCTTTAATTTCATGTTTGATTTGAGTTAAGGGATGTGAGAAGAAGTTTGCTGATCCTAACTCATTCCCATGTTTATAAATTAATTTGGTTTAATGAAATGTAATTAAGTTAATTTTATGGGTTAATTAGGTTATGATGTGTATTAAGTCCATTAATTAACTCTTACCTATGTTACCTTAACATAATTTTCCAAACAATTATAAGTTAACATGATATGCAAATGATTTGAAAGGTAAATTAGCAATGGTCCTATAAAATGAAAGGGCCTTGCAATTAGCTCATAATTAATGGTTAATTAGATTAAGAAACTTAATTAAGTACTCTTACAGTTTTCCCACACATGTGGATTAACCATAATTTCTTTAATTTCCTTTAGGTTATTAAACACCTAAACTCTACCCTTTAATTAATTAATCAAAATGAGATGTGACTGTAATTTTTAAATTGGTTAATGAAATCATTAATTAATTAATTAAACTCCTATTTAATTGCTAAATTGATTAATTATCCTTGAAATGAAATGGGCTTAAGGAAAATATTAGGAAAGAGGTCCCAATCTAATTCCATAAGTCCATCAACTATTGGATAATGAATAATGAGTCCAATTAATTAATTAGTTTACAGTTCACATGAATAATTAACCCTTAATCAAATTAAGAAGATAATTAAGGCTTAATTGGCTAATTTCTCTAATATATTAACCAATAAATCCCAAGAAAATTAAGGGAGAGGTCATCCCCTTAAACAATCTCAAGAAGTTTGGGGTTAATTAATTAATTAATTAAAGAGTAATTAGTGTAATTAATTTTTAATTAAACCCTAATTAAACTCTAATTACTACTTAAAATGAATTAAGGATATTTTTAATAAATTCTTTCTAAAATACCTTTAAAATAAGTATTTATTTGTAATTTTTAAATTTTTCTATAATTTATTATAATTATTAAAGTTTAGCCAAGAATCCCAATTATTTTAGCCTAATTAAGCCTAATCCCATTGGCACCATGTGGCGCGCTGACGCGATGTGCTTTCCATATGGCCTCAAGATTAGCTATTAAAGTGCATCCGAGTCAGCGCTGATGCACTTTTGATCTCCATCTTTCAATTTCGGATCGAATGGTGTAGATCAATCTTGCAGTTAATAAATAATAAAATAGATGAATCTAATGGATCTAATCATAATCGTCTATTTTGATCATGAGGAACATATGACATGTGATCTATCATTCCATGGGTGATGAAGGATAGAAGCCGTCTACCATTATCCGAGCTTGGATCCACTCCAAATGGGATCCCATACCTTCATAATAATGATCAGAGGGGATCCAATGGTCAAGATCATGTAGTATTCAACTTTCCTTCAAAAAGATCCAAAAACAATTTCAAGGGAGCTCAGTTTTAATGGCTCGCACGCTTAAGGTAGCTTCATCTAGTTAAGATGAAGCCCTATTGAGCTGCAATTGGGTTAATTCCAAGTGGTTAGAAGATCGAGATTCATCCTTTGGAGGCTCAGTCTTGATCAAACTCCTACTTCTAGTGGGCTTGGAGCTCGAGGAAAGATTCATTTAGCTTTGACGAGGTGCGGGGAATGTGTGTGTAAGAGGAATTTGGTTTTGGTTGAGAAATGGGGGAGCTAGAATGAGAGAGGATGTGTCCTATTTTGGGTGCACTCGAGAATGAGAAATCTAGTGAGGAGAAGCCTTGGGAATGCTCAGGATCTCACTAGGGAGTTCAAAAATGCCTTAGGAAGCTTTGAGGATTCAAATCGATGTGTTCTCCATGCAAAATGAGGGGTATATCCCTCATTTCCTTGTGATTGATGGATGGGATTGTCTCCCATTTTTTGGCCGATGAGCCGCGGCTAGAGTTCTAGAGTGGTTTCCATCACCTCCACATGGTATGAATTGAGTGGAGGAAGGCTTGGGAGGTGGCTCAAGGTAGATGTGACTTGGTTCATATCCATTGGGTTCTCAGCTTGTGAAGGAGGTGAGTTAACTCACCTCTCTTTGGTCTATGGCAAGCCTAGCCCACTTAGGGTGGGCTAGGTCACTAGGTTGGACCATAAAATGGGGTGTTTGATGGTTGCCAAGGGTGATAGAAGGGTGGACTTTGCTAATTTTGGCAAAATCCCATGTGGGGAGGCAAATATAAAGGAGATTTGCCTTGGGTTTGGGCTAGTTTTGGGTTGACCAAGGTGGGTTTGGGTCTGGGTTGGTTAGGTTTCGAGTGGTGAAGGCTTGGTTCAAAGGGGTTTGGCTCAACTTGACCCTTATAGGCCAAATTGGGCTAGGTTGGGTTAGGTTGACCAATTGGTCAAATTGGGTCAAACTAAGGCTTATATTAGGTTCAAATATGATTTGAAGAGTTTTAATTCAAATGGTTTCAATCAATTTGCCTAGGTTTGATTTTGGCTCATTTGATTCATATAGGTCAAATGGGTCAAGTTGACAAATTTGACCAAATTGGTCAAACTGGCTTGGGTGTTGGTTGAAGTTTAATTGGTCAATTGGATAGGATTGTCGACTTTAGTTTGAGTTGATTTGGATTTAATTTGGGTTTAGGCCAATTTGACTGTTTAGGTCAACTTGGGCTAAGTTAGTCAATTGGGTCCAATTGGTCAAACTGGGCTCAATTATGGCTTTGGTTAAATTCAATAATCAATTTGGAATGAACTTGAGCCATTGGTTGCAATTAATTTGGGTTGGATCATGATTTGACCTATTTTGGCCTTTTAGGTCAATTTGGGTCAACTTGGGTCAAATGGATAATTAGATTTGATTTTGCTCAATTGATGGTCAAGTCATGTTCAATCATTGATCGTGGTTTGTGTGAAGCCATGGTTTTAGTTGATTTGGTGTAGGGTAGGTTTTGGCTAGTTTGGGTTCATATGAATTAAAGGGTTGACTTGGTCAAATGACCAAGTTGACTTGGTTTGATCCAATTTAAGAAAATTGATCATCCTAAGGTGATCAATAATCATGATGGAGGGCTTAGGCTGGCTTTGTTTAATCCAATTTGGGTTGGATTAGAACTTGGCTCAAATAGGTCAAATTAACCACTTTGGGTCAAGTGGACCAAATGGGTTTAGTTGGCTTGATTTTGGTTTAATTTAGGTTTAGTTAAATGTATATATGGATTTAGGATTGAAATATAAATTCAATTGCAATCAATTTGGATTCCAATAGTTTTGGTTCATTTGAAAATTTCAAGTCAAAAGGGTTAAGTTGGGTTTGACTTGGGTTGGTTTTGATTTGGCTTGATGATTGTAGATTTCATTTATATTTGGATAGGTGATTGAAGGAATGATTGATTCAAGAGAAAATTCATTGGTTTTGGCTTGATTAGGATAAGATTTGGCTAAGTCTAAAGAATTGTCTTAAAGGATTTAGATTGGGATTGATTTGATTTTGGATTTAGTTTTAGTCATTTGAATGTATATTTATTTATATTTGGGAAGATAATTGAAGGAATAATTGATTTATGAAGAAATTAATTGAATTTGAGGTGATTTGAAGGCAAATTTGGCTAAGCTCATGAAGGTAGGTCAAAAGGGCTTAGGAGGGAATTTGAATTAGTTTGATTTAATTTTTATCATGGGAGTGTAGATTTCATTTATATTTGTGAAGATGATTGAATATATAATTGATTTATAAGAAAATAAATTAGTTTTGGGTTGATTTGGGTTAAGATTTGGCTAAGCTTATGGGATTGATTCATATGGCTTAGGTAGGGTTTGGGTTTGATTTCAGATTTTGGCAAATTAGGTTTGGAATTGAGTTTGATAGAGTAATTGAATTGTTGAATTGATATTTGGGAAAATCAGTTGAGTTTGGATTGATTTGAATTTGGGTAAGGCTAAGTCCATAAGGTAAAATCATAAGACTTAGGTTGATTTTGAATTTGTATTTGATCATGGGCTTCAATCATTTGGCTTGGAATTTGGACTTGGATTTGTATTTGATTTTTGAATTGAATTTGAGGTTTAGTTTGAGAAAGTGAACATGGATTGGGTTTAGGCTATAGGGTAGGTAAGTCTCCCTAAGTCCCTATGGCATAACCAACTCTATGACTAACCCTTGTAAGTCTCTAGGCTTAGGTTAAGTGTTTACCTAATCACTAGAAGTATCTTTAAGACTAAATAGCTCTTAGTGACTAGAAGAGTCCTAGATGATCTATGATGAGGAGACTGAGAACTCACTCCAAAAGTGAGGCTAACAGTCATCTTTTGGGCATGCTTTAATTAAGTACTTGAAATCAATATAGACACACACACACACACACACACACACACACACACACACACACACACACACACACACACACACATATATATATATATATATATATATATATATATATATATATATATATATATGTATATATATATCATATATATATATATATATATATATATATATTACTTTATATATATATATAATCTTATTGAACATAATAATTAGCATATTTTTTATTCCTGATGATCACCATTAATGAGTTTTGGTTTCAGTGATCACTTGCTCTTCAATTTCTAAACTCATTCACCTTGGTGCTTGCTTTATAAGTTGTACATTGGTTTAATGGTAACTTTTTATATAGCCACATTTGGTAATAGGCCTAGCATTTCATAGTAAATTTCATGTGAAGTAATCCTTGTATCCATAGAGTAGTACTTTTAATACCTCCAATCTTTCTGATGTGAGTTTAGCATTAACAAAGGTTGGCCTAGGCTCTTTTTCAATACTTAGGTTAATTTCTTGGAGTTCATCAATGGTGGTTTGATTACCTTGCTCAAATTCTTTTGGGGCCTCTTTGAGGTTAATGATGAATTCTTCTTCATGTATATTCTTATTTCAAACATTCTTTTATTTATTTGTAGTTTCCATAGAGACTTTTTTTATCTATTATGTTATAGCATGAACTTATTGAAGGAGGTACCGAGGCAATATATCATAATCCCCATGTGGTTAACTTTCCATATCCTATGAGATTTTGGGTATTATCTCCTTGCTAGAGCCTCTTAAACCACCAAACTTAAATGCTGGATTGTATAGGCTGAATGTTATTTTTAACCAATTTTCTTAGAGTTGGTGAGAAGTATTAAGAAATAATTTTTGAAATATCTTCTTTCTCAAAATCTTCTTTTTGAACAACATTTGTGTGGGATTTTGGGTTTGTTCTTTGGTCTTGTAGAAGAGAATACCATGTTGATTATAGCCTCATATAAGAGGAACATAGAAATTTTTTAGCTATTATATTTTTTCATTTCTTGAAGATGTTAAGGCTTTTATGTGTGCTTTTGGTATTGTAATTATTTCATAGCCTTATTAAAGACTTGGGATTCAAGTACCCTTATCAGAGAAACATGAGTTTACTTTAATTATTTTTCCACCTTACTAGTTCTAGCTTTTTTTATCCTTTGATTAGGTGAGGCTCTTTTAGGTTGGTAAAGTACTAACTCATCTTCATCATTTTCAGTATTGCTGCTAATGTGGGGAATTATCTTGGGTTGCTTTGATTCATTGGTATTTTTATCCTTTAAATTATCACCTTTTAGCATTAGTTTAATAGATGGAGCCATTTATTTTTGAGATTTGACTTTCTCTTCCTTCTTAGGCATGAAGTACTCGGCATTTCATAAATCTTGACCTCATGTATCGAATGGATTCATGTCTTTATCAATTTGATGCTCTTCACCATTTTGAATTTACTCCATACATTGATGAAGAGTTGAAGGCATAATGTAGTATTCTTGAATCCACGACTTACTAAGCAGCACTTTGTAAGTAACTTGGGCTTCGATCACATGAAATTTTACCTCTGTATGTAGTTTTCCAAAGTTTAAAGGTAAAATAAGAGCCCTTAAGATTTATTGTCCTTATTCATTGAATCCTTGTTGGAATATTATGTTTTTATCTATGTAGCGAGCATCTAAAACTAGTGCTCATAACATTTGAACTATTAGATGATTGACTGAAACATTTAAATCAATCAATATCCTTCTTATATGGACATAGTTAGTTTTAGCTGTAATATAAAGGGGCCAATTATGTTCAATCATCCCCAATAGTAGATCATTCTTACTAAATGTGATGTTTGCTAACTTTTGTGAGGTTAAATCCTCATTCATCTTTTCTTTAGTGAAGAATGCTTCATATTATTCTAGGTTTTATTAGGCTTTGATTAATGTCTCACACATATCTTTGGACAATATGAGAGCATCATAGATACTCAACAAAGCAAGGAGTTTGTGAAAATGTGCCAGAACATTATAGTCTACTCTTAGTTTGGTAAACTTTTGGGCTAAGGCATTTTTATTAATTTGAATTTCTTTGCCTTTATTACTGACTTTCTATTGTGGAGGTGGAGAAATTTATTTTCCACTCTTTAATTAGACTTGAATTACTTTTTCTATATGATCTTCTTTATTAGATGAAGTCTATCAATTTTGTGCTTCTTCTGAGCTTTCAGAGTTTTTAGCACTCTCAAAATTACTGTCCAGTTAAAGACATAATTTCTTTGAGCCTGACTTGACTTTCTATTTAGTAAGCTCTTCTTTGGGAAAGTATAGTTCTTCCTCGAGTCTATTGCAGCTGCAATCACATTTATGACACAACATATTTCTGTCAGAACATCTACTTTAGAATTTTTCATGTCAAGTTTTAAATGAGCTATGTGTTCTTTTAACTTAATTGGGCTTTGAGGAGGTTACTTGTAATCATCTTTATAGTCAATCATTTTCTGTGTTTTAGACTTTTGCTTTTTGGATGTCCTCTTTTTATTCTTTTTGGGGCTTTGATGAAGGAGACTGATTATTTTTCATCTATTTCTTTACATTATAAAATTTCCCCATATTGGGGAAGAATCTTTTAGGGTCTATTTCAGGCTCTAAAGCATTCTTTCATCTGATACCTTTAATGGATAAAAGAATATTAAACATCATTTTAGTCATTTTTGAGATAATGGTCTCCCAACCACCTTCATTTTCCTATGTTTGTGGGGTTTTGTTCTTATCCTCTATATTTTTGAGCTTCAACTAGCTAAGCATTTTTATTTTTTACATCCTAGATAGGGCGTGTTGTAATAACTTTTACTTTTTTTTTTGTCTTAGGGCTTATCAGTATAGTGTCTGATAAGATGAGTTCTCCATTTTGATAGCTCTTTTCTACTCAATCTTTGAAAACAAAATAATCTTTAATTGAATGACTTATGAGCCCATGAAATGGATAGTTGTTGGGATCATCAACTTTGTCTACTTGGTCTATCCGTTATGGCTCTGGTAATTATAATCTTCATTTCAGGGCATGTCTAAAGATCTTAGCAATACATTATTTTTTGAATGAGTACTGCTTAGACATCTTCTCTTGGAGGGTTGACCCTTTTTTCTTATCTTCTATCACTTTGCCGCTGATCGTGTGGTTGTTGCTAGTCCATTATTTTTCAACCATGAATGTAAATATTGTATTCACATCATTTTTCTTCACTTCGTGCAATTTTGGTTATTTTTTTAAAGGGAGTATTATTGTAGTTTGCACTAAGGCCTTTCTATTTGGGTAGCCTTACAGATTTGCTACATGATCCATTAATTCTTAAAATATGTTAATCTGAGGCATGGATAGATATGGAGCCATTTGATCATTGATATTCCCCATGAGGAGTTTATTGCATACTTTTTTGTGAGCTGCTGGTCACATTTCATGCTTAGATTTCTCCATCTTGTTATGTATTTGGTAACACTTTCATCTTTCTTTCTCTTTTCTAAGGCAAGATTAGTTATCGTCACCTTTTTTTTGCTCCTGCAAATCTCTTAATGAAGAGTGTTTCTAGTTTGGTGAAGTTTTTACTAAGTTGTTGGGCAACTCAACTTACCATTTGAAAGTCATGTTGGTTAGGCTACTAACGATTTATTGCAGCAACAAGTCATCATTCCCTCCAATGTTTCCACATGTGACTTTGAACTGGCGAGATGCTGCTTATGATTTTTTGTGCCTAAAAATGTGTTGAATTTCAGTACAACATACCCTTTAGGATACTATACTTGGTCATATTTGGTCAAGTATGGTCAGCTTTTTCTGACTAGTTGTTCAACTGCTTCTAACGCAATAATTGCTTTGGCTTTCTAACTGATGAATCTTCTACTTGAGATTTATGGATAATGTTAACCTCTTGATAAGTGTTAGGTGTAGCTTACCCCCAATTTTAATTGTTGGATTGACTATCTCTAGAGTATTTCTTAAAGGTACTTGTTGACTATCAGATTAAGCTAACCAAACAACTCTTTCATCAGCCTGCTCATTTCATTAAAGGGATTATTGAGTTGACTGATTTCTTGGTCTCTTTATTGGAGCTAAAAAACCATTTATCATCTTAATCTTGTTACAATGTTGGCTAGCTCTTCAGATACTTCGATCTCCACTTGAGTTTCAATTTCAGGTTGTTGATGATTTTAGTTCTCTTGGTGTCCCTCCTCATTTTGTTGTTCGGGTGCCACTTTTTTATTTCATAAATGTGTATCGAACATATGAACTACTTTGATTTCCATGTGATCAATATTATCATTATCTTGGAGATCTAGGATTGATTGCTCTTCATTTGTTGGGAAATATTCATCTTCCCCGAAGAGTCATGATTGCTTAGAAAAAAACACCTTTAAGGATACGCTCCACCATCTTTGTGAGATGGGCATGAGTTTATTTTTTATGAGGCAAATTGATATATTCATCCAGATTTCCCCTAACATTATGTTAGAGTTTTTTTTGATCTGGGTTCTACTTCTTATGGATGCAAGCCTCCATAGTTAATTACCCCACTTACCACAGTAAGAAAGAACTCTCAATTAAGGCTGAAAATAGACATATTTTTTTGGATATGCATTGGTGTCTCAAAAGTGTGTGTGGCATTGATGATTGTCTAATGAGAAAATAAGAGTGTAATTCCAATTAAGATGTTATGGTTCTATCATCCCTGGATTACATTATTCCAGCCTACCAACATTAGAGGGACACAGCCGACATGTTAAGAGAATCTGATTGGCAGCCGTGGGTTACCTGCTTCAGGTATCTCATGTAGAATTAGAATTTTAGTATAACTGGTGTAAGAGTGTTCACATGGTGAACATATTAAAGCTGTTCACATGGCAAATGGATAGAATGTTAAAATGGTGAATGAATAGGAGGCTGGGCTTACATTCCTTTGGAATGCCAAAATTAGGTAGATATTCATATGGTGAACATATAGGTGTGGTTTGCATGATGAATAGATAGATGTTCACATAATGAATGAATAGAAGGCTGGGCTTACATCCCTTTAGAATGCCAACATTTAGGGGTTATCCACACGGTGAATGTATGTAAATTTATTCTTATGGAAAAATGCCAACGTTGAGGGGTTATCCACATGGTGAATGTATGCAAATTTATTCTTATGGCAAACAAATTATGTGTTGTTCGCATGCAAAATGAACATATATTCACATGATGAATGAAAAGAGGACTAGACTTACATCCCTTTGGAGTGCTAGAATTTAGGGTTGTCCACATGGTGGACAGATAGAAATTTGTTTGTGTAGTGAATAAATTATCGGGTGTTCGCATGGTGAACATATATAAGACGGACTTACATACACTTTGGAATGCCAAAATTTAGGGTGTTTGCATGGAAATCACATAGTAAATCTGGACTCACATCCTTTGGATTACCATATTGATGAATAGTCCACATATTAAGAAGACATAGTTGTGTTTGCTTGGAAATAAAAAAAATTGAATTTTATTAAAAAGCACATAAAATTCTTATTTTAGGAACCAACGCCTTAGCACTAGAATTCAGTGCCGAGGTGTTGTGATAGTGGCATCCATTGCTTATGTGGCATGGCATGGTGGTAGATGAGTTGGAGGCTCGGTGCCTCACCACTACGTATGTAACACTACGACACTAATATTATTGGTCCTTTGACTGTTTGAACAATGATGTGGCATTGGTCAAGATTCCTGACAGACCTGGAGTGGGTTTTAAGGGAAAATGACAACCTTGTTTTAATGAGCACCATCGTGCTGGGGTTAGAGTGTTGTTGTGTTGTGCTCTTTTCATGCCCATCAGTTATTTATTATAATTAAATCTATCTTATTGATTGCACAGTAACTTATGGGATGGGCTTACTAGTGCCTCAATGTTGCATATGGGCTCCGCGGTGCTATGGTTGTGTTTTTATAATCGAGAGGGTAGCGCCTCGACATTGGGTATGGGCACCATACTGGGTCCTGATTTATAAATAGAGGCCCAGGCTATTAAGGATTTCATTCTGTGATCCCTTCCCTTAAGGATTTCCTTTCTCTTTTAGCTCTTTTTTTTTTTTTAATTTTCACTATTAATCATGTCTCTTAGAAGAGTTATGGACAAGAAGTGGGCATCCAGATGCTATCGTCGAGAGGAGTGGTAGCACACTCTTCATACAAGCACGATTCTAAAAGTCTAGAATCCTGATGGCAACATAGAGGCGATAATCATAGAGCGAAGGTGGCTCAAACTGACATATGACAACAACTCATGTATCATCCCGGTGGTGTATGAATTCTTCATAAATTCACGGGATGATAGGACAATAAAGCATACATCTAAGAAAAGCTGGTAAGTTATGATAGTAGCACTATAAATGCATATTATAATCTACCAAATATTGAGTATGATCAATATCTCTCCTACTACAATGATCATCCCAATTTTGATGAGATTATTCTTATTCTGTGGAAAAAAATGAAAGCATTCAAAGGAAATGATGGGAGGAAATGATAATTAGCTTTCCTGCCATCAGTATGATGATCGCTTCTAAGGTTTGGTACTATTTCATTTTTTCCAAGCTTATGCTCTCTGATAACAACAATGAGGTTACTAAGGATAAGTCTATTTTAAATTTTGCAATTCAAAGAGGGTTCTCGATTGATATCAGGAAGGTTGTTTTAAATTCTATTTATAATATGTTAAAGGGGAGCACTACTAGTGGGTACAATCACCCTTCTCTTATTTATGGTTTATTTATCATGATGGGTGCAGTATGGGAGCTCGATGAGGAGGTACTCCTTCAGAAGGCCCCTCTAACTAAGAGGTAATTGGGGGATTCAGGAATAGATTTGAAGTAGGAGAGAGAGTTTACATCATCCCTGATCTAGATTGCAACCTCCTAGGTCCTTGGCTCAGTAGGTTTAAGAGATTGGCAACTAGGTCTCAGACTTATGAAAAAGGGTGGATAGGAGTAGTCATAGGTAGGAGATGCTAGAATATAAATTTGACCATCAAATGGATCAACAGCAGACGTAATTTTTCTACATGGCCTAATTCAACATTGCATTAGTCAACATATTTTAGAATTGCAATCTTACAGATCTTATCCAGGTCTCCTTTCCCACAGTGCCTCAGTATTAGGCTTGTGTGATTACCCCCTCCCCTCCTCCAATGTCAGGCACAGAGGAGGAGGAAGAAGAGGTAGAGGAGGGCGGTGACAAGTATGACTACTAGTTTTCCCCATGTTTGTATTTTTTTCTCCTTTTCTTTTTTCTAATTTTTAAATTGTAATATTAAAATTTAGTAATAAAATTTCCCTTTTTTTATCATTTTGTGCTGTTCTTATGCATTGTTATTGATGCTATTGATGCTCCAGAATAAAAAATGATAATTATTTTAACATTTATTTAAAAAAGTCATATCAGGGACAACATCATGGTGCTAATATACCTCGGTGCTAGAGATAGACTGAAGAACCCAAGAAGCAGACACCACAATGCTATCTTGCTAGTGTGAGATATTAGTTTCTTTATAGTAGAAAATTTTTTAAGTCCTTTTTCACATGCAGCAAGGCGACACAACATTGCAGGGTTATCCCCACATCGCCACGACATTGTCCCAACAATGCCATGGTGCTATGGGATTTTATTTCATTTTTTATCAAAATGTTTTAAGTCATATTTCATTGGACACGTGGGTATGGCACCATAGCGCTATGATGTCATTTTAGTTGTATTAGGACATGGCACTACGGCGTTGATGCTACGGTGCCGTGGAGCTATGAGATTTCATTAAAGCACTGCGATGCTAATTCTTGGGTGCTATGGCTCTACTCTTGTAACATGAATACTCGATAGTGCAGCACCACGACACCAATATCTAGCACCTCGGTGCCATAAGATAAATTTTGAATATAAGTGCAAATTTTTCAAAATTTTTTAGAAATTTTGGTAGTCTTTCTCCTTAGTGGTGATAGGTTTCAAAATCGTATAGTACTGAGCACTCTTATTCCTTATTCTAGATGTAAGATCAACATAGGGGAGAGGGATTTCATCTCACACTAGAATAAAATTCAATGACTGCCTTTAAATCTCTAAGTTTTTCACACTCGATCAAAGATCAACAGTGGGATTTTTATTAAACTAGTAAGAAAGAACACCAATTCTTTACTTGAAGTGAGAAAATTTGGAGTGAAGTGTGAGCACCATTTAGAGAGAGTAGTGTCAAGTGGGGAAGAAGTCTTTGGAGTGAACTGCTCAATCCTATTTATAGAAGTGGACTGTTAACTATTTGGTCTCAATAGCTGGTGTAGAGTCTCAGTGCCAAGATCACGTTCCATGGTGCTGTACCATACTTTGACAGTTAGACTGGGTAGTTAGGCAGTGGCAAGACTCCAAGATTGCGGCATTGTACCATAATTTGAGAGCTGGACCAGACAATTATTTCTTCTAGAAGGCTTGGGCAGCGCCCCAATGATATAGCCAAAATAATTTTTTTGCCTCATTTTATTTCATTTCTTTTTATGTAAAGAAGTTGATTATCTTCCTCATCATCCACTAGCTAACTCTTTTCAGATTGGCATTTCAAGTTGATGATAGGAGATTTTGTTCCTTCATCATCAAATCCCATGGTTCCATCATTCTAGGCTATCATGGTCCTTAGTCTACTTAGCTAAAGGAAATAATTTCTGATTGAAGAATCCTTGTCATCAACCATGGGTTGCATTATCCAAGGTGTTCTTGTAAACCAATTATAGTTATTGACCTCATTTTTGGATGAGGTTAATATCATTTTGAAATCAGTAATTAGGACACCTAATGTTAGATTTGGAACCTCCTAATTAAAGTGCTTAGGGCACTATACATAGTGACCTAGTGCACCTTCCTTGGGTTTGATCTAACCTAACGGGCTTAGGTGGACTCAACCAAAATTCTAAATTTGGATTAAACCAAATCAAATCCAAATAAATTAAATTAAAACAAATGAATGAATCTAAAACTAAACCAAAGTCAAATCTAGTCAATCTATTTGACATAGGTTTGACTTAGGTGGGTCCCACCAACTGAAAGGTCAACCTACCAAAAATTTAATCAAATTGTCCAAATGTTCCAAATGATAAAATAAACATGTTTAATCATAGATCTAAAGAAATTTAAAATTATTTAGGACTTAATTGGGTTAATTAAACCACTTAGTCTGAATAAACCTAAATGGGTCAAATTGATCATTTGACCCAAAAGGAACCCATGCTTAACCTATTAAGCCCACTTTGGGTCAAATGGGTTCAAATTGAAACCCACTTGAAATTAAATAAAATTAATCACTAAATCATCTCACACATGTTATCAAGCATGATTAGAGTCCAAACCAAATCCAAACTAAATCCAATTGAGTCAAATTAGTCATTTGAACCTAGTTGGAATCAAACTTAACCCATTTAGGTTTAAATGGGTTGAAATAAAATAAAATCTTAAATTAATTCAAGTCTAAATGAATTAATTAAATCAAAATATAGTCAATCATCAATTTAACATAATTGAATCAAAAATTTAAAAGAATTAAATTAAAACCAAACACTTTGAATCTAAATGCTTGGATTGGATTCAAATTTCCAATCCAATTCAAATGGCTTTGGACTTCACCTCAAATTCATATTGGGATTGAGTTGTGGAGCCACACATCAGTCTAAGGGCTTTGGTGGTGATGCCAAAAGTCATAAAAATAAAAGAAAATTAAAGAGGTGGAATTATGAGAAGGAGAAGGCTTGAAAATTCATTAATGAAATGCAAGTCTAATTTTCCCCTTCCATATCTTTCATTCCACCTCTTAGCTTTAGGAAAATTGGATTCATTCCAATTACTTGAAGGCCACCAAGAATAGCCAAAGAGAATTTTGCTTCCTACATGAAGAGAAGCAAGAGAGAAAAGGAAAAGCCAAGGCATCCAAGGCTTGACCAAGCAAGGAAAATGATGGAGATGCCCTCCTCCCTTCCAACCTTTGATCCAAACATGTTCACAAGACCAAGGGGGATTGAATCCACCCCTTGGCTGACTCTATCACCGTCGATGGCTGAAATCCTACCACCTAGAAGGCCAAGGACATTGCTCTCAGCCATGTATGGAAAAGAGGAAAGAGAGCCTATTTCTCCCTCTTTTCATTTCAAAATGTTCACCAAGGGAGGAGAAGAAGAATTTGATCAATTCCCCAGCCCCTCGCCATTGCCACATCGAAAAATGAGCAAATTTGATGGCCACTAAGCCTCCTCTAATGGTGAAACGCAAGAGAGGGTATCCCACCTCCAATTGGACATTCCAACATATTCTAGAGGTCAAGATGACCTTAAACGAATCACCACCCTGACCCCTCACTACTTACTAGCCAGAAAAAGATCAAAACTATTGAAAAAAGGCCATAAGTTGGTCTCTAAGGCATTTGATAGAGAGGCAAGCCACCAAATCATGTCCACAACATTATCACATGGAGGTGAAGCTATCGAAGGCATTTGGCTAAGAGGAAAGCCACCAAATTGCATCCACAGTGTTGTCACATCAAAGCGAAGTTATTGGAGTCAATCCCATCACTGGTGATTGCTAGAATCGAGGTGTACTTAAGTCTTTAAGCAAAGGCCATAGGACATGTGGGCTTGGTAAGAAGCTAATGCTAAGCCTATATGTTTCTAAAATATAACTATTATGTGCTATTTGTATTTTGCTGCCATTTATTTTGTAGGGCTTACAAAGTATTTTTGAATTTTAAAATTTAAATTTGAGGACCTAACCCTTCCAAAAGATAGGTACAGAGGTCCCCTATGAAGCCCAATGGAAGTCCTTAAAGAAGGGGACAATCATGGAAAGAAGACCAATAGATCTGGACTTGTAGTTCTAGGCTAGGCTATATAAGGACAGAGTTCGGCTGCCCATTTGCTTTTTCTACTAGGCTATACGATAGTACCCAATCTCATTGGCCTTTTTCTTAAATTAAATTGGCTTGATTTATTTTGGGTGTGTAATAGAATCAACTTATTTTTTAGGTTTCTTTTTATATTATGCTTTCATGTGATGAGTGCCTGGATGATTAGGATTATAGGAAAAATTAAATTTTTTACCTAATCTAAATTTAAACAACTAAAACAAAAATAAAGAAAATTGAAACCTCACATAAATTAAAGCCTTAGGAAAACCTTAAAATCAATTAGAAATAATTAAGTCTTGAAAATCATGCAATCATATTGCTTTGAATTCTTGAATAGACACTACATCTATTACACATAAGGGGAATCTGACCTGTGAGGAAGACCACCTTCTTGGGGTTGCTTTCCTTCTCTTAATGGTTTGGACCATTACCATTTCTAATAGCATGACATGTAGGAATAAATTGCATTCCTAAGACCTCAAATAAATCATAAACCAAACATTTAAAAATCTAAAAAATGTGCGTTAGTTAGATGCATTTCATACCCTTCATGGTCCTAGAGATTAGGGAGTGAGTCTAGGTTCCTTAGATTACTTTCCTAAAATGCAACAACCTAGCCAATTTTCATGAGGCTTAGCATCATGATTTTAAAATGTGCTTAGGTGGTGTTAGCTAGCAGCCCTTTCCAAGTGGGTTATAAGTCTAAAAGAGTCAGAGATATGTTAGTTCCCTCAAGTGAGAGGAATGGCTGATAATTTCCAAAATGGAATTAGGTTGAGCATCTAACTTAAATTAAAAGCACTTGTAGACTTAGGCTCTAAAGTATCCTCCTTGGAGCAATCTTCAACCCTTGGCATTTCTGCAGTCTTGTGCTGCTAGAATCTATGACCTAGATTTCTAAGAAAATGTCATCCCAAAATCTAAATTAAATTCTAAAATTTAAAGAGCAATTATAGGATAGTCGAAGTGCCTACTAAGCATCCCAATATCAATAGGAATTTCCTACTTCATCCTATTTAGCTTTAAAAAATAACTCTCTCCACTTTGGACCAAACCCAATTGACATTTCAAAAATCAATCCTTTGAAAACCAACTTAGAAATATTTTGAAATAATAACTTATTTCTTTAATCGAGAGTATTCTTAGGAAGAGACCCTTCTTAAGATGTAATTAACTATAGGGCCTTACCTTTATTCAGAACCATGAACCCAATTTAAAGTAAACCCTATTCTACCTTCCATGTAGTTCAGGGGAAAAATCTCTGGTACACAAAATTGATCAAGTCCATTATAAGAAAATATGTTTATCTTTTAAGATAATATATTTATTCCTTAATGAAGTATTTGATCATCCAAATAAAGAAATTCTTAAACTCTATGTGGTGTCATAAAATTTCCCCATAGTTGGCTTTATTGATGAGCCCCATCAAAGTAAACTTCCCATTCTGATTATTGTTGAGCTTCTTCTACTTCAAAGATTTGTTGATCTAGTAATTCATCATTGAGTGGAGAGTTTATTGGTAAGGGATGAAAGGCTAGGAAATCAATCATAGCTTATCATTTTATTACTTTTTGTGGAACATACATTATATCAAATTGAACTAATAGGATTGCCCATTTAGCTAAGTGACCAGCTAGGGTATGTTTAGTCATCCAATCTATTGTTGTGACTTAAATATAGTGGAGCTATATAAAAGTAAATCCATCTGGTTAGAGGGTTATGGTCAAATTCACATTTTATGTGGTGCCACTTGGTGGAAAAATTATGTAGATAGAGGGCACATGCCATGTCCTTACTGGCATGAGATTATTTGAGTATGAACATAGATATATTTAATTTGACATTAACAATTTGTGAGCAAAGAGTTTCTTAGATTATCATTCTTGACAAATAATGATGGATGGGTAGATGATTGTTTTATTTAAATTATTTTGAATGATAAACTTCATTTAATTTAAACATATCAACTCTAGATGAATTTAGTAATCAACATCAGGAAATGATTAGGTTATGTTGACCCGGACCTAATCATAAGACCCAACTAGGAAATTAACGAGTGTAACATCCTTAGATATTTAATTTGCATTTTAATACATATGTCAGGGCACATGTGGGTATTTTTTATAATTTTTTATTAAAATTAGAATATTAATTTATTCATTTTTATTTAATTTTAAAATTTAGCCTACACAGCCTATTCAGACTTTAGGATTGTAATCAAAATCATTAAGCTTGTGCACATGTAGGAAATTTAAATTTACATTTATGTTAATTCAGGAAGCATCCTTAGACATTGAACATAGGCAATCACTACTATGTTGGGGCCCATGTTAGTAATTTTGATCTCTTTTTAAAGTACCTTGACACTTAAATATGCTTATTAGGGTAGTGCCTTAACGTTAGGAACATAGCGCCTAGGCACTTGATAGTGTTGTGGCATTGTCAAATTGGTGTATTAGCATCGAGTGCTCTATAATGTAAGATTTTATGGCAATATTCATGTTAACCAATTGACTAGCTTAGGCGTTGATCATATAGCTGTGGTACTAATTAAAGATTGATTCATAATAGCTAGACTGACAAAAGCTTTAAATGAAAGGACAAACTTTTTGACCAGCTCTATAGTATTGCATCAGAGCACTATGGTGCTACATTAATGCCTGACACATTTTTAGTTATAAAATTAATGGTAATGAATACTCTTTTTGACTAACATAGTAACTGACATGACCAACTGAGCAGTGCCTCAATGCTACATATGAGCACTGCAGCGCTAGTTTCTTATTTCAGAACTTGAGAGCCTACACCTAGATGTGGCACAATGGCACTATGCCTGGTTTATATATAGCCCCTTTGGTGAAGATTTTCCATTCTACATTTTTTATTCTTTAGAGCTCTCTCTCTCTCTCTCTCTCATTCTCTTAGCTTTCTTCTCATATTAAGAAAGTAATCATGCCACTCAAGAGACTCGTTAACAAGATGAGGGCGATTTCAAGTGAGGCTAATACGTTTGTTAGCATAGAGGCTAAAAGAGGTATCAGCATGCCCTCACCCACAAGCATTTCATCCCAAAAAGGAGCTTCTGCAACTTGGGTGGGAGAGTAGAAGGGGTGATCAATAAACGCGGTTGGGCTAAAGCTAGCTTTTGAGAGTAGCTCTTGTGTAGTCCCTATGGTGCGAGAGTTCTTCGCTAATGGGAAGGACCACCAAAACAATAAAGTTTTCATATGGGGGAACTAATAAATTTTGATAGCACTACCATAAATGCATATTATGAATCACCAAATGTAGCTTATGATCAATATCTTTTTATTATAATGAGCACTCATATTTTGATGAAAATTTTAGCTTTCTTATTGATAGAAATGCCAATGTTTAGTGGAAACGATAGGTGGAAATAATTATTAACTTTTTTTTATCACTAGTCTAATGGAGGAATCTAAGGTTTGACACAATTTCATTTCTACCAAGCTAATGCCCACATGTAATATTAGTGAGGTAACCAAGGATGGGGCCATTTTGAATTTGTAATTCATACAGGTTTTACAATTGATATAAGAAAGATAATTTATAATTTTGTTTATAATATACTTAGGGGTAGTACTACTGTAGGGTATAATCATCCTTCTCTTATCTATGGTTTGTGCACTATGGTGGGTGCGTTAGGGGAGCTTGATGAAGAACTTCTTATTCAAAATGCTCCTTTATTAAAAGGCTTATTGTGGTGTTTGGTTCAAGGTATGAAGTGTTGGAGAACTCAGCGCCCCATGACTTCGATCACAATCCTTTAAACCTTTGAATGATCAAATCTCAGATTTAAGGAGAGAGGTGGGTCAGAGTAGCTACAAGAAACAAGGTTTAGAAAAAAGTTTGATTATCACATGGATCATTAAGAAAAGTAGTTTCCTTTTATGGCTTAGTTCAATACAACATTGGTCTAGATGTTTTAAAATTATGGTCTTCGGGATCTGGGTCAGGCTTCCTTTCTTGCAGCATCTTAATATCTCCCTTATATAGCTACCTTGTCGAAGCAAGGCATAGAAGAGGAGGAGGATAATTATGACTACTAGTCCCCCCCCCCCTTCCCTTTTTTTTTTCTTTTTTTATGTTTTCTCTTTTTTGTAATTTGTTATTTTAATAGAATTTTTTAATGAAGATGTGTTTTCTTTATTTTAATTCCCTTGTGTTTGTCACTATGTAATGCTCCAGGATTAAAAATACTATATTTTTAGTGCCATTACACTATGGGGTATAATTTGAATTATGCTGTGAATATCAAAATATTATCATTTGAGTGTGAAAACATAGCATTTAGTGTAGTACCGTGCCATGGCGCTATGAGATGCCCGCTTAAGCTTAATTTTCCCTAGGAACACCTCTACACTATACTTGTAGCTCCACGGCTCTATGGGTATGCCTTGGATTATATTATAAACACATTAATATTATCACTTGGATTTCAATTTGGAGAACACAACACCTTGGCACTTAGAAACCAGTGCCATGGCACTATGCGATCCTTACCTAAGATAAATTTTCTCGAGGACACAACACCTTGGTACTGGACCTATAATGCTACGATGCTTCACTGACATCTAAAGTTTAAAATTTTGGTGTCATAACACTTTTATAGCATTGATATCTTTATTTTCATATTTTTGTATGAACGTAAGATCCAAGATCAATAGGGAGGGTGTTTTCTCACGAACCAAGTTCAAAGGTAGAGGTCTTCAACATTCAAGATTTTATAATTTTTTTATCTTAGAGAGTGTTCTTTTTTACTCTCGATCCTAGATCGATGGAGAAGTGCTCTTTTATTCTCACCGTATTTAAGATCAACAGTGAAAATTTAATTAAACTTAATTTTTAGAGAGAAAATTATGTAAAAGAAATATTATTCTAGAAATATTTTACTCATAATAAATGGGAGATGCATTTGTAGCTATGAAAAACATGCTTTAAAAAGGACAGATCTCCAGGAATAAAAAAGTAGCAAGGAGTCTAGAGAGAGGGGGTGGAAGAAGAGAGAGAAGCCTTAGGGGGTTTACTCTCCCCCTTTTGTAGAAAATTCCTTTTAAAGGGTGTTTTTTTTGCTATTGTAACCATTCTTTCCCCTTGGTAGTTATTATTGCTAGGGTGAGGATGGTGGCTTTCTAGATTTTAAAAAATTGAGGATTCATGATAGTGCTTTAGTGCTGGTATCACTGTGTCGTGATGCTGTGTCATATAATCGAGCAACCGGCAGGTGATATTATAGCTTCTAGATTTTTTAAGGTGGCAACAATGCCTAGGCACTATGATCGCAATGCTGCAGTGCCTCAGGCTAGGATGTGCAATTTTTGTCATTTTTCATTAAATTTTTATTATTCTTTTTTTTCATTGATGCAAATAGAAAGTCACTTGAACATAGAAAAGAAGGGTAAATTCTCAGAGTCAAGAATTAGTGAATCTCACACAACTTCTCGTAGCTTAAGCAAGGATAAATGGGTAGTCTATAATGTCATAAAAGAAAAAAATATTCCATTTATTTCAAAGAAGAAGCTAAACAATCAGTCAATTTGTAGCTGAAACTAGTGCTCGTAGGTGATGATAATGAGAATTTTATTTGGAACACCATGTAGATCTTGGGATACTTATTTAAGTAATCAAATATATCATTAAGGGATAAATATATTGTCTCAAAAGATAATTATATTACCCTATAATAAATTTAATTACTTGATAATGACTTTTAAGGCTGATGGGTATTCGATGTACCAAAGATTTTTCTCTTGAACTGCATGGAGATGTAGAACATGGTTTATTTTATTGCAGGGTTCACAGTTCCCTATAAGGCAAACCTTATAGTTAATTACATCATAAGAATGAAGAATCTCTTCCTAAGAATACTTCGATTAAAGAAATATATTTTTTATTTTTATAGATTTTAAAGCTCCTCTTAAAAGATTGGTACTTGGAAATTCAATAGAGAACATTTCAAAGAGGAAGAGCTCTTTTAGTGGCCAATTTGGATTAGCTAAAAAATACTTATTAATAGTGAGATGCCTAGTAAGCACTTTAACTAACCTACCATTGAGCTTTGAGTTGACTTCATGAGCCCCATCTTATATGAGATTAATTTTTATAATAAAAAACACATGTTCAAATGTTACTAATTAAGTGAAATTTAAGAGGGAAAAATTCCTCAGTTCTTGGTTCTTCAGCTATATCAGAATGCTAAAGCTATTAGACATGGACTGGGTGAGAATATTTCTTGGAATAAATATATTAAGGAAAATTAAATGCTCACTAAAATAAAATATATCATTCATTCATTTTAAAACAATCTCTTTTAAATTATTCATAAACACTATATTAGACATTTATAATTATTCTTTAAAATTATTCATTTTTTTGGAAAATGTAAACTAAATGCATAAACCATGTTACATTTATTGTGCTTCCCTGCAAGTTAAATTAAGTTCACATCTCATTAAACTATTTCCATGCTAAAATATGTTCATTATCTATTTATTACTTGCATAAAATCCAATTATGCTGAAATGATCTTTTGTATTATTTTTCTCTCTCCTATTATCCTAATTATTTCTCTCCTATCCTATTTATCATCCTAAATCCTTTTTGGTCAAATTGTTTCATGATTATTTTCTAAATAAATTATGTGAGAGTTATTCAAATTATTTTCATAATTATCATATATTTTTCTATATTAAAAATTCATTTATTTGAATCTTTAATTTGAATTATTTTTAAATTTAAACTAAATATTCTTTTGATTACATATGCAAATTTGAACCCTCCCTCTTTATGGAATGTTATGTGGCCGATCATATGCTACTCTAGTTGATTTAATTTAAATTAATTTGAATTTAGTTGAGTTACTTCAAATTTATTTAAAATAAGCTATGGATTTATATTTTTTCCTTTTATATAAATTCTAATTTTGGAAACCTCCCATGCCAGCCATATCTTTATTTAAATTCAAATTAATATCTCTATGAATATTAATTTGAAATCTCCTATGATCTAATTCATCATCATTTAATTTGAATTAAGTACATTAAAATAAATTTAATTTATTTTGGGAATGTAGCTTGGCGAAATTTTCAATACTTCCATTAGATTTACTTTAAAATGTTCTAGAATAACATCTTTCCTTCTTTCATTCAATCAATTTCAAGTGATTGAATATTCCATTATATTGCATTGAATTCAAATTGAATCCCATCATGGAAACTCCTTTGGATCACGCCAATCTTTTTAAATACAATTTTCAATTTTTTAAATTACCTCGCCTCTCTTAATTAAATTTATTTGATTAAATTGAAATACTTACCATTTGGATTTTCCTCTTCCTTGCCTTGGCCGAAATCCATCTCATGCAAATTGAAATTGAAATTAATTAATTCAAATATACTTGTCTTACCAAATATGTTCTCCCTAGTCTATTTTTTCCTTGGTCCGAACCCTTCATCATGTAAATTACTTTTATTGATTTATGTTTAATCAATTCAAAATTTATTTTCCCTCCTATTTCCTTTAGCTTGGCTGATCCCTATTAACCTCACAAGCTATATATGTATCTTTTTAGACTAGGGTTAACTTCTTCTTGGATTTTTCACTTCTTGGCCGAACCCTTGCAAAAAGGTTTCCTTTGGATATTTCTCTTGGTGAATCAAGTGCTAACCTCTTCAACATTCTTCTACTTCCTTCCTTCAAGTGATTGCTTCAACTTTCCATAGAAGAACTTGGAGGATTGGTGGATTTCCTTGTGGCCGAAAGCTTAACAAGTGAAATTCATTCTTTTTTGTAATTTTACATGCTAAAAGACCTTGTTATCCTTCTTGGCTTGAGTTTCTTACGCATTTGGTAAATTTTTTTTGTTCTTAACTTATTTATTTATATGTTTTCTCAAGTTGGTTGAAAGCTTTGTTGTTGATTGATTAAAGTTTGTTATCGTAATTTGTTTTCTTTTCATTACTCCAACATATTCTAAAGAGAGATTATTTCCTTGTTGATTATGTCATATAAAACACTTGTGAGTAACAAGTTTTATTGCTTCTAAATCATCTCATCTTTTGCATGCATAATAATTTCTTTAAAAGAGAATTCATTTGAGTTCATGTGCTTTCATTTTGCATATACATGTGATATTTTCTAAACTCAAGTCTCTTTGTAATTATTTGATTGGTATAGTTTTTCAAATCATCATTGTGTTACATTTTAAATAATTAATTAGATCACTTTCATTTTAAGTTATTACTTTATTTTAAAATCTTTTTAAAGTTTATTTCACATCATATATATCTTTCAAGCTTAATCATTGCATTCAAGTTTAAACATCAATTAAAGTGAGCTATCTTTCTTACCTTTGATTTCACTTGCCTTAATATTATTGTAGTTAGCTTTTGAAAGCAAAATTATTTTAAAATTGAGAGTTAGATACTTTGATATTCCTCTTATTTCTTTGTAGGGTTGTACTTTCCCATTAAGGAAAGTATGAGTTGGGTTATACTTGCTCGTTAAGAAAGGTACGTGTTGGGTTGTACTTTACTGTGAAGGAGAGTACGAGAGATTTCTTGTAATCTCAACTTTGTTTTAATAAATTCCTAGCCTGGGTTGCTAAGCGTGGATGGAAGGGTAGATCTAATTTTAATATTGCATTTCTATTGTTTCATTTCACTAAAGACTTACTATTATTACAAACACCACCGCCTCCCTCTTGGGTGGTCTAGCTTAGTAACACTTTATAATTTTGAGTTCAAAATTATTAAGATTTAAATTGATATTATAATAAAAATCTATGACTTAGATTCCAACAGCATAAGACTATAGAAATGCTTAGTGGTTGAAGACATATTTCAACTGGATGCTCCATAATCTAAGTCTAAAAATGTTTCTAACATGAATCAGAGGCTCGACCTAATATAATTTTTTTGGGAATTATCTATTCTTTTCCTACCAGAGAAAAAAATGAACCTATCCCTTCCTCTTTTGGACTTAGAACCCACCTGAGAAGAGTTGCCAGCTAACACCACCTAAATAATTTTGAAAATCAAGAGTTTGGTCTTATGTATGCAAGATGGTTAGGCTATTGTATTTTAGGAAGCAAGCAAAGAACATAACTCACTTGATAACCCTAAGATAATATTTGGCATGTTATGCTCCTAACTAATGCAACAAGTTTCATTTTTTATATTTTGACTCATAATTCAAAAGAGCGAATTGGGTTTTAGCAAATTTAATTTTATCTTTTGTAGAAGGCTTAAATATTTAATAATAATGCTTTAGTAAATAAAGTAATAGAAAAAGCAATATGATAAGCAAAGTGTTGAAAAGTAAAGAAAGAGAACATAGATATTTTTATGTGGTTCGATCAATCCCAAAAATTGGCCTATGTCCACGCCTAACCACCATGGCTACTTAATCAAAGTTTAGATTATAACAAATCTCCCATTCTCCTTCATAGGCAAGTACAACCTAACACCTTTTCTTAATAGGCAAGCACAACCCAACACGTACTTTCCTTAATGGTCAAGTACAACACAACAAGAAATCAAGAAGATACAAGTTTAAGTCTCAATTTTAAAATGTTTTTGCACTCACAACCCAATATATACTAATATTAAGGCAATTGATTATTAATGAAAAAGAGAGCTCACTTTAATTTTAAATGAAATTAAAGCAGATTTTTAATTAAATATTTAATGCAATTAAGTAACTTAATGTTTCTTGAATGATCTTTTAAAGGTTTGAAATGATTTTCTTGAATGACTTGAGAATGAAAACTAAAATACAATCACCAAAAACTTTACTTTGAATTCTTTTCACACAAGCTAACTTTTAGTCAAATTATAAATGTATTTGTAATTTGGATAACTAAACAATCACTTGAATAACGATTTGAATTATATTACATGAAAGCTATAACATAACATATGCATAAACTAATTGAATATAAGTAATCAATAAGCATAAAATAATTTATGCAAGATGTGATGTTGTCGACCAAATGGAAAAAGAGAGGTGATAAGATTTTAAGCACCATCAAATTTAAGCAACCTATATGAAACTTTAAGCCAAAGGGATAACCAAAGGATATTAAATTGATTAAGCACTTAAGAAATTAATAACCTTTAGAATGACCTCAACCAAACAAGAAATAAAATGAATATTCAATGATTAAGCACAAAATAAATTGATTTTCTTATGTTAGCTTTAGGCCAAACAAGAAATCAAAAGATTATCAAGTAGGAGTCCACACAAAATTTTCTTATTATCTTTGTTCTTGGTCAAAGAAAATCTAAAGATTATGCCATGTAATGAACATAAGAAAATTTACATAACCTTGTAAACTCCAAACCCAAGAAGAAATAAAAGAAGTTTAAGAATTTAACATCTTAGAAAATAAACATCAAAGAGTTGATGTTTTGGCCAAGAGTGGAATCACACCAAACCTTCACTTTTTAAAATTAATTTTCAATCAAAATAAATGTCCAAGGGAAAGGGAAAAATGATGGGAATTCTTGCACTTGTATCACCAAAAATCTCCAAGAAATGATCTTGTAAGAATCGACCAAGGGTGAGTAAGAGAGCAAGAATGAGTTTTTAAATTATTGGAACCATTTTCAAGTTGAAACAAGGCTCTTAAATAAATAAGGGAGGAGTCTAGGGTCAGCCAAAAACTAATCCAATGAGAGGGAAATTTATTTGGCATAAAATTGAATTTCAAAATCAAAGGAGAGGGGATCGGCTAAAGAGATCTTCCATAGGCTAAGTATGTAGCAAATCCCATAGAAATTTGGGCCAAGGATGTTTAGATATGAAGGAGGGAGTTTTGAATAAAATAAATCTATTAAAATCCACTTGAAAGAATTCGGCCAAAGAGGTTTCCTAAAATAAAAAATTCTTAAAATAATTCATGGATTAATTTTAAATAAAAGCTAATTGTATTCTATATTTATTGAATGTTTAAATAACATGTAAATTTATTAAATTTAAAGCATAGTGGATGGCCTCCCTTAAACTTCCAAAATTAAGTCAAATTGGAAAAAGGAGAGGAATTATTTTGAAAAAGAGGGATGTTTTCAATTTAAATTTAACTTAACTTGAAATAGATTAATTAGGCTCTAAATATTTATAATTGATCATGCTTGGGATGTTCAACATATTCCATAAAAAATTGATTTGATTTTGCAAGAAGATGTCATGGATAAAGGAGTTTGAATTAAATAATAATTAAAAAAATAATTGAAATTTAGAAATTCAAATAAATGAATTTTAAAATATAAAAAATGATGGAAAATAATATGGAAATGTTTTTAATGCACTTCACACAATTTATTACATAAAATGCATTAAAAATTCGGCCAAAACAATGTTAAGATGAAAATGATAATAAGAGAGAATAAGAGGAAAAAGGATAATTTTGGCATAATTCAATTTTCTTTCACTAAAATTATAAATAAAAACTATGAATGACATGAAATTGTTGTAATAAATTTTAAGCATAATTTATCTTGCTTTAGCACACATTTAATGGAACTTATATCATGCATTTAATTCATACTATCCAAAATGGATAATTTAATGTCTAATTATAATATTAAGATATAAAAAATATAAATAATTTTATAATGATGAATAAAAAATAAATGAATCATTTATTTATTTAGTGAGCTTTGTCATTTGCCTTAATATAGTAATTCCTAGAAAAATTCTCATCCAGCCCATTCCAGTAGGTTTAGTAATTTGATATAACTGAAGAACTAGAAGTTGAAGAATTTTTCCTACACGTTTGGATTTAACTTGATCAATAGCATTTGAACATGTATTTGTTATCATTAAAATTAATCTCATATGAGATGGGGCTCATGGAGTCAACATACAGTTCATGCATATAATGATATGCAATTAGAAGTAGTTGTGGGCCAAATCAAAAGAAAAGGCACACTTCCCCTGAGAAGGGTGGTCATCCTCACAGGTTAGATGCATCTTTATGTGCAATGGGTGAAGGGTCCAATTCAAGAGGAACGGACAATATGCTATCATGTTTCATAAAACTTAATTATTTTTAGTTACTTTAATGTTGCACCCAAGGCTTTTAATTAATGTGAGATTTTTAGTTTCTTTACTTTATATTTGAGTCATTTTAAGTTTAATGAGGTAGAAAATTTATTTTTTTCTAGGAGCCAAATGTTTCAAGCATTTCATCACAGAAACACATCATAGAAAGAAACCTAGAAAATCAGGTAATTTATATTTTGCACCTAAAATAAATCAATCCATATTAGTTAATAGAACAAGCCAATGCAGCTGGGTACCACTGTACATCCCGAAAGAGAGAGAAATTGTGTAGTCAAGCTCTGTCGTTATACAGCCAAGCCTAGAACTAAAAGTTTGATCTATGGAGGTCTTTTTCTAGGATCGCCACCTTCTTTAGGAACCTCCACTGAGCTTTACAGGGGCCCACCAATTGGTAAAGTCAGCTCCTACTATTCCTAGATCTCATAGATCCTAACCTAATTCTAGGCTTAAATTATATTTTAAATTTTGAAAATAAAATTTTAATCTTTGTAGAATAAATGTTAGAAAATACACAAGATACCAATAATTTATATTCAATTATACATGCTTAGAATTAGTTTCTTGCTAAGCCCACATATCTTATTAAGCTATGCTTAGGGACTTAAGCATACTTGTAAGTAAATTATATATATATATATATATATATATATTAGTAATCCCTTTAAGCACAACCTCCTCAAGAATATAGTATTAGCTTAAAAAGAATGCCTTATCATTCAAACTAGCGGTCAAACAATCCAAACCATTTAGTCTAAAATATTACACCACAAAACAAGAAAAAAATGTTACATTATAAAACATCACAAATCATCAGCCTAACCTAAGTCTAAGGTCGGTGACCCCACAATCTAGTGTGTGAGAAAATGGGCTTATGTGGTATGACTTTATTAGGCCTTTTAGGTTTAAATTTTGGTATAATTTTAAATTTAATCTTTTACTTTTTATAATTTTACTTCATAGGTATGTGTCATTGTTAAGCTAGAAGTTTGAGGTATCAAGACCTCCTTCGGGTCAGCAACCCTACGACCTTGGGTGTTAAGACTATATACCATATGATCACTTGTTATAAAAATTTTATTTTCATTTATTTGATTTATTTTATTTTATTAGAATTTGTTTAATTTGCCATTCGTGTTTTCAATTTAAGTGATTTAATTGATTTATGAGTTTATTTTCATTTTTAGGCTTACTTTTATGTTAAAGTGAAGTTTAGGTTTTAAAGAATAAAGAATAAAATAAATTTTACTTTAGGCAGAACTCATTCTATTCAATCATCCTAAATTCTAATATAATAAAATTTTTATCCATTCTAAGGGACAAACTAAGATCTTAATTATCTTAATTAGTGTCTTTTGAATTGATTTGAATGGTTTTTTAAAATTGAGTTTGATATGATTATTGTTTTAATTTTTCTTTTAAGATTTAGAGTTTTTGTAATCTTGTCATATTAAGATTTTTAAGACTTCATTCTTATTTCATTTCTTTTATCTTGATTAATGTTTTTTAGTTTAATTTATTATCTTTAATTAAAATTTAAAATATTTCTTAAATCTTAATTAAGAGTTGATGTCATCATGATTGAATAATTAAGTTTAATTCAATTTTAATTTTAGTTTAATTTACTTTTAAGTGCTTTAATTCATTTTATATTATTATATTTTTCTTCAGAACTTTGCTTTATGTTTGATTTTATGTTTCTTATGATTTATTTTAATTAAATGCTCATTTAATCTTATGTGCTTGAATTATTTAGTTTATTTGATTGAATTAATTTCACTCATTGGTTTTGTCAATGTTAAGTGTTTGTTAATTAATATGAGTTCTTAGGTAATTTAAATTGATTTTTCATTCAAACTAGGATTAAAAGTTATGATTTTATTATTTAAGTAATTCATTATACTTTAATTTTATAATTTAAGATGACTTATTAACTTATGTATTTATGCTTCATCATTTGGTTTAAGTTTAATGAAATATTACATGTTAAAGTTTCTTTATTTAGTTTAATCCCTTAGGGTGAGATTTTATTTTATCAATTATAGCCTAGAAAACATTGGCTACTTTGGACACCAAATCTAACTTAGGACATTTTAACTTTTAGGTTATTTAGATAAAATGATTTGATTAATCCCCTTTTATATGCATTTGAAATTATCAGTACTTCTTAACATTAAATAGACTTAAAGTAGTTTTAATATCAAAGATTTTCTTGATTTAGGTATAAGGTTCAGAAGTTGATTAATTTTTATTTTCATTGATCAATTGATTTATTATAGATTTAAAAAATTAGATTACTTAAGGTTTGATTGAATTTAATATTCTTAATCATTTTATTAATTCTTAAATATATAATTAATTAAATTCCTTAACTTCATAAGGTTAAAAAAATTTCCTTAGGTTTTATGATGTTAATGAAAATTTTTTAAGTTGGTTTTATAAATTTTTATAATTTTTTGATATTTAATTTCATTTAAATTGACCTATGGATTAGAAATTCAATAACTTCTAATCTAGAGATCATTTGACCTTTTAATTTTTATGGAAAGTGGGGTTCCTTGCCAATTAAGTTCCCTAAAGGTTTCTTTTAATTAGATGTGTAATTTAGAACTAATTGGGGTTTAAATCATTTCAATAAAACTTAAATTAAACTTAAATTAGAAGAAATTAATTATGGGTTTTAATTTTTTTAAATTCTCCTCCAGAACATGAATCCATAGATGGTTCATTTAGATTTTTAGAGTTTTGGTTAAATTATTATAATTTTTTAAAGTTCAAATCAGTTAATGAATTTATTTATTTATTTAATCCCTAATTAAGGTCATTTTGGGGATTATGAGATTTGATTGAGTTTTAATGATCTTATAAGATAGATTGGTGTTTATTACGATGATCTAAGCTAATTCCATAAATTTTAATATTATTTTTGATTCACTATTAATTTATTTTATTAAATTAAGGGTTATGGCTTGAAAGTTTTATATCTATGGATTTACTTTTTAATAAATTTTGAAAAAGTTATCTAAGGTATGTTTTAAACATAATTTGAATTCCCCAAACTTTCAAATTGATTGGATTAATGCTTTGGGTTTAATTTGGATTTGATTAATTTTAATTAAAGTCAAATTAACTCAAAAATACCCAATAAAATTAGGAATTTTATGTTTAATGGATTTTCTTCATTGAGATGAATCCATAGAGCCTTTATTTGCATTTTTTGATTGAGTATTTTATTTTCTATATTTTTTAAAGATATAAAATTTTTTTATAATTTTTGAATATAGAAAATAAAAAATTCTATTTTTAAACGACCGACATGATGCTATTTGCCATATGGTGTGGCACCATTAGACTAGTTTGATCTACATGGATCCAACTCAAAAAGTGGCAGAGACTGCAAGTTTATTTACGACTATTTGATCAAAGATCAAATAGTCAAGATTTAATCTACCATACATTAAGGAGTTTAAATTTGATTATGGCTAGATCAGAGCCATCTATTCCAATATAACAAACTTGTGATGTAGATTTTGTCTTTGCTCTCGCCAGCAAGAATCATGAACCATTTGTATTTTAGGGCCAAAATTTGGCAATATGGGAGAAAAGTCAATGCATTTTCAATTGCAAAATAATCAAGACTTCATTTTGAACACATCTATATGGTTATATCTCACTCGAGATCAAACTCTCTTCATAAAGGATGAAACTGAATTCAATAGAAGGTTAGGTTTGGGGGATACCTCGCCATCATCGATCCTCGGTGGTGGGAACATTTCAAATAGCATTGTAGGGATGTGGCGAGCCTCTAGCTGCAAGGAATTAGATTACCTACTCACTAATTGCTCTATCGGCCAAGCTCCTTTTTTTTGTTGGTGGCTTTAGTTAATATTTGGCTTACCTATGGTGTAGGAATTAGGGAAAGGGTGGATTCTTCTTCGTTTCACTTGAGGAAGGTGTGTGAGTGCTCCAATTGGCTTGAATAAACCTTTTTTCCCTTTTTCCATGAATGGCCGAGAGCTGTATGGGGAGAAATTTTATTTTGATTTTTCTATGGTGATTTCCACCCTTGGAGGCAAGCTTTAAGAAGTAATCAACTAATTGGGAATAATCTAAATTAGTGAGGATGAGCAATGGAGAAGGAAAGGAGTAAGTGTTTTGGATTGAGGAGGGTTTGTCTTCATATTCCACATCACTCTCTCATGGCATATTCCTCTTCCTTTTGGATTGTGTGAGATCTTTAAATTTTCTCAAATTTAGCTGCCAATCCTTTTAGACTCACACTATAATGAGTTTAGGTGTATTGCAATGTGATTAGTGTAGGTTTAAGCTCACATTCACATTTGGTCCATTTGACTTTAACTTGATTTGAATTAAGCTAAGTATAATTGATGTTTATTATTTATTAAATTAAATTAGAAATTAGTTATTCAAATAATATTTAAGATGATTTATGAGTCAAACAAACTCATTTCAATTGGGTTTAGGGATAAATACCTTTGGTTAGTTCACTTAAGCATTTATTCCCTTTGGTTTAGTTTGGTTTGTTCTATTTGATGGATTTGATCTAGGTTTAGGCTTTAATTATATTTATTCAAGTGTTTGTGGTGATTTGGATTAATTAATTTCATTTCATTTAAAGTTACTTTTGAATTTAAACCCACTTTGACCCATATTGGATTTAATGGGTTAACATGGGTTCAATTGGATTAAGTGACCAAATTGTTCAAATAAAACCCCATAATTGGTTGATTATTTTTAAAGATGATTTTCAAATAGTTTTGGACATTTAATTTAGGTTGATTTTAGTTTAATTTTAATTTAGACCTAATATGGTCCATTTAAGCTTGTTTAGATCAAGTGATCTAATTAACTCAATTAAGGACTTATCGGATTTAAATTTTTTTTTAGATTTATGTTTAAACAAGTTAACACTACCTTCGTTGGTCCAAAGTCGGATGTAAAAAGTGGAGGGTTGTGATAGGAAGTTGACAACCAGCGTAAAACATGTCGAAATAAGCATTGCATGAATCCTTTAAAATAATGTGTTAATGCTAAGGCGTCCTGTGGAAGCGATGTGTTGCATGGCCTGAATATAGTGAAAAGTGTGCAAGGGCCACTGCATCGGCTCCCATATACAATGTTAATAAGTAAGGGTTCCCATATTATGGATATATGTGAGCAAAGAAGTTAGTCAATGAAACTAGAATTAGGTTTGGAACTTGGAATATTGGTACTCTTACAGATAAATAAATGGAATTAATAGATATTATGGTTCATAGGAAGATAAATATTTTATGTATTCAAGAAGCTAAATGGGTTGGGGAAAAGCCAAGGAGATTGATAGTTTAGGTTTTAAACTTTAGTATTCAGGTAGACATCGAATTGGAAATGACATAAGTCTGATTATAGATAAACATTTGAAGGACAATGTTATAAATATTAATAGATTTGGAGATAAAATTATAGCTTTAAAGATTATTGTTAATACTAAGATTATTAATATCATAAGTGTTTATGCTCCTCAAGTTTTATGGTGTTTTAATTCAGAGTCGTGTGGACACCACACAGATCATAGGAGGTATTTATTGAAGTGATCGGGTATGAAATTAAAGCATGATGTACCATCTCAAAAGATAGAAACATCACCTATAATGGATCTAATCACCTAATAAGGACTCCTAAGGCTGATAGGTCTTCATATATACCATAGATCTTTCCCCTACTTTACATGAAATAGTAAAATAAGGTTTATTTTATGTCGGGTTCTTTAATTCCCTATGGAAGCAAGCTTCCATAGTTAATTACATCCTAGGAAGTTGGATTTCTAATAATACTCTTAATTAAAGTAGTCAATCATATCTCCAAAGATTTCAAGCTAGGCTATCAAAGGATTGGGTATTTTTGAAAAATCAAGTGGGACGGTTCAATTTGGAAAGTTTTCTTTTGTATTCCAAAGGAAGATGAGTAGGGAGCACTCATGATACTAGAAAGCCTAGTGAGCACTCCAATCTATCCTATGAGACTTTATATGTTTGAAAGAGAAAGTTTGTTTTAATTTGACTTGGAATTTTTATTCGAATGTTAAGGCTTATAGTCCATCAACATAAGATTATGGAAATGCCTAATAGGTGAGGATTTATACTCGTAGCCTGATGGAATACAAGTAACCTCAAAACTTAAATCTAGGATGCTTTAGCATAAGCTAAGAGCATGACCTAAATCTAAATGGAAAGGGGAAATAGTAGTTTACTTCCATAAGAAAGGATAAACTCATTCGACTCTTCTGAACTTACAACCGCCTGGAGTGGCTACCGGCTAGCACCTCCTACGACCATGTAGGTCGGTCTCATGTATGTGCAAGATAGATAGGCTATTATTTAATTAAGAAGAGAGACTAGAGTCTTAAACTCACTCCTTAAGAGACTAGATCATGACTGGTATGAAGACATGACTTAGACTAAATGCAAAATTTTACAAATTTTTATATAATTTTGACACATTGATTTGGAAGAAGGCTTGGAATAATTATGACTAAATGCATGATGATATATAATTATTAGCTAAATTAGTGGGAGGAGGTGTTCTCCATTACAAGGGATTGCCTCACAGGTCAGACATTCCTCTATCGTGCGAGAGGAAAGACCCTCCCTATTCAGAGTGAAGCAATATATTATGCATGATGTTAGGGCATTCAACATTTAGCTAAGTGATTGCTAAATATTTTAATTATCTTATTTATAGCCTAAGTTTTAAATTAAGATTATGAATTATTTTGAAATTTAGTTATGAATTATTAATTAGGATAGAAAACTAATTTTATCCTAAAGAGCCTATCACATCCAGGCCACACATTCAAACATTAAGCTTAGGAAATCTATAAAGAACATGCAATTTCTATTGCGTAATCTAAACAAAACAATCAAATCATTTATAGATTATCAGGAAAGAATGTGAGGATAGTGCGACTGGGTACCTCCGTACACCACAAAAAATAAAATAAGTTGGGTAGCCAAGCTCTACCATTATACAACCCGGATTATAATAAAATTTTACAATTGAAATTGAATAGATGATATGGCGATCTTCATTCTCCATCTTTTTTTTTTCTTTAGATTTGATTGCACTCCAAGGCTTCACAGGGCCTCCCAGGACTTTGCCTTCTAGTCATTGCTCATCTTAATCTCCATAGCATTAATCTTAATTCTTATTACAAAATTATATATTTTGAAAGTAAAATCTAACTACACCTACAAGATAGATGTTAGCTAAACATACAAATAAACCCAAGAAATTATAGTATATAAATTGGACTTAGCACCCTGCACATGGGTAACTAAGCCCACCTGTCCTAACATGGATTATGCTTAGGGGCATAAGTAACTTGCAAGAAAAAGCATTTATATTTATTTTAGCATTGGCATAATCCCTTGCAAAACATAGCATTAGGCCAACAACGGCCTAGCATCCAAACTATGACAACAATCTTAACATCCAGTCTAAAATATTACATCATAAAATAAAACACAAAATCATATCATACACCATCCTAACTTAGGATTAGAAGTGGTGACTTAGCATTCTAATGTGTGGGCTTAGACTTGGTGTATTATGACTTAACTAAGCTTTAGGATTACAATTATCTAGATTTGGAATGTTTAAGTTATACATGAGGGTGGTTACACTTTAAGTCATTAAGAGGATTTGCAAATTTTAATTTGTGTTTTATTTTGTTTAATTTTATATTTACTTAGCATCTAAGTATTATAAAGAGAAAGAAGAGGCATAACCCCTTTCAACCATATCCTAAGTTATTTTCTAAAGCATGTTGTTATAATTTTGGTTTCTTTTAGTGAATGGTTTATTAAATATTTTTATTAATCCTATGTTTAAGTTAATCTTAAAGAATTCTATTCAACATGAAAGGCTTCTTAAGATTAACGAACATGAATTTCCATCACATGCAAAATGTTGTACCATTCATTTTCATCATTAATAACATGCATATGATTTTGAACATAGAATATCTATACATGTAATGTATTTTGGCACACTTAAATGATTAGGAATGCTTATAATTTGGTAGAAAAAAGAAATTTCATTCCTTAGCTAAGTACACACACATGCCTTAAAGTTTTAAGCAAGTATGTTACATTATTTAAACTAAGGAAATAGATAATCTAAGACCTCCTTCGGGCTACTTAAAGCCTCATATTCTTGGGATTTCTAGATTATATACTTGTAATCTTAAATACATATGAATGTACATATAACCATTAGAGTGGAAATCAAGTAAAATATTGTATTTTTATGATTTATTTACACATGTAAAGTAAAGTTTTATCCAAATTTTAGTTCAAGTACACATAGGAATGAAATTAAATAAATATGTGCCTTTATTAACTAGGAATGTGAGGTAATTAAAGACCTCCATCGGGCTACTTAAAGCCCTGTATTCCTGAGATATTCAGACTATATACTTATTAATATCCAAACATATGTAATGACATTCATGAATCATAAAGATAAAATAGTACTTTGACATATTTAGGTTATAAGCACATGTAAATCATATGTAATATTCATAGCCAATATCAATTTAACTTTTTATTTATAATTTTAAAAATAATTTTGGAATTTATTAGTGATAATAGCCACACTATAATAGGATTAGTCCAACATATGCAACTTACACATAATTAAATTCAATTGATTCTTCTATTTGAAAACATGAATGGATGATATCAAATGACATACATAATTTATGAAGATTGAAAAGAAATAATTGAACACTTCCACATAATCCATTCAACTACATTAATTCCTAAGGATAATCACATTAAATAAAATTATTTAAGATCACCCAAATTAAATTTAATCTTTGGATTGAAGTTATTGGACTTAAAGAGGGGAAATAATGTTTATTATTTTTCCCTCATCCCACATTAGTGACTTAACATATTTAAGGAAATATAATTAAGTAGCTTTTATGGATTGATTAAGTTCAAGTCCTTAAGCAAATAATTTATTTTTCCCTTTCCTAAGTCTCTTTAATTTGATTAATCACTTAATTATGAGCCTCCAATGGTATGTAAATGATAAATTAAAATTGCAATGCACTTAGGGACCTAATGCAATGAGGCTCATGATTAAGGATTAATTGAATTAAAGAATAATCTAATTAACTATTATATGATTTTCTCACACTAATTGGTTAACCATAATTTCCTCAATGGTCTTTATGCTATTGAACACATAAAGAGGAACCTAGAAATTCAATTTGAGTTATCTAATCAAATTACCATTTTAATTTTATTTAATTTCATCCTTAATTATTTAATTAAATATTAATTAATCAATGCATTAATTTTCCCTTTTAAATGAAATGGATTTAGGGAAATAATTAAAAAGAGGTCCTAATCATTCCACTTAATCATTTCATTGTTAATAGTGATTAATCAAATTTAATTAATTAATTTTTATTATTTATCATTTTTAATAATTATTAAATCTTTTAATGAGGGTAACTAAGATTTTAATTTCAAAATTTTCCTAGCCAATAAATCTCAAGAAAATTATGGAAGGCAGAAGACATCTTAAAGAATCAACACATCCATATTGAGATCAATTAGCCAAGTAATTAAGGCAATTAGAAAAAATCATTCAAACCTAATTAAGCACTATTCAATGTTCAAACACTATGGGTTTTATTTTTGTTAAATTCTCCTTTATTTAGCCTTTCCAAAATGGGTTTACTCATATTTTTGGGAATGTTCTACAATTAGTTATGAATTTTCAAAGTTTTGGGTGATTAATGGCATTTTTTAGCTTAATTAGCCCCTGATCCCATTGGCGCCACGTGGGAGCTAGCATGGTAACATGATAGGCCACTTAAATTGTTCGATGCAGCATCCTGAGTCAGTGCTTATGGACACGCTTTTGTTCCCACCGATCTCAAATCTGATGATAGAGGTTAATCCCATGGATCTTAATGGATTAAGTTGAATAAAAGTAATGGATTAATCATGGACGTCCATTCTAATAACACATAATGGATGACAAATGATCCTTCATCCTTTGAGCACCGAAAGACGAACACTGTCCACCCTCCTCCACTCAATTTGAGCTCACCAGAGCTCGTGAGGCATCGTATTGACTTGAAAACATTTAGGGAAGAGATCTAAGGAGATCCTACTATGGAAATCACATGAAATTACAAAACTCTTCACAAAGGACAAACAACTAAGAGGATTTCTATGGTTTACTAGAAAATTACCTATTTGGAGCTCAAGATCGGTGGTCCAATGATTGAGGTAGCTTCATCTTGAAGAGATGAAGCCCTGTTAAGAAGCTCATGAGTTGCCTCCCCATCGGTGGCTCTATGGATGAAATGTCACAGCAATACTCAACGGAGTTGATTTAGGAGTGGTCTCTGGTACTCGAATCGATCAGGAATCGATTCATTTTGCCTGACCACAGCTTGGGGAAGGTGAGAGTGTAGTTAATTAAAGTTTGGTGGAGTTTGAGAGGGGTTGGATGGATAGAGAGCTTGATTTTTCTCAAGTTTGGTCTCGTCGATGATGGGGAGCTCAAGGAAGATCGAGAAAGCTCTAAAGATGCTTACTTATACTCACTGAAGCTCTCTGTGTGGATAAAATTTGATGGAGAGGAGTATACCCTCCTCCCCAATTGATTCAATGGCTAAGATCAATCAACTTTGGCTGACATTTGGCCAGCACAGGTGATCGAAACATCTGTGATGGGTTGAGGTGGAGGGTCTTAAGAGTTTGGAGGAATGGCAGGGGCTGAGGTGGTGTGTACCTCCTCCCCCATGTGCTTCAATGGGCAGGCTTGGGTTAACTCACCTCCATTTGATCCATGGCTAACCCAATTAGCTTTGGGTTAGGTGAGCTAGTGGTCCACATGTCCAAAATGGGCTAAAGGTGGCAGGCTGCCAAGGGTTGGTGGGTAGGTACCATCCAAATGGGGATTTTATCTCATTTGGATGGGTTTGTCCAATGGGTTTTGGCCTAATTCAGGTCAACCTTGGGTTGGGTTCATTTGGGCTGACCCATGGTGACCCAAAAATGGGTCATGCCAAGTTTGGTTGGGTTTGGGCTTTGTTTGGATGGGTTTGGCTCAATTTGATCCATATGGGTCAAATTGGGTTCAAATGGGTTAGGTTGGCCAATTGTTCAAATTGTGTCAACCCAAGGGTTCAAATATGTTATGATGATTTGGGATGTTCTGGTTAAATTGGTTTGGTTTAATTTAAAATGGATTTTGATTTGGCTCATATGGGTCAAATGGGCTAAGTTGACCAATTTGATCAAATTGGTCAAATTGGCCAAATTGGCTTGGGTAGAAAGTTAGCTTAGGTTCAAATGGTGATTTGAGAATGATTGTTAGTGTTGATTTGAATTGATTTAGATTTGGGAGTGATTTAGCTCAATTTTACCTTTTAGGTCAATTTGGGCTAAATGGGTCAATTGGGTTGGTTTGATTAAATTGAGTTCAATTGAAGGTTGAACCATGTTCAACAATCAATTTGTGATGGATTTGAGTCATTGATTTCAATCAATTTGATTTAGGATTTGATTTGGCCTAAGTTGGCTCTTTTGGTCAAATTAGGTCAAGAGCCCAAGTTGGCTTGGTTTTGTTCAATTAATGGTTGATTTATGTTCAAGGATCAATTTATGGTTGGTAGGAATCATTGGTTTCAATTGATTTGAATTGGAATGAGATTTGGTTCAAGTTGGTTCATGGGTTAATTGGATCAATTGGATCAAATTATCAAATTTACTTGGTTTGACCTAATTGATTGCAATTGGACAATTAAAGATGATCAATAATCATTGTAGGAGAGATTGAATAGGTTGGTTCAATCCAATTTGGGTTGGATTGAATTTTGGATCGAATGAGTCCTTTAGGATACTTTAGGTCAAGTGAGCCAAATGAGTAAATTGAGTTGGAGTAGTTTGAATTGGGTTGATGTGAGTTTAATGATGGGTTTAGGATTGATTGATAGCTTTGATTACAATTGATTTGGATTTAGTTGGATTTTGGCTCATATAGACCCTTTAGATCAAATGGGATAGGTTGGGTTAATTGGATTGGCTTGGTTCACTTGGTTTGATTATCAATATTGGAGGGGTTTGAAATAGAGGTTTGAATAGTTGTAGTGCGTTTGTGAAGTTCAATTGGATTTGGTTCAATTAAATGGGCTTTGGTTTGGATCCATAGGATGATTGTGGAATTGGTTTAGGTTAAGGGTTAAGTTAACTTAGCTTGGAGCTGAGAAATGAAATGAAATCTAATTGGACTTAATTATGTTGGCTTGAGGTTTGATTTTGGATGAGTGGAGAAGCATGGGTAATGGTTTAGGCCATAGGTTAAGTAGAACCTATTTACCTAGGGTATGACCTAAGCTCAGGGTATGCTTTCCTAAGTCTCTAGGCTTGGGTCTAGTGTTCCCCTAATCACTAGAAGTGTCCCATGACTAGAGAAATTCTAGTGTCTAGAAGATTCCTAAGTCTAAGGCAGGATGAGTCAATCCTCACTCCAAAAGTGAGGTGAACAAAATGACCCCAAATAGGTGTGGTATAACTGACGAGGCACTCCACATATATTGGCATAGACCGAGATAATAAATAGTATCCGGGAAGATCATAAACACTAAGGATGGCCATCCCTAACCAAATGAAGAGATAGATGGAACCATGTATCCTAACATGATGTAATTCACTATCATGCCGGGGGAACGATAGAGATGAGTGAAATTGGTTTCATGTCAAGGACACGAAGGGAGATCCACTAGGGATACACATATGAGTTTGATTGGATAAAAGATTGATTTATGCTAAGGGAATAAAGTAGGATCTATTAGGGATCAAGATTTGATTGCGTTTGTTTGACTTAATTTGATTTGGCTTATGCCCTGGGCATAGAAGGAAATCTGCTAGGGATTGAGATTTGATTGAATTTGTTTAATTTAATTTGATTTGGCTTAGGCCCAGGGTATAGAAGGAAATCCGCTAGGGATTGAGATTTGATTGAATTTGTTCAATTTAATTGAATTGATTTAGGAAGGAGGGATTCACTGGGGATACAGATTTGGTTGAATTTGTTGATTTGTGTCAATTAAAATCTATTGGGGATATATATTTTAATTTGTTTCATTTAGTTTGATCAATTTTGTTGATTGATTTTGATTTTGATTGATTTGATTTTGTTGGTTGATTTAATTTGAATTTGGTTGATTAATTTGGTGGAGGATCCACTGGAAATGTAGATTTGGTTGGATTTGTTCGATTTGGTTTGTTGGTTTAATTTGATTTTTGATCGACTCAATTGATTTGGTTTGAATTAGGGTTTCATTTTTGTTCAGATTTGACTCTACTGGGGATATAAGTTTGGACTTGAATCTGTATTAATTTTTGATTTTCCTTGATTGATTTAATTTGGATTGTGTCAGTTTGTGATGGTTAGCATTAAGAAGGGGCTACGTAAGCTTGGACCAACCTTACATTTATCATTTCAAAGGGGTAGTCTATCGGCCGAAGAGTAGAGATTATCCAACCTAGGGGTTGCTCGTTGGTTTAGAACAGCTATGCTAGAAAGAAAGCTCAGGTACTCACCTCTTCCAAAGTAGAATCAGCCATTGGGGTGATCTGTTGATGGCACAACAAGTTAGAATTGACCTAGGGCTACTACTAAGTGAGTTCCTATAGGGGTCTTATCTCAACTTAGAGTAGTCAAGGCGATTCCTATAGGGAGTTTCGTTGACACTACCAAAATAGATAGATGCTTACTTGGGAAGAGGTGCCTTTAGGGGTCTTACCCTAATCCATAAGAGATTTCATTTTGTTATTTGTTTAGCATGAACTCTATTGGTTTGCTAGGAGCCATACTAAGAAGGAGCCATGGGGCCTTTATCTTATCTCAAATTTACTGGCCCATTGGGATAATCAGTACATTCGCAATACAGAGCTTCCACCATAGGGGTGGCTATTAGGAATGGGGAATTTTCCAATGGTAGTAACCTGGGTCATGTCTAGATGGAGTCATGAAGATGTAGTCTAAATAAGTGCCCACAGGGAAGGTGCCTCTAGGGTCTTATCCAAAGCCCTGAAATATAAAGCCTGTAGGTATGCGATGGCTGACTCAGGGAGAAAGCATAGGGACTCACATCTGCCTAAGTGATGTTATCCACTGGGTGGGCTATTATTAGCAAAGAGAACACCAACCAACCAAAGGTTCCCATCAGTTTGTAATGATCAATCTAGGAAGAAAGCATTGGGGACTCACATATTTCTAAGCAAAACTGATCATCGGGATAGTCTATCATCGGCTAGATAACTACTATCCGACTTAGGGAAACTACCAAGTAGGGACTCATAAAGAATAACTGAACCCAAGCTTGAAGTAATCAAGAGGAAGAGGATCCACTAGGGGTCTTACCCTAATCCTCATATATAAACTCAGACCTAGTCAATGCACAACGGCTAGTTCAAGAAGAAAGCTCAGGGACTCACATCTTCTTAAATAAAGGCATTAAGGTAGCTTATTGGTTATGCAATAAGACATACCATACTAACAAAGTGCTCATTGGTTTATAGTGGTCACATTATAAAGAAAGCTTGGGGATTCACATCCTCCTAAGTAGAAAGATCACTAGGGAGACACACTAGCTAAGTAGTGAATCAAGCTCAACCTAGAGCAGCTATTGAGTGAGGGCTGATGGGGGACTTATCTCAACTCAAGGAAGCCCAAAGAAAATGGATTTGTGTTTGATTTGTTTATGTTAGTGTGTAATTTTATGCTTGCAATGTGTTAATAAAGGATAGGATGTTGCTTGGGTTCTCTTATACCTACCCTAAACACATCATGAAAATTTAGTAAATGGAATGCTTTCAATTTGAAGCAATGTTTGATTTAAAATGGAATTTTATTGATGAAATTTTTTTTTGAACATTATTTATGGATAGTATTTCTTTAGATAAAGCCTGTTGATAGGAATCATCGGATGTTCTCCTTTGTGGTTGATGTGTTGATAACATCCACCTTGGTAGGCCTTTTCTATGGTGAAAGGTCCTTCCCAAGTGGGTTCAAACTTGCCTCCCATCTTGCAATGGGAAATAATCGATCTCATTAAAACTAAATCAATCTCTCCTACTTGAAAAGCTCTAGGAAGGACCAACTTATTATAAGCTTGAACCATTATATAACTAAAGGTTCTGGTATGCTCGTAAGAGTCTCTCTTCCAAACCTTCGAGTTCTTCTAACTACAACTTGACATTCTATCTAGTTGTGATTTTTCTACCCATAACTATCTTTAGTGAGGGGAAGTTGAACTTCTAATGGTAAGACAACTTGAACCCATACATTAAAGAGAATAGGGTAGATTGTGCTGGAGTTAAGCCACAAGGCTACAATTAATTGCTCATGCCACTATCATTTATTTTTGTCGAGCATCTTCTTGAGTATTTGGATGAGAGTTTTGTTAAAGGTTTTTGCTAAATCATTTGCCCATGGGTAGTAAATGGTAGAGTATCTCCAATCTATGTTGTGTTTCCGAGCAAAGTTGTTGATCTTGGTGCTCTTGAAATTAGTACCATTATTAGATATGATTCAGTAGGGTACCCCAAATTAATAAATGATATGGTTCCTGAAGAATTGGAGCACATGCTGAGCTATGACCTCCCTGAGAAAAATCGCCTTCACCCACTTGAAAAAGTAGTCCGTAGCTACAAGGATGAACCGGTGACCCTTGGATGAAGGTGGATCAATAGGTGGCATTGATGACAATGCCTTGCTATGTCCATCCAATTTTTGATCATCGTTAGCCAATAGTACCAAAGGTACTCATTTTTGCTTTCATCTTGGGACCAGATTGATGAGCTCTACATAATCTTGAGTGTACCTCGGTCATGATCTTACGGGCTTCATGCTTGTCTAAATAGCATAACCACATATGATTGAAGGAACATTAGTATAAGACACCATCCATGAGGGTGTAGGAGAGTGCCCTTTTCATCACTTGATGTGCTTGTGACTTCTCTTGAGGTAGTTTGCCTTTGTCCAGTAATCAATGAAGAGTTGCCTCCAATCAAGTTCTTCATCCTTTTTGGCAACAACAACCTCCCCTTCAAGAGAGTATTCATTGATGAGTTCAACATCAATGAGAGAGAAGACTTGCTTATTATGGACCTCTATTGACATAAACATGCTTCCTGGCATGCTATGGCATTTTCTCCTCTTGGGATCTTATGCAGAATCAATAATATGGTATATTTGTGGTATTAAGACCTTATCGAACCTAGCAAGCCTAGTTAAGAATCTCCAAAGATGTTGATGTTCTGCATGCCTAGTGAAATCGCTAACTCCAGACTGACAATCAAGGCCTTATATTCAACTTTATTGTTGGTGCAGGTTCCAAATAGATAATATGAGAATCTCATCATATCACAGTCTAGTGTTAGGAGGACTATTCCTATCCCTTGCTTTCTTGGGAGAGTAGATTATAGTTATTCTCCTCTTTGAGAGAAACTGTACCATCAAAGTAAATCTCTTAGTAGTGAATACTAGTATCCCCTAAGTTCATGATTTGTTCATTTGAGAGATCATCACTAAGCAGAGAATTTATAGTGGATGTGCTGCTAAAAAATTCATGAGTGCTTGTCCTTTCACTACATAAAGGGGGTACGAATATGATGTCAAATTATGAAAATATCATGGACCATCGTGCCAACCATCCGTATAACATTGGTCATGTCATGAGATATCTTAGTGGATTGATTCTAGAAATCAAGTTCACTTTATAAGAAAGCGTATAGTCCCGTAGCTTTTATGCTACAAAGATTAGAGCTAGGCAATGCTTCTCAATGGGTGGATAATTTACTTCAGTAGGTATTAGATGATAGCTGAGGTAGTAGAGCATGTCTCTTCTTTCTCATCATTGGCTTGGTCCAACAAAGTGATAAAGGAGTCGTCTAATGCAACAGTGTAGAGGATTAGAGGTTTGCCCTGGATAGAGGTGGCTAGGACTTGTGGCGTCATGAGATATTGTTCAATGCTCTCAAAGGCATGCTAGCACTTATCATCCCACTTGAACTTGGCATCCTTGACTAGTGCTGATAATGGTTGACATCTTCTAGATATGTTGGATATAAAGCATCTTAGATATGCAAACTTCCTTTGGAATGATCTGAGTTGGTTGAACCTTTTAAGGTGGAATTTCTATTATTGCTTTAATCTTCTCTGAGTTGATTTGAATTCCACGATGTCGGACAACAAACCGAAGAAACTTCCTTGAAGATACTCCAAATGCACACTTCAGAGGGTTCATTTTGTGGCTGTATTGCCTTAACCGCATGAAAACTACTCTGAAGTCAAAGAGGTGATCTTCCTTTTCTTTAAGTTTGATTAAGATCATCGATGTAACATTCAATTTGGTGGTGAATGAGTTCACTGAAGATTCGAGTCATGGCCCGTTAGTATGTGGCGCCAGCATTTTTAAGGCCAAAAAGCATGACCTTATTGTAGTATATTCCGATCAGGGTTCTAAAAGCATTGATCCTTTCACCTTTAGGTGCCATATTTATTTAATTATATCTAGATGAATCATCCATGAAAGAGAAGACTGCATGAGATGAGGTAATGTCCACCATTAGTTTTGATATTGGTGTGGAAATTTGTCATTTGGACATGCCTTATTAAGATCCCTAAAATTGATGCCTTTGTGAATTTGGCCATTCTTCTTATTAATTGGGATGATACTAGCCAACCAGGTGGGGTATTTTTCCTCCTGGATAAAACCATCATTGATCAATTTCTTGCCTTCAAAAATGACCTGCTGTTCAATGTCTAATTGCATGCATCTAGGAGTTTGTTTGATAGGGTTAGTGTCAGGCTGTATCGCTAGCTTATGGATCACTATGTCAGGAGATGATCTAGGCATTTCTTCATAACTCCATACAAAGTAGTCCTTAAACTAAGTGAGTAGCCTAACTAGGTCATTGGTTTCAGATTCGTTCAACAAGGAGTTGATGTATGTAGGGCATAAAATATCTTCAGTCCCAAGTTGATTTCTTTGAGCTCATCAATGGTTGATTTAATTTCTTCTTCAAATTTTGGAGTTGTATCTTTGACTTGGAAATCATCTAGATCATCTGAAGTTGCTATGCACACCTCCTCATATGAGTTGATATGGTTTGAGAAGAACTTATCAAATTCTAAATGATTAGTGATGACCAAGTAGTAGTCATCATTGTTGACTAGGCCCATTATACCAAAGCCTAGTCCATATCTTGATTAAAAAGCTCTTGCATTTGTTATTTCATAACCTTTTGAAGTACTCTAACTTGTACTTGGACCATGCATGTGTAATCTTTGCTAAATTATGAACAAAAGGTATATACCAATCAAAAGGTAATTCTATTAATTCTTTATAAAATTCATCCTCAAGTTTTACATCAACTTATTTACTTGAGGATGCTGCGCCTGGATAGAACCTCTGGATCTTTATGCTTGTACATGCTTTGGGGGCTTCCTTAACTACCAAATCCTCAACTTTTGAGAGGAAAGTGCGGGTTAGATCTAAGGTTCTCATTTGATACCTAATAGTTTTATATTAGAGACTTGGATACACTTATGCTTTGCTCAGGGACTTGGTCTTCATGATTGTCAAGCTTGAGTGTCACCTCCAATGGGATCTACTATCAAAAAGAGTTGGCTGATGTGCTAAGTACATAAGTCTTATCCTCTGAGTAAGATTCTAAGTCTATGTAGATAGTAGGCATACTCTTGGATGCTGGAATGAATCTCCTCGTAGGTGGTAAGTATGGAGGCCTTCCATCCTTGGGACTCCCTCTAGACTTACCACTTCCTCATCCTGCTGGAGGTTGGGTTATCCTCCCCACTTGTTTGAATGGAGTAACAAACTATGGGTGGAATCTAATCTCAGGCTCTACTTCCTCCCTAAGGTCTTCTCATTTCCTTTTTTTCTTTTTCCTTTTATTTTTATTTTTCTTTTATTTCTTTTTATTTCTTTTTATTTTTCATTTTGACTAAGATCACGAGAGAAAACATTTGAGGTAGTAGGCTGCATCCTCATATCCCACCCTCATGAACTACAAATGGTTTGAGATCTCCTTTGATAGAATATTTGATTCCACCTCTTAGGAACTTGATGCATTGATGTAGAGAAGATGGACCATATTGTTTTGGTGTTTATTTATAAATATATGCATTGGGGACACCACAAAGATATGAGAGTGTACTTATTGAGGTGATTGGGTATGCCATCAAGGAATGGTGCACTATCTCGAAAGATAGAGATCACCACCATACAATAAACCTAATCACCTAATAAGGACTCCTAAGGCATGGTGGGCCTTCAAATATACTAGAGATTTTTCTCCTACTTTACATGGATGAATAAAGCAGGGTTTATTTAAATTAGGTTCTACATTTTCCTATATGAGCAAGCCCTCATAATTAATTACATCCTAAGGAAGGTGAATTCCTTTGGAATACTCTCGATTAATGTAAGCAATTATTGTCTACAAAGATTTTAAAGATAGGACTATCAATAAATTAGCTATGTTTGGAAAATCAATTGGGATAGATAAAAAAGGAGAAACTTATTATCAAAGTTAAAAAGAGATGAGTACAGAATGCTCATGATACTAGGAAACCTAGTAAGCATTCCAAACTATCATATAGTTGGACTTTATATGTTTGAAGTTGAGGAGGATTTATTTGTTTGAGTTGAATTTTATTAGATTGTTAGGTCTTATAATCCTAAAATACAAGATTATGAAAATGCATAAGAGGTGAGAATTTATGCTTGTAGCTTGAAGGAAATAATAACCTCAGATCCTAAATTTAGGGAGCTTTAGCGAACCCCAAAGCACGACCTAAATATAAGCAAAGATAGGTATATGGTTCACCTCCACAAGAGAGGGTAAACCACCCGACTATTATACTTATAACTGCTTTGAGTGGTAGCCAGCTAACTCATCCTATATTTTAAAACCATGTGGTCAAGTCATATTTTGCAAGATAATTATTTTATTTCTATTAGAAAGAAACTAAAGTCCTTAAACCCACTTCCTAAGAGACTAGAGCATGAGTGGTATGAATAATGACTTAGTCTAATACAAATCTTATCAATTTTTATTTGATTTTGGACTCTTTATTTTGATAAAGGCCAGATGATTTTTATATTCCTAAATGCATGATGAAATAGGGTTATTAGCTAAATCAGAGAGAAAGAGGTGTTTTCCACCACAAGGGAGACCCTCAAAGGTCAAGTCTTCCCCTATCGTGCAAAGATGGAAACCCTCTCTTAGTAAAAATGAAACAAGATGATATGCATGATATTAAACATACAACATTTGGCTAAAGGGTTGCTAAATCTTTTAATTATCTTGATTTAATGCCTAGGCTTTATTTGAGGTTATGAGTTACTTAGAAAATTTAGTTATAAGTTGTAGTTGGGATAGAAAAATTAATTTTTTCCTAAAAGCTTAATCGGATCTAGGCCACACATTAAATTATTATATATAAAGAAACTAGGAAAAGACATGACATTTCTTTTCTACAATTATAAGCAAAACATCAAATAATTTATAAATCCAATGTAAAAGAATAAAAGGCTGGTGCAGCCGGGTACTTCGATACAACTCAGAAAGAGAATGGGTAGCCGAGCTCTACCCTTATACAACCCAGTATATAAAAGAATAATTACAAATTTACAAATGAATAAATGCTATGGGGGTATTCATTATTCATGTCTCCTCTTCTTTCTTCCTTTAACTTGATTTGGATGTGCTTGCTTCAAAGGCATCACGGGCCTCCCAGGAGAAAGCCTTCTAGCCACTCATCCTAATCCCCCATAACACTAATCAAAATTCCTAATGCAAAATTACATTAAAAATAGAAAAAGTAAATCTAACTACGCTTGCAAAATAAGTGTTAGCTAAACACACCTTACAACCCAAGCAGTTATATGTATAATTTGGAGTTAACACCCTGCACATGGGTAATCAAGTCCACCTGTCCTAATTTAGATTGTATTTAGGGATTAAGAAACTTGTGAAAGAGAGCATTTATATTTTTTTAAGCACCCCTTAAACACAATCTCTTGCAAAAAAATGTGATTAGGCTAATCACGGACTAACATCCAGTCTACGAAGCATACACCCTAACATCCAATCTACAATAATACATCATAAAACTAAACATACATCAAACCATGCACCACCCTAACATAAAGCTAAAAGTGGTGACTTAATTCTAGTGTGTGTGTATTAAGGCTTGTGTGGTGTGCCTTAACTAGGCTTCGTTATAATTTTCTAAGTATGAAAGGGTTTAGTTTGATGGGTGATTTCACTTTAAGTGGCTTAATTGATTTGTAAATTTTACTTCATATTTTATTTATTTTAATTTATTTACACTTAGCAACTAAGGGTTATAAAGAGAGGGAAAGAGAGGATCATTCTCTTTTGTCCCTGCCATAAGTTACATCTAAAGAAAATTAATTAGATGAATTCTCTTTAGTGAATGGATTATTATATATTTTAATTAGTCCTAAGTTTAGGTTCACTCTAAATAGTCTCATTCAATAAGAGAGGCATCTTAAGATTAATTGGAATGAACCACTATCTCATAACATATGTTTATCATTTGTTTCCATCATATATAACATTCATACGATTAAATTCTTAAGCATACCTATATGCAATATAAATATTAGAACACTTAAATAATGAATGTAAGAAAATGCATATGAAGTTTAGATGTTTCATTTGATTGAATTATTTTATCATATTAATTTAAAGCTCTATCTAAATTCTTATACAAAAGCATAAGAAAAGAACTCTAAATCATATGACTAATCAATTCAACCACTTGAACAAAACATGAATGCTACCTTTTTTAATAGAAAAGGGGATTTTCATTCATTAGTTAAATGTACACACAAGTGTATAAAAGTTTTAAGTGGATACGATTCCATTATTTTGCACCGAGAGTGAGGTAAAGACCTCCTTGGGGCTACTTAAAGCCTTGCATCCCTCGAATGTCCAGACTAATATATCCACTATTATTATATACATATGAATGTACAAATAACTATAAGAATAGAAAACCATGAAAAGTTGAATTTGATTTAATCAATTTATTTGTATGAATGAATTAAAACTCTATCCAAATTCTAATATCAAAATACATAAGAATGAAATAAAATGGGTACATCACCATTATTTTGTACCAGGGGAGTGAGGTAAAGACCTCCTTGGGGCTACTTAAAGCCATGTGTCCCCGAAATATTTAGACTAATATACCCATTAACATTCATACTTATGCAAATCAACATATGCTTGAAAGAAAGAAACTCCACTTTAGACACTAAGCTTATATTCACATGCACCTCCTATGTATGTATAACTAAAGTCACAACATGTATTATTATTCATTAATAAGCTTTCAAAAATACATTTGAGATTTAATAATGATAATAACCACACATATTTTTAATTTAAGCCATCACATACAAGTTGACATAAAGGAAATCATTTCATTTAATTAATTTTTGAAAAGCATTAATGCATGATTACAAGTGGCATATAACATTTAATACAATCAGAGAGAAATAAAAGAAGATAAAAGCATAATTTCATTCAATCCAATTAATTCCTAAGGACAATCATATTAAATAAGATCATTTACAACAAACCAAAGTTCCTTAATGCCATTTTTAATTTCATGTTTGATTTTATTTAAGAAATGTGAGAAAGATGTTTGCTAATCCTAAACCCATTCCCCATATGTGTAAATTAATTTGATTTAATGAAAATCAATTAGGGTAATTTTATGAATTTGTTAAGTTAAACATGGATTATATCAATTAATTAAACCCTTACCTATGTTACTTTAAGGTAATTAATTAAACAATTATGAGCTAATATGATATGAAAATAAATTGAAAAGTAAATAGCAATGCTCCTATGAAATGAAAGGAGCAATTAGCTCATGATTATTTAATAATTAAATTTAAGGAACTCACTTAATTACTTTTAGGGTTTTCTCACACATGTGAGCTAACTATAATTTCATTAGTGCTCTTTAGGTTCTTAAACACCTAAAGCTCTATCCATGTTGGATTAAGGGAAAATTCAAATTTAATTATATATTTCAAATCAATTAAACCAACAATCCATTAATTCATCTCTCCTAAAAAGAGACTAACGAAATTAATAGTCATCTTGAAATGAGATGGGCTTAGGGAAAAAGGTAGGGAAAGAGGTCCCCACATATTTCCATAAGTCATCCATTAGATTAAGCATGAATTAGATTCCAATTTTGCTAATTAAATTTCTAATTAGTTAATTAATTAATAATTAGGACGTTAGTTGAAATGAGAGGGAAAATTAGAGAAAAGATGAGGAGGGAGGCTCCAATCCACTTCCCTAAGTATCCTCACTATTCAACAGTGATTGGGGAGTCCAAATAATTAATAAATCACTATTCATAAGCTTAATCATCCCTTAATTAAGTTAAGAAGGTAAATAGGGCTTAATCAATCAATATTCCTAATTAAACAACCAATAAACTCCAAGAAAAATAGGGGAGGTAGAGATCATCCCCCTAAACATCCTTAAAAAGTTTGAAATCAATTGGATGATTAGTTAAGGAGTAATCAAGATAATTAAGTTTTTAATTAAACCTTAATTAAGCCAACATTATTATTCAAAATTAATTAAGGATAATTTTAATGGATTCCTCTTTGAAATATCTTTAAAATAAGCCATCATTTTATTTTTTGGATTTTTTTTACAATTAGTTATAAATTTTAAAATTTTAGCCTTAAAAATAGATTAATTAACTCTAATTAAAACCCTAATCTCAATAGCACTACGTGGCATGCTGATCCGGCATGCTTTCCATGTGATGCAATGGGATAGGTTATTTAAGTTGTCACATCACACGGCTGAGTCAGCTGATGGCAGGCACATTTTCTCATGGACTAATCTAAGATCGGACGGCTATGATTATCCTGCAATTTAGAGGGAATAATTAAAGATCTAAGCATGATCTAATCATGGCCGTCCATTCTAATGATGTGAAAAGGATGGCCCATGATCTTTCTTCTTCGTGAGTGACGAAAGATAGATGCTGCCTTCTTTTTCTTTGATTTGATCCAAACTAACCAAAGCTTGGATTGATTACAAAATGATCTCACACTATCAAGGGAAGGAGAGGAACACATCCAATAGCTAAGATCACATGCAATGGAATTTTCTTTCATAAAAGACCAAACCCAAAATCACCTAGGCTATAGTTTTGAGGAATTACCTCGTCGGAGCTCAAGGGCGGCAGTGGGATCGACAGAGGTAGCTTTATCTAGTAGAGATGAAGCCTTGTTGAGAAGCTTGGGCCTTGATTTGGGGTCAATTGCCTTGGAGACCAAGATCATCCTATTTGACATTTGGTCTTGATCAAACTCCCACTTTTGATGGCTTTGGAGCTTGGGAAACAATTCGTATGGTTTCAAGTAGGTCCAAGGAAGGTGTGTGCAAGTTTGATTGAAGTTTGGTGGAGGATTGAGCAAATGAGATTTGAATTGGCCTCCCCTATTTTGACTTGACGTAAAACCGAGAGAGGGAAAAATGGGGTAGCTTGGGAGTTTAGGGAATGGCTGTGGGAGACTCTCTTTCACTCTCTCTAGCTCAAACGAGCTTGAATGAATGAATTCTCATTCGAATTGAGGGGGTATATCCCCTCAATTGTTGAGGTGGATGGATGGGATTCAATCCCATTTTCTTGCCGGCCAGCCATCGTCAAACTGCCAGAATTGTCTCCATGAGGTCCATGTGGCTCGCTAGGAGTAAGGGAAGGCTTGGGAGGTTGCTCAAGGTCTGATATGGGGGAGATTTATTTCTTTTATTCATAGGGTGATCAGTTTGCATGGGAGGTGAGTTTACTCAACTGCCTTTAGGTCATGGAAAGTCCTAGTGTGCTTAGGGTGGGCTAGGAAGGCTAGGCATGCTTCATTTGGCAAATGGATGGCTTCCCAAGTGATGGGAGAGTGGACTTTGCCAAATGGGGAAGGAATCCAATGTAAAGAGGTTTATCCAATGGCTAATCCCCTTGGATGGGGCCCACTTGGCTTATGGCTAGACTTTAGGCTAACTTAGGGTCAATTTTGGTGGTTTGGTCAGCCACCAAAGTTCCATGGGTTGGTTTTGAGTGCATAGGCTTCATTTGGTCCAATGTGTTCATGTTGGGTTGGGTCAACCAATTGGTCAAATTGGGTCAAACAAAGGCTTGGGTCATATTCAAATGATGATTTGAAGAGTTTTAGTCCAAGTGGTTTCAATTAATTTCGCCTAGGTTTGATTTTTGGCTCACTTGGATTCAAATAGGTCAAATGGACTAAGTTGACCAATTTGACCAATTTGACCAAATTGGGTTGGGTTAAGTGTTGGTTCATGTTTAAATGGTTAATTTAAAATAATTGTAGGGTTCACTTTGATTTGATTTGGATTTAATTTGAATTTTAGCTAATTTGACCCTTTAGGTCAATTTGGGCTAGGTTGGGTCAAGTTGACCAATTGGTCAAATTGGGCTCAATTATGGCTTTGTTCAAGTTTAATAATTGATTTGAAATGAACTTGAGCCATTGGTTGCAATCAATTTTGGTTTAATTTATATTTTGGCTAATTTGACCTTTTAGGTCAATTTGGGCTAGGTTGAGTCAAGTTGACCAATTGGTCAAATTGGGCTCAATTATGGATTTGGTCAAGTTCAATAATTGATTTGAAATGAACTTGAGCCATTTGTTGCAATCAATTTGGGTTAGATTATGATTTAACCTATTTTAGCTTTTTAGGCCAATTTGGGTCAACTAAGGTCAAATGGTCAATTGGACTTGATTTGGCTCAATTGAGGGTTTGGTCATGTTCAATCACGGATCATGAGTTGGTTTGGATCAATGGTTTCAATGAACTTGGTATATGGTGGGTTTTGGCTTGTTTAGGCTTCATTTGGGTTAAAGGTTGACTTGGTTTGACACAATTCAAAGTGGTTGATCATCCTAGGGTGATTGTTGATCATGATCTGAGGTTTGGATGGGTTTGGTTCAATCCAATTTGGGTTGAATTAGAACTTGGCTCAAAAGGGTTCTTTAGGTCACTTTGGGTCTAGTGGACCTAAATGGGTCAATTGGTTTGGTTTTGGTTTGATTCAAGTTTAGTTGAACTCATATATGAGCTTAGGACTGAAATATAAACCCAAATACAATCAATTTGGAGTCTAATGAATTTTGGCTCATTTGAAATTTTCAAGTCAAAAGGCTAACTTAGGATTAACTTGGGTTGACTTGAGTTTGATTTTATAATTGTAATTTATGTTTATATTTGGCTAAATGATTGAAGGAGTGATTAATTCATAAGAAAATCCATTAGTTTTGGCTTGATTTGGATAGGATTTTGCCAAGTTCAAGAAATTAGCTAAAAAGGATTGAATTGGGTTTTGGCATAATTTTGGATTTAATTTTGTCTATTTGGATTCAAATTTCATTTATATTTGGGGATTTAAATGAAGATATAAATGATTCATGAGAAAATCACTTTAGTTTGGAGTAATTTGGAAGAAAATTTGACCAAGCTTAAGGATGTAGGTCAAAAGGCTTAAGTAGGGAATTAATTTAGTTTGATTTATTTTTGGTCATTGAAAGTTAGGTTTCATTTATATTTGTGAATATAAATGAATAAGTGATTGATTTATAAAGAAACCAATTGATTTGATTTGTATGAGATTTGATTAAGCTTATGGAGGCGGGTCCATAAGGCTTAAGAAGGGATTTAAATGATATGGATTTGGTTTGATTTAATTTTGGCTATTTAAGGATATATCTCATTTATATTTGTAAATATAAATGAAGGAATAATTGATTTATAAAGAAATCAATCAAGTTTGGAATAATTTAGGTGGAGATTTTGGCTAAGCTTATGAGAATGGGGTATAAGGCTTAAGGAGGAATTTTGATTTCAGATTTGATCTTTGGATTGAAATATTTAGAATTGAGTTTGAATTGGGATTTGACAAATGATTGAGAGATTGAATTGATCTTGGAGAAAATGAGATGAATTGTGATTGATTTGATTTTGGTTGAGGCTAAGTCCATAAGATGAAATCAAAATGGCTTAGAAAGAATGTTGATCTTGGATATGATTATGGGTTTCAATAATTTGATTTGGAATTTGGATTTAGTTTTGGTATTTGAGTTATTTAAGGTTTGATTTGGGGAAGAAAGCATAGATTGAGTTTAGGCTATAGGATATGCCAGTTACCCTAAGTCCCTAAGGCATAAGCTATTCCTATGGCTAACCCTTCTAAGTCTCTAGGATTTGGTTAAGTGTTCACCTAATCACTAGAAGTGTCTTAAGACTAAGGAGCTCTTAGTGTCTACAAGTGTCCTAGATCTATGATGAGGGAGTTGAGAACTCACTCCAAAAGTGAGGTCAATAGTTGTTCTCATGTATCCAAGGTTTCCTAACAAAGCATTGAAATATGTATCCAAATCTATTATGTGAAACTTGGCTTCAGTCTTCCAATCTTCTATCTCAAAGGCAACACTATGGAGCCTAAGGCCCTTTCACTTATTCATTGAATTCTTTCACCATCATCCTCTCCGTTAGGGGTTTAGAGATGTCGATCCTGAAGTAGGCAAGGGTTTCAAGACTCATAATATTAACTAATGCACCTGGATCAATGAACACTCTTAATAGCCTGAATCTGCCAACATCCACGGTGACGTAGAGGGGATGGATGTGCTCTATTATCTCTAGAAGTAGGTCTTCATCCATGAATGTAACTCCTAGGACTCATTTAGAGAAACATGCATCCTCTTCAGTAGTAGTCAACTGAGCTATGCATATTTTGGGGTTAAACAAAACTTTGATTAATGACTCCCTCATCTCTTTGGATAAGATAAGGGCATCATATATGCTTAGCTTAGCTCAAAAATTTCTAAGGTGTGGGAACATTGGAGTCAACTTTGGGCTGGTCCTCCACATGCATATCCATGGGTGGAGCATTCTGTCTGCTTTCTAGAATAAATGACATGTTTACCCTTATCCTAAGGTGCTACCCTAGGAGATAGAATTTTGCCACTATGGAGGTTGACTTTAGTGACTTATTGTGATGAGGAGCTTATTGAAAGTTCTACCTACTCATCAGGTATACCTATAAATTCTCCTAAAGGATCATCAGAGATGACTCTAAATCAATCTCAACATGTGAACCCTGATGATTCAGAAAAAGGAAATCTATTTTTGAATTGGAGTGGGATTGAATGGAATTATTTAAGTTATTACTGCTATGACTTGGAGATCTATCAATTGGACTGAAGTTGTTGAGATGGTCAAAGGTAGACATAATGTAAGTGGAATCTATCTTCTTCATTGATTTCTTTAATTTTGGAGGTGGTACATAGTAGAAATCAAGTAAAGTAAGTGGTATGAGGGGTTTCGTGCCCTCATCCACAAATACAATGCTCATGCTGGTGGTGGTAGAGCGATTAAATATGGTAGCTACAATGATGGAAGGAGGAGTGATAGACTCAGTGGTTGCTATGGATCTACCCCAGGCAAGTGAATGCTGCTGCTACTAATGCTGGGCTTCCACCCTCCTTGAGTTATCCCTCACAACTAACAAACCTTCCTTGATGTTAGAAGTCTGAGCTAATTCAGGCACCTATAGAGAAAATTTTTTGATTTTAAAAATTACTTTTTTAGAGGTACATAATAAAGAGATATCCCAACCTTCTTTTATCTTAAGAGGATCGGATGTATGCCCAAAGATTACTTTAATAGAAATAGAAGGTTGTTCTACTAAGTATTCTTTAGAGATAACTATAGCTCCTTACTTGTAGCTGCGCTCAAGATAATCCTTGAAAGTGAAACAATCCTCTAAGACATGATAGCATGCGGTGATAGGGGAAGAAGTTAGGATCATCACTCCTGCCCACCTCATCTAGCTTTCTAGGCTCGGGTAGCTGAAAATTAGGCTTCTTATGAAGGTTCTTAAAGATTTTCCTAACTACCTCCCTCTTGAATGAGTATGGCTCATTGAGTTTGTCGGGAAGAGTAGGTGGAATGTAACTACCTAGTAGTGGATAGTAGTACCGCTGCTGTGTAGGCTGCTATGGTTGTGGCCGTTATGGCGGCCGAGATAGTGGAAGAGGAGGTGAGAGTGGAGGCTGGACTCTAGGCCTCCCAAATTATGCTCTCACTGGCTACTTCCCCTTGTCAATGACCACTATAATCCTTGGCTTCTTCTCAAATACATTCTGAGGCTTGGGTTGAGTTGACTGGTCTAAGAAGGATAACTATTTGGCTTCCTCTTATAGGTTAGCTGCCTTGTTGATTTATTTCTCAAATGTCTTAATGGTAAAGCTTTTAAGGATGAAGGTGACGGGTCATGGATATTCTTGAGAAGAAGAATCTCAATGGCATGCTGCTCTTACAGCTGTAATTTACATTTTATGCTTAGGTTGCGCCACCTAGGAATGTAATCAGCATGGGTCTCATTTCATTTTTATTTTTCTACAACAAGGTCCCATACAGTTACCCTTTGCTGAGCTCCCACAAAGCTCTTGATGAAGATATGCTATAACTCTGCAAAAGACTTCATCAAACTGTTGGGAAGTTCAACATACCAATCAAATGCAACCCCTGAGAGGCTACTGATAAATTGCCCAAAAAAGTAATGCATCACTGCCACCAACATTGCAATAACTAGCTCAAAAATATACTATGTGCTACCTTGGGTTCTCACTGCCATTAAAAATCTTGAAAGATGGTGGTACAAAAACCTTGGTGTATTGAACTACATCAAATTCCTCTAGGTAGGGTCAACCCTTTAAAACATATGAGCTCCATTGGGCTTGTCCTAATGCTTCCTTCACATGCTGCTCAATCATTTGTTTGATGACTTTTTCATGCATGGAGGTGCTATCAGTCACCTTCCTATGCAAACTACTAGCATCCTCATCAATAGGAGTGCACTTGGGACAATCTAGGCTATGTACTAGCTTAGGTCAATCAGCCTCCATGGGAGTAGGTTGTGAAACTGGGGCTTGGTTCTACAAGGCTAAGACCACTTCCATCAACTCCTCTACCCTTCTCTCTATCCTATATATTCGATCATCTTTTTGCTTAATTTATTGGAGGAGGCATTGAGTTGAGTCTGATGCATCACCATCCTCAACTATAATGCCTTCCTAGCTAGGTTGCTCCCTATGCAAAGATCCTCACGTATCGATCATATGAATTTCAACAGTATCATCCAAAAGGTTATCTTCATCGGCATTGAATTCAACCATACCCTCCTCTTGGTCAGACTGATCATTCTTGACTATCTGCCTCATCGTGGCATGATAGTCATTTAAAATATCCTTCAAAGACTGATCATCCACCCGACCGGTGCTATAGTGACATAAGCTGAATGGTGACTACCCACTGAACTAAGCTTTGAAGAAGAAATACACTGAATATTTTGAACAGGTGGAGTTCTCTCCCTAACTGACTCAACAATCATGGTGGTCACCTTGGTATCCTCTCCTTCCTTCTTCTCCAGTTGTGGTGGTGGAGCGACCATGACACTCTTTGGGCTACCAGTCCTTCTTTACCACTATTGGGATGGAAGGTTAAGCGGGGGAGCTTAGCCTCAACTCAATGGGTGGAGTAGATGAAGCGGGATCTTTGGGACATATTCATATCACCAAGGGGGAAGCTCTCTCTCTCTCTCTCTCTCCAAATATGGACTTGTAGAACTTGGTGGGGACTTCAGATGGTGGGACATGAACTGGTGAAGGTGGTCAGAAAGTGGAGAGGTGTAATGGAGGGACATCGACTACTTCTCCATTGGAGATCTCCTCATATGGCTCAAACTAGTGAGTACAATCCTATCTGAATGATTGACCCTATCAGCCTGCCGATCTGAATGATCAATCAAAGTGGAGGTCATCGACTACCTGATGAACCTCCTCCTATCCCTCTTGCCCATTTGAGAAACAAATTTTGCCTCTGTGGCCTTCTCTCTATGAATTTGACCCCTAACACTCCTAGGGATCAACCTCCATAAGTCATGCAAAGTGCAGGACTCTGAGTTTCCATGGCCTCTCATAACTCTCCTAAGCACGAACTGTAGAGCAGCATAGGGCCTTTTCCTATCCTTAGTTGGTGTCTCATACTTTGTAGATGGTGGGGGTGATGCAACACTCTTCCTGTAGTCCTCCTCTCCCTTTGAAGTTGAGATGGGGTTAAACCTACTGCCACCAAGAAGGGGAGATGTCTCTCGAGGGGAACCCTCTTCAACCACATGGGAGGCTTCCTCAACCTCATTCTCCACATGCTTGTAATGTCTCTTGATCTTTCTATTTTTGTTATGGAACTGGGTCTTGATTAGTGGAGTAGGGCGGGAGTTAGAACTGACCTCAAACATGGGAGAGACTATATTAGAAGCTAAGATAGACTTCCCCTCCAAGACTGGCAAAATTATAGAGGTAGTACTAATTCAAATTGAAACTATGACAGGCACAATTGGTACAACTGGCAGTCATGGCAGGGGAACCTTACAACCTTCTTCTTCAATGAGGGGAACTCAGATTTGGAGTGGAAGTCAAATGGTAGAAATGGCTTCTTGTCAGCCACCTCCTCTTTACTGACGGTGGTGAGGGTAGGTCCCTCACATGTGACCTTGAAATGCTCAAAGCCAAGGCCAAACTTCATGACAGGGGTGGTGATGAGTATGGCTAATCTAGGGCCAAATTCACACTAGAAGAGAAGGAAAAGATGATCTTGCCATTACATGGTGAAAGACTAAGTGCTCGAAGGAAGAAAGGAATGGGGCTTCTGCTTCACTAGTGAAACAGACATGGAATTATACTCTTACTTTGTTGTTGTTGACTTTGATTTTTGATATTGAACTAGAACCCTCATTTAACAAATTTGATTATGTTAAATGGGGTATGTTGGAGAAGTTGAGAATTTTTTGGAGAAGAAGCTTTTGCTTTTCTTTAGAACTTCATTAGAATTTTGGAGAATGTAGGATGAACCTTGCTTTACCAAGCTGGTGGTAAGAGGTTCTTGATTTTGTTTGGTTTATATTTTGCATGATTTATTTAGTTGATTATCTTTTAAATATTGGGGGTCTAATATAAGTTTTAAGACCTACTTGGAGTGAGGTCTTAAAACCTAAGGGTTGGCCACCCTTGCTTAAGGATGAAATAAGCAAGGTGTCCAATAGAAAGAACTATAGTCTTGCACTTATATAAAATATAAGTCCACTATTGATGCTCTAAGATAATGATTGACTACTAAAGATAGAGAGAGGAACCATCCCTAGCGGAGTCACCAAAAAAATCTATGGTGTTTTAATTCGGAGTTACGTGGACACCATGCAGATCTTAGGGGGGATTTATTGAAGTAATCGGGTATGACATAAAGGCATGATGTACCATCTCAAAAGATAGAAACATAACCTTACAATGGATGTAGTCACCTAATAAAGACTCTTAAGGCTGATAGGTCTTTGTATGTACTAGAGATCTTTCCCCTACATACATGGAAAAGTAAAGCAAGGTTTATTTTATCCGGGTTCTTTATTTTTTCTATAGAAGCAAGCTTCCATAGTTAATTTCACCCTAAGAAGTTGGATTTACTAAGAATACTTTTGATTAAAGTAGTCAATCATATCTCCAAAGATTTTAAGGCTAGAGTATCAAAAGATTGGGTTATTTTGGAAAATCAAGTGGGAAGCTTCAATTTTGAAAGACTTATTTTGGATTCCGAAGGAAGATGAGTAAGGAGCTGTGGTGTTTATTTTCAGATGCCCTAGGTGGACACTACGCAGATCTTAGGGGGTACTGCTTGATGTGATCGGTATGATGTACCATCTTGAAAGATATAAACATCACCTTAAGATGGACCTAATCACCTAATAAGGACTCCTAAGGCATGATAGGTCTTCGTATATATTAGAGATTCTTCCCCTACTTTACATGGAAAAGTAAAGTAGGTTTTATTTTATACTGGGTACTTTAGTTACCTATGGAGGCAAGTCTCTATAGTTAAATTACATTCTAGGAAATAAGATTTCTTAAGAATACTCTCAATTAAAGTAATCAATTATTATCTCTAAAGATTTCAAGATTAAGACTATCAAAGGATTGGTTAATTTTGAAAAATCAAATGGGATTGCATAATTAGAAAGACTTATTTTAAAAATGAAAGATAAGTAGGAAATGCCCATGATACTAGAAAACCTAGTGAGCATTCCAACTTATCCTATTGTGAGGCTTTATATTTTTGAAAGCGAAAGAATTTATCTTATTTAAGTTAAAATTTTATTAGATTGCTAGGGCTTATATTTCATCAACACAAGATTGTAGAAATACTTAAGAGATGAGATTTATGCTCATAGCCCAAGGGAATCATCAACCTCATATCCTAAATATAGGGAGCTTTAACAAAAGTTAAAGCACGACCTAAATATAAGCAGAAAGGTGGCATAAGAGTCTACTCAATAAGAGAAGATAGATACATCCTACTCTTCTAAACTTACAATTGCCTAGAGTGGCCACTATCTAACACCTCCTTTGATTCAAAACCATGTAGGCCGGTCTTAAGTAATTGTAAGATGGTTTAAGCTATTATTTAATTTTGAAAGAGAATAGAGTTCTAAACTCACTCTTTAAGAGACTAGATCATGTTTGGTATGAGCTACGCTAAGGGGTTACTAAATCTTTTAATTATCTTGATTATAACCTAGGCTTTAAGATGAGATTGTGTGTTATTTAGAATTTAATTATGAGTTGTTAATTGGGATAGAAAAATTAATTTTATCCTAAGAGCCTACCACATCTAGGTCACACATTCAAACATCAATCATATAGTAAATGATAAAAAAAAGATGCAATCCTATTGGGCTAGCAAAACATAACAACAATCATTTTTATAAACTACCATAAAATAATAAGTGGCGCGATAGGGTACTACCATACACCACAGAAAAGAGAAAAAACTTGGAGCCATGCTCTACCCTTATACACCTCATAATTACATAATAATATTACAATTGAAATTAAATACATGCTATGGGGGCCTTCAATCTTAATTTCTTATTTGTTTCTTATTTTAATTTGCTCAAGGCATCACAGGACACCTGGGACTAAGCCTTCTACCCACTGCTCATCCTAAGCCCCATAGTACTAATCTTAATTCCTATTGCAAAATTATATTTTTATGGAAAGTAAATCTAAGTACACCTACAAAATATAAGTTATCTAAACATACATATAATCCCAAGCAATTATATCTCATAATTTAGACTTAGCAACCTGCATATGGGTAACCAAGCCCACCTGTCCTAATGTGGATTATGCTTAGGGGCATAAGCAACCTATAATCAAAACATTTATATTTATTTTAGGTAGCCCCTTAAGCACAATCCCTTGCAGAAAATAAGATTAGGCTATCAACGGCTTTATATCTAGTCTACAAGTCATACACCCTAACTTCTAGTCTAACACATTACATCACAAAAGAAAACATAAGATCACATATAACCTAAAGGACCTAATACAATTTTCTAATAATTAGAGATTGATTAAGTTAAAGAATCTAATTAAGTACTTTTAGATTTTCCCACACTTATGGGTTAATCATAATTTCCTTAAGGGTCTTCATGTTATTGGACACATAAAGAGAAACCCTTAATTTCATTATTACTTATCTAAAGTGATTAGCATTTTAATTTTAGATAATTTCATCATTGATTAATTAATTAATCTTTTGATTAAACCTCACATTAATTAACTCTCTTTAATGAATAAATTTGAAAAAGTAATTAGGAAAGAGGTCCTAACCAGTCTCCCTCATCATCTTACTATTAATAAGTGATTAATGAAGTTAAATTAATTAATTTTTACTATTTAGAATGTTAATTAATCATTAATTAATTAAGAAAGTAATAAGCATTTGAATTTCAAATTTCCCTAATTACCTAGTTAATAAATTCCAAGAAAATCATGGGAGGCAGGGGTCATCCCATTAAATCAACTTGCCAAGTTTGGGATTAATTGCCCAAGTAATTAGGCCTTAATTAAGTTAATTATGAAAACATTAAGATCCTAATTAAGCCTTAATCACTATTCAAAATTAAATAAAATATTTTTTATTAAATTTTCCTCTATTTTACCTTTCCAAAGACTATTTATATGCATTTTTTTTGGATTTTTAGTGATTGAAATCCATTTTAAACCTTAATTAACCTCTAATCCCATCTACGCCACTCGGACAGCTGACGTGGTAGTGCTTTCCACATGGCACCATGGGATTGACCACTTAAACTATCCGATGCAGCACTATCGTGGCTGGGGTAGACATGCTTTCATCCTCACCATCCGATCTAAGATTGCACGATGGGGATTAATTTTGAGGTTCCTATAAGATTAAAATCTAGATTATCTAATGGATTAATCATGGTTGTTCGATCCAATCATGTAAAATGGAAGGTGGATGATCCGTCATGCCTTGAGCGATAGAAGACAGACATCGTCCACAGTTCCTTGCTGGATCTGACCTTGTTAAAGGTTGTGGAGGTTTGAAATTGATTTCAAAATCTTCATAGAGGGGATCTAAAAGGATCTAATGGTGGGAATCACATGACATCAACATTTCTTTGACAAAGGCTAAAAAAAATTGAGAAAATATTAGTTTGCTAGAATATACCTGGTTGGAGCTTACGACTTAAGGTAGCTATGTCTTGAAGAGACAAAGCCTTGTATAGAAGCTCACACATTGCCTCATCGCTCGTAACTCTATGGATCAAACTTCATTGGAAAACTCATTAGAGTTAGGCTTAGAGTGGTCTACAGTGCTTGAATCGATTAGGATTCGATTCATTTCTCGATGGAGCTTGGTGAAGGTGTGGGTGAAGTTAATTTGAAAAAGGTAGAGTATGGAGGTGGTTGGATGGAGTTTAGCCTTACACTATTTTGGACTTGGCATTTTTGGCAATGGGGAGACTGGATGGAAAATGCTCGTGGAGGTCACCTGGCTCACAGCCGAGGATGCTTTAATGTGTAGAATGAGATCAAATGGAGGGGAGGATACACCCTCCTCCCTCAAATCTATCGACTAGGATGTTCTTTGTAATTTACAGGCATATAGCTAGTGCAAGATGCCATGGGTGGCATGGAGGTGCTGAGGTGGCTCAGCTTGAGTGGCGAAGTGAGGCGAGAGTGGCTGCCAAGGAGGGAGGTGGCTACTCTTGGTTTCCAAGTGTTCCAATGAGGAAGAGTGGGTTAGCGCACCTCTACTTGGCTCATGGCTGATTTCTAAATAGCTTTGGGTGAGCCAATGTGTTTGTGTCCATTTAGATCTTATGATGGTTGCCAAGGGGAGGAAAGTGGGTTTGACCACCCAAATGTGTGTTTTGTCTCATGTGTGAGGATTTACCCATTGGGTAATAGGTCAATATGGGTTGGATTTTGGTTGGGTTTGATTTGGGCTAACCCATGGTGCGAGTTAAAAATGGGTCATGCCAAGTTTGAAAGAGTTTGGGCTTGGTTTGGTTGGGTTTGGCACAATTTGATCCATGTAGGTCAAATTGGGCTATGTTGGGTTAGGTTGACTAATTGGTCAAATTTAGTCAAACCAAGGATTGAGTCAAGTTCAAATGAGTATTTAAGATGTTTTGATTCAATTGATTTGATTTGGTTTGCATTGGATTTGAATTTAACTCATATGGGTTCATATGGGTCAAAAGGGCTAAGTTTACCAATTTGGTCAAATTGGCCAAATTAGTTTGGGTTAGGTGTTGGTTTAGGTTCACTTAATCATTTGAAGATGATTGTAGGCTTTGATTTTAATCAATTTGGATTTAGGATTGATTTAGACCAATTTGACCCTTTAGGTCAATTTGGGCTAAATGGGTCAATTGGGTTCAATGGAGGCTTTGATCATGTTCAATAATCAATTTGTAATGGATTTGAGTCATTGGTTCTTATCAATTTGGATTAGAATTTAATTTGGCCCAATTTAGCCTTTTAGGTCAAATTGGGTCAAAGGGGCCAATTGGACATGGTTTGGTTTAATTGATGGTCAAATCATGTTCAAGGGTTGATTTGAAGTTGGTTATGATCATTAGTTTCAATCAATTTGACATAGGCTTGGATTTGGTTTAATTTGGCTCATGTAGGCTAATTGGGTCAACTTGATCAAATGACCAAATTGACTTGGTTCGACCTAATTGATTGAATAATCAAGGGTGATCAACAATCATTATAGGTGGTTTTGGATAGTTGGTTCAATCTAATTTGGGTTGGATTGGAGTTTGACCCAAATGGGTCCTTTTGGTCACTTTGGGTCAAGTGAGCTTAATGGGTTAGTTGGCTTGATTTTGGGTTGAATTGAGTTTAATTGAGTTTGATAAGGGATTTAGAATTGATTGATAGCTTTGATTGCAATTGATTTGGTTTTAATTAGATTTTCACTCATTTGGACATTTTTAGTTCAAATGGGCTAACTTGGGTTAATTAAATTGATTGATTGAATTGATTGTTGATTGTAGCCTGATTGTAGAGTTTGGAAGGGTCTGAGATGATGATTTGAATGGTTTGAGAAAATCAACTGAGTTTGGTTTGACTAGGGGAGGATTTGGAGTCAAATCCATTAGATTGGCTTAGGATTAGGATGGATTTGATTTTGGCTTGGAGTTTGGATACGAGATTGGATTAAACTAGAATGGGTTTAATTTGAGATTTGGTTTTGCATTAATTTAAAGTTGGTTTTGCACTTAAGGTTAGGCATGAGTCATGGGTTAGGTAGTAGGATAGGTAGGTTTCATTAGCCCTAAGTCATAGCCTAATCTTATGGTGAATCTTCTTGAGTCTTTAGGTTTAGGTTAATTGTTCACCTAATCACTATAAGTGTCTTATGACTAAAGAGATATTAGTGTCTAGAAGGCTCCTAGGTCTTAAGATGAGAAGATTGAATCCTCACTCCAAACATGAGGTCAACAAAAGGACCCCAATGTGGCAGACAAGGCACCGCATAAGACAGATGATCAATAGTGCCCAAAGGATTGAAAGCACTAATGAAGACTATCTATACCTAAATCGAGAGGCAGATAGAATCATGATTGCAATGCAAGTCATCTCATGCCAAGGGAAGAAGATTTGGTTTGAATTGATTGATTTCATGTCAAGGACATGAAGAGGGGTTAGCTGGAAAATCGAGATTTGATTGATTTAGGTTTGGAGGAATCTGCTGGGATACAAGTTTAAATTTGTTTAATTTAGTTTGTTGGTTTAATTTGGAGCATATTCATTGTGGATATAAGCTTGAATCTGCTAGGGATCAAGATTAGGTTTGTTTGATTTAGTTGGTTTGGCTCCACTAGGGAGATTAATTTAGCTGATTTGTTTGATTCAGCCATAAATCCACTAGGGAAGTAAGTTTGGATTTGCATTTATTTTGGTTTAATTTGATTTATTTTGATTTGACTTAGTTTGATTTTATTTAATTTATTTGTTGATTTGTTATGGTGTGGACTCTATCGGTGTGTGATGGACCGCACTAAGAAGGGGCTATGTAAGCTTAGGCCTATCTTAGATTTACCAATCCAAAGGGATAGTTTACCAGCTGAAGGTTAAGACTATCCGACTAAGGGTTGCCTTTCAGAGACTTACATCTTCTAAAGCAAAATTAGCCACTAGGGTGACTTGTTGATGGTACAATAAATTGAACTTGATCTCGGTTGACTATTGAGTGGGTGCCACTGGGGATCTTATCTCCAATCAAGAGTAGTCAAGGTAATTCCTATAAAGAATTTTGCTGACACTTCCCTAAAGATAGGATGCCTGCTTGGGAAAAGGTGCCACTAGGGGCGTTCGCCTAATCCTTAGGTAAATATTTTTTTGTTTTATTTTGTTTGTTAAGCATGGAACCTATTGGTTTGTGAGGGACCACACCAAGAAGGAGCCACAGGGGCTTTAGCCTATCTCATATTTACTGGCCCAAGGAAGATTTCCACATCCGCAGTACAAAACTTCCAACCACAAGGGTGTTTAATAGGAAAGGGGAACCACCTAATCTGGTAGTAACCTGGTAGTGTTTAAATGGGGTCACAAATTATGTGATCCAAATAAAGTGCCCATAGGGAAAGTGCCACTAGGGATGTTATCCTGATCCCTAAAGAAGAAAGCTTAGGTAGGAGAAAGGGAGAGCAATGTTATCCACTGGGTTGTCCAAGATAGTGAACACCGACCAACCTAAGGTGCTGGTGACGATCAATCTAGGAAGGAAAGTGTAAGAGACATACATCCTCCTAAGCAGAATTGATCATCGGGATAGTCTATCATCAACTAACCAGTTACTATCTAACATAGGGTGACTATTAATTGGGATTTCCAAAGAAAGACTAAACCCAAACTCAAAGTAGTCAGGAGGAAAGGAGCCACTGGGGTCTTACCCTAATCCTCAAAGATAAACTTGACCTAGTCAGTGCACGATGGCTAGTTCAAGAAGAATGCATGGGGACTTACATCTTCTTAAGTAGAGTCAACGTGATGGTAGTTTATTGGCAATGCAATAAGACATACCATACTAATAGGGTGTCCATTGATGTGCAGTAGTTATGCTAGGAAGAAAGTGTAGGAACTTACATCCTCTTAAGCAAGAGACCATTAGGGAGACACATTGGCTAGGTAGTGAATCAAACCCAACCTAGAGAAGGTATTGTGTGAGGCCGCTGGGGTGTTATCTCAACTCAAAGTAGCCCGAGGCAAAGGATTCATGTTTGTTTTATTTGTGTTTGTGTGTAATATGTGTTTATGTTGTGCTAAAGAGGGATAAGATGTAAAACACACTATTAATTTGAAAGAGATTTATGATTGAAATAGACTTTTATTGATGAAATTTATTGATTGAATATTTATTTTATGGATAATATTTTTTAAGGTAGAGCCTGTTAATTGAAGCATCAGACACTCTCCTTTATGGTTGATGAATTAGTATAATATGCTTTGGTAGGCCTTCTCTATGGCAAAAGGCCTTCCCAATTGGGTTCAAACTTGCCTCCCATCTTACGATGGGCAACAACCGATCTCCTTAGAACTAAAATAAGATCTCCTACTTGAAATGCTCTAATTTGGACCAACTTGTTGTGAGCTTAAATCATTTTTTCTTTATATAACTCGAGGCTTTGGCATGTTCATAATCATTTCTCCTCTAAACCTTTGAGTTCTTCTAACCATAACTTAGCATTATGCTTCGTTGTGATCTTGCTACTCGTAGCTATCCTTAGTGATGGGAGTTGGACTTCTAATGGTAGAATGGTGTCAGACCCATACACTGAAGAGAAAGGGGTAGATTGAATTGGAGTTCTGTATGTGGTGTGATAGGCCCATAAAGCCTCAACTAACTGCTCATGCCCCTGTTGCTTGTTATCATCAAATGTCTTCTTGAGTATTTAGATGAGAGTTTTATTTAAGGCTTCTGCTAAATCATTCACCCATGGGTAGTAGATGGTAGAGTATCTCCAATTTATGTTATGTCTCTAGGAGAAGTTATTTATTTTTGTGCTCTTGAATACAGTACCATTATCAGATATAATTTGGCAGGGTACCCAAAATCTATATATATATGGTTTCTAAAAACTAGAGCACATGTTAAGCTTTGACCTCCCTGAGTGGAATTGCCTCCGCCCACTTGAAAAAGTAATCCGTAGCAGTTAGAATGAATGGGTGTCCCTAGGAAGAAAAAGGATCAATCAGACCCACTATGTTAGTACCCTAATGCTCGAATGGCCTAGAGGCCAAAGTTGGATGTAGAATGTTGGGTGGTTGGTGTAGGACCACACCATGTACTTGGCATTGGTGGCATTGCTTTGCTACATCCTTGCAATCAGTGATCATCAATGCCCAATAGTGTTAAAGTTTTTTGATTTTGGCTTTCATCTTGGGATCGAATTGGTGACCTCCACAAAATCCTGAATATACCTTGGTCATGATCTTACAGACTTCATGCTTCTCTAAACAACATAACCACATATGATTGAAGGACTACCAGCATAAGACACCATCCATGAGGTCATAGGAAAGTGCCCTAGGTTTCACTTGATGTGTTTGGGACTTGTCTTTAGGTAGTTTTCTTTTATTTAGGTAATCAATGAATGGTTGCCTACAATCTAGTTCTTCATCCTTTTTGACAACGATAACTTCCCCTTTGAGAGAGTATTTTTCAATGAGTTTAGTATCAATAAGAGGTAGGACTTGCCTATTTTGGACCTCTATTGATATGGACTCATCTTCCGGACATGCCAACTCCTTGGCAAGCTTGGCTAAGGCAACCCATTTTCTCTTTGAGGGATCTTGTAGATGGTCACTTCTAGAACTTGGGCCAACAACTCCATGGTATACTTATGGTAGAGACGGAGTATGGGCTTTAGGACTTTGTAAGACCCAATGATTTGATTAACCACTAGTTGGGAATCCCCAAAGATATTGATGTTCTAAATGCCTAGCAATATGGCTAACTCCAGATCATCAATCAGAGCCTCATATTTGGCTTCATTATTGGTGCAAGGATCAGATAGATGATATCAAAATCTCATCATATCATAGTCTGGAGTTAGGAGAACTATTCCTACCCTTGCCTTTCCTATAAGAATGGATTATGGTTCTTCTCCTTTTTCAGAGGAACCCGCACTATCAAAGTACATCTCCCAATGGTGAATGCTAGTATCCCCTAAGTTTATGATTTGTTCATCAAGGAGATCATCACTAAGTGGAGAGTCAGTAAGAAGTGGGTGTGCTGCTAAGAAATCTGTGAGTGCTTTTTTTTCACCACATGAAGGGGTACGAAAGTGATATCAAACTATGACAAAATCATAGACCAACGTGCCAATTGTTCGAATAGCATCGGTTGTGTCATGAGATATTGTAGTGGATTGATTTTATAAATCAAATTTACTTTATGAGATAGTTATAATGTCATAGCTTTTAGGATGCAAATATTAAAGCTAGGAAATGCTTCTTAATGGGCGGATAGTTTGCTTTAGTAGAGATTAGATAATAGAGTGCATTCTCTTTCCTTTCATCATTAGCTTGGGGCAACAAAGCAACAAGAGAGTCATCTAATGCAGTAGTGTTGAGTATGAGTGGCTTGTTCGGGATAGGGCGCTAAAACTGGCGGTGTCATCAGGTACTGCTTGATGCACTCAAAGGCATGTTGGCACTAGTCTTCACTTGAACTTGGTGTATTTTTTGACCAGTGTTGAGAATGGTTGGCATCTGCTTGGTTGGTTAGATATAAAGCCAACCACCCTAAAATGATCTGATTTGAGTTACACTTTAGGGGTGGCATTTTTAATATAGCTTTAATCTTCTTCTAGTCAATTTTGATTCCACGATGTCGAATAATGAACCCAAGAAACTTCCCTGAAGCTACTTTGAATGCACACTTCAAAGGATTCATCTTAAGATTATATTGTCTTAATCGCTCAAAAATTAGACTCAAGTCAAAGAGATGGTCTATCTTTTCTTTACTTTTGACCATGAGATCATTGATGTAGCATTCAACTTGGTGATGAATGAGTTCATCAAAGATTTAAGTCATGGCCTACTGGTATGTGGCACCGATATTTTTAAGGCTGAAAGGCATGACCTTGTAGCAATAAATTCTGATCAGGGTTCTAAAGGCAATGTTTCTTTCATCTTCAGGTGCCATCATTATTTGGTTATATCTAGATGAACCATCCATGAATGAGAAGACTGCATGAGATGAGGCAATGTCCACCATCAGTTCTGGTATTGGTAGTGAAAATTCATCTTTTGGACATGGCTTAATAAGATCCATAAAATCAATACATATGTGAATTTAGCCATTCTTTTTCTTAATTGGGACTACACTAGCCAACTAGGTGGGGTATTTTTCTTCCCGGATAAAACCAATGTTGATTAGCTTCTTGAATTTAGAAATGACTTATTATTCAATGTCTAATCTCTTACGTCAAGGAGCTTACTTGATAAGGTTAGCATCATGGCTGTATCACTAGCTTATGGACCGCTATGTCAAGATCCAATTCAAGCATCTCTTCATAACTCCATGCAAAGTAGTCCTTAAACTCAGTGAGTAGCCTAACTAAGTCATTGATTTCAGTTTCATTCAATAGGCAACTGATGTATGTCGGGCGTGGATTATCTTTAGTTCCTAAGTTGATTTCTTTGAGCTCATCGATGGTTGACTTGATTTCTTCTTCGAACTCTAGCGATGCATCATTGACTTGGAAATCATCTAGATCATTTGATGTTTCTAAGCATACCTCCACATATGAGTTAATGTGGTTTGAAAAGAACCTATCATATTCCAAATGATTGGTGAAGACCAAGTAGTAATCATCATCATCGACTAGACTTAATGTATTGAAGCCTAGTCCTGGTCTTGATTGAGAATTCTGCATTTATTATTTCATATCATTTCGAAGTAATATGACCTGTGCTTAGACCACATATGTAGATATAAACCTTTCTTTGCTAAGTTAAGAACACACGTCAAGTACCCATTAAATGGCAATTTTATTGATTCTTTATATGAATCATCCTCAAGTTCTACATTAACTTCTTGACTTGAGGATGATACTTTAGGAAAGAACCTCTGGATGTTGTTGTTGCACATATTTTGAGGACCTCCTTGACTACTAAACCCTCAATTTTTTATGAGGAAAGTAGGGTTAGAGATAAGGTTCCCAATTGATGCCTAACAGTTTCATATAATGAGTACTTGGATAAACTTATGCTTTTCTTGGGAATCTTATCTTCATCATTGTCTAGATTGAGTGTCACCTCCAATAGGATTGTTGTTGAGAAGAGCTGGCCTCTGTGCTAACCATATAAGACTCATCATCTGAACTAGATTCTAAGTCTATGAGGATAGTAGGTGTACTCCGGGTAGCTAAGATGAATCTCCTGGGGTGGTAAGTATGGAGGCCTTCACCTCGGAGACTCCCTCTGGACTTGCCTCTTCCTCAATCTAGAGGAGGTCAGGCCATCCTCCCCACTTATTTGAATGGAGTAACGAACTGTGGGTGGAATCTAATCTTAGGCTCCACTTCATCCCTAAGGTCTATTTCTCATTCCCTTTTCTTTTCTTTTTCTTTTTCTTTTTCTTTTCTTCTTTTATCTTTCTTTTTCTTTATCTATCATATTGACATTTTAACTAAATTTAGAAGAATAGAATTGTTATTTCTCATGGAGGTAGTAGCCACATCCTCAAGTATCCCACCCTCATGAATTGCAAAAGGCTTGAGATCTTCTTTGACATAATACTCGATTCCACCTCTTAAAAACTTGATGCACTGATGTAAAGAGGATGGAACGATGTTGTTCCCATGTATCCATTGTCTCCCAAGCAAAGCATTGAAAGATGTATCCAAGTCAATTATGTGAAACTTGGCTTCAATCTTCCAATCATCTATCTCTAAGGGCAATACTATGGAGCTTAAGGCCCTCTCGCTTTATTCATTGAATCCTTTCAACATCATCCTCTCTGTATGGAGTGTAGAGATGTCAATCCTCAAGTAGGCAAGGGAACTTAGACTCATAATGTTGATTGATGCACCTGGGTCAACCAAAACTCTAGATGGCCTAAATATGCCAATATACACTATAATATATAAGGGACAGTTGTGCTCAATCGTTCCTAGAAGTTGGTCTTCATCACTGAATGTGAATCCTAGGATCCCCTTAGAATATAAGCATATCTCTAGATCAAGCAAGGCTTTGATTGGAGAGTCCCTCATCTCTTTGGATAAGACAATGGAATCGTATATACTTAACTTAGTTGGCAACTTTCTAAGATGTGCAAGGATGTTGTAATCAACTTTAGACTGGTCTTCTACAAGTATATCCTTAAGTGGAACATCTTTTGGAGGGGCTATCTGCTCACTAGAATCAATGACCTATTTACCATTTTCCTGAGGTGCTACCCTAAGGTAGAACTTTGCCACTACGGAGGTTAACTTTAGTGACTTCTTGGAATGAGGGGTTCGTGGTAAGTTCTACCTACTTGTCGGGCATACTACAACTTCTCCTAAAAGATCCTTAGAGTCAGATGACTCCAAGTCAATCTCAAGAGATGAACCTGATTGATTTAGAAAAGGAAAGTCCATTTCTAAATTGGATTTGGGTTGATCATAATTATTTGAATACAATTTTGAGTTGGAGAGCTTTCAATTGGAATAAAATTGACAAGAACATTAGAAGTAGAAAAGATGTAAGTGGAATTAGATTTCTTCATTGATTTTTTTATTTTTAGGGGAGATACATAATAGAAATCAAGTAAAGTAAGTGGGATGAGGAGTTTGGTGCCCTCTTTCGGTGATACAATGCTCTTGCTAGAGGTGGAAGAGCTAGTAGAATTGGTAGTAGCTGCAATGGTGGAAGGAATGCTAGACTCGGATGGTGGTTGCACTATAGATCTATCCCGACAAAGTGTATGTTGCTACTACTGTTTTCCACCTTCCCTGAGTTGTCCCTCATAACTGACAAACATTCCTTGGTGTTGGAGGTTTGAACTGATTCAGGCACTTGTAGAGAAAGTTTCTTGATTTTAGAAATGATCTTTTTAGAGGTACAGGATAAATAATATCCCAACCTTCTTTTGTCTTAAGAGGATCAAAGGTATCCCCAAGGATTACTCTAATTGAACCAAATGGTTGTTCAACTAATTATTTCTTATGGATAACAATAGCTCCTGACTTGAAGCTATTCGCAAGCCAATCCTTGAAGGTAATGCAATCCTCTATGACATAGCCTAACATGCGATGGTAGGGGAAGTAGTTAGGATCATCACTCTTGCCCACTTCCTCTAGCCTTTTAGGCTCGGGTAGCTAAAATCAAGCTTCTTCAAGAGATTCTTAAAGATCTTCCTGACTACCTCCCTCTTGAATGAGTATGGTGTTTAATTTTTCAAAAAGAGTAGGTGGAAAGCAGCTACCTGGTGGTGGATACTTGTACCTCTGCTGAGTAGGCTGCTGTGGCAGTAGTGGTGGTCGTGGTAGTGAAAGAAGAGGTAATAATGGAGGCTACTAAAATCTGGGCCTCTCAAATTGAGCTCTAGCTGGTTGCTTCCCCTTGTCCACTAACACAACTATCCAAGGCTTCTTTTTAAAGACCTTTTGAGGCTTTGGCTTGGCTGACTTGTCTAAAAAAGGAAATTGTTTGGCTTCCTCTTGTAGGTTAGCAGCCTTACTGATTAGCTTCTCAAATGTATTTATGGTGAACCCCTTAAGCATGAAGGAAATTGAGCCATGGATAATCTTGAGTAGAATCTTAATGGCATGCTTCTCTTGCAACTATGGTTCACATTTCATACTCAGGTTGCACCATTTAAGAATGTAATCAACATGGAAATTATTTGCTTTTGCTTCTCTACAATGAGGTTCCCTACAGTTACCCTTTGTTGAGCTCCTACAAATCTCTTGATGAAGTGATGCTCTAACTCTACATAGGTCTTCACCAAACTGTTGGGCAGTTTAACATACCAATCAAATACTACCCCTAAAAGGTTACTGATAAATAACTAGAAAAGAAGTGTGTCACTACAACAATTGGCTCTACAGTGCACTGTGTGCTACCTTGGGTTCCCACTGCCATAAAAAATATTGAAGGATGCTGGCACAAAACCCTTGGGTTATTGGACTACATCGAATTCCTCCAGTAGGGTCTACCATTTGGAATGGATGAGCTCCCCTAGGCTTATGCCAATGCTTCCTTCACTTGCTATACCATCTATTTAATGTCCTTTTCATGCATGGAGGTGCTATTGATGACCTTCATATGCAATCTACCTGCATCATCTTCCATGGGAGTGCACTTGGGATGATCTAAGGTATGAACCTGCTCAGGTCGATCAGCCTGCATGGGGGAAGGTTATGAAACTAGGGCTTGGTTTGACAAGGCTAGGACCACTACCATCAACTCTTTACCTTATTTCCAATCCTGTCAATCTGATCATCTTTCTGCTTGATTTATTGGAGGAGTTGTTGAGTTGAGTTTGATGCCTCACCATCCTAAACTATAACACCTTCCTGGCTATGTTAATCCCTATGTAGGGATCCTCGAGTATCAACCATGTGGACTTATGCTAGGTCATCTAACTTGTCATCCTCATCAGCATCAAACTCTAATCTTCCTCCTCTTGGTAAGACTGATCATCCCCAACTATTTGCCTCACCACAGCATGATAGTCCTCTAAAATGTCATCTAAGGAAAGGTCATCTACTCGACCCTACTCAACTAGGACATAGGCTGGCTGATGACTGACAACTGGACTGAGTTATGTAGAATCTATGCATTGAATAGTCCACACTAGCAGAGTACACTCCTTGAGTGTCTGACTACCATGGGGACTATCTCGATCCCCTCCTCTCTCCTCCTCCAACTCTTGTGATGGAGCAACCACAACACTCTTGGGTCACCACTTCTTCTTCACTACTATTGGGATGGAAGGTCGAGTAGGGGAGCTCAGCCTCACCTCAATGGGTCGAGTAAATGGAGTGGGATCTTTGGGCCATAGTCGGATCAACAAATGAGAGGCCCTCTCTCTAGATGGGAGCTTGTGGATCATGGTGGGGACTACAGATGGTGGAGCTTAGACTAGTGAAGGAGGATGGTGAGTGGTGCAGTGTAATGGTGGGGACACCGGTAGCCTCTTCACCAGAGATCTCCTCATGACTGATGGTACCAGATAATGTGGTCAGAATGATTAGCTCTATCAGCTCATTGATTAGGAAAATCCATCAAAGCAGAGGCCACCGATTGCTTAGCAAACCTCCTCCTCTCTCTCTTGCCTGCTTGGCCAGTCACCTTAGCCTTAGAGGCCCTCTCTTGGTGAATTTGATTCCTAACACTCCTAGGGATCCATCTCTTCAAGTCATGCAAAGTACCAGACTTTGAGCATCCCTGGGCTCTACCAACTGTGAAGAGATCATAGACTAACAAAGGGCCTCCTCCTCTCCCTAGTCAGTGTCTTATACTCTGCAAGCAGTGGGGGTAATGCAGTTATCCTCTAGTAGTCCTCCTCTCCCTTTGAAGCTAAAAGGGGGTGGCCTCTTAAGGGAAACCCTCCTCAGTAACATGGGAGGCTTCATCTACCTCCTTTGTCACACACTCATGCTGTCTCTTGATCTTCTGGTTATTGTTGCGACATTATGTTTTGGTGAGTAGGTCCAGACATAAACTATAACCAACCTAAAAGGTAGGGGAAACTATCTCAGAAGCTAAGATATCCTTCCCATTTAGAGCAAGGGGAATAAAAGATGTGGTACTAGCCCACACTGGGGCTATAATAAGGGTAACTAACTAAACTAGCACTGATTAAACTGGTAGCGGAACCTTAATAGCCTTCCTCTTTAAAGAGGGGAACTCAAAGCCAGACTGTAGGTCAAACTGTAGAAGTGGCTTCTTGCTTGCCACCTCCTCTCTACTAATGGTAGTGAGGGCTAGTCCCTTAGAAGTGACCTTGAATTGCTCGAAGCCAAGGCCAAACTTGATGACAGGGGTGATGGTGAGTATGGCTTGATCCAAGGACAAATCCACACTAGAGGAGAATGAAAAGATTAGCTTGTCAGAAGACAAGGCTAGAACTGACTAAAGAAGGAGAAAGGAACTGGGCTGGTATCTCTGTTGCACTATTAGAAAAGAGAACCGGATTAGAACTTTCTTTGATGTTGACTTGAATTATTGATTTTGATTTGACTTTTGAATTAGAACCCTCATTTAACAAATTTGGTATGCTAAATGGGGTTTGAATATTTATAGGAGAGATTTGGAGACTTGGAGGAGAGATCTCTGTTGCTTTGGATTTTATTTTTGTTGGATTTATTTTTGATGTTGTGTTGGAACCCACATTTCAACAAATTTTATTATGTTGAATGGGATTCAATTATGTGGAGAAATTTTGAAAATGTTTGGGGAAGAGGCTTTGTTTTGTTTGATGTTGGTTGTTGTTTGTGGATGTTTGATTTTGATTTGATTTTGAAAGTGGGACATGCATTTAACAAATTTGGTTATGTTAAATGGAGTTAGTTAATTTGGTTTGAAAATGAGTTTTTATAATTTTTGAAGAAGAAATTATGTTTTGGATTTGTTGTTGTTTTGATTTTGTGTTTGAACCCACATTCAAAAAATTTCGTTATGTTAAATGGGGTTCAATTATTTTGGAGAAATTTTGAACATTTTTAAGAAAGAGTTTTTGCTCTTGATTGCTGTTGATATTGTTGGTTTTGATTTAATTTTGAAAAGGGAATTTTCATTTAACAAAATTGGTTTTATTAAATAGAATTTGTTAATTTTGTTTGAAAATATTTTGAAATTTTTGAAGAAAGGATTTTTGTTTTTGTTTGTTGTTGATGTTTGATTTTAATTTGATTTGGAAACACTTGGCTAATTTTGTTTTGAAGATATTTTAAAATTTTGGAAGAAAGGATTTTTGTTTTTATTGTTGTTGTAGTTTTGATTGATTTTGATTTTAAATGTGAACCCTCATTTAAAAAATTTGATTATGTTAAATGGGGTTTCATAAATTTTATTTGAAAATGGGTTTGAAAATTTGGAAGAGATTTTCCTTTATTTTTGGTTTGGATTTCATCTAAAATTGTTAAGTTTTAAATGAACCTTACTTCACCAAGCTAGAGAGGTTCTTAATTTTGTTTGGTTTATATTTAGTTATTTTTCATTGTTTGATTAATTTAATTTTAGTTACTGGGGGACCGAATAGAGGTTTTAAGACCTACTAGAGCGAGGTTTTAAAACATAAAGGATGTTGGCCACCTTTGCTTAAGGATGAAATAAGCAAAGGGCCAACAAAAAGAAAGATAGTCTTGGGCATATGTAGAACATAAGTCCACTATCGATGCTTAGAGTTAATAATTAACTACTAAAGATGGAGAGTGGAACAAATATCCAGCGGAGTCACCAAAAAAATCTATGGTGTTTATTTTCAGATGCGCCGGGTGGACACCACCCAGATCTTAGGGGGTATGTATTGAAGTGATTAGGTACCACATTAAAGTATGATATATCATCTTGAAAGATAGAAACATCACCCTATGATAGACCTAATTACATAATAAAGACTCCTAAGGCATGATGGGTCTTCATATATACTAGAGATTCTTCCCCTACTTTTACATGGAAAAGTAAAGTAGGATTTATTTTATATAGAGTTCTTTAGTTCCCTATGGAGGCAAGCCTTCATAACTAATTACATCTTAGGAAATTAGATTTTCTAAAATACTCCCGATTAAAGTAGTCAATTATTATTTCCAAAGATTTCAAGGTTGAAACTATCGAAGCATTGGTTAATTTTGGAAAATCAAATGAGATTGCACAAATGGAAAGACTTATTTTTGGAATCCGGAGGAAGATAAGTAGGAAATGCTCATGATACTAAGAAGCTTAGTAAGCACTCAAATCTATCCTATGGCAAGACTTCATATGTTTGAAAGTGAAAGGATTTATTTTGTTTGAGTTGAATTTCAATAGAATGTTAGGGCTATAATCCATCAACCCAAGATTATGAAAATGCCTAAGAGGTGAGGATTTATGCTCGTAGCCCAAGGGAATCAAGCAACCTTTCTAAGTCTAGGGAGCTTTAGCACAAGCTGAAGCATAATCTAAATCTAAGTGAAAAGGGGGACATAATGGTTTACTTCTACAGAAGAGAATAAACCTATCTGACTCTTTTGGACTTACAATCGCTTGGAGTGGCCCCCAACTAACACCTCCTACTCTTTAAAATCATGTAGGTTGGTCTTATGTAAGTGAAAGATGGTTTAAGCTATTATTTATTTTTGAAAGAGACTAGAGTCCTAAACTCACTACCAAAGAGACTAGATCATGACAAGCATGAGCATCCTACTTAGTCTAAAAATGCAAAATTTTATAATTTTTATATAATTTTGACACAATATTTTGGACAAAGGCTAAGGACAATTATGCCTAAATGCTTGATGAAATCGGATTAATGGGTAAATTAGTGAAGGTGTTCTCCACTACATGGGATGCCCTCACAGGTCAAGCATTGTCCTATTGTGGAAGTGTGGAGACCCACCTTATTCAAGAGCGAAAGAATATGTTATGCATGATGTGAGACATACAATATACAACTGAGGGTTGCTAAATATTTTAACTATCTCGATTATAACCTAGGTTTTATAATAAGGTTATGAGTTATTTTAAATTTTAATTATGAGTTGTTAGGTGGGCAAAAAAATTAATTTTATCTTAAGAGTCTATCGCATCTAGGCCACACATCCAAACATCAATCATAAAAAAACTATAAAAAGATGCAATCCTATTGCCCAATCTAAACATAACATCAACCAAACATGTATAGATTCTATAAAAGAATAAAAGGCCAGTGCAGCTGGGTACCGCCATACACCCCATAAAAGAGAAATTGGGTAGCCGAGCTCTACCCTTATACAACCCAGAATCATAAAAGAATATTACAATTGAAATTGAATATATGCTATGGGGTCTTCATTCTTGATTTCATCTTTCTTCTTTCTTCCTTCTTTTGATTTGATTTGCTCTAAGGCATCACAGGCACCCCAGGACTAAGCCTTCTAGCCATTGCTCATCCTAATCCTCATAGCATTAATCCTAATTACTATTGTAAAATTATATTTTATAGAAAGTAAATCTAACTACACTTGCAAAATAGAGGTTAACTAAACATACATATAAGCCCAAGAAATTATATTTCATAATTCAACCTTAGCACCCTACACATGGGTAACCAAGCCCACCTATCCTAATGTGGACTATGCTTGGGGGCATAAGCAACCTACAAGAAAAATATTTATATTTATTTTAGGTGGCCCCTTAAGCACAATCCCCTGCAAAAAATAAGATTACACTATCAAAGGCCTAATATCAAGTCTTTGAGTCATACACCCTGACATCTAGTCTAAAATATTACATCACAAAATAAAACATAACATCACACATACACCGTCCTAACCTAGGACTATAAGTGATGGCTTAGTTCTAATGTATGTGTTAAGGATTTATGTGGTATGTCTCAACTAAGCATTGGAGTAATGATTTTCTAAATTTGGAAGGTTTAAGTTGTCATGATGATGGTTTGATTTCATGTTGTTTAGATGATTTATAAATTTTAATTTGTGTTTTGTTTTGTTTCATCTGATTTACACTTAGCATCTAAATGTTGCAAAGGGAGGAAAGAGGCTTAACCCCCTTCATTCTTACCTTAAGTTATTTCTAGAGTCTATTATTATGACTTAGTTTCTTTTAGTGAGTAACTTATTAGTGGTTTTATTAATGCTAAGTTTAGGTTAACTTTAAAGAATCCTATTCAACATGAAAGACATCTTAAGAATAATGTGGTTGAATTACCATCACATAGAGTATGTTGAATCATTCCTTTTCATCACCCATAACATACATATGACTTAACACTTAGTATACCTACACGAGCAATATATTTTTGGCACAGTTAAATGATCATGGATGCATACATTTAGAAATTTTATTTTTATTTGATTGAATTCTTTATACATGTAAATTAAATTCTATCTAAATCCTAATACAAATATATATAGGAATGAGATTGAATAAGTATGTACTTTTATTACTAGGAAAGTGAAATAATCAAATGACATCCTTGGGGCTACTTAAAGCTTCATATTCCTAGGATGCCTAGATTATAAACTATTATCATTCAAACACATGAAAATTCATATAAGAACTTAGGAAAAAAAAGCACTATCTTGACATGTTATGTATGTTGATATATTTAAATGGTTATGGATGCATGTATTTTTAATAGAAAAGATGATTTTCATTCTTTAATCAAATACACATGCACATGTATAAAAGATATGAGCAAGTACATGCTATTATTAAACAGGGAAGTGAGATAATCAAATGACCTCCTTTGGGCTACTTAAAGCCTCATATTCCTGGGATGTCCAAACAATACACTTGCTATCTTAAATATATATGGATGTATAAATAATTATAAGAATAGAAATCATGCAAAAGATTGTGTTTTAGTTTGTTGAGTTATTTATTCATGTAATTTAAAGCTCTATCCAAATTCTAATACAAATATACATAGGAATAAAATTAAATAAGTATGTACCTTTGTTAACTAGGGAAGTGAGGTAATCAAATGACCTCCTTGGGGCAACTTAAAGCCTTGCATTCTCAAGATTTCTAGACTATATACTTATTATCATTCAAATCTATGTAAATCTATATATGAACATAAGAAGGTTTCACATTCGCATGCTTAAGCTATAAACACATGCAAATCCTGTATGTAGTTATATAACTACTATCACTCCAAATATTGTTATTAACTTATAGCTTCTGAAAAATAAATTTGGGTTTATTAATGATAATAGTGACATATATGATAAGATTAAGCCAACACATGCAAGCTTTACATGAGTAAATTTCTTTTAATTTTGAAAATATGGATGCATGAGATCACATAGCATATAATTGAAGAGGAATAACCAAACAAAACCATATGATTAATTCAACTACACTAATTCCTAAGGACAATCACATCACAAGAAATTATTTAAAGAAAACCAAAGTTTCTTATTAATTTAATTTTTTGGATTTTGAATTGAACTTAAAGGGGAAAGATCATCTGCTATTTTAATCCCATTACATGTTGGTAATCTTAATTTGTTTAAGGAAGAATAATTAATTGACTTTTATGATTTTATTAAGTTAAATCATTAAGTAATCTATTTAATTACCCTTTCTTATGCTTCTTTCCTTTAATTAATCATTTAATCAAGAGCCATGAATGATATGAACATGAGAGAAATTAAAATTGCAATGCTCCTAAAGGACTTAATGCAGTTAGCTCATCTAATTAAGCACTTTTATATTTTCCCACACTTATGGGTTAATCATAATTTCCTTAGGGTCATTATGCTATTGGACACATAAAAAGAAACCCTTAATTTAATTGTTACTTATCTAAAGTGATTAGCATTTTAATTTGACTTAATTTCATCATTGATTAAGTAATTAATCTCTTAATTAAACCTCATATTAATTAACTCTCTTTAATGAAATGAATTTGGAAAAGAAATTAGGAAAGAGGTCCTAATCACTCTCCCTCATCATCTCACTATTGATAAATGATCAATGAAGTTAAATTAATTAATTTTTACTATTTATAATGTTAATTAATCATTAAATTAATTAAGAGAGTAATTAGGGTTTGAATTTCAATTTTTTCAAACTACCTAGTCAATAAATCCAAAGAAAATCATGGGAGGTAGGGGTCATCCCATTAAATCAACATTCCAAGTTTGGGATTAAATTTCTAAGTGATTAGGGCTTAATTAAGTTAATTAGAAAAATATTCAAACCCTAAGTAAGACTTAATCACTTTTCATAATTATATGAAATTATTTTTATTAAATTCTCCTATTTTTACCTTTCCAAAGAGTATTTATTTGAATATTTTAAATTTTTCTATAATTAGTTAAGATTTATGAGGTTTCAGTGATTAAAATCCCTTTATATACCTTAATTAACCCCTAATCTTGTCGACGCCATGCAAACGGCTGATGTGACAGCACTTTCTATGTGGCACCATGCTACTTAAATGGTTCGACATGGTGTGGATGTGCCGACAACAAACACACATTCATCCCCTCCATACGATCTAATATTAGACTGTGGGGATTAATCTTAAGGTTACTACAAGATGAAAATCAAGATTATCTAACATATTAACCAAGACTGTCCATTCCAATATGCGAACATACATTGGATGATCCGTAATCCGAAGAGAAGATGGACATTGTCCATCCTCCCCCGCTTGATTCAAGCTTGTCAGAGCTTATGGAGCCTTGAAATTGATCACAAAATGTTCATGGAGGGGATCTAAGAGGATCTAATGGTGGGAATCACATGACATCAACATTTCATTCATAAAGGCTCAAAAAAATTGAGAAAATGTCCGTTTGCTGGAATATACCTCACCGAGCTAAGGACCGATGGCTAATTAACTAAGGCACCTTCATCTTAAAGAGACAAAGCTTTGTTGAGAAGCTCACACCTCACCTCCTTGCCAATGGCTCTATGGATCAAACATCACCAAAAAACTCATCAGAGTTAGGCATTGAGTGGTCTCCGGTGCTCGAATCAATCAGGAATTGATTTGTTTCTTCTCGCTGGATCTTGGTGAAGGTGTGGGTGAAGTTAATTGAAAATAGTGGAGTTTGGAGGAGTTTGGATGGAGTTTGACCTTATCTATTTTGGGCTTGGCATTTTTGGTAATGGGGAGGCTCAGGATGCTCAGAAAATGCTCAGGGAGGTCGCCTTGGGTCTCTCGTGCTCTGAGGATACTTAATGTGCTAAGTGAGATCTATTGGAGGGGAGTATACCCCCTTCTCCCTCAAATCTGATGGCTAGGATGTTCTTTGCAATTTGCAGGCGTTCGGTCAGCGCAAGTGGCCGTGGGTGGTAGGGAGGTGCTAAGGTGGCTCAGCATGAGTGGCCAAGTGAGGGGAGAGTGGTTGCCAAGGGGAGGAGGTGGTTGTCCTTGGTTTCTAAGTGTTCTAATGAGGAGGAGTGGGTTAGCTCACTTCCAATTATCTCATGGTTAACTTAAATAGCTTTGGGTCAGGTGAGCTGGTGGTCCTTGTGTCCATTTGGAGCTTGGGGTGGCTGCCAAGGGGAGGAGAGTTGGTTTGACCACCCTTATCTCATGTGGGAGGCTTTACCCATTGGGTAATGGGTAAATTTGGGTTGGATTTAGGTTAGGTTTGATTTGGGCTGACCCATGGTGAGCTAAAGATGGGTCATGCCAAGTTTGAATGGGTTTGGGCATTGTTTGGTTGGGTTTGGCTCAATTTGACCCATGTAGGTCAAATTGGGCTAGGTTGGGTTAGGTTGACCAATTGGTCAAATTAGGTCAAACCAAGGTTGGGTCAAGTTCAAATTAGCATTTAGGATATTTTATTTAATTGGTTTGGGTTGGTTTGCATTGGATTTGAATTTGACTCATATGGGTCAAATGGTCTAAGTTGACCAATTTGGTCAAATTGGCTAAATTGGCTTAGGTTAAGTGTTAGTTTAGGCTCAATTAATCATTTGAGAATGATTATAGGCTTTGATTTTAAATAATTTAGATTTAGGAATGATTTAAACCAATTTGATCCTTTAGGTAAATTTGGGCTAAATGGGTCAATTGGGTTCAATGGAGGCTTTGATCATGCTCGATAATCAATTTGTAATGGATTTGAGTCATTGGTTGCAACCAATTTGGATTAGAATTTGATTTGGCCAAATTTGGCTTTTATGTCAAATTGGGTCAACTTGGGTCAAAGGGCCATTAGACAATGTTTGGCTAAATTGATGGTCAAGTCATGTTCAAAGGTTGATTTGAAGTTGGTTATGATCATTGGTTTCAATCAATTTGATGTAAGATTGGATTTGGTTTAATTTGGCTCATGTAGGCTAATTGGGTCAACTTGGTCAAATGACCAAACTGACTTGGTTTGATCCAATTTATTGCAATTAATCAATGAAGGGTGATCAACAATCATTGTAGGAGGTTTTGGATATGTTGGTTTAGTCCAATTTGGGTTGGATTAGAGTTTGGATCAAATGGATCATTTAGGTCACTTTGAGTAAAGTGAGCCTAATGGGTTAATTGACTTTATTTTGGGTTGAATTGAGTTTGATAAGTGATTTAGAATTTTCTTGATGGCTTTAATTGCAATTGATTTGGTTTTAATTGAATTTTTGCTCATTTGGACATTTTGGGTTCAAAAGGGGTAACTTGGGTTAATTGAATTGATTGATTGAATTGATTGTTGGTTTTAGCATGATTGTAGAGTTTGGAAGGGTTTGAGATGATGATTTGAATGGTTTGACAAAATTAACTGAGCATGGTTTGATTAGGGAAGGATTTGGGGTCAAATCCATAGGATTGTCTTAGGATTATGATGGGTTTGATTTTGCCTTGGAGTTTAGATATGAGATTGAATTCAATTGGTATGGGTTTGATTTAAGGTTTGGTTTTGCATTAATTTGAAGTTGGTTTTGGGCTTAAGGTTAGCCATGAGTCATGGGTTAGGCTATAGAGTAGGTAGGTTTCCTTAGTCATAAGTCATAGCCTAATCTTATGGTAAATCCTCCTAAGTCTTTAGGTTTGGGTTAAGTGTTCACTAATAAGTAGAATTGTCCTATGACTAAGGAGATCTTAGTGTCTAGAAGGCTCCTAGATCTTAAGATGAGAAGATTTAATCCTCACTCCAAAAGTGAGGCCAATAGGAGCACTCATAATATTAGGAAGCCTAGTGAGCACTCCAATCTATCCTATGGTGAGGCTTTATATGTTTGAAAGAGAAAGTTTGTTTTAATTTGAATTGGAATTTTTTTATTAGAATGTTAGAGCTTATAGTACATCAACACAATATTATGGAAATATCCAAGAAGTGAGGATTTATACTCATATCTTGAAGGAAATAAGTAACCTTGAAAGCTAAATCTAGGATGCTTTAGCATAAGCTGAGAGCACAACAGAATCTAAATAGAAGAGGGACATAAAATACCTCCACAAAAGAGGATAAACTCATCCGACTCATCTGGACTTACAATAGCTTGGAGTGGTTGCTAGCTAACACTTCTTATAATTCAAAATCATGTCGGCTGGTCTCATGTATATGCAAGATAGCTAGGCTGCTATTTAATTAAGAAGAAAAACTAGGGTCCTAAACTCACTCCCTAATAAACTAGATCATGATTGGTATGAAGACATGACTTAGACTAAATGCAAAATTTTACAAATTTTATATGATTTTGACACATTGATTCGAGCAAAGTCTTGGGATAATTATGCCTAAATGATGATGAAATATAGTCATTTGCTAAATCAGCGGGAGGAGGTGTTCTCCACTACAAGGGATGCCCTCACAGGTCAAGCATTCCCTTATCGTGCAAGGGTGGAGACCCTCCCTATTCAAGAGTGAAGCAATATGTTATGCATGATGTTAGGACATTCAACATTCAGCTAAGGGTTGCTAAATTTTTTAATTATCTTGTTTATAGCCTAAGCTTAAAAGCAAGGCTATGAATTATTTTAAAATTTGGTTATGAATTATTAATTGGGATAGAAAAATTAACTTTATCTTAAAGAGCCTACCGCATCCAGGCGCACATTCAAACATCAAGCTTAGAAAATCTATGAAGAACATGCAATTTCTATTATGTAATCTAAACACAACAATCAAATCATTTATAGATTATCATGAAAGAATAAGAGGCCGGTGTGGCCAGGTACCACCATACAACCTGAAAAATTAAAGAAGTTGGGTAGCTGTGTTCTACCCTTATATAACTCAGATTATAATAAAATTTTATAATTAAAATTAAATGGATACTATGGGGGTCATCATTCTTCATCTTTTCTTCTTTATTTAGATTTGATTACACTCCAAGCCTTCAGGCCTCCCAAGACTTTGCCTTCTAGCCACTGCTCATCCTAAACCCCATAGCACTAATCCTAATTCTTATTGCAAAATTACATATTTGGAAAGTAAAATCTAACTACACCTGCAAGATAGATGTTAGCTAAACATACATGCAAACCAAAATAGTTATATTATATAATTTGGACTTAGCACCTTGTACATGGGTAACCAAGCCCATCTGTCTTAACATGAATATGCTTATGGGCATAAACAACCTCCAAGCAAAAATATTTATATTTATTTTAGTGGCCCCATTAGCATAATCCCTATAAAAAATAGCATTAGGCTAACAATGGCCTAACATCTAGTCTACTAACAACAATCCTAACATCCAGTCTAAAATATTACATCACAAAATAAAACACAACATCATATAATACATCATCCAAACTTAGGGTTAGAAGTGGTGACTTAGCATTCTAATGTGTGTGATTAGACTTGGTGTAGTATGACATAGCTAAGCTTTAGGATTAAAATTATCTAGATTTGGAATGTTCAAGTTATACATGAGGGTGGTTTTCACTTTAAGTCATTAAGTGGGTTTACAAATTTTAATTTGTATTTTATTTTGTCTCATTTGATATTTTCTTAGCATCTAAGTATTATAAAGAGAGGAAGAGGCTTAACCCCTTTCATCCATATCCTAAGTTATTTTCTAAAGCATGTTGTTATAATTTTGGTTTCTTTTAGTAGAAGGTTTATTAAATATTTTTATTAATCCAATGTTTGAGTTAATCTTAAAGAATTTTATTCAACATGAAAGACATCTTAAGACTAATTAAGTTGAATTACCATCACATGGATAATGTAGCACCATTCATTTTCATCATTAATAACTTGCATATAATTTTGAACTTAGAATACCTATACATGCAATGTATTTTGAACTTTGAATGCTTATACTTTGGTAGAAAAGAGGAATTTCATTCCTTAACTAAGTACACACACATGTATTAAAGTTTTAAGGAAGTACAAGCGATTATTTAAACTAGAAAAGTGAGATAATCTAAGACCTCTTTGAGGCTTCTTAAAGCCTCGTATTGCTGGGATGTCTAGACAATATACTTGCTATCTTAAATATGTATGAATGTACACAACCATGAGAGTGAAAATCAAGTAGAAGATTGTATTTTAGTGAATTATTTACGCATGTAAAGTAAAGTTCTATCTAAATTCTAGTAAAGTACACACATGAATGAAATTAAATAAGTATGTGCCTTTGTTAACTGGGAAAGTGAGGTAATCTAAGACCTCCGTAGGGCTACTTAAAGCCTTGTATTCCTGGGATTTCTAGACTATATACTTATTAATATCCAAGTATATGTAAACACATACATGAATCATAAAGATAAAATAATACTTTAACATGTTTAGGTTATAAGCACATGTAAATTATATGTAATATTCATATCCAATATCAATTTAACTTTTCATTTGTAATTTTGAAAATAATTTTAGAATTTAGCAGTGATGATAGACACACATATATGATTAGTCCAACACATGCAGCTTAAACATAATTAAATTCAATTGATTCTTTTATTTGAAAACATGAATGGATGATATCAAATGACATACAAAATTTATGATGATTGAAAAGGAATAAAACACTTCCACACAATCCATTCAACTACATTAATTCTTATGGACAATCACATTAAATAAAATTATTTAAGATCATCCAAATTAAATTTAATCTTTGGATTTAAGTTATTGAACTTAAAGAAGGAAAATAATGTTTGATGTTTTACCCTCATACCACATTAGTGACTTAACATATTTAAGGAAATATAATTAAGTAGCTTTGATGGATTGATTAAGTTCAACTCCTTAAGAAAATAATTTATTTTTCCCTTTTCAAAGTCTCTTTAATTTGATTAATCACTTAATTATGAGCCTCCAATGGTATGCAAATGAGAAGTTAAAATTGCAATGCATTTAGGGATCTAATGCAATGAGGCTCATGATTAAGGATTAATTGAATTAAAGAATAATCTAATTATGTACTTATAAGATTTTCCCACACCCTTGGGTTAACCATAATTTTCTTAAGGGTCTTTATGTTATTGAACACATAAAGAGGAACCCAGAAATTCAATTTGAGTTATCTAATCTAAGTACCATTTTAATTTGATTTAATTTCACCCTTAATTATTTAATTAAACCTTAATTAATCCATGCATTAATTAGCCCTCTTAAATGAAATGGAATTAAGAAAATAATTAAGAAAGAGGTCTTAATCATTCCATTTCATCATATCATGTTAACAATGATTAATTAAATTTAATTAATTAATTTTTGCTATTTGACATTTTTAATAATTATTAAATCACTTAATGAGGGTGATTAAGATTTTAATCTCAAATTCCACCAATTACCTAGCCAATAAATCTCAAGAAAATTATAAAAGGCAGAAGACATCCCAAGGAATCAACACATCCAAGTTGAGATCAGTTAACCAAGTAATTAATGCTTAATTAAGATAATTAGAAAATATTTAAAACTCTAATTGAGCACTGTTGACTATTCAAACACTATGGGTTTTATTTTTATTAAATTTTCCTATGTTTACCCTTTTAAAATGAGTTTACTCATATTTTTAGGATTTTCTACAATTAATTATGAATTTCAAAGTTTTGTGTGATTATGGTATTTTTAAGCTTAATTAACCCTTAATCAAATCACCATGGGAGTTGATGTGGCGATACATTCCATGTGGCTACAGGATAGACCACTTAAATTGCCAACACAGTGTGCTGAGTCAGCAGCAACGGATGTGCTTTCGTTGCCATCGTATGATCTCAGTTCGAATGACAAAGATTAATCAAGGGGATCTTAATGGTTTAAATCAAATAAAACTAACATAATAATCACGACTATTTATTCTAATCATGCGAAATGGATGGGGGATGATCCTTCATCCCTCGAGTGTCAAATGATGAACACCGTCCACCCTCCTCCATTTGATCCAAGCATGTTGGAGCTCGTGAGGTGTCAGGATTGACTCCAAAACATTCAACGAAGAGATCTAAAAAGATCTTATGATGAAAATCACATGAAATTACAAAACTCTTTATAAAAGACCAACACCTAAGTGGATTTCTATGATTTACCGATAATTACCTCACCATATCTCAAAACCAATGGCCTAATGACTGAGGTAGCTTCATCTTAAAGAGACAAAGCCCTATTAAGAAGCTCGCTAGTTGCCTCCCCACCGGTGGCTCTGTGGACCAAACATCGCCACAATAGTCACCATATTTGGTTTAGGAGTGGTCTCTGGTGCTTGAATCGTTCGAGAGTTGATTCATTTTGCCTCGTTGAAGCTTGGGAAAGATATGGGAGAAGTTAATTAAAGTTTGGGGAGTTTAAGAGGGGTTCAATGGACAAAGATCTCAATTTTGCTCGAGTTTGGTCTCACCAGTGATGGGGAGCTCAAGGGGGATTGGGAAAGCTCTAAGAATGCTTGCCTAGACACTGAAGCTCTCTATGTGGTTTGAATTAGATGGGGAGGAGTATACCCTACACCCTAATTGATTCAATTACTGGAATTAATCACCAAGGACATCCGGTGCGCGTAGGTGATGGGCTGAGGTGGATGGGCTTGAGAGGCTAAAGGAATGGCAGGGGATGAGGTGGTGTGTACCTCCTCCCTTAAGTGTTATAATGGAAAGGCATAGGTTAGCTCACCTCCAGTTGACTCATGGCTAACCCAATTAGCTTTGGGTTAGGTGATCCAGTGGTCCACATGTCCAAAATAGGCTAAAGGTGGCTGCCAAGGGTTGGTGGGTAGGTATGACCATCCAAATAGAGATTTTGTTTCATTTGGATGGGTCCAATGGATTTTGGCCTAATTTAGGTTAAACATTGGTTGAGTTCATTTGGGTTGACTTATGGTGACTTGAGGATGGGTCATGCTATGTTTGGTTAGGTTTGGCTCAATTTGACCCATATGGGTCAAATTGGGTTCAAATGGGTTAGGTTGACCAATTGATCAAATTGGATCAGCCCAAGGGTTCAAATGTGTTCAAATGATGATTTGGGATGTTTTGGATCAATTGTTTTGGTTTAATTTGAAGTGGATTTGGATTTGGCTCATATGGGTTCATATGGGTCAAATGGGCTAAGTTGACCAATTTGGTCAAATTGGCCAAATTAGCCAAATTGGCTTGAGTGGAAGGCTGGTTTAAGTTCAAATGGTGATTTAAGAATGATTTTAAGTGTTTATTTGAATTTATTTAGATTTGGAGTGATTTAGCTCAATTTGACCTTTTAGGTAAATTTGGGCTAATTGGGTCAATTGGGTTGGTTTGATCAAATTGAGTTCAATTAAAGGTTGGATCATGTTCAACAATCAATTTGTGATAGAGTAATTGATCTCAATCAATTTAATTTAGGATTTGATTTGGCCCAATTTGGCTATTTAGATCAAATTGGGTCAACTTGGGTCAAGAGCCCAAGTTGGCTTGGTTCGATTCAATTAATGGTTGATTTATGTTCAAGGATCAATTTATGGTTGGTATGATTCATTGGTTTCAATTTGTTTGAATTGGAATGAAATTTTGTTCAATTTGGTTCATGGGTTTATTGGGTCAATTTGATCAAATGGTCAAATTGATTTGGTTTGACCCAATTGATTGCAATTGGATAATTAAAGATGATCAACAATCATTGTAGGAAAGATTGGATGGGTTGGTTGAATCTAATTTGGGCTGGATTGAATTTTGGATCAAATGAGCCCTTTAGGTCAGTTTGGGTCAAGTGAACCAAATGAGTCAATTGAGTTGGATTAGATTGAATTAGGTTGAATTGAGTTTAATGATGTTTAGGACTGATTTGTAGCTTTGATTGCAATTGATTTGGATTAAGTTGGATTTCAGCTCATGTAGATCGGTATAATGGGCTAGGTTGGGTTAATTGAGTTGGTTTGGTTTAGTTGGTTTGAATTGTAGGTATTGGAAGGATTTAAAATAGAGGTTTGAAAAGTTGGAGTGCTTTTGTGAAGTTCAATTGGATTTGGTTCAATTGAATGGACTTTGGGTTGGATCCATAGGTTGATGGTGGAATTGGTTTAGGTTAAGAGATAAGTTAACTTGGCTTGGAGCTTGGATATGAAATGAAATCTAATTATAGTTAATTGTGTTGGCTTGGGGTTTTGTTTTGGATGAATGGATAAGCATGGGTCATGGTTTAGGCCATAGGATAAGTAGAATTTATTTAACCTAGGGTATGTCCTAAGCTCGAGGTATGCTTTCAAGTCTCTATGCTTGGGTCTAGTGTTCCCCTAATCACTAGAAGTGTCTTATGACTAGAGAAATTCTAGTGTCTAAAAGATTCCTAAGTTTAAGGTAGGATGAGTCAAACCTCATTCCAAAAGTGAGGTCAACAGGTTTCAATATAGGCTCAAACAAAAATTTTGGAATGAATTAAAGGGATTCATATAAAAGATACCTTTAGAAGAAAAAATATTTATTGGATGAGATTTAAATGGACATGTTGGTAGAGTGGTAGAAGATTTTAAAAGTATTCATAGTAGCTATGGATTTGGAGTGACTAATGAAGAAGGTAGGATTATATTATATTTTTCTTTAGCATATGATTTTATAGTTACTAATACTTTATTTAAGAAAAGAGTTGAGAATATTATTACTTATAAAATTAGATCTAGTAAAACACAGGTTGATTATTCTCTAATAAGAAAAATAAATTATTCAGATTATAAAGATTGTAAGGTCATTCTGAGTGAAAGTTTAAGTACCCAATATCGACTATTAGTTTTAGATTTTAAGATAAAAGATTGTAAGATAAAAAATAAATCATGTTATTATCCTAGGATTAGATGGGGGCACTTAAGGAACACTAATAGAAATATTTTTAAGAGCAAGCTACAAGAGTTTAGAATTTGGGATGTTCATAAGGAAGCTAATGTTTTATGGGAAAATGTAGGAAGTGAAATTAAATAAGTTGTAAAATATGCTTGGAGAATGAAAAGAAAAACTTCTTTTTAATAAAAATAGTTGGTGGTGGAGTCAGAATGGATAAGAAAAGATAAGAAATAAGATGCATTATTATAAAACTTGGTTTAGATGTAAAAACTCAGAGAGTTGGGGAAGAAATAAAGTGGCCCATAGAGATTCTAAGAAAGCCATATATGATGCAAAAAATTTAGCTTTTAGTGATTTATACAATAGATTGGATACCAAAAAAGGTGAAAGATGTATGTATAAGTTAGCCAACCAAATAGATAGGAGAAATAATGATATAGTTCAAGTGAGGTATATTAATAATAAATCATGAAGTACTTTTTTAAGAAAAGGATATCGAAAATAGGTGAATGAGGTATTTTGATAAACTTTCAATGAAGGATCTAAAAATATGATTTATTTTAGCAACCTTAATACCCTAAACAAAAATAGAAAATTTTGTTTTTATCATCGTATTAGTAAATTTGAAGTTAGAGAAGCTTAAAAGAAAATGAAACGTGGAAAAAATGGTAGGACCTGATGATATTCCAATAGAAGTGTGGAAATGTTTAAAAGATCAAAGAATTTCTTGGCTTATAATTCTTTTTAATGTTATTTTTAAAACTCAAAAGATGCTAGATGAGTGGAGAAAGATTTTGTTGGTTTTTATATTTAAGAAAAAGGTGATACACAAGAGTGTGCAAATTATAGAGGAATTAAGTTAATGTGTCATACATTAAAATTGTGGGAGAGAGAGTAATTGAGCATAGATTACTATGTGATACAATAGTTTCTCATAATCAATTTAGTTTCATGTCAGGTAGATCTACAATGGATGTTATACATTTGTTAAGAGGTTTGATGGAGAAGTATAGAGAAAGTAAAGAGGATCTACATATGATATTTGTTAATTTAGAGAAAGCTTATGATAAAGTTTCCAGAGATGTTCTTTGGAGAGTTCTAGAAAAAAAAGGAGTTAATATTGGTTAAATTCAAGTCATTAAGGATATGTATACTAGAACTGTTACTTGTGTCCAAACACAAAGAGGATTGACAAAATATTTTTTATTTCAGTTGGATTACATCAAGGATCAGCTTTAAGCCCTTATCTTTTTTTCTTTATTATGGATATTCTTAGTAGGAATTTACAAGAAGATGTACCTTGGTGTATGTTTTTTTGATGACATTATTCTTGTTGATAAGACTAGAGAGGGAGTCCAAGAGAAACTTGAATTATGGAGGTCAACCTTAGGGTCTAAAGGTTTTCATTTAAGTAGATCTAAAATTGAATATATGGTGTGTAATTTTAGTTGTATAAGTTCTAGTGGTAGTGTTGTGACATTGTGTGAACAAGTCATTAAAAAGAGTAAGCGATTCAGATATCTAGGATCTATTGTTCAAAATGATGGTGACATAGATGGAGATGTTATTAGTAGAATTCAAGTTGGATGATTGAAGTGGAGGAATGCTTCTATCCTATTATGTGATAGAAAAGTATTGCTTAAACTTAAGGGAAAATTTTATAAGATGGTGGTAAGACCTACAATGATTTATGATGCAAAATGTTCACCAATAAAAGAGAAGCATAAGACTAAGTTAAGTGTCGTAGAGATGAGGTTGCTTATAGATGAGTGGCTTTAATCTTAGAGATAAAATGTGAATGAGTATGTTCGAGAAAAAAGTTGGAGTTGCTCCAATGGCGGATAAGATTAGAGAGAGTTACCTTCGATGGTTTGACCACATAAAGTGTTGGCCTTTTGATGGCCCAGTTAGGAGAGTATATGCATTAGATTTTTCTTATGTTAAGAAAGATAGAGGTATACCTAAAAAAGACTTGGTTAATATGTATAAAAAATGCCCTTAGTATACATGAATTAAATGAGAATTTGACACATAATAAGACATAATGGAGAAGAAGGATTCATGTAGTCGACCCTACATAGTGGGATAAAGGCTTGTTATTGTTGTTGTATGTTTAAACAAGTTCATTTGATGATCTTGAATCTTTGGAATAATAATTTGATGAAATTTTGGTGATTTGACATTTGACTTGGTGAGACCTACATAAGTCAACTCTATGTCTAATGGTTGACCATATTTGACCTTCATTTGAATTTAGTTTTAAATCCATTTTCATTTATGTAATGATACAATGCTTTTCATTTGATTTAATTTTAATTGGTTTGATTTTATTTTAATTTCCTTGGGTTTAATAGGTTTTGTGCTTAAGTAGGTTAATTGGGTTAACCACCTCAATTACATTAGTTTAAGCTAGGTGGATTTAGATTTCAATTAAAATGTGTTTGATTCAATCATTTATTTAGATTTGAGTTTGGGTTGGATCCACCTAATCCTATTAGGTTAGGCTAAACCCTAGAAGGATTCATTAAGTCATGAGCTATAGTGTCCTAAGTGCTTGAATAAAAAATCTCTAATCTAAGATTAGGTATACTAATCAATAAGATGGAAAATGATTTCAAACCTCATCCAAAAATGAGGTCAATGATGACAAACCTCAAACCTTCTTTGATTTTGGGGAATGTCCAAAGAAATCCATAGGTAGTAATGAATGATTACATCCATCTGAAAAAGAGAATTTGTGCAAAGAATACTCTTTTAAATGTGAAAGTGTGACTAAATTATTATGTCAAGCACTCATGGTAGGGCTAAAGTTGCTTGAATGTAAAAAGATCCAAAGAATATAGTCAAACTGACATCCTAAATTTTTGCCCATTTAATCAAGTAGTTAGCACCTCATTGAAGACTATTATCTTTAAAGACTAGTTAGAAAGAAAGTATAAGAAGGGTGAATTCACACTATCCAATAGTATTTTAGTTCATCTGAAGAGAGAGTTTTCTAGGTGAGTTAAGTCCTCTTTCATACCCCTTATTGAGACTAAGGCGAAAGGGAAACTAGTTGAAGGTGAACAATGGAAGACTACAGTCTCAAAGAAAATTATCAAAATTCTATGACAACTAGGTGTCCCTGGTATCAAGTGGAAATCACAACTTTAATCAGTGCTTAAGCTAAAAAATATATCAAGAGAGAACACATCAAATCATCAAAGGCATTTCAAGAATGCTGACATGTTATAGTATGAAAAGTAGTCTATTCAATGTATACCAAGGACATCCAAAAGATCAACCAAATATTAAAAAAAAAAACTAAAAGGAAGACTATACTTAGAAAATTATTGATAATATATGGGAATACCAACAACTAATAGGGTAGCCCACCAGGTTTGTTGACTTCATGTTGAGACTTTAAATCATTGGAACAAATCAAGAAGGAGATGATGTTGAATAATTGTTGCCTAAAGAGACATGTCGACTTATCTCAGTGACATTGAATGCTTCTCGATGAAGCTTGTATTTAGATGATAGGTGAAACTAGGCAATTCCAATGAACATTACATGTTTGGGTAACTCAAAAAGTTTTTCTTATCAAGAAGAAGAACTCCCAAAGAAAAATTATTTGAATCCTGCATGATGGTAAGAAAAACATATAATAGCTTAGAAGAAGACATATACTTTCATGATGGGGATGATTTAGAACCTTCAATGAAATCCTATATGGAGCACATAGAATTGTGTAGTTACTCTGAAGCTTCAAGGATAGCTCTACATAGGGGTCAAATTTTATGTTATAGATGTTGATACTTCATTTAGGGCTCTATTATGTCAACCGTGGCTCCATGAGTACGAGATGGTTCTATCCACTTTACATCAATGCATGAAGTACTTAAGAAATGGAGAAGAGCATAGGATCTTGGATAATCTTTAGCCATTTACAGTCCATGAAGTGAAAATCTATAAAGGGAAAATATTTTCTTTCAAAAGAACATAAGTCTCAAAAAATATCAATATTAACTTCGAATACTACAAAATAAGCCAAAGAAGAAAAAAAGAGGAAAATTAAAAAAGGAAGAAGAAAGGAGATTCTAGCTTTTCTTAAAACATTTGGTGTACCACCCAAGTTGAAAGGTCTTTTCCTCACTTAGGCAATGACATAGAAGAAGATGATGATGCTTCAGCTAAACCAAAGGGTATAGGTGGACCTTCAGTCAAAGGAAAAGAGAATATAGAGTACTCTGACTTAGATTATGACTTTGAGTATATCTATGAAAGTAAAGTTCAATATGTTGCTTCAAGAAGGATGGTGAATTTGTTGATATCAAAAGATTCATTTATGATTATGCCAATTCCTCCTTAATGTTTCAAAAAAAAATCACTTTAATCGAGGTCATTCTACTAAAGAATTGGAAATTTTCTACGTACCCCCTTTACCCAAAAGTGGTAAATCAAGAATCTTATTCTAAAAGTATAAGGAGAGTCAACATCTAAATTCCAATTGGTTTATATGGTATAATGAATCTGATTATATGGTACTTACAAGAATGGCAAAGTACTACCCTCTAAGGATTCAAAAGATGATGCACAAATTATGTGTGGATGTTAGGACTAATAAATGGTGAGCTCAATTTTTTGATAGCCTTTGGAACTTGAAGAGTCCATAGGCCTCTAGAAAAGTGATAATTACATTGTTAAACATCTTGGATAAGCATATAAGCATCATCAAGAAGTTGATTTTTTTTATAAAGTTAACCAAAGAGAATATTGAAACTAAAGCTAAAATAAGATTGATTTTTTTATAAAGAAAATGATGGGAAGTAACCAACCGCAACTGGCGACTCAAAGATGCTAGAAATTAAATAGACATATGCTAAAATGCCATGTGGTAGTTCATAGATTAGTCATTAAGCTAGATGTGACACTAATTAAATAAGCTTCTAGGAGAATAAGATTTGAGATTAAAGAATAGGTTATTGCAAAAACTAAAAATTTCATTGAAACAAGCTTCTTTTGGAAAGAAGAATATATATATTTTGATAGCTAACATCATTCTAGTAAAGAAGAATAATGGTAAAATCCATATTTTCATTAATTTTTAAGATTTGAACTAAGCATGCTTGAAGAATGACTTTTCTCTTCCAATATTAGAATTACTAGTGGATAATACTTCTAACTATGACATGTTTTTATTCATGGATGGATTGTCAAGTTACAATCAAATTAAAATAGCTCTTGAGGATGAGAAGGATACATCATTTAAAATGCCTATCAAAATTTATTATTATATAGTCATGCCTTCTAGACTAACGATTACTAGGGCTACATATCAGAGGGCTATGGCTCGTATCTTTGATGAGTTGATTCATCAGAGGTCAGATATTATGTTGATGACCTTGTCTTCAAAAGTATGGATCACATAGATTATCTTGAGGATCTAAAGATTGTCTTTAAACAATCTTAAGATGAATCCTCTCAAATATGCTTTTAGAGACTCCTCAAAAAAGTTCCTTGGCTATGTGGTATGACATAGAGGAATCAAGATCAACCCTAATAAGATCAAGACAATTATGGAGATGTCATCACTAAAGATTTTCTATCAACTCTGTTCTTTGCAGAGACAACATGTGTTCATTTGATGCTTTATATCAAACTTATTGGATAAATCCCAACCTCAACAAAATTAATGAAGATGAATGCTCCATTTAATTGGGATAATCAATGTCATGAAGTAGTTGATAACATAAAAAGGTATTTACTGAATCCACATATCTTGGTAGCATTGACCTTAGGAAAGCTTCTATTTTATACATAATAGCATTAGAAGAGTCATTTAGGGAATTTCTTACTGATTATAATAAAGAAAGCAAGGATAATGCATTCTATTATATCAACTAAAGGTTAAAAGGAGCAGAAGAAAGATAATATTTGATCGAGAAGCATTGTGTAGCATTGATCTTTACTATCCAAAAGCTTTGTCATTATATGTTGTCTCATAAAATCACTCTCATTTCAAAGATCAATCTACCAAATTTCTTAATGATAAGACTAGTGTTGATAGGTTATTTGGTTAGATGGACAGTTTTACTGATACAATTTGATGTTACATATGCTTCTAAAAAAATAATGAAGGGGAAAATCCTAGCAGACTTCCTTGTTGCAAATCTTATCCTGACAAATTCTTTAAATGATGATTTACTTGAAGACCAAATATTACATATTCTTGAGAGAGAAATTTCAAGTATATGAAATATAATTTGATGGAGAAACATCAATCATGCCTACTCAACCTTCACACATTTTAAGAGCAAGAGTTGACATTGGCCTTATCTTCATAACATCTAAATGAGGTATAATGAGACATTCATATGGATTGCCTAAACCTCAAACAAATAATGAGGTTGAATATGAGGCATTAGTGGTAGGGCTTGAAGAGGCTACTACATTTAAATTTAAAACCTACATGTTTTTGGAGATTTTTAACTTGCTATCAATCAAGTTTGAACTAGCCTATTATTACAAATGGGTGCTTGAACTCATGAAATAAATTTCAAATATCACATTGACTTGAGTTTCTTGATTAAAAAATAGTAAGGCAGATTACCTGACCAAATTGGCTAAGGAGATGGTGAGCATGAACAATGACTATGTGATGATTAATATATTCACTCATCGAGTTCTACAACATACAAATTCATATTCCACACTGGAAGATGAGCAATTAAAGGAAAGCCAGCAGATGCAACTTTGGTTAGTCCTTACATTCCATCATGAGCAAGATCTGAAGATCAACAAGAAATGTCTAAGTTTGAAGAATCCCTATAAGTTCAATAGAAAACTTTCATGGTGGAAGAATTAAATGACTAGAGACAACCTTTCATTGACTATTTCAAAGGAGACAAACTGCTGAGCAATAAGTCATTAGACTTACAATTGGGAAAGATGATTTTTTGATATGCATATGTCAATGACACTTTATATTATAAATCTTTTAAGTAGATCTGGTTATGGTTGTGGAGAAGATTTATGACACTACATAGATTTTGAGGGTACTTATTGATGTAATAAAATAGATCATTAAAGAATAAATATATTATCTCAAAAGATAAATATAACACCATATAATAGATTCGATTACTTAATAAGGGCTCCTAAAGCTAATGATTCATAAATATTCTAAAGATTTTTCCCTTAAACTATATAGAAAAGTAAAACAAAGTTTATTTATTGTAAGGTTGTTGTTCCAATTTGAGAAAGCCCATATAATTAATTAATCTCAAAAGGAAAGAAATTCTCATAAGAATACTCTCGATTAAAGAAATAAACTTTTATCTCTATGGATTTCAAAGCTTGTTTTAAAAGGATTGTTAATTAATAATTCAAAGGGGAGTGCTCCAAGGAGGAAGAGTTCTTTTTGAAAGCTAATTAGGAATGCATAGAAAATGCAAATAGATATTGGGATGCCTAGTAAGCATTTCAATTATCCTATCGTTGGCTTTATATTTTTGAAATTAAATTTAGAATTTTGAATTAGCATTTTATTAGAAGTTTAGGGCTTAGATTTTGACAAAACAAGATTGTAGAAATGCTTAGTGGTTAAAAACATATTTTAATAAAATACTTTAGAACCTGAGTATATAAATACTTTTAACATAAGTCAAAAGTTCTTCTAGGCTTACTACTCGCCTAGAAGGGTTGGCAGCTAACACCACCTAAGCGATTTTAAATCCATGATTTCAATCTTTTGTATGCAAGATGGGTGAGTTATTATATTTAGAAAAGGGACTTGTTGACCTCATTTCTGAATGAGGTTAATATCATTTCTAGAATTGAGAATTAGGACTCCTAATCATAGATTAGGAGTTTTCTAATTTAAGCACTTAGATCACTATGCTAAGTGACTTAGTGAATTCTCCTAGGACTTGACTCAACCTAATGGATTAAGTGGATCCAAACTGAACACAAGGATAAACAAGCATAGTCCAATTGAAAATTAAATCTAAGTGAACTTAGACTAAAGTAATTAGGAAGGCTAACCCAACTACCCTACTTAAGCTCAAAATTACTTGAAGCTAAAGAAATTCACATAAAATAAAAAAAATCAAATCATATTAAACCAAAAGCATAAAATTCATTCCATAAATATGAATGGAGTCAAATCCAAATGACAGTAAAATGATAGTCAACCATTGAACATAGGGTTGACTTATGTGAGTCCCACCAAGTCAAAGGTCAACCCACCAAAATTTGACAAAACTAAATCATTTTAAAGATTCTAAATAATAAAATAAACATGTCTAAACATGAATAAAATGAATCTAAATCCAATAAGGCCTTAATTAGGTTAATTAGACCTATTTGACCTAAAGTGGCCTAAATAGACTTTATTGAATTCAAATCCAAATTAAATTGAAATCAACTCAAATTAATTATCTAAAAATCATTTAAAAAATCATCATTGAACGTAAATTAACCACTTATTAGGATTAATTTAACTAATATGATCATTTGACCCTGTTACCAATATTAACCCATTAAGCCCAAATTAGGTTAAAGTGGATTTTAAAACCAAAATAAATGAAATAAAATTGAATTAAATCATTCCAATACTTGAATTAATATAATTAAAAGCTAAATACATTATAATTGAGTCAAGAAGGTCATTTGAATCAATTGGATTCAACAAAATCCATTTAATCCCTAATGGGTTAAGTGTTGAAGTAAGCAAGCATAAAACTCCAAATTTCATGAAGCCCATTCATTGGGGACATCATAAATGATTAAATGAACATAATTGAAGCTTAAATCTAGCATCAATCTATCAAATGGAAGAAGCTATTTCAAGTCAAGAGGGAAAATGTCTAAAGTGTCATAATTCAAAGTGTTTGAACATGAACCTAGGCTAATTACTTTGAAACATATCTAAACTCATGCTAAGATGTGTTTAAGTGAATGGCAGCTAAGACTAAGCAAAGACAATGAGCTCAAGTCTACCCAAGGAAAAAAAATATTCCATGGAGAAAAATAAGGAAGCTCGAAGACAAACTCCTCACATACTCCATTCCTTCACCTCCACTCCTCATCATATCTACCTTAACTATTCCCGATCAACTAACCACCCTTTGGAGCTAGCCTCCAAAGGTGGCAATCACCTTGGCTGCCCATGGTGGGCTGCCCATTACTTATACCTCTTTTCCAAGAGTGGAAAATCGAGAGAGCTTTCACCAAGCAAGTTTGAGCCTTCCATCATTTTCCTCAAGTGAAACAAAGTAGAGCACACCTTTCCCCGATCCCCACATCACCGGCAAGCCAGAGTTCCACCAAAGCTACTGAAAAAAAACATAGCTTGGTCCACAGGCCAATTCACGGGGATGCAATCCAATTCCACCTTCCTAGAGCTTTGCTAAGTTCCCACGAAGCTTTCAAATCACCCCCACCATCATATATCACTATCGATGAGGTATGGAATCAAACCAACCTCTTAAGTGTTCAATTTTGGTCTGTTTCAAAATGATCTTTATCTCAAATATGATTAAGCCATATAGATGTATTCCATTTGAGTCCTTAATAAATTTTCAATTGAGATTGAGTGATTTCATCAACTAGATTGTCAAAAATTACCTCAATTTGATGGGTTGCCTTTAGCTATCATCGTTGTTAAATGAGATATAATCTATGCCATCCATTCCTTCTATTAGGAATGGATAGTTTCAATTTAGTCACACAATTTGATTTATATCTTATAGGAATTATAGGGTCAATCCTGATTATCTGATCAAAGATCGAACAGTTGTAGATCATCTTGTGTGGCCACAACTTTTCTCGTTGGCCTAATAGCGCCATGTCACATGGCAAACAACACTGCATCAGTGTTAGGTGGCGCCGATCATTTAAATGGTAGAATTTAATTTTCTAAAAAATTGCCAAAAAATTATATAAAATAAAATACTCACAAAAAAAATACAAATAAGGGCTCAATAGATTCATCTCAGTGAGAGGAATCCGTTAAACCCAAAATCTCTAATTAATTTGGGGTAATTTTAGGTTTAAAAGAAAATAATCAAATCCCAAATTAAACTCAAACCATTAATATAATTGACTTTAAATGTTGGGGAATTAAAATTAAGGTTAAAACACACCTTGGATAAAAATTTCATGGATTATTAGCAAATAAATCTCAAATTACAAAATTTTCAAGCCATAAGCTTTGATTTAATGAAATAAATTAATTTTAAATTAGAAAATTTAAGGAAAGCTATAAAATTAAGTTAAACCATCATAATAAACCCTAATGAATCTAAATATGTCATTAAAACCCACATAAATCTTATAATCCCTAAAATGACTTAATTAAGTAATTAATTGAATTAATGAACCTAAACTTCAAGAAATCATAAAAAATCATCCTAATATCCAAAAATTTCAAATAAACCTTCAACGGATACATCTTCTATACATGAATATAAACAAAATTAAAACCCCTAACAAATTTTTCCTAATTTAGGCTGAATTTGAGTTTAGTGAAATAATTAAAACCTTAATTAGTTCCAAATTAAGTATTTGATTAATTTGCAATTTTAGACAATTCAAATTGATAAAGAATACCACTTGTTATAAAATTTTCAGAGGCAAATGATATTTGTATTGGAAGTTATCAAATTTCTAATATTTAAGTTATTTTAGATGAAAATTTTCATTATTAAAATGATAGAAATTTATGAAATTATTTTAATTCACTTTCATTAACATCAGAACACCCAAGAAAAATTCCCTAAGTCTCTAAAGGTAAGGAACTCAATTAATAATATACTTAGGATTTAAGATAAAATAATAAAATATGGAATTTAATCTTAAACCCTAGATTATTAAATATATAATATTTTAATTAATGAATTGAAATTTAAACATTATATAACCATGAACGTTACAATCAAATATGAAATCCATTAATATAAGAATCTATTAAACTCATTTATATTATTGAATAACATAATTCCAAATGAAAATATAAGTAATTAAATAAATCAATTAAATCTACACAATCCAAAAGTTTGAAATGGCCTAGATTTAAGTTGGGTACCCAAAGTCAATTAATTCCTTAAGTTTCTTGAATCATTATTAGTAAACAAATCTTCATCATAATGAACCAAACTAAATTTTAAAACATGTAATGTAATGTTTCATGAAGTTTAATTTTAAAATAATAATTTAAAACACATAAAAAAATGTAAATTCTAAATTAGGATAAATTAAATCAATTTACTTCAATAAACATAAATGAATGAATGAAATCATAACTTGGAATTAAACTCATAGCATAAATAAATGAAACTAAATAAAAAAAATCAAATAATTGAAATATATAGTAAAAAATCAATTGAATATTTAATTAAATGGAAAAGAATATGAAATTAAACATGAATGAATAAAGTGAATTACAATATATAACAGCATAAAAAGAAAATAAATCAAACTAACTTGTTCAAATCCATAATATTAATAAAATAAATAAATAAAACTAAATAAAATCAAATAAACTAAGTTTGAATTAAGTTAATTAAGTTCATTTAAACAAATAAATAATAATAAAATAAACATAAACATAAACATTAATGAAACATAAGATTTATCTAAATCAATAAAATTAAATAAATATTAAACCAAATTAGAAAAGGATTAAATATGAACTTAAACTATAAAATATAAATTAAACACATCAAATACAAATTAATTAAAATCAAAATGAAAACTAAACCAAACTAAATTCATAATAATATAAACACTAATGAAATAAGTGATAAGCCCAATTGAAATCAAATAAATCATATTATTTGAAAATAAATCAAACCAAAATGAACATTAAATTTGACCATGCTATATGTTTAAACTCTTAGATAAGATTTAAAGAGACATATTAAATCTTAATCAAAGGTTATAAACCAAAGATCATGAATCAAATTAAGAAACATTTGATCAAATTAAAAGAAATGAAAAGAAGAATGAATCTTAATATAATTTTCAAATAAAATCAAAATATTAATCAAATTAAATTCAACTCAAATAAATTTAAAGACACCTACGATTTTAGCTTGACCCTTAGAATGAACCTTTACCTTAGGGTGAATACTTTATTCTATAAGGATTTAAGATGTTGAATAAAATGGGTTCCACCTAAAATTGAATTTATTTTATTCTTCATTCTTGAAAACTTAAACTCCACTTCAACATAAAATGAAATTAAAAATAAAAATAAAATAATAAATCACCTAAATTACTTAAATTGGAATCACCCAATGGTAAATTGAACAAATTTTAAGAATAAATAAAATTAAAATAATGAAATTGTTTTTTCATAATTAGCAAATATATGATATATAGTCTAAACACCCAAGGTTGTAGGGCTACTAGGTTGAAGGATGTCTTGATACTTGAAAATTCTAGTTTAATAATAAAAAATACATAAGAAGTGAAATTATGAATAATGAAAATTTCAAAATAAAATTAAACCAAATTTTGAAAACCTAAATTAAACTTTGAACTTAAAATTCCTACCAAAGTCTTACCACACAAATCTCTCTTTAAAACACTAAGTTATTAGGCATCAACCCTAAACTTAGGTTAGGCAAATCTATGATATTTTGTGATGTGATGTTAAATATTTTTCATATTTTATGGTGTATTATTTTAGATTGTATAGCTAGGATAGTTTACCTGCTAGTCTGGATGCTAGGACATTCTTTTTAGTCTAACACTATTTTCTACAGGTGACTATGTTAAAATGGACTATCAGAGTAATTAAAAAAACATAAATACTATTTATTTGCATATATATTTAAGTCTCCCAATAGGACAGGTGGGCTTGGCAAGCAAATAATGCTAAGTCTATATGTTTGTCAATATAACTACTGGTGTGCAAAGTGTATTTCCTAATATCTATTCTACAAAGTTTAGGAATTTATTTTGAAATTTTAAATCTAATTTGAGCTTAGAGTTAGGTTAAGATCTATGGGATCTAGAAAAAATAAGAGCTTACCCTATTGGCTTATGGTTCCATGTGAAGCCTATGGAGGTCCCTAAAGAAGGAGATGATCTTGGAGAAAGACCCATAGATCTTGACTTTTAATTTTAGATCGGGTTGTATAGAGGAGAGCTCGACTGTCCATTTTTCTCTTTCTTCTAGGGTGTAAAGCGGTACTCAACCGTATTGGTCTATTCTTATTAATTAATTTGTGTATTTTTTTGGGTGTGTAATAGAATCAATGTGCTTTTATAGGTTTCTTTCAATGCTATGTTTCTATGATGAATTCTTGGATGTTAGGCTTGTAGAAAAATTATGTTTTCTACCCAATTTAAGTCTTAAAAACTTACATAAAAATAAAGAAATTCAAAATTTCACACAGAAATTAAAGCCTTAGGTGCAACTTAAAAATAACTAGAAATAATTAACTTTTGCAAACCATGTTGGCATAATGTTCAAAATCCTTGAAATGGGTGCTTCACCCATTACACATTAAAGGCATCTGACCTTTGGGGATGACCACCTTCTTGGAGAAGTATAACTTCTTGCTTTAATTTGGCCCACTATCTCTTCTAACTGCATCTCATTGTAAGCATAAATTACATACCCTAGAGGCCTTAAATGAATTATGAGTCAAAATATTTAAAAGCTGAATATTGTTCCATTAGTTAGGTGCATATCATGCATAACATGAACCTGGATTAGGGGCATGTTTAGGTTTCTAGATTCTTTCCAAAAATAAAATAACCTAGCCATCTTGCATACATAAGATTGACATCATGGATTTAAAATTTGGCTTAGGTGGTGTTAGCTGGTAGCCCTTCTAAGTGGGTGATAAGTCTAGAAGAGTAAGGGATAAGTTCCTTTCCTCAATTAAGAGAAAGAATCAATAATTCCCAAAAGTTAAACTAGGTTGAGCCTCTAACTTATGTCAAAAGCACTTGTAGACTTAGGTTCTGAAGCATCCTTCTAGGAATAAGTCTTCAACCCTAAGCATTTCTACAGCCTTGTACTGCTAGAATTTAAGTGATAGATTTCTAATAAAATGTCAATTCAAATCTCAATAAATTTTATCTCAAAAATATAAAGCTCAATGAAAGGATAGTTAAAATGCCTACTAGGCATCCGAGTATCTATAAGCAGTTCTTACTTTATCCTAATTAGCCTCGAAAATAATTCTTTCCCTTTGAAATGTTTCCTTATAAAATTCCAATTTAACCATTCTTTAGAACCAACTTTGAAATCCATAGAAATAAGAGCTTATTATTTTAGTTGAGAGTATTCTTAGGAATACATCCTCATTCTTAAGATGTAATTAACTATAAGGAATTACATTTATAGGGAACTATTATTCCAGTATAATATAAACCATGTCCTACTTTTCCATATAGTTTAAGGGAAGAATCTCTAGAACATTAGGAAGATCCATAAACCTTAGGAGTCCTTGTTTAAGTAATCAAATCCATTATAGGATAACAAATTTATCTTCCAAGATAATATATTTTTTCCTTAATGATGAATTTTATTACCTAAATAAGAAATTTCTAAAATCTATATGGTGTCACAAAATTTTTCCCACAAGGCTAGGAATCTAAACTCACTCCCTAAACCCTAAGATCATGGTTGGAATGTTATGAGCCTAACTAATGCAATAATTTTCATATTTAATGTATTTTGACTAACAATTTAATTTTATGTCATGGGTATGAAATTTCAAGCTTATTATGAGATGCAGTTAGAAAATTTCTATGGCTAAATCAATACATAAAGACACAGCTCCTTAAGAAGGATGGTCATCATCATAGGTTAGATGCCCCCTTATGTGCAATGGGTGAAGTGCCCAATTCAAAAGTAATAAATAATATGCTCACATAGTTTACAAAGTTTAATTATTTTTTTAGTTACTTTTAACTTATGTTTGGAGATTTATTTATGATGTGGTTATGGATTTGCATTTTATGTTTGAGTTATTTAATCTTAATGGGGTAGAAAGTTTAATTTTTTCTAAGATCCTAATATTTCCAAGCATTTCATTATAAAGCACATCAAAAAAAGAAACCAAGAAAAACATGCAATGCTATTGTGCACTGCAAAATAAAGCAAGCCACATTAAATTAATAAATAGAATAATGCAGCCAAGCACTGCTATACATCTAAGAAGAAAAGAAAAATGAGTAATTGAGCTTTCCCTTATATAGCCAGGCTTAGAAATAAATGTCTCGATCTTTGGGGCTCTTCATCCAAGATCGTCACCTTTTTTAGGGACCTCCATGGGCTTCACACGGGACCACCAGATGGTACCAACTCCTATTATTCTTAGACCTATATTCTGGATTGTACTACGCTCATCAATTTGGACATAAAATGAAATTGAAAATTAAAAGACATGGGTATTATTGGCCCTCGATGTTAAATGATTGGATGAAAATTACATGTTGTTGCCATCAATACTAAATACATGGTGCACTATTACATCAACCACCTAGTGTATTGCATCCAACAATTGCCCCTTAGAGTTGGTGTACTAACATCATAAGGCCTATTGCCCCTCCTTCATCAAAAGGGCATCATTTTATATTAGCTACAACTGATTATTTTTCTAAGCAGGTTGAGGTGCTTCCACTAAAAGAAATTAAAGCATACCATGTACATAAGTTCTTTCAAGAAGATATCATAAATTATTTTGGTGTTCCTCACCAAATCATATTCGATAATGGCTCATCATTTAATTCCACTAAAATAAATCACTTTGTGGCTAGACATGACATCAACTAAAGATATTCAACCATCTATTACCCTAGAGCGAATGGATTGGACAAAGCTTTTAATAAAACTCTTGTATGATTGTAAAATATATTCTTGATGAAAATAAACATCAGTGGCATGAAAAGTTGGTTAAAGCTTTATGGGTCTATTGGACTGCATATAGGACACAAACTCAATCTATACCATATGCTTCAGTTTATGGAACTAAAGCTATTCTTCTTTTGAAATTAAAATTATCTTCTTTGAGGATAGTAGTTAATAACAACATCAAAGTAGATCAAAATCATAAATTTTGACTGGAAGAACTTGAAAGTCTTGAAGGAAAATGTCTAAGAGCTGAAGAACACCTTGAACTTAACCAATCATGTATGGTTCAAGCTCTTAATAAATTGATCTATCCTAGAACTTTTCAAGTAGGAGACTTGGTCTTAGTTCTTAGAAGGCCAATTGTAGCTCATCATAGGATATGCAACAAATTTGAGCCAACATTAGAAGGATCATTCATTGTGAAAATCCTATGAAGGAGGTTCTTATCAACTGATAACTTGTAATGGTGAACATCTAATATTGCTTATTAATGAACATTGCTTAAAGAAATACTATGTATGAATTGTACTCCAATTTAAAAGATGAAGATCAATAAAGTTAAGTTTGTCTTTATTTTTTTAATTTATTTGGGTCCAGACATTGATCTCATTCAAATTTAAATTTTAATTATAAATTTTGTGAAATGTTCTTTAAATCTTTTGGAAATGTATTCAAGCTACTAAAGGTCACATTTCAACTAAACTACCTAGGATAGGATTAGTTCATCAAGACCCCTTTCCAAATAGTCAAAAGTTGAGGATTAGGTTTAAGTCATCAAGAGCTCTTTCTTAATAGTCAAATGTTTAGGATTAGGATTAAGTCATCAAGACCTCTTTCCTATTAGTCAAAAGTTGATGATTAGGATTAAATCATCAAGACTCCTTTCTTAACTTTAACTATTTATGTTAGAACAAATCCATTGAATGCCCCTTCTTAATAGCTAACCAAATATGAGTAAGTCACTTAGTAGGCATCCTTTCTAAAAGGCAAGGATAGGATTAAGCCACTCAGAATCATTCTTGTCAAATAGACTACCTAGGATATGATTAAGTCATTAAGATCCCTTTCCTAGTAGTAAAAAGTTGAGGGTTATGATTAAGTCATCAAGACCCCTTTTCTCATTTTAGCTATTTGAGTTGGAATTAAGCCATTGAAGGCCCCTTCTTAATAGCTAACAAAATATGAGTAAGTCCTTTAGTAGGCATCCTTCCTTGAAGATAATGATAGGATTAAGTCATTATGATCCCTTTCATTTTCAAGCTATTCAGGTTGGAATTAAGCCATTGAAGGCACCTTCTTATTAGCTGAATCTCACTGGATTAGGATTTAAGTCCTTGTAACTCAATTCTAGTGTAAGGTAAAAGAAATTTAAGGATTAAAATAAGTCACTCTTAGCACCATTCTTATAAACAATTTAGGTTAGGAACCAAATCCATGTGGCCCCAACCTATTTGTCAAAATTTGAGGATTATAATTAAGTCACCAAAGCCTTCTTTTCTCATCATAGCTATTGAGGTTGGAATTAAGTCATTAAAGACCCCATCGTAATAGCTAACCAAATAAGAGTAAGTCCCTAGTGGCATCCTTTTTTGTTAAAATTTATATAGTTTGATAAAGAGTAAGTGTCCATAATGGCATCCTCTCCAACTACCAATTCTAGATAGAGTGAGTATCCATAGTCACATCCTTTCTATGAAAAGATAACTTTACAATCTACTTATAAATCCTTTGTTTAGAATTGGCTAGTCATTTAGACTACCTCTTGACTAATCTTAGACAAATATAAGTCCTAGTGCTTTATTTCTAGGTTAATTATTGAAAATCTATTGTAGTCAAGATAATAATAAGTCCCATGAAGGCATCTTTTCTAGCTATCATGACCATGTTAGGACAAGAGTCCTTATTGAGTCTCTTCTTATTTACACCCATATTCTTCTTAAACACTAGTGAATCTAAGCTCTCTAAGAATGAATCATTCAAAATTAGAACAACTTAAGGCATGTTTATGCCTATCTTTCACAATAAAATTTAAAATAAAATTTGAAATAAAAAAAAAAACTAAATCTAAATTCCAAATTTCAAACAAATTCAAACTCTGTCAAGATTATGCTTATTGTTTTGTTTACTAGTTCAATCAATGCTAACATGTGTAGTGTACTCTAATCAATCCACCACACATATTGGGGGTCCATTTGTTAACCTCATTTTTTGGATGAGGTTGACATCATCTCTAACCCTATTAATTAGGACACCTAATGCTAGATTAGGAGCTTCCTGATTAAGCACTTAGGACACTATACTTAGCAACTAAGTTAATCCTTCTGGGATTTGACCTAACTCAATAGGATTAGGTGAACCCAAACCAAACTCAAATTAAAATAAAAATTAAATCTAACACATTTTAATTGAAATTTAAAATTTAATTGTGTTTAAACTAAGATAATTGGTGTAGTTGTCCTAGAATTGACCTCTGTGGACCCACAAAGAAATTCAAATAAAATCAAAACAAATTGAAATCAAATCAACCAAAAAGCATAAAGTCAATGCATGAACATTAATAAACCTAAAACTAAATCTAATTAAGGTTCAAAATGGTTAAATCAAGTTATTTGACCTAGAATTGACCTATGTTGACCCACCAAGGCAAACATTAATTCACCAAAAATTGATCTAATTAAATCATTCTAAGGACTTATAATTATCAAATAAATATGTTTAAATATAAATATAAATGAATCTAAACCCAATAAGGTCTCAAATGGGCTAATTAGATCACTTGATCTAAATGAACCTAAATGAGCCTTATTGAAACCTATATCAAAATAAAAATATAATTAACTTCAAACATCTAAAATTATTTGAAAGTCATAAATGAACATTACTTAACCAATTATTGGGATTAATTTGACCATTTTGGTCATTTAACCCAAATAAACTCATGTTGACCCACTAAGCCCAATTTTGATCAAAGTGGGTTTAAATTCAGAATTAACATTAAATGAAATAAAACCATTTGATCTAAATCATTTTAAAATACATATGCTAGTGGCATTTTCTTTTAGAAGCACCTAAATACAATTGAAAGCCAATAATATTTTAATTATGCCAAATTAGCCATTTGACTTAATTAAGCCCAACTTAATTCTATATGGGTTCATTTGGGTTTAAAATTAAAATTTATTTTAAATCTAATAAAATAAAATAATTAGAACACCATAAATAATTTAAAAAACATAACTAAAGCATAAATTTAAAATCAATCGATCAAATGGAATAAACTAAACCAAGCCAAGAGAAATGATATATAAGGGAACCAACTTAAGGCATTTGAACCTAATACCCCATTCAAATGAGTTTGTTTGACTCATTGATCACTTTAGGCTTGATTTGGGTTGCCAATAATTAATTCAAAGAGTTTAATGAGTATTGATTAAACTTAATTCAATATAAGTCAAGCTAAACCCAAATGGATCAAACCTAGACCTTTAAGCTAAAACTCAATCCAATCATACTTGGACTCATTTAAACCCAACCTAGGATGAGCCCAAAGTAGCTAACAACTAAAATTAAATGTCTAAAAAGGTCCAATCAATCTAAAAAGTAAAAGAATATGCCATGGAATGGGAAGAAGAAAAATTGAGCCAATCCTCTTCTAATCCTTCCAAAATCCTATTTGTGTGTGCAATCTTGGCTACCCTAGCGATTCAAATGCATGATTTAGCTTTCTCACCACCTTTAGCACCATCATTAGAGTATGTGTTCTTATGGCTGGTGACCACCATTGAAGGCCAAAAGGGAAGCTTTAGGCCAAGCTTAAGAACCCAAAGAGAGATCAAATTATACTCTCTATTCGATTGCAACACCTTTCCTAAGTGAAATCAAACACAAGCACATCATTCCCCCCCGTCATAAGTTCCCTTGAACATTCCCAACACCAAACTCTAGTGAGCAGTAATAGACATTTGTTTCCATATTGATTTGGAGGCAATGCATGATTCTTATTCCAAAAGCTTCATCCAACTTTCTTGAATATTCTAAAAACTCAAACCACCATCGAGACCCTAGGTTAGTGAGGTATGGCCATAACCGACCTCTCTTTAATTTTACATTAGTAGTTTATGAAACAAAACAAGTTTTAGGATTGATCAAATCATATAGATTCATTTGATGTCATGCTTTGATTATTTTGCAATCAAAGTCTTGTGATTTCATTGCAAGGATCATTAGTGATGAGCTGTAAAAAGTGGACGGTGTTCTGTTGCCACTGCGAATGAAGGAGAAGGAATCATAGCCATCCATTCCTTCTATTTGGAATAAACAACTATGATTTAGCCAGATCAATTGATTAAATCCCTTAAAGAAATTACTGCTTGATCTGGAGCCGTCCGATCAAAGATCGGATGGTCCAAATGAAATCACTTCCCCACTGCCAACTTAATGTTGGATCAACATGGATCTCACATATCCCAATCATGCATTGCCTCATATAAAGCAGTGCTAAAGAGAAAAATCTTATTTTTGGATTAAAAAAATGCAAAAATTTACAAGAAACTTTAAATATTCATAGAAAATAAAATATTCAAGTGAATTAATATAAATAATGGCTCTATGTATTCATCTTAGTGAGATGAATCTATTAAACCAAAAATACTTAATTTTCATTAGATAATTTTAAGTCAATTAGGTTTAATTAAAATTAATTAAACCTTAAATATCTATTCAATTAACTTAAAACTTTGGGGGATTATAATTGAAGCTAAAACACACCTTAGATTAAACTTTGAGGATTTATTAGTGATTGAATTAAAAGATATAAAATTTCTAATCTCAAAACCTTAATTTAGTAAAATAAAATAATAATAATTTATGAAAATTGAGAAAAATTATGAAATTAACTTAAAACATCATAATAAATATAAATGAGTCCAAGAAAAATATTAAAGTTAAGTAAAACCCATTAATCCTCAAAATGACATTAATTAGGGATTAACAAAAATAAATAAATTAATTAATTAACCTGAACTTTGAAAATTCATAATAAATCAAACAAGAATCCAAAAAATTCAAATAAACACTCTCTAGATTCATTTTTTTAGAGACGAATTAAGAAATATTAAAACATATGATTCATTCCTAATAATTTAAGCTTAATTTATGTTTTATTAAGAACATCAAAAGTTTAATTGGTCATAAAATACATATCTTATTAAAATAAGATTTTAGGAAAATAAAATTTGTAAAGAACTCCAGTTCCCATAAAAATTTTAAAGCCAAATGACTTTTGGATTAGAAGTTATAGAATTTCTAAATTCTAGGTTAATTTAATCAAATAATAAATAAAACAAATTACAAAAATTAAGATTATTAATGGAACAATTTGAAACATCTTAAACAACATGAGAAGACTTTAGGAAAATTTTATTGTCCTTTGAAGTTGGAAAATCTAATTAATCATTCATTTAGGGTTATGAAATTAATTAAAAATAAGAAGATAATTAAACTCTAAATTACCAAATTAAAAAATTTAAGGTGAAATAAACATTTGATTGAAAATTGAAGCTTATCAATCTCTGAATTTTAGAGAATTCATCAACATTAGAATCATTTTAAACTTACTTAACGTCAAATGAAAAGCATTAATAATGAATAAACATAAATTATTAATTTATTTAATTTGAATACATAAGAAGAATGACTTAGATTAAGTTTTGGCACTCAAATAGTTCATTGCTTTAAATTTCTTATGCTATAATTAATAATTAAATATTAATAAGCAAAACTTCATTATAAAAAATTTAGTTAAATAATAAATCCTTATACATATGATATCACTTAAACCAACTTTAATATAACCAAATTAATAAATGTATTTAGTCATGAAGTCTAAATGAAAAAAATTACTATAACATTGAAATCAATACTTTTAAAATAAGCTTAAATTAAAAATTAACTTAAACCAACTAAGTTAGATCATTTAAGTTAATAAGCATTAACATTAATTAAATGAAATAAGTGGATGAGACAAATTAAATCAAACAACCATTTCTATTTTGAACCTTAATCAAATCAAACAAATAGAAAATTAAATGTAAATCTAAATTATGAAATCACATCTAATAATATTCATCTTAAATAATCAATATCAAATCTAAACAAATTAGGTTACCTAGAACCAAATTAAAGATCAAATTGAAATAGGTAATCAATGAAAGATCAATCTTTAATTAAAATTAAAACTTAAGAGGTCATTTTAAAATTTAATTAAAAGTTTAAAATTGTTAAACCATGATACATTAATCAAATTAAATAAAACTTAAATATAAGAAGAATAAAGTTTTTAAGTTTAAACAACATTTGAAACAAACTAAAAAAACATAAACTTCAAACTCAAAGAAAGAATTAAACATTAATAAAATTAAATTCAACTCAAATAAATCAAATAAAATTAAAAAAAGATTAATGAAGATACTTAGATTCTTAGTTTGACCCTAGAATGTATCTTTATTTAAGGATGAAAATTCCACTCTATTAGGACTAGAATGTTTAATGGAATGGGTTGTTCTACCCAAAGCAGAATTTATTCTATTGTTCATTCTTTAAAACTTAAACTCAACTTCAACACAAAAATAACCATCAAATTGAAATAAAATCATAAATCAATTAAATAATTTAAATTAGAACTTCCCAATGGTAAATTGAACAAATCATAAAATAGAATGAAAAAAGTAATTAAGATAATCAATTAAAAATAAAACTTTTCATAATAAACTATTATATGGTATATAGCCTGGACACCCAAGATCACATGAATACGAGTCCGAAGAAGGTTTCGATACCTCAATTCTCTAGTTTGACAATGACACATACCTATGAAAGCAAAATTATGAAAAGTAAAAGATCAAAACTTGAACCTAAAAAAAAGAGGCCCAGTGAAGTCATACGACACAAGCCTCTCTTTCACAAATAGGATTATTAGGTCACCAACTCTAGATTTAAGTTAGGTTGATGATCTGTAATTCTCTGTGATGTGAAATGCTATTTTTCTTATTTTGTTGTGTAATATTTTAAACTTTATATCTTGGATTGCTTGTTCTCTAGTCTAGATGTTAGGATAAACTTTTTAGGCTAATGCTATTTTCTATAAGAGGTTATTCTAAAAGGGATCGCTATCAAAAAATAATAAATATTATTTGCTTGTAGGTGCTACTTAAATCACTAAGCATAGTTCATTAGAACGTGTGAGCTTGGAAAACACTGGTGCTAAGTCCATATGTTTTAAATATAAATTAATAGTGTCCTGTGTGTATTTCTTAATGTCTATTTTGTAGGGATTAAAAATTTATTTTGAAATTTTAAAATGTAATTTCATCCTAGAATTAGCTTATGATCTATGGGGTCTAAGAATAATTGGAGTTGACTTTACTAACAGCTGGTCCCGTAAAGTCCTAAGCATAACTTTAAAACAACTAGAAATAACTAGCTATTGCAAACTATGAGAGCATATTATTCATTTCTCTCTAACTGGGTACTTCACCCATCACACATAAAAGGGCTTCTAACATTGAGGATGACCACCCTTCTTGGGGAAGTGTGCCTTTAAATTTTCATTTGGCCCATAATTGTTTTCTAACTACATCTCATTATAGGCATAAAATGCATGCCCAAGCCTTAAAATGAATTATGAGTCAAAATACATAAAAGGAAAAACTTGTTGCATTAGCTAACTGCATAACATGCCAAACATCATGTTAGGGCTAGGGAGTGAGTTTAGATTCTTTGCTTCCTAACTAAATGAAATAGTCCAACCATCCTACATACATAAGAGTAAAATTATGGTTTTAAAATTGCTTAAGTGGTGTTAGTTGGCAACCCTTCTAGGTGGGTAATAAATCCAAAAGAGCCAGGGATAGGCTCATTTTCTCAAGTGGGAAAAGAATAAATAATTCTTAAAAATTATATTAAGTTGAGCTTTTAACTTATGTTAGAAACATTTTACACTTAGGATTTGAAAGTATTAGATTGAATAAGTCTAAAACCACTAAGTGTTTCTACCATCTTGTACTGTTAGAATCTAAATACTAGATTTCTAATAAAATCTAAATTCAAAACTTTATTAAATTTAAACTAAAAAATATAAAGTCCAGTGATATGATAGCTAAAATGCTTATTGGGCATCCCAATATCTAAAGGCATTTACTACTTAATCCCTACAGGCTACAGAAAAGAACTCTTCCCTTTTGAGCCATTCCTTATTGAATTTCTGAATTAACCTTCCTTTTAGAAAAGCTTTAAAATCCATAGAAATAAAAGTCAAATTTTTTAATCGAGAGTATTCTTAGGAGGAATTCCTTTCCTTCTGGGATGTAATTAACTATAGAGGCTTGCCCTTATAGGGAACTATAAACCTAATATAAAATAAACTTTGTTCTACTTATCCATGTAGATTAAGGGAAACATTTCTAGTACATCAAAGACCCATCATCCTAAGGAGTCCTTATTGAGTAATCGAATCTATTATAAGGTAATATGTTTATCTTTAGAGATAATATATTTATTTATTAATGACGTATTTTATTACCTAAATAAGAACCCCCAAGATCTGTGTAGTGTTCCAAATAAAGTTTCCATAATTTTCAACCACAACTCTTATGCAACACTTAAACATGATTAGATACAACCATTAAAACATAATACAACTCATATAATAAAATATCACATCACATAAAGTCTAACAAAAATCCTCCTAAGTTTAAGCTTTGGTTTGGGACTTTGTAATGAGTCATTTCTTCCTTTGATGTGCTACATCAATTCCCTTAGACCTCAAAGATCTCTTCTCAGATAAGTTAAGATTTTGAAAGTCTTTAAGAAGTTCAAGGGTGAAGCTTTGTAGTTCTTCCAAAGTCATCTGGGTATCCTCTCTTGGTGGCTTATCCTTACACCTAATCAAGAATTTCTAGCTTGTAGTATCATTTGTTGGTGTATTTACTATGATGATATTCTCCACTTCAAAGGATGTTGGTTGGATAGATAGCTAAAAATAATTTCTATCTTTTCTTACAAAAATATCATTCTGTAAATTTGGAGGTTGGGTAACTCTTTAAAAGATCTTAAAGTATACACATTAAAAAAATATGACTAATAAACATGTGATGGGGCAATTCAAGAACATAAGCATTGACACTAAAGTTTCCTAATAATTTTAAATTATTTACATGCTCTCATTTGTAACTTTCTATATTTGATGCAAGGAAATCTCTCAGGACAGATACAAATTAATGCATAATCATCTACCTCATATTCCTTAAGATTTTTATCTTTATTCTTTTATTCAGTGTACTTAGCATTTTGTATTTCTTTTTATTTCTTTATGTTTTCATGAAGGCTATGAAAATCACATGCAAATGTATAAGCTGAATCAGAAAATGCATGGGTAGGTGTATTAGCTAGGTTAATAGGCATTTTAGGGTTATATCCATAAACTATCTCGAAATGTTATTTGTGAGTTGATCTGAATATGGAACTATTTCAATACAAAAAAAAGAGAAATGAAGAATTTTAGCCTAGAGTATTAGTTTTGTTGTCGCTTTATAGAATCTAGAAACAATCCCAACTAGCTCCCCACAAGCAATAACAACCCAAAAAGAGAAAACGGTCAACCAACAGTATTCCTTGTCAGTGAGAACTGCTCAAAGGAGGATTAAGAATGGTTAGGAGGGCAGTTATGGAAATAACCTCATATAAAATAGGGAGGGTTGACCAATTTTCATGGGGTATGCTTGCTCACTCTCTTGGGGCACTCACTTACACTCTTCATGACACTCTTCTAAACATCCTCTAGCTCTCTCTCTTCTCTCCATAACACATTCTCACCACTATACAAGGGGTTCTTCTCCTTGCATGAGACAAGATTGAAGCCCAATTATCACTAATTCTCAATAAAAGATTTCTTCTTTTATTAATTTTTTTCTTCCAAAAGAAAATTCTAAAGACTTACACTATTGATCTTGGATCTGGTGAAAAATAAAAGCCACATCCATTGATCTTAAATTTGAAATAAGAAAGAAGAACCCAATTATGTTAAAAAATAATTTAATCTCATGAATCTAAAGAATCTTGGAATCTTGAAGGCCTTTGCTATTGAACTTAGTTCCGATGTGATATGAAAATCCTCCCTCTATCAATCTTGGATTCAGAATAAGGGAGAAGGGTGCTTTTTGCACTAAAAATTATAAAATTTAGTATTGTGAAGCCACTATGCTGCCAAAATTTTATAAAAATCATCAAATACTCAAAGAAATTACTCAAGAATAAAGTCTTCTGACTAGTGGCACCTAAGGTACATTTCCAGACACTGAGCTCTCTAGAATTTGATTCTATGGTGTCTTGCTTCATGGTGCCACAATGTTGTATGCGGTGCTAAGGCACTAAACCCTACATTGCAACACTGAATCTCTAGCACCTATGCCCTGCCCTATCAAATTTTGCTGGGCCAAAACATCCAAATATAGTGCTGCTTCACTATTTTTGAAGCATCAAGGCACTACATTAATTTTATAACCCTATTTATGGCATTAAAATACCAACTTTTTCAAATCTAAAGTTTAGCTGCTACTTACTTAGGACCAAGGTGCTGCCTACTGGGCACTACAATGCTAACCACTCTGGTAAGGACCTAAATATTTTAATTTATAATGCTATAACACTACCAAATAGACATCAAAGTGTTGTCCTCTCGGGTGATATACCAAATAGTCTTTATATTAGAGCACTACAACATAACCCTCTTATGTTAGATGATAAAATATTTCTAACATATAGCACTGCCACACCGCTTATCGAAAACTATAGTGTTATCTTCTCGAGTAATAAGCCAAAAATCTCTATCTTATAGCCGAAGCACTGCATATATAATGCCATTGCACTGCCTCCTCGAGTTATAAAAATTAAAGGCCCTTATCTTATGCCCCAGCACTGAGATGCTATTCTATTGAAATTACCAATTTTAAGTTAAAAATTACAATTTAATTAAATTTTAATTTTAACTCCTAAAATATCTAAAAGACATTAAATTTAATAAATGAAGAATATGTTCCACATGGGCCTTGGCATAGTGACAATTATCTAAGTTCATTAACTAAGAATGCTTCATGAGTTAACATAAAATAAATTTGAATTGACTGCATGTACGTGGACTTAAAGATCTAGGGTATAATATTAATGTTTGAATAGGCTACATAAGCTTAATTTGAGGATTTAATTAAAATGCAAAATCAATCTTCTAATTTCAACTTAATATTTCCTAAAATTATAAAAATACTTGCATGTGCCCTAACACATGTATTAAAATTTAAATTTAATGTCTGAGGATGCTGAGCGGTTAAGATAAATCAATGACCCTTGGTAGAAGGAGGATCGATCAGACCCACTATGAGAATACCCCAACACTCGAATGGCCACGAGGCTAATGTTGGATGTAGAATATTGGGTGGTTGGTGTAGGACCACTCCATGTACTTGACATTGATGGCATTACCTTGCTTTGTCCATGTAGTTTGTGATCATCGATGGCCAATAGTACCCAAGTCATTTGATTTTGGCTTTCATCTTGGGACTGGATTGGTGAGCTCTGCATAATCTTGAGTGCACCTTAGTCACGATTTTACAGGCTTCATGCTTGTTTAAACAACGTAACCATATATGATCAAAGGACCACTAGTATAAGTCATCATCCATGAGGGCTTAGGAAAGTGCCCTTTATTTCATCTAATGTCCTTGTGACTTATCTTGAGGTAGTTTGCCTTTATTTAGGATTTTCATGAATGGTTACCTCCAATATAGCTCCTCCTCCTTTTTGGCAAAGGCAACCTCCCCTTCAAGAGAGTATTTTTTGATGACTTCAATATCAATATGAGGTAGGACTTACCTATTTTGGACCTCTATTGATATGGACTCATCTTTCAAACATGCTAACTCATTGGCAAGCTTAGCTAAAGCATCTGCTATTGAATTTTCTCCACGAAATCTTATAAATAGTTACTTCTGGAATTTGGCCCAACAACTCCATTGTATACTTATGGTAGTGATGGAGCCTCGACTTTATAACATTATAGGACCCAACAATTTAGTTGACCACTGGGAGTCCCCATGGATGTGGATGTTCTAGATGCTTAGCAAGATGGCTAACTCCACACCGACAATCAGAACCTCATATTCAGCTTCATTATTAGTGCAAATATTAGATAGATGATATGAGAATCTCATTATATCATAATCTAGAGTTAGAAGAACTATTCTACCTCTTTCTTTCTGGAAGAGTAGATTATGGTTCTTCTCCTCTTTGAGAGGAAGCGCACCATCAAAATACATCTCCTAGTGATGAGTGTTGTTGCCCCCTAAGTTCATGATTTGTTCATTGGAGAGATCATCACTAAATCGAGAATCAACAAGAAGTGGGTGTGCTGCTAAGAAATTCATGAGTGCTTATCCTTTCATCGCATGAAGGGGTATAAAAGTGATGTCAAACTGCTATAGGATCATGGACCAACATGCCAACCATCTAGATAACGTTGGTCATGTCATGAGGTATTGTAGTGGATTGATTCTAGAGATGAAGTTCACTTCATAAGAAAGCATGTATTGTCATAGCTTTTGTGATGCAAAGACTAAAGCTAAGTAATGCTTCTCAATAGGTGGATAGTTTGCTTTAGTAAGGATTAGATGATGACTGAGGTGGTAGAGGGTGTTCTTCTTTCCTTCATCATTGGCTTGGGCCAATATAGTGCCAAAGGAGTCATCTAATGCAGTAGTGTAAAGTATCAAAAGCTAGCCAGGATAGGGGCTGCTAGAACTAGCATCATCATCAAGTACTACTTGACATCTTCAAAGGCACACTAGAACTTGTCATCTCACTTGAACTTGGCATCCATCTTAATAAGTGTTAAGAATGGTTTGGATCAATTTGATAAATTGGATATAGAGCATCTTAGATATGCCAATCATCTTTGGAATGATGGTCTAAGTTGAGTTAAACTTTTATGGGGTGGCATTTCTAATATCGCTTTGATCTTCTTTGGATCGATTTTGATTCCATAATGTCAAACAATAAATGAAAAGATTTCTTTGAAGCTACTCCAAATGCACACTTCAGGGGGTTCATTTCGATGTTAAATTATCTTAACTATTCAAAAATAACTCTCAAGTCAAAGAGATGATCTTCCTTTTCTTCACTCTTGACCACAAGATCATTGATATAGCATTTAACTTGATGATGAATGATTTCATCCAAGATTCGAGTTATGTCCTACTAGTATGAGGCACATAATTTTTAAGACTGAAAGGCATGACCTTATAGCAATAGATTTTGATTGGTGTTCTAGAAGTAGTGTTCCTTTCATCTTTAGGGGCCATCTTTATTTGGTTATGTCCAGATAAACCATCCTTGAAAGAGAAGACTACATGAGATGAGCAATGTCCACCATCAATTCTGCTATTGGTAGTAAGAATTCATCTATTGGACATGCCTTATTTAGATCCTTAAAATCAATGCATATGTGAGTTTGACCATTCTTCATCTTAACGGGGATGACACTGGCCAACCAAGTGGGGTATTTTTCCTTATGGATGAAATCAACATCGATCAATTTCTTGACTTCAGAAATGACCTATTTCTCGATGTCTAATCGCATGCATCTAAGAGCTTGCTTGATAGGATTAGCATGAGACTATATTACTAGTTTATGGATTGCTACATCAGGAGCCAATCTAGGAATCTCTTCAAAACTCCATGCAAAGTAGTCCTTAAACTCAATGAGTAGCCTAATTAAGTCATTGATTTTAGTTTCATTCAATAGGGAACTGTTGTATGTCGAATGTGGATTTTCTTCAGTCCCTAGGTTAATTTCTTTGAGCTCATTGATGGTTGACTTGATTTCTTCTTCAAACTCTAGCAATGCATCTTTGACTTGGAAATCATCTAGGTGATTTAAAGTTTCCAAGCACACCTCCTCATATGAGTTAATGTGATTTGAAAAGATCCTATTAGATTCCAAATGATTGGTGATGATTAGGTAGTAATCAACATCATCGACTGGGCCAATCATGCCAAAGCCTAGTTCTGGTCTTGATTGAGAATTCCTGCATTTATTGTTCCATATCCTTTTGAAGTAATCTGCCTTGTGCTTAGACCATGTATGTGAGATTAACCCTTTCTTTGCTAAATTATGAACACAAGGCGAGTACCAATCAAAAGGTAATTCTATTAAATCTTTATATGAATCATCTTCAAGTTTTACATCAACTTCTTGACTTGAGGATGATGCTCCAGGAAAGAACCTCTAAATCTTCATAATTTTGGATGATTTAGGGGCTTCTTAACTAGTAAACCCTTAACTTTTTATGAGGAAAGTAGGGTAAGAGTTAAGGTTCCCAGCTACTGCCTAACAGTTTCACATAGAGAGGACTTGGATATACTTATACTTTGTTTGGGAATCAAATCTTCATCGCTTTGTGGCTCAAGTGTCACCTCTAACAGGATCTGCTATCGAGAAGAGCTAGTCAGTGAACTAATCATATAAGACTCATCATCTGAACTAGATTCGAAGTCTATATGGATAGCATGTGTACTCCTGGTAGGTAGGACATATCTTCTATTGGATGGCCAATAAGCGGTCTTCCACCCCTAGGACTGCCTCTGGACTTGCCTCTTCCTCATCCTGCTGGAGGTCAGGTCATTCTACCCACTTGTTCAAATGGAGTAATGAACTATGGGTGGAATCAAATCTCAAGCTCTACTTCATCTGAACTAGATTCTAAGTCTATATGGATAGCATGTGTACTCCTGGTAGCTAGGACATATCTTCTATTAGATGGCTAATAAGCAGTCTTCCACCCCTAGGACTGCCTCTAGACTTGCCTCTTCCTCATCCTGCTGGAGGTCAGGTCATTCTCCCCACTTGTTCGAATGGAGTAATGAACTATGGGTGAAATCTAATCTCAAGCTCTACTTCACCTCCTGAGTCTATTTCTTGCTCCCTTTTCTTTTCAATTTCATTTTATTTTTTCTTTTGATTTTCTTCTTCTTTTTCTTCTTCTTTCTTTTTCTTTTTATCCCACATGGGTATTTTGGCTAAGTTCATGAGAATAGACTTTTTAGTTTTGGGGGAGGTAGTAGGCCGCATCTTCATATATCGTGACCTCATGAAATATAAATAGTTTGAAGATCTCCTTTGACATAGTATTCAATCTCACCTCTCATGAACTTGATGTACTGATTTAGAGAAGATGGAATCATATTATTCTCATGTATCCATGGTCTCCTAGCAGAGCATTGAAAGATGTATCTGAGCATATTATGTGATATTGGCTTCAGTCTTCCAATCATCTATCTCTAGTGGCAACACTATAGAGTCTAAGACCCATCTCACCTTGTTCATTGAATCCTTTCAACATCATCTTCTCCTTTTGGAGTTTGGAGATGTCAACCTCAAGTAGGCAAGGGTTATAAGACTCATAATATTGATTAATGCACCCGGGTCAACCAGAACTCTAAATAGCCTGTATCTGTCAACATCCAGTGTAATGTAAAGAGGATGGTTGTGCTCAATCATTCCTAAAAGTAGGTCTTCATAATTGAATGTAACTTCAAAAATGTCATTTGTGTCATGTGCTTCCTCAAAAAGATAGCTGAGCTTAGCATATATTTAGATCAAGCAAGGCTTTCACTAGAGATTCTTTAATCTCTTTGGATAAGATAAGGGCATCATATATGCTTAACATGGCTAACAACTTTCTAAGATGCACTAGGATATTGTAATCAACTCTGGGTTGGAACTCCATAAGCATATTCATAGGTGGAGCATCTTGTGGAGGGGTTATCTAGTCACTAGAACTAATGACCTATTTATCCTTATCCTAAGGTGCTATCCTAGGAGGTAGAACTTTGCCACTGCATAGGTTGACTCTAGTAACTTCTTGGAATGATGAGTTTATGGAAAGTTCTACCTGCTCATTGAGTATACCAACATCTTCTCCTACAGGATCCTCAGAGTCAGATGACTCCAAGTAAATCTAAAGAGGTGAACTCGATTAATTCAAAGAAGGAAAATTTTATTCTGAATCGAGAGTAATGGATTAGAACTATTTAAGCTATTATTATTTAGACTTAGAAAGCTTTCTATGAGAATGAAATCAGAAGAATCAGAAGTAGAAAGAATATAAGTAGAATTAGCCTTTTTCATTGATTTCTTTAATTTGGGTTGAGGTGCATGATATAAGTCAAGTAAAGTAAGCAGAGCGAGGGGTTTAGTGCCCTCATTCATTGATATAATGCTCCTGCCAGTAGAAAAGGAGCTAGCAGAGGAGGTAGTAGCTACAACAGTGGAAGGAGTGCTGGAGATGATGGGTGGTTGCACTATAGATTTATCCCGGGCAACTGTGGCAAGCTGTTGCTACTGCTAGGCTTCTAGCTTCCCATAGTTGTCCTTTATAACTAGCAAACCTTCCTTGGTATTGGAGGTTTTATCTACTTTAGACACCTATAGAGAAAATTTTTTGATATTAAAAATGATTTTATTAGAGGCACGAGATAAAAAAAATATCTCAACCTTTTTGGTCTTAAGAGGATTAAAAGTATCTATAAGGATTAATCTAATAGAACTAGATGGTTGTTCTAATAAATATTCCTTAGGGATAACTATGGCTCCCGACTTGTAGCTATACTCAAGCCAGTCCTTAAAAGTAATGCAATCCTCTAAGACGTGGCCTAACATGTGGTGGTAGGGGCAACTAGGATCATTGCTCTTGCTCACTTCCTCCAGCCTCTTAGGCTTGTGTATTTAAAAATCAGGTTTCTTTAAGAGATTCTTGAAGATTTTGATGACAACCTTCCTCTTGAATGAGTATGGCTTGCTTAATCTTTCAATAAGAGTAGGTGGAAAATAGCTACCTGGCAGTGGATATGGATAACGCTGCTGGGTAGGTTGCTGTGGCGGTAGTGGTGGCCGTTGTGGTAGCAATGGTGGTCGATATAACGGTCGAGGTGGTGGAAGAGGAGGTGGAAAAGGAGGTGGTTGAGCCTGTGGCCTCTCATATTACACTTTAGCTGGTTATTTCTCTCTATCCATTGACACAACTATCTCGGGCTTCTTTTCAAACACCTTTTGTAGCTTGGGCCTAAATGATTGGTCAGAGAAAGGTAAGTGTTTGGCTTTCTCTTGTAGGCTAGTCACCTTATTGATTAGTTTCTTAAATATTTTGATTGTGAATCCCTTAAGCATGAAGGCAACCGGGCCATGTATATTCTTAAGTAGAATCTTAATGGTCATGCTGTTTAGATAATTATGGCTCACATTTCATACTCAGGTTGCACCATCTAAGAATATAATCAACAAGGGACTCATTGGGTTTCTGTTTCTCTATAATGAGATCACATACAAATACCCTTTGCTGAGCTCCTACAAATCTCTTGATGAAGAGATGCTCTAACTAAGTGAAGGTCTTCACTAAACCATTGGGCAGTTTGGCATACCAATCAAATGCAACAGTCGACAGGCTATGAAGAGATGGAAGAGAAGTGCATCACTGCCATTGATATTGTAGTAACTGACTCTGAAATGTGTAATATGCTATTGTGGGTTCTCACTACCATCAAAGATCTTAAAGGATGGTGGCACAAAACTCTTGGGGTATTGAACTACATCAAATTTCTCCGGGTAGGGTCTACCTTTTGGAATGGATAAGCTCCCCCGGTCTTGCGGCAATGCTTCCTTCACCTATTGCTCCACCATCTATTTGATATCCTTCTCATGCATGGAGGTACTATCCGTGACCTTCCTATACAAAGTACCAGCATCTTCATCCATGGGAGTGCACTTAGGATGATCTATGGTATGTACCAACTCTGGCCGGTCGGCCACCATAGGGGAAGGCTGTGAGACTGGGGTTCTATAATTCTAAGACCACTTCCATCAACTCTTGTACCCTCTTCTCCATCCTGTCTATCTAGTCATCCTTCTACTTGAGTTGGTGGAGGAGGTGTTGAGTTGAGTGAGAGGTGTTGCCTTCCTCAATTACAACACCTTCCTGGCTATGTTGTTCATTTTCCAGGGATCCTTGGGTGTTGACCATGTGGAGTTCGGCTGAGTCATCCAATATGTCATCCTCATCAGGATCAAAGTCAATTCTACCCTCTTCTTGATCAGAATGGTCACTCCCAACTATCTGCTTAAATTCTACATGTAGTATCCTATATTGTCATCCAAAGAACGATCATCTACTCTACCTTGCTCTATCGAAACATAGGCTAGTGAACGACCCCTGGACTAAATTAGACTATATGCATTGAATACTCTGAGATGGCGGGTGCACTCCCTAACTGGATCCACTATCATGGAGACTACATCGGTATCCCCTCCTCTCTCTTCCTTCAGCTGCTGTGAAGGTGGTGCGACCATGATGTTTTTGGTTTGCCACTCCCTCTTTACCCTAACTAAAGTGGAAGGTTGAGTAGGGGAGGTTAACCTCACCTCAATGGGTGGAATAGATAGAGTAGGATCCTTGGGCCATAGCCGGTTCACTAAAGGAGAGGGTCTCTATCCAGAATAGAGCTTATACAGCTTGGCAAGGACTATCGATGCTAGAACTTGGACTGGTGAAGGTGGATGGTGAGTGGAGCAGTGTGATGGTGGAGCCACAGGCTACAGCTCTATTAGAGATCTCCTCCTATGACTGATGGTACTAGTGAGAACTATATGATTGAATGATCAACTCTAATAGCTCACTGATCGGGAAAGTCCATCAAAGTGAAAGCCACTTACTGCCTAGCATACCTCCTCCTCTCTGGCTTGCCTGCTTAGGCAGTAACTCTAGCCTCAGTGACTCTCTCTCTCTATGTATCTAACCCCTAACACTCTAGGGATCAGACTCCTTAAGTCATTTAACATGCCAAAATGAGCGTTCATGGGCTATGCTGACAAGAATAGACCATAGACCAACATAGGGCTTCTTCATGTCCCTAGTCGACATGCAACTTAGATAATAGAGGGTATTTTCTTTGTCTTTCTCATTAACTTGAGCTAATAAAGCTCCAAGAGATTCATCCAAAGCTATAGTATATAAAACTAATGGCTTGCTTAGGATTGGTGTTGATAAAGCAAGAAGATTCATTAAATATTGCCTAAAACTCTCAAATATAGTTTGTCATTTTTCATCCCAAATAAAGTTAGAAATTTTCTTTGTTAATCTTGCAAATGGTTTGCATCTTCCAGATAGGTTTGATATAAATCTCCTTAGATATGCAAACCTACCTTGGAATGATCTTAACTATGTGTGAGAGAAGAAAAAGATTACACCATGAAATAAGAAAAATATTATTTCACATCATAGAACATCATAGATCGTCGACCTAACCTAAATCTAGGGTCGGTCACCTAATAATCTAGTGTGTGAGAGGAGAACTTATGTGGCATGACTACACGAGGCCTTATTTTATTTAAATTTAGTTTAATTTCATAATTTGTTTTTTTTTACTGGTTGGTGTTCACTCATGAAAATTGCCCTTTACAACCCTCCATGCCATCTTTATAAGATGTTCGGGGGAGCTGGTTCTTCATGAGGTAGATTGATATATATTCAACAAAAATTTCCCTAACATTTTGTTAGGGTTTATTTAGATTTGGGTTCTACTTCCTATGATTGCAAGCATTCATAATCAATTAACCCTCTTATCATAGTAAGAGAGCACTATTGATTAATGTTGAAATAGACATATCTCTCTAATATGAATTACTGTCTAGAGGTATGATGTGAATGATTGTCTGAAAGAAATAATGCGGTAGTCTTGATCATGATCCTATAGTTTCATCATCCCAACACTACCGTTATTCCAATCTATCAACATCAAAGGGATATTATCCATAATGTTTAAGGATTTTATTTAGTAGCCTTGGGTTGCCTCATCTCAGATATCCTAAGTAGACTATTGGTATTGTGTATGTGTTTAGTGAATTAAAGGTAAACTAAATTTATAAGTTTATCTAGTAATTTAATGAAGTTTGCTTTATAGACATATGTAGGGTTTACATCTATTGGAATGCCGTTAGGGTGCTCCCATGGTGAACACATGGGTTGGACTTACATCCCTTTGGAATTCCATCAGTGTGTTTGCATGACGAACATATGGGTTAAACTTACATCCCTTTGGAATGCCATTAGGGTGTTCGCATTGAGAACACATAGGTTAGGCTTACATCCATTTGAAATTCCATTAGGGTGTTAACATGGCAAACACATGGGTTAGACTTACATCCCTTTGGAAATCCATTAGGGTGTTCGCATGGTGAACACATGGGTTAGACTTACATCTCTTTGGAATGTCATTAGGGTGTTCACATGGAAAACACATGAGTTGGACATACATCCCTTTCGAATGCCATTATGGTGTAGAGGTTTGCATGGTGAACATATAGATTGAGCTTACATCCATTAGAATTTTTATCATGGTATTTGCATGATGAACATATAGATTAGGCTTACACCCATTGGGAATGCCAAATAGAATTATGGTGGTGTATGCTTGATGAAGAAAAAGGTGTGTGACTTGATTTTTTTGGGAACAATGCCTTAGTATTGTATAAGTAGTGTCATAGCACTAAGGACTTAGCACCATGGTGCCAAAAAGTTAGCGCTTCAGCGCCTTAGTGTGGAAAACTCAGCGCCCCCATGCCGTTAGGCAAAAATATAAGTCTCAAAACTAGAGAAGGTAGTAGTTCAACATTATAAAACCTAATGCCACAATGCTATGGTGCCATCAAAAATAACATAAATGGGTTCAGTACTTGATCAACATCAAGGCACTGCTAAAGTGGCGTCGCAACACCGGTCAAAAATTTATTCAAAGACTGACAAAGTGGTAGGTGCATTTAACATAAATGGATAGAACTTTTGACCAATGCTACAAAAATGTGTTAGAACACATGGTGCTTCATCAATGTCTAACATGCATTTTAGCTCCAATTGATTATAAAATTAATGATAATAATTATTAATAAGTGGTCTTTTTGACCGATGTGGGGAAAAATGTTTCACAACACATAGAGTTTAGAAATTTCTTATTTAGATAATCAAATATGTCATTAAGGAATAAACATATTATCTCAAAAGATAAATATGTTCTCTTATAATGGATTTGATCATTTACTAAAAGACTCCTAAGGTTAATGAGTCTTCCAAGTACCAAAGATTTCTCCCATGAGCTATATGGAAAGTAGAACAGGTTTTATTTTAAACTAGATTCATGGTTTCCTATAGAGGTATGCCCTTATAGTTAATTACATCTTAAGAATGGTTACTTCCTAAAAATACTCTCGATTAAAGAAATACATATTATTCCTAAGGATTTCTATGTTGGTTTTCAAAGGATTAATTTTTGGAATTTTCAATTGGGAATGGTTCAAATTGGAGAGACTTATTTTGGAAGCCAAATGGGATGAAGTAGGAAATGCCTATTAATATTGGGATGCATAGTAGACATTTCAACTATCCTATAATTGGGCTTTAAATTTAGAAATTTAATTTAGATTTTGAGTTGAGATTTTCTTAGAAGTCTAGGACTTAGATTGAGCACCCCAAGACTATAGAAATGCCTAGGGTTGAAGACTTATTCCTAAATAGGATGCTTCATAACCTAATCTACAATTGCTTCTGACACATATCAGATACTCGACTTAGTTTTATTTTGGGAATTATCAATTATTCTCCTCACTTGAGGGAACTAACCTATCTCTGACTCTTTGGACATACAACATGCCTCGAGTGGGCTGCCAACTAACACCACCTAAGAACATTTTAAATTCATGATGCAAAGTCTTATGAAAGCAAGATGGCTAGTTTGTTATGTTTTTAAGAAGGGAATCTATGAACCTAGACTCACTCTCTAATCCCTAAGATAATGTGGGGTATGAAATGCATTTAACTAATGCACATTTTTTAAATTTTTATAAATTTTGACTCGATAATCATTTTAGGCCACAGGTATGCAATTTATGCCTACATGGTATGTATTTAGAAGAAGGTCATGGGCCAAATAAAAAATAGAAGGTAGGCTTCCCAAATAGGAGGTCATCTTCATAGGTCAAATGCCCCTTATGTGTAATGCAAGAAGATGCCCAATTCAAGGATTGGAGAAATATGATTGCATGATATTCATGAGCTAATTAGTTTCTAATTAATTTTTAAGTTATTTCCTAGGGCTTTAATTATATTATATTTTGGATTTCATTTATTTTATGTTGGAATTGATTAAATTTAATTGGGTAGGAAATTTAGTTTTTTCTATGAGCCTATGTCCAAGCATTTATCATAGAAAATACAATACAAAAAAAAACCTAGAAAAGAAGGTTGATTCTATTACACAGAAAAATAAATCAAGCCAATTTAAATTTATAAAATAAGCCAATTTAGCCGGTACCGCTATACATCCCGAAAGAAAGAAAAATGGGCAGCCGAGCTCTGCCATTATACAGCTCAGCCTAGAGCCATAAGTCTAGATCTATGGGTCTTCTTTCTGGGATCATCTTCTTCTTCAGGGACCTCCATTAGCATCACAGGGGATCTCTACACTATCTCCTGGTAGGGTCAACTCTTGTAATCCTAGACCCCATAGATCTTCAAAAATAAATCCTAATCCCTACAAAATAAATGTTAATAAAATATAAACAACACACAACAGATATATATTTCAAACATATGGGCTTAACATTAGCTGTTTGCCAAGCCCACCTATCCTATGGACTATGCTAAGAGACTTCTCAACACCTGTAAGAAAACATCAATTCTATAATTTTTATTTATGACAATAGTCTTTTAACACAGTCCCTTGTATAAGACAATGTCAGTTCTAGAAATAACGTCCTACCATCCAAACTATCGGCAATCAATCCTAGCCATCTAGTCTAAAATAGTACACCACTAAAATAATAAAAATAATTATCATCATATAATCATAGAAAAATGAAAGAACGTCCTAACCTAAGTCTAGAATCTGTGACCTATAATTCAAGTGTGTGAAGAAAAGGGTTTGTGTGGCAAGACATTACTAGGCTTTATGATTTTAATTTTTATTTCCATAGTCTTGAATGTTGTTTATTTATCTTTGGATGATTTCTATTTAAATTATTTAAAGATTTTTATCTTCATTTTAAGTATATTTTATTATGTTAAAATTAAACTAAGTTTTTAAGAGTGAAGAATAAAATAGGTTTCAATCTAAATGGAGCCCATTCCATTCAACACCCTAAATCCTAATAAGTTGATATCTCTATTTTAAGGTAAATATTCATCCTAAGGATCTAACTAAAATCTTAAGTATTTTAATTTAAACTTGAATTTAGAGGGTTTAACTTAGTTATGTTTATTTCATTTTGTTTTATATTTCTTTATTTAGGAATTTCATGATTTTGGTTTAAATTAAGTTATTCTATTTCTTGTTATGATTTTATTTTTCTTTAAGTTAATCCATTAATCATTATAATTTGAGTTTCTTCTAATTTCTTTGATTTTAATTACGATATTAATATTTATCATTTATTCCTTTAGTTTTATTTATTTTACCTATTTACTTAGTTGATAATGATGACATATATTTTATATTGAGTTCATCTTTGCTTTAATATTTATTTTTGTTCATTGAATTTACTATATTTGATTTAGAGTAAAACTTAAGTATTGGTATTTTCTCTATTCAAGTTAAGTTAATTTTATTTTCATTAATGTGAAACTTTTGAAGTTAATTTCATTTGTTTATTTTCATTATTGTTCATTAACCTAAATAAATTTATATTCAATTTATTATGTTTAAGATTATTCAATTTATTACACTCCATTTTTATAACTTATTTATATTAATGATTCTTTCATTATGGAATAGTTCTAAATTGTTGTATTTAATGATTCCAAGTTGCACATTATGAAAGGATCCCATTTATCTTAATTACTTTTGAAAAAAAGAATGATATTTATGTCTTTTGAAAAGAACAATTATCTTAATGTAGATTTATTCTATCACTTAAGTAATTAAAAGAAAAGTTATTCCTTTGTTTATTAAATATGCTTTGTTACCTTTCCATTTTAAAATTTTAATTCATTCTAACTTATGACTTTAATTACATTTAGCCTCCTTTTTTTTCACATTTCATTTTCTTATGTTTACATATTTGTCTCTTTATATTTACATTCATACTATTTTATTTTCTTATGTAAATGATATTAATGTATTTATATATTGACACCTTATATTTCAAAAATCAATCATCTTTTTATATTTCAGTTTACAAAATGAAATTATTATGATTTAAATACTTATCATAATAAAATATGATTTAAGTTTCATATTTCCTTTAGTTATGATCTTTAACTTAGAGTTATTTGAATTCTATTTTTTAGTTGACTTATATATTTTATTTATGTGTTTTGATATTAACTATAATGTTTTAAATTTGTATTATAAATTTTTTAATTTTTGTAATTTTTTTGTTTTATTATTATTTTTTAAATTGACTTAGAGGCTTAGAAATTCAAATACTCCCAATCCAATGGTCAAATGATCTGAATTTTTTATGGCAAGTGGGGTTCCTTGCCTACTTAGTTTCCATAAAGTTTTACTTTGATTAGATATGTGGTTAAAGGGTAATTAAGGTTGAAGATTTGGATTGAATCTAACTAAACCCATTAAGTTAGATTAATCGAAGAAAAGTGCATTATATCACTAAGTGTGATGACGTAGGTATTTAGTTAAAAGGCTTCTAATTTAGGATTAGGAGTCATAATGAATGCCTTGGAAGACCAACACCTAGGCACTATGTAGGGCCACCACAACATTGGTCATAAACCTCAATAACTAAGAGGCCAAGCCCTCAGTGTTGTCGTGCTAAGTCTAGCATATAAATAGAACCCTTAGCTACCAAAATCTTCATTCTAAAGCCATTATCCTCTTGCTCATTCTTTCATCTAAGCTTTTTCCTTATTCCTAAATTAGCAAACATGCTTCTCAAGTCCTTTTAAAAGGGCAAGAAGTGGCAATTCTATAGCAACCTTGATAGATTTGTCAATATGGATGTTGAGGCAAGGTACCAACATGTGTTTCTCAGCAAGCACCTCATCCTATAGAGGAGCTTCTACAACCTGAGTGCATGGAGAGGATTATTAATGAGCAAGGTTGGGAGAAGCTGCCCTACAATAGTGCTACCTGTGTTGTCCCTATGGTGAGGGAGTCCTTTGCCAATGTGAAGGATCACCAAGACAACCAAGTTATTGTATAGAGGAAATGGATACATTTTAATAGTGCTTCCATTAATGAATATTATAATTTACAAAAAATTTCATATGATTAGTACATTTCCTACTACAATGATCATCTTAATTTTAATGAACTCCTTAGTTTTCTTATCGTTAGAAATTTAACTATCTAGCGAAAATGGTGGGAGGAAAACAATATTAATTTTCGCCGCTAAATAATAATCTATATAATTTGATGCCCACTATTTATTATTTCTATGGATAGAGCCATTTTATATTATGTTATTTAAAATGGCTTTACCATATATGTAAGAAAATTTATTTATAATATGCTTTACCTACAACCTCATTTTATTCTTTCATTTATTCTGGCTGTGTATTAGAGGACCTAGATGAAGAAGTCTTTATATAAAAGGTTCCCTTGATGAAAAAAATGATTGAAGGGTTCAGATCAAGAACGGAAGTAGAAGAGAGTTCATGTGCCCCTCAATATAGATCCATATCCTCTAAGAAGTTAACTAAGCAACTCCAAGATATTGGAGAAGTCTTAGAATTAAAGAAAGTGTGGCCAAAAGTAGCTATCGATAGCAAGAACAAGAGAAAAAAATTTAATTATCATATGGGTCAATAGTAGCAACAATTTTCTTACATGAGCAAGTTCAACTTAGCACTCATTTAATTATTTGAAAATTACAACTTTAACTTGTCCGAATAGTGTTTCCTTTTCTTGTAGCACCTCATTACCAACCTTATGTTAGTACTCCACTAGAGCTAGAAGAAGAAGAAGAGGAGGAGGAGAGCTATGATTTTTAGGCTAGTTTCCGCCCCCGCCCCCCTTACTATCTATATTTTCTTCTTTCTTCCTTTTTTTATTTGTAAGATTTTGTAATAAATTTTATTTAAAATAAAATACTTTCATTTTATATTTATAAATTTTTATTATGATTATTGTTTGGTTGCTTCAAGATTTAAAGCTAAAATCTAATTAAATGACAAATTTTAACCCAAAATTGATGACTTTGAGAGGTCAGTGCCTCGATTGTTTGGAGAGAATTGTGACATTGTAAATGAAACTCCACCTTAAAATTAGAGTGATTAGTGAATTCAAGAAATGTTGCATCATTGTGGGTGGACATTTTGAGTCTAGAATCCAAGAAGGTTGTAGTGTGGTGCTAAGATTTGATGTTGCGGTGCTGGATAATTGACATTTTGCCTTTGTATCCGGAGAGGATGACACCAAGATTTAGTGTTGTGGTGCTTATCATAGAGCCTCAACACCATTTAACAACATTATGACACTATGAAGTAAAGCACCAAGGTTCAAAGTCTTAAGGGCTTAGCACCAAGGCAGAACATTAGCACTGCGGTGCCACAAGTTGGAAGAATCCATTATAAGGTGATTTTTTTATGTGATTTGATGAAATTTTAGAAATTTTAGCAGGATAATGACTTAGCAATGTTAGTTTCAGAAATATTTTAGTGAAAAAATGCATTCTCTCCCTTATTCTAAATCTAAGATTGACAGAGGGAGAATTTTTTCATCTCATGCTAGAACTAAGTTCAATGATGGAGGTCCTCGAACTTAAAATTTGTATTTTGGTGAGTTGGGGTCTAATTTAATCTTATTTTTGATAGAATTTCATTTTGGAAATGCTTAAAATCTTGTATTTGATGTGATCATCGATCACTCAAGAAAACATCTTTTTGAAAACACTCTGCCATTATTATTGGGATTGGTAGTGATATAGTCTTCATAAGGTAGTTTAATTTATATTCAACTAGATTTTCCATAAATTATGTTAAGGTTTATTTAGATCTAGGTTCTACTTCCTATGAACGTAAGCATTCATAGTTAATTACCTCACTTATCATAGTAAGAGAGCACTATTGATTAAGGTTGGAAACAAATATATCTGATATGAATCTATGCCTAGTGGTGCGAGTGGAATGACATGATGACTTTCTATGAGAAATAAGAGGGTAGTGCCGATCAAGATCTCATGGTTCTAACATCTCAAGACTATTATTCCAATTTACTAACATCAGAGGGAAATTAGTTATAATGTCCAGAGAATTTGATTAGCTGCCATGGATTGCCTCATTTTAGATATCTTAAGTAAACTAGAGTTTCAGTGTAGGGGTTGTGGTGTAAGGATAACAAGTAAATATATTGGATTTACATTTATTAGAAAGCTAGAATATAGGGGTGTTTGCATGGAGAACAAATAGAATGGGCTTACATTTCATTGGAAATGCCAAGTATGAATGTTCACATGTTGAATGGATAGATTGGGTTTACATCCCTTTGGAATGCCATATGAATATAGGTTGTTCGCATGGTGATTGTATAAATTGAACTTACATGCCTTTGGAATTCCATATGGATATAGATCATTCACATGAAAAACATATAAATTAGACTTACATCTCATTGGAAAGCCAATAGGGTGTTCCCATGGAGAACAAGTAGATTGGACTTACATCCCTTATAACGCTAATTAATTTTATATGGGTGTCCACATGGCAAACATAAAGGTGTTTAATTTGATTTTTATATTTTTTGTATATATTTTTAGGGTACAATGCTTCGATGCTATAGAAGAAGTGCCATAATGCTTAGGGTAGAACACCATGGTGCCGAGAAATTGGCACCTCGACATAAGTGAGACAGGGCCTCATCATCATCACATAGGAACATGAGTCTCAAAACCAAAGAGGGAAGCCCTTTGGGATTGTAAACTCAGTACCACAACACTATGGTGACATAATAATAATATAAATGGATTGAATAGTGTTGAGCCACTACAAAAGTGGTGCCATGATGCCAGTCAAAAAGTCATTCAAAAGCCAACAGGTTGGTAGGCACATTTAACAAAAAAGATAAAACTTTTGACCAGTGCCATGATACTAAGTCAGAGTACTGCAATGCTCTATCAATGTTTGACATGCTTTTTAATTCTGATCGATTATGAAATTAATGATAATAAATAATAATAATAAGTGCTCCATTTAACTGGCATAGTAACTATTTTGATTGAGTGACCAGTGTCTTGGTGCTACATGTGGAGTGATGCAACACTAGTCTTAAATCTTAGAATCAAGAGGCCAGCACCTTGATGTTGTCAAAGCAGCATTGAGATGTTGGGTTCAGTCTATAAATAGGACCCCTAGGCTATAAATTTTTTATTTTGAAGATTTTGTTTCATTTTAGTGTTCTCTTACCCTTTCCCTTCTTAGCTTTCATTCTCCTCTAAGAAAGTCAACATGCTAATCAAATACTTCAATAAGGGTAAGAAGAGTGCCCTCAGTGACTCTAACAAGTTCAATAGTGTGGAGATAGAGAGAGACAACCACACTCTCACCCATAAATTCCTTATCCCAAAGAGGAGTTCTCTTCAACCAGGGTGAGAGCATAGAGAGAATCATCAATGAGCCTGACTAGGAAAAATTGTCCTTCTATAACAATTCTTATTCCATTCTTATGGTGTGAGAGTTGTTTGACAACATGAAGGAGCACTAGAATAATAAGGTTTTTCTATGGAAAACTAGAAAGTTTTGATAGTAGTACTATTAATGCATATTATAATTTATACGATGTTGCATTTGATCAGTATCTCTTTTATTATAATGATCATCCTGATTTTAATAAAAATTTTAGTTTCCTCACTGTTAGAAATTCTAATGTCCAATGAAAATTTTGAGAAGAAAAGATTATCAATTTTCCACCACCTTCATTGTTGAGGCCAAAGCTTGGCATTATTTTATTTTTGCTAAGTTAATGCCTACTGACAATATCAGTGAGGTGACTAGGGATATGATCATTTTGAATTATACAATTTGAAAGGACATTACTATGGATGTAGGGAGGATCATTTAAAATTCAATTTATAATATCCTTTGTTGGCCTCATTTTTAGATGAGGATAACATCATCCCTAAACTAGTAATTATGACATCTAGTCTTAAATTAAAAAATCTCCTAATTAAGCACTAAGAATACTATACCTAGTGACCTAGTACATCTTCCTTGGGTTTGATCTAACCTAGTGGGTTTAGGTAGATTCATCCCAAATCTCAATCCTAAATCAAAACATATACCACTTGAAATCTGAATTTTAGGCTTAGATTAAGGTTTAATTTAAGAAATTAAATGTAATTACTTTATTTATGCTAAAAATCACATAAACCCAAGATATTAAAGTTAAAATAAAATAAATTCAAATCAAGTTAAATTAAAATCTTGAACCCATGACATGAACATGAATGAGTCCAAATACAAATCAAGGTCAAAAAGTGGTCAACCCTTTTTGCAAAGGGTTTGACTTATGTGGTCCCACCAATTTAAAGGTCAACCACCATAATTTGACCAAATGAAATCATTCCAAATGATTTAAATGATAATATATTTATGATTAAAGCATGAATTTAAAAGAACATAAGTCCAATAAGGCCTTCATTGGGCTAAATAGGTCATTTGACCTAAATGGGACTAAATTGCCCCTATTGAATTCAAATTTAAATCAACTAAACATTCATCCAAATTAAATGTATAAAATCACTTATGAATGATTAATAAACATAAATCAACTAATCATTAGGCCCAATATGATTAATTTGGTCATGTGTCCTAAAGAAGCCCAAACCTAACCTATTAAGCCTAAATGAGCCAAACTGGGTTTTAAGTTTAAGAAAATGGAATTGAATGATCCAATCTATTCCTAAATACGTGGATCATCATAATTAAAAAGAAAATGCATTGTAATTGAGACAAGCACACCATTTGACCCAATTCAATTCAATCCAACCTACTTAATCCAATAATGGGTTAAACATGAGGTAAACAAATCATAAAAATCCAAATCTCATTAAAATATTTGATTAAAAAATGTCTTAGATGGTTAATTGAGCTAATTAAAGTCTTAGATGGTTAATTGAGCTAAAGTATCAATGTAATGTTAATCTACCAAATGGATCAAGTTAAGTCAAATTACACACATGAATCTTCAAATGGCGTAATTAACACCTTTTGAACCCAAGCTTGAACCAAATGCCTTGGAACACATCTAAACCCATTCTAAGATGGCTTGAGGGTGATTGATAGACAAGCTTAAGCCACCTAGTATATTCCAACTCAGTTTAAAATAAAGGAATATACCATAGCAAAGAAGAGATGCATGAAGAAAAATCCAACTCCCTAGTCCCTCTATTTTCTTTGCTCTTCGATCTCAGCACATCCCGACAGGTGTGAAGTAGCTGAGCACCTTTAGAGCTAGCCTCCATAACTAGCAATCACCATGGCTGACTAAAGGAGGGAGGAAAGGCATAAAGGAGGTTTCAACCATCTGTGGAAAAGCAATGAGAAGACTTCCTTGAGTGCAAGTGAGCATCCCATCACCTTCCATGAGTGAAACGAAGTTGAGCACAACCTTTCCTTGACCCCCATGCAGTCGACAAGCTAGAAAATGACCAAGCTCGTGCTCTAGTCTACACATCGTTCCATGGGGAGGCAACTCAATTGCTACTTCCAGAGGCTCATCGCATTATTTCAAAGCTAACCAAGTCAACCTTGCCACCCAAGATCGCCACCGACGAGGTACCCACCAAACCTGACCACCTTTACTTGTAGTTTTTGTATTTTGTGAAGGAAACTTGATCTCATGGGAGATCAAGTCGTATAGATGTGATCCACGTGAGGTCTTGATAATTTTTTAAGTAAAATCAAGTGATTTTAAATGTTAGATCGCCAGAAATCATCTCGAATTGATGAATGACTCTCGGCTTTCATCGGTTAAGAGGTGAAATCTCCACCGTCCATTCCTTTTATAAGGAACACACAACCGAGATTTAGTCAAATCACATGATTAAATTCTTATAGGAGAACATGGGTTAATCTTAGCTATCCGATCAAAGAATCGAAACCACGTGTGCTAACCTATTAATGCGAGATCAACATGGATCTTATGAGGACAAATCACACAGCCTCACATCACGTCTAAAGTGGTGCTAAGTCGACGCCGAGTGGCGTCGACACGTTTAAATAGGAAACTCAGGATTTTTGATTTTAAAAATTGTAAAAAAATTATAGAAACTTTAAAAAATCAAAATAAATTAAATATTCAACTAAACAAATTCAAATAAGGTCCCTATGGATTCCTCACAATGAGAGGAATCCATTAAAATTAAAATTACCAATTTTTATTAGATAATTCATGCAAAATCATCTAATTTAATAAATAATTGAAACCTAATAAAATGCAATTAGATAACTCTTTGAAACATAATAAAATGAATCATCTAATTTAATAAATAATTGAATTAATCAATCCAAATAATCAACTTGAAGTTAGAAAAGTCATAATAATGAACTCAATTTCCAAAAATATTTAATAATCTCTCTATGGATTCATCTTTCAAAGAGGAATATAGAAAAATTAAAATTTCTAATTAATTTTACTAACTTAAGCTTAATTTAGGTTTTAGTTAAATAAATAATACATTAATTAAACCCAAATTATAGATCTAATCAAGATAAAATTTTAGGAAACTCAAATTGAAAAGAACCCCATTTGTCCTAAAAGGTTCAAGGCTAATTGATCTTTGGAGTGGAAGTTATTGCATTTCCAAGTTCCTAGGTCAATTTACATGAGATATTAAATTTAAAAAAGTAATTGTCTAACCTTTCGATGTTAATAAAATAAATTGATTATTTATTTAAAGAAACTTAGTGAAGTGATTAAAGGAAAGAAATTTAATGAAATAATCACTTTTAACCAATTAGGATTAAAATTAGCCAATAAATTTCATTGACTTATAAATCCTCTCAACTCATACAACTTGAGTGAACAACATAATTATAGGATGTTAACACATAAATTAAATAAGTTGATTATATTTACATAATTTGGAACTTAGGAAATTAGACCTATGACTTATAATGAACTAACCTAAACCAATAAAGGGAATGATAAGTTGAAGCCAATGAAACTAATCTAAAGTTCATAATGTAATGCTGATAAAATGATTATGTGAATAAGAGTAAAAATTTATAAATCAATGCATATTGAAATTAAAATATGATGCATTATTTATGTAATGAAATTAAACTAAAATGTAAAACATTAATCTAAAGTACTAAACCTAACACAAACATAAAATAAGCATACAATGAATATGAACTAAACATAATTTAAAAATAAAATAAACATTAATCAACAAATGAAATTAATTTAAAACCAAAATTAAAGAAAAAAAGAATTGAATCAAAATATAAAAGCCATATAATAAATCTAAATAAACTAAACATAATATATAAGAAAATCAAAATGAAAAACTAAATCAGAGTAAATTACAATAACATAAACACTATTGTAATAAATAAACCTAATTAACCAATTTTAAATGAATAATAAAAATCAAATAAATGAAAGGAATCTAATTAAATGAATTAAATAAAATTAAACTATAATAACAAATGAATTATACTTAAAGCGAAAACCAATTTAAATCAAATTATAATAACATGAATGAACCTTAATTAAACTTGATTGAAGAAACATACCTTAAAGAAATGAACCAAGTCAAGATATTATCAATCAAAAATTAAATAAAAGGAATAAATGAAAGTATAATTAAAAATAAACAAAATTAAAACATTCATTGAGCTAAACTCAAATTAAAATAAATCATTTAATAAATTCAAAAGTGGTTAATTAAGATATTTTAAGATCTTAGTTGAACCCTTTTTGAATGAATCCTCAGCATAGGATGAAAACTTCATCATATTGAGACTTAGGATGTTGAATAGAATGGGTTCCACCAAAATGGGACTTATTATATTCTTCATTCTAAAACATAATTTCATCTTAACATAAAATGCACTTAAAATGAAAATAAAATTACAAATCATTAAATCACTTAAATTAAAATCACCCATGATAAATTAAACAAATTTTAAGACTAAACAAAGTTAAAATAATAAAAAAAATTTCATAAATAGCAACATTTGGTATATAGTCTGGATACCCAAGGTCACAAGGCTATTGGTCCGAATGTGGTCTTGATAGCTTGAATCTCTAGTATAACAATGACTCGTACCTATGAGGCAAAATTATGAAAATTAAAAGTCTCAAAATCAAATTAAATTAAATAATAGAAACCCAAATTGAAACATGAACTTAAAAAGACATAGTTCTATCTTACCACACAAACCCATTTTCTTCACACACTAGAATGTTAGGTCACCGACCCTAGATTTAGGTTAGCTCGATCTGTGATGTTATGTGATATGGTAATATTTTTATTATTTTATGGTATAATATTTTAGACTAAATTCCTAGGGTTGTTTGCTATTAGACTCAATGGTAGGACATTCTATCTAAACTAATGCTGTCTTCTACACGGGATTTGCTAAAAGGAACCACTATAATAAAATATATATAAATATTATTTTCTTATAGGTATGCTTAAGTCCCTAAGCATAGCCCAATAGATAGGTGGGCTTGATAAGAAACTAATACTAAGCTGGTATATTTGCAAAATATAACTACTAGTGTGTTGTTTGCATTTCTTAAAGTTTATTTTATAGGGCTTAAGAATTTCATTTTGAATTTTAAATGTAAACATGAGCTTAAAATTAGGCTAAGATCTATGGGGTCTAAGAATAACATGAGCTGACCCTACTAGCAGATGGGAGTAGAGGTCCCCAATGAAGCCCAATGATGGTCTTTGAAGAAATGATGATCTCAGAGGAAGACTCATATATCTAGACTTGTAGTTTTAGGTCGGGATATATAAGGGCAGAGCTCGACTGGCTACATAAGGGCAGAGCTCGACTTGCTATATAAAGGCAAAGATCGACCAGCTATTTTTCTCTTTCTTCTATAGTGTATAGCAGTACCAAACTATAATGACCTGCTCTTTAATTTAAATTTGGCTTGATTTACTTTGGGTGTGCATTAGAATCAACATGCTTTTCTAAGTTTCTTTCTATATTTTTGTGATGAATGACTGGATGTTAAACTCTTATGAAAACTAAATTTTCTACCTAACCTAAATATAAACAACTTAAATGAAAATAAATAAATTGAAAACTTCTCACATAAATTAAAGCCTTAGGGATAACTTAAAATCAACTAGAAATAACTAGCTTTTATTAATCTTGCTAGCATATTGTTCTAAATTCTTAAATTGGGTGCTTCACTCATTGCACATAAGGAGTCTATAACCTTTGAGGATGACCACCCTCTCCTGGGGAAGTCTTCCTTCTCTTCTTGATTTGTCCCAGGGCTACTTCTAATTGCATATCATTTTGGCATAAATTGCATACCTCAAGATCTTAATTAAATTATGAGTCAAGCTATAAAAAGTAACATTTTTTGCATTACTTAGGTGTATATCATACTTAACATAATCATAGAGATTAAGGAGTGAATCAAAGTTTTTAGATTCATTTCAAAAATTATAGCAACCTAGCCATCTTGTATTCATAAGACTTGACATCATGGATTTAAAATTAGCTTAAATGGTGTTAGCTAGCAACCCTTCCAAATGAGTTATAAGTTTAGAAGTGTTAGGGATAGGTTTTCTTTCTCAAGTGAGAGAAGGAGCCAATAATCCCTAAAAGTGAAACTATATCGAGCCTTTGATTTGTATCAGAAGCTTATGAACTCAGGTTCTGAAGCTTCATACTAGATTAAGTCCTCAAACCTAGGCATTTCCACTATCTTGTGCTGCTAGAATCTAAGTGCCAAATTTTTAATAAAATGTCAACTCAAAATTCTTTTAAAATTTAAAATTTAAAGCCCAATAATAAGATTGTTGAAATGTCTACTTGGTACCTCAGTATCTATGGACTATTCTTAGTTTATACTTTATCCCAATTGGCTTCCAAAGAACTTCCACCACTTTGCAGTGTTTATTGAACTCATTTTTGATGAGGTTAACATTTCTTCTAAACTTATTAATTAGGATACTAAATATTAGATTAAGAATCTCTTAACTAAGCACCTAAGACACTACACTTAGTAACCTAATACATCCTCTTTGGTTTGATCTAACTTAATGGGTTCAGTTAGATTCAACTCAAATCTCCAACTCAAAACACATGGGTTCAGTTAGATTCAACTCAAATCTCCAACCAAAACACACACCACTCTAAATCTAAAATTAATTAATGTTATGTTAAGATTTATGTGAGAAACTGGACATAATTACCTTAATTAAGCTAAGAATCATACAAACCTAAGGAAATTCAAATTAATCTAATTAAACCCAAATCAAACAAAATTAAAAAGCATGAAACCATGACATGAAATTGAATAAATCCAAATCCAAACCAAAGGCCAAAATTTGGTCAACCCTTTTGACATGGTTTTGACTTATGTGGGTCCTACCAAGTCAAAGGTCAACCCACCAAAATTTGATCAAATAAAATCATTTGAAATGGATTGGATGATGATATGAACTTATTTAAACATGAATCTAAAAGAATACAAGTCCAATATAGCCATAGGCTAAATAGGTTATTTGATCTAAATGGGTTTAAATGGGTCTTATTGGGATCAAACCCAAATCAAACTCAAATCAACCCAAATCAATTGTCTAAAATCATTTGAAAAATATTATTGAACATAAACCAACCCATCATTGGGTAAAATTTGGCCAATTTGGACATTTGACCCAAATGAACCCAAACTTAACCCTTTAAGCACAAATTGGGTCAAATGCGCCAAAATTGAAATCCACTTGAAACTAAATGAAAATTAATCACTCAAAATTATCTCACACATGTGATTGAACATAATTGGAGTGCTAACATAACTTAATTAAGTTAAAATTGATTATTTGACTTAACCAAATCCAACTTAACCCATTTAAGGCAAAATGGGTCAAGTTGATTTGGAATTGGACTAAACCACCATGTGGCATGGGTTAATTCAATTCCTAATCATCCAATGGACAATCAAGAATGATTTAAACTAAAATATAAAACAAATTAATAATGATTAAAGCATGTGAAACTTAACTTGTGTCCAATGCTAAGACTAATCACCAAATGATTTCAAATTGGAACCAAACCTATTCAAACCTATCTAGACTCATCCTAACATGAGTTAAGAGAGATTTCCAACAAATCTTAAGCAAATGAACTAAGTCTAAGTCAAGCCAAATGAAGGAATATACTATGGAAAATCAAAGGCACATGAAGCCAAATCCAATTTGCATAATCTTATTTATCATTCTCTACTCCACCTCTCTAGCTTAGGATAGATGTTATAGAGGTAGTGAGCCATGGGGCTAGCTTCCAAAAGCTTCAATCACTCATAGCCAACCAAGAGAATCAAGCTTAATAACTCTCGTCGCCAATGGAAAAATCACCAAGACTCATTCCCAAGTAAAATTGAACTTGCCATCACCTTTCCCACCTTAAACATAGTAGACCAAGAGATAGAGAATCAAGATTAATAGCTCTTGGCTCTAATGGAAAAATCACCAAGATCCATTCTCAAGAAAAATTGACATTTCCATCATCATTCCCACCTTAAACAAAGACAAACCCGATCTTCCCCCGATACCCTCACTGTTGGGAGGCCGAGAATGACCAAGACCTGATGTAACTCTTCCAGCTTGGTCTAGGAGGTGATTCCAAAGGATAATCATTACTTGAGATCACATGATGCTTTCAATTCTAATTTTGGTACTTTTTGAAGGGAGTTTGATCTTGAGTGAGATCAAACTATTTAGATCTTCATGGTTTTGTCCATTGATGGATTGGGCATCAAAATCATAGGATTTTGATTGTCGGATGGCCAAAAATCATGTGGAAATTATGGATGGCCCTCAACTTTCACCATCGCCATAAGAGATTAAATCTCCACCATTTGTTCCTTTTATAAAGAATGAATGATCAATCATGGTCATCCGATCTTCAATTGAATAGCCCAGAATTAGTCCATGTGTGCTACCATTTTGACTTGGGATGCACATGAACCCTGTGTGGCCCAATGATGTGGCATTGCATGGAAAGCAGTGCCACATCGGATCCATGTGGATCCAACACACTTAAACTAAAAATTTGGGGTTTATGAATTAAAACATTAAGGAAAAATTCCTAAAAATATAAAATTTCATAGAAAATTAAATATTAATCCAAGAGTTACAACCTTGGGCTCTATGGATTTGTCTTGATGATAGGAATCCATTAAAATTAAATTCCCTAAATTATGTGGGGGTATTTTGGCCTTAATTTGGATTTGAATGAAAAATTCTAAACCTTAATTAACCCCAAATCATTGATCAAAATGATTTGAAAAGGGAAGTTGAAATTGATGTTAAGATACATATTAGGTAAATTTTTCATAATTTATTAAGTAATAAATCTTAATATTTGAAATTTTAAACCCTATAACCTAATTTTAATAAAATAAATTAATAAGAAATAAAATAAATTATGGAAAATGATCAAATTAACTTAAAACATCATATCACATCCTAATGACCATAAATAAGTCATTGAAACTCACTAAAACCTAATGAATACCAAAATCACTCAATTTGTCCATTAATTGAATTAATTAATTCAATTAATCAACCTGAACTTAAAATAAATCATAATAAATCAACCAAAATTCCAAAAATTATAAATAACCCTCTTTGATGCATATTCTAGGGGAATCAAGAAGAAATAAAACCCCTAAATGATCCTCACTAAATTTAGCCTAATTTAGGTTTTGATGAAATATTTAAAACCTTAATTACACCTTAATTACATATTTGATTGAATTGAAACTTTACAAAAATCAAATTGGCAAGGAACCCTACCTACCAAAAAAATTTTAAACTCAATTGTGATTTGATTTGGGAATTATCCAATTTCCAATTCTCTAGGCCAATCTAAATAAATAGTAAATTAGAAAATTAAAATAAATAGTAAAAATTCATAAATAAATTTAAAACACTCCTATCAAGATTAGAATACTTAAATAAATAATTTTCTAGCATCCTAAGTTAAATATTTGATTAATTATAAGCCTAAGGTTTAATAAAATAATAATGAAATGAAGCTTAAGTAAACTCTAATATTAATGAATTGTAAAGTAAATAAATTATTGAATTTTTAGTATACAATCAATTTAAATTAAGAAATAAATCAAAGATTAACTTAAATATTTTAAGTTAATATGATTTATCTTAATTCAAATTAAATATGAGTGAATTAAATGAACATAATTAAAGCATAAGTTATATAATTGGAAATTTAGGAAGTTAAGTCCTAATTTATATTCGATTCAATAGACTTAAGCAAAAATTAAACTTAAAAAGGAAAGAATAAGTTAGCATAAGAGGAGAATCTCTCCTAAATTCCTTTAGTCATAATCAAGATGAATATATCTTAAATCAAAAGATGAAAGGGGAGTTCTTCTAAAATAATAAAATTATCATCTCAATTGAAAGTAATTGGAAATAATTAGATTCTTTTATTTGAATTCATAATACATAAATGGTAATAGGATCGTCATGTACTAACTTAAGTAATAGAGGAAATAACAAGTTAAGGATAATTGATTCAATCTAAATCTCATAATAAAGTAACCATATAAACATGATTGTAAATTTATAAGTCTCATAAACATAAAATTAAATATAAATATTAACATAATAAATGAATTAAACTTAAATAAAAAAAATGAAATGAGTTTGACAAAAATATTAAACTAAAAGTGAATTCAAACAACATAAACATTAAAACCTAATGAATCTAAATTATAAAAGTAAGACAAATTTAATAAACAAGTAGAGTATATCTAATTAAACAATTTAAAAATTGGAATAATATAAATCATCATAATCAATAAAGAAAACATATAAAAAAGAAATAATGAATCAAATTAAGAAAAGATTGAATATAAAATAAAATGAGATTAAATTATAAAATGAAACTAAATATAAAATAAATGATAAAATATAAAATGTCAATAGCACAATATTAAGTCAAAGGAATTAAATGAAATTAAAATCATAATAATGAATAAAACTTAAAATTAAACTAAATAATATATGAATTAAACTTCAAGTGAAAATTAATTTAAATTGAATCACAATAATAATAATAAAGGAACATACCTTAAAGAAGTCAAACCAGAAAACATTAAATGAAAGAAGAATAAATAAATTTAAAATAAAATAATATAAACTAAACTAATTAAAATCATCTAAATGTAAAGAAAAGATTAATAAAATACTTAGGATTTTAGGTAGATCTTTAGGATGAATCTTTACCTTAGAATAAAGATATCATCCTATAGAGATTTAGGATGTTGAATAGAATGGGTTTCACTCAAAAGTGGAACTTATTTTATTTTTCATTCTTGAAAATTTAAATTTCACTTTTACACAATAAAATGAATCTAAAATGAAAATATGAATCAATAAATCATTAAATTATCTAAATTGAAATCATCCAATGGTAAATAGACAAATATTCAAATCCAAAATTGAAATTAAAACCCAAAAGCCTAGTATTGTCTTACCACGCAAACCTCATTTCTTCACACACTAGAATAATAGGTCATGGATCCTAGACTTAGGTTAGGTCATTCAGTAATTTTCTGTAATATTCTATGATGTTTTGAAGTGAAATGCCTTTTTGTTATTTTGTGGTGTACTTTTTTAGATTGGATGGCTTGGATTGATTTCCATTAGTTTGGATGGTATGACGTTATTTTTTGAATTAACATTATCTTTTATAGAGGGTTGTGCTAAAAGGGACAATTATCATAAATATAAAACTATTGTTTGCTTCCAACTGCCGAATAGTTCCTTAGCAAATCCCAATAGGATAGGTGGGCTTGGCAAGCAACTAATGCTAAGCTTGTATGTTTGTAAAATATAATTATGTGTTATTTGTATTTTTCTAACAATTGTTTTATTAGACATAGGATTTAATTTTGATTTTAAAATGTAAATTTGAGCTTAGAATTAGGTTAGGATTTCTGAGGTCTAGGATTAGTAGGAGTTGACCTTACTAATAGATGCTATAGAAGGTCCCTTATGAAGCCCAATGGAGGTTCCTATAGAAGAAGAAGACCTATAGATCTAAACTGTAGTTCTATACTAGGTTGTATAAGGGTAGAGCTCAGTTTCCCATTTTTCTTTCTTTTGATGTGAATAGTGGTACCTAGCTGCATTGGCCTAATTTATTTTAAGTGTGCAATGAAATCAACCTTCTTTTCTAGGTTTTATTTCTATATTATGCTTTCTGTGATGAATGTCTAGATGTAGGCTCATAGGAAAAAAGTAAAATTTTACCTAACTTAAATCTAATCAACTCAAGCACATAAATAATAAAATTTAATACTTCACTTAAATTAAATCCCTAGGGATAACCTAAAATCAATTAGAAATAATTGGCTCTCAAAAATCATGCAATCATATTGCTTCAAATCTTTCAATTGGGCAACTTCTCCCACTACACATAATTGGCATCTGACTTGTGAGGATGATTGCCTTCTTGGGGAAGTCTAGCATCCATTATTTATTTTCCCATGACTTTCTTCTAATTACATACCATGTAGGCATAAATTGCACACCCATGGCCTAAAATGATTATCGAGTCAAAATGTATAAAAGATAAAAATAAATGTGCATTAGTTAATGCATTTCATACCCTAAATGATCCTATGGTTTAGGGAGTGAGTCTAGGATTCTTAGATTCTTTCTTAAAAAAGACAAGAGCCTAGCCATCTTGGATACATAAAACTTAGCATCATAATTTTAAAATGCACTTAGGTGGTGTTAGCTGGCAAGCCCTCTAGATGGGTTGTAAGTCTAGAAGAGTTAGGGATAGGTTTGTTCCCTCAAGTGAGAGGAATAGCCAATAATTTTAAAAAAGAAATTAGGTCGAGCATTTAACTTGTGTTAGAAGAAACTATAGACTTAGGTTATGAAGTATCCTCCTTGGAGTAAGTTTTCAAACTTAGGAATTTCTATAGTCTTGTGCTACTAGAATTAAGCTCTATATTTCTAAGAAAATGTCAACTAAAAATCTAAATTAAATTCCAAAATTTAAAGCCTGACCATAAATGACCTCTTATGCTTTTACGCTAATTTTATAAATTGATTGATGTTTATTTAGCTTGTGCATTAAGATGGCATCTTTTCCTAGTTTATTCCTTGCTTTGATGTATGGCCTGGATGATGATTAGATTCTTAGAAAAATAAATTTTTTATCCAACTAATCAATTCAAATTAAAAATAAATAAATAACTCATAACCTCATCTAAAGCCTAGGTTATAAATCAAGATAAAAGAATTAGCAACCCCTTAGCTGGATGTTGTATTACTTTTTTTACATCATGCATAAAAATTATATTATCTCACTCTTGATTTGGAGGGCTTCCACCTTTGCTAGAGAACTTGGCTTGACCTTTGAGAGCAATGGTGGATACACACCTCTTTATCTTGCTAATTTTGGCCCATAATCAAATTTCTCATGCATTAGGCATATGAATCCTAAGGCCTGTGTCAAATTGATTATCCAAAAATGAAAATTAAGTGTGATAAAATTTGAATTAAATTTAAGTCATTAAATCATGCCCTACATGATCTAGTCTCTTAGGGAGTGTGTTTAAGGAATTAGTCTCTTTCTAAATAAATAATAACTTAGCTATCTTACAAAAGCATATGACTTGCCTACATGTATTTAAAACCTTAGGACGAGTTAGTTGGTGGGCACCCCAGGCAGTTGCAAGTCCAAACATTTGGGTGGTTTATCCTCTCTTGTGGAGGTAAATTATATACCCATTTTCACCTTAGATTTAGGTTGTACTTTAGCCCTCGCTAAATCTCCCTAGATTTAGGATCTGAGGTTACTTCTCCCCTTTGCGGGCTACAAGCATAAATCCTCACCTCTTCGGCATTTTCATCATCTTGTGTCATGGAATTGTAAGCCCTCAATTTCTAATAAAAAATTAACTCAAACAAATAAATCACTTTAAATTCAAAAATATAAAGCCCAACCATAGGATAGTTTGGGATGCTTACTAGGCTTCCTATTATCATAAGCATCCCCTACTTATTCCCCTTTTGGATTCGATAATAACTCCCTCCTCTTGATCAATCTAACATGATCTTCTAAAAATAAACCAATCGATTGATAGTCCTACTTTTGAAATCTTCTGAGACAATGATCATTTACCTTAATCGAAAGTACACCTAAGGAATCCTGTTCCTTAGGAAGTAATTAACTATGGGGGCTTGCCCCTGTAGGGAACTTAATGAACGATTTAAAATAAACCCTACTTTTTTTCCATGTAAAGTAGGGAAGAATCTCTAGTACATTCAAGACCAATAGTCTGGGAGTCCTTATTAAGGTGATTAGGTCCATTGTAGGGTGGTGATTTCTATCTCTCGAGATAGTACACCTTTCTTCAATGCCATACTCAATCACCCTAATAAGAACATCTATGGATCTATGTGGTGTCCGAACATAGTGTTATATATTTTTGTTTTCATTTATCCTCTTTCCAAAAAGGGGATAGATGAAGGCAGGAATATATATAAAATTTTCACCACATGAAGGTACTAACAAATTTAAAGATGCACATATAAATAGGTTAGTACATGAATATGAATTATTCCGCATGTTACCAAATTAAAGTATTTCTGATATGTATACTCGCTTCATGAAAATTATAAATACCTTGCATTCACTTGGAAGAAAGTATAAAAATCAAGATTTGGTTTATAAAATTTCAAGATGCCTTCAAAATGATTGGGATGCAAAAGTTACTATCATTAGTGAAGCTAAAGATTTAACTACTTACGCACTTGATCAGCTTCATGATTCTTTGATTGCATATGAACAGGTTATTACACAAAAGGATCAAAATGACTCTTTCCAAAAGAAAGAGAAAGAAAAATTAATTGCTTTGTACGTGGAAGATAGTTGTGAACAAAATTCTTCATGTTCAGATGCTGATAGTGATGAGATTGCTTTGCTTTCAAAAAGGCTAGAAAATATGATAAAAAATAAAAAGCATAGGTATGGAAAATCTAAAGTACATAAATTTCCTAGTACAAGATTGAATGCAGGAGAAGGAATAGTATGCTTCAATTACAAAAAGCTCAGACATATAAGAGGTGAGTGTCCAGAATTAACTGAAAAAGAAAAAGTTAAAAGAAAGAAGTCTTAGAAAAATAAAAGCCTAAAAAAAGACCACTTTGGGTAAATTCTGATTTAAAGGAATAAAGTGATGACACTATAGATGTAGAAGCAAATATATGTCTTATGGCTAATGTGGATTCTACAAGTGAGGTATGTGAAGGTATTTCTTATGAAGAATTAGATGATGCATTCAATGAATTAGGACATGAATATAAAAAGTTGAAAAGAAAATTCAATATGTTAGAAAAAGAAAAGAACAATTTAGAAATGCAAGCTTCATCTTTAGAAAAGAATGAAAAAGGAATATCAAAAGGCTTCATGTAAAATTAGATTAGATTAAATTCATTCCATTTGTTAAACATACATGCATCAAAATCATTTAAATTTAGAGCTTATGCAGTACAAATGTTACATGTAATTTTTGTAATAAAAAGGTTCATGTATCTTCTGATTATCATGCAAGAAATTCTCAATAATTTCTTAATTCAAATTTTATTTGGATGCCTAAAAATAAAATAGCTACACATACAACATAGCATTCATTGCATATCTTTTTATTTGGATGTGGACCCAAACATTTTGTGTTCCAAAAGTTAACCCCTGATTTTATTTTGTAGGAATGCCTTCAAAGAAAAATCAAAGAAGGCATGTGGTACCTAGATAATAGATGTTCAAGACATATGATATGTGATAAATCTAAATTTTATACTTTAGAACCTTGTGAAAGAGTATTTGTAGTTTATGGTGATAATGCTAAAGAAAAGAAAATTGGACTTGGTTATATTTCTAAGGATTCAATTACTTTAGGTAGAGTTTATTTTGTTGAAGGTTTAAAGCATAATATTATTTTTATTAGTCAATTATGCAAAAAAGGATTTAATGTTGAATTTCATGCATCTTTCTATACTATTAGAAATAAGAAAACTATTTTTCTTATTGGTCATAGATACAAAATTATTTGCCTTATTGATTTTGAAAATGCAAGTAATACAAATTTAAATTTACTTTATTTAAAAAGATTACTTGATGATGTTTGGTTATGGCATAAAAGGTTACATCACATTAACAAGCATTCTTTAAACAAAATTGCAAAACATGATCTTGTTGGTGGTTTACCTAAAATTAAATTTCATTTTGATTATGTTTGTGATGCCTTTATTCATGGAAAACATTGTAAACATTCTTTCCAAAATAAAAATACTAATTCTACAACTAGACCATTAGAATTATTGCATATGAATTTATTTGGTCCTATTAGCACTACTAATTTAAGTGAAAAATTCTATGATTTTGTTTTTGTTGATGATTATTCAAGATTTAGTTGGGTTATACTTTTAATTCATAAAAATGATGTTTTTGAATATTTTAGTAAATTTGTTAGACAAATTCAACGTGATAGATGTCTTCTTGTTAGTAAAATTCAATCTGATCACGGTGGTGAATTTGAAAATTTTTGTGATGAATTTGGAATTAAACATAATTTTTCTACTTCTATCCCTCAACAAAATGGTGTTGTTGAGAGAAAAATTAGAATTTTAATTGAATTGAGCAGGGCTATGCTTGATGATTATAACTTCCCTAAATATTTTTGGGTAGAAGCTATTAACACCTATGTTATGAATCATGTTTACTTGAGGCCTCTTTTAAATAAGACCACTTATGAGTTGTTCTTTGGTAAGAAATCTATGATTAGTTATTTTCATATCTTTGGTTGTAAATGCTTCATTTTGAATAATAGTGAAAAGTCTTGAGAAAAGCTTAATAGTAAATTCGATGATGGTATCTTTTTAGGATATTCTTTGAATGGTAGATCTTACAGAGTTTATAAAAAAGGAAAAAATGATTGTTGAAGAATCAATACATGTCATATTTTATGAAAATACTATAGATCCTGTTAAAGATGATGTGATTGAAGATGAGGTGGATGATTTTAAGAAAATGAGTTTTGAAGAAAATATAGATGATTCTTTACCTAAAGATTGGAAATTCATTAGGAATTATCCAAAAGACTTGATCATTAGAGACCCCTTTGAAAGAGTTAGAACTAGACGACAATCTAAAGAAATGATAAATCATTTTGTGTTCTTATCTTAGATTGAACCAAAATCAATAAATGAAGCTTTGGAGGATCTCTATTGAATTGTAGCTATGGAAGAAGAATTAAACCAATTTATTAGAAATGATGTGTGGGAATTATTTTCTAGTCCTCAAGATCAAAATGTTATAGGAACCAATTGGGTCTTTTGGAATAAGTTAGATGACTCGAGACACATTATTAGAAATAAGGCTAGTTGGTTGCACAATGATATACTCAGATTGAAGGGATAGATTTTGAGGAATCATTTGTCCCTGTAGCTAGATTAGAAGCTATTAGATTTCTCCTTGCATATGCCTATTACATAGACTTTAAATTATTTTAAATGGATGTAAAAAGTGCATTTTTAAATGGCTTTATCGATCAAGATGTCTTTGTAGAACAACCTCCTAATTTTGAAAATGTGGAATTTTTGGATCATGTTTTTAAATTGAAGAAAGCATTGTATGGATTGAAACAATCTCCTAGAGCTTCGTATGATAGATTGAGTAGCTTTCTTATAGATCATGGTTTTATGAAGGGTAGAGTAGATACCACCCTATTCCTTAAGAATTTAGGTGATGATTCGATTATTATTCAGATTTGTGTAGATAACATTTTATTTGGTAGTATAAATGAATCTTTATGTGTTGAGTTTCCATCTTCGATGTCCAAAGAATTTGAGATGAGCATTATGAAAACTTAAGTTTTTCTTAGAACTTTAAGTAAAATAACTAGAAGAAAACACTTTTATTTGTCAAACCAAGTATACCAATGAGAGAGATTTGATATAAAAAAATTTAAATCTAGTAAGACTCCCATGAGCCCTTATACTAAACTTGATTTAGATGAGTCAAGAAAACTAGTTGATAAAAAAACTTATAGAAGTATAATTGGTTCTATTTTATATCTTGTTGCAAGTAGGCCTGATACTATGTTTGTTGTATGTATATGTGCTCTTTTTTAGATTGCTCTGAAAGAATCTCATTTAACTATTGTTAAGCATATCTTTCACTATTTAATTGGCACTTCTAGATTTGGTTTGTGGTATCCTTAAAATTCACTTTCATGTGACTTGATTGCTTATTTTGATGTTGGCTTTGCAAGATCTAAAGTAGATAGGAAAAGCACATTAGGAGCATGTCAAATTTTAGGATCATCATTAGTATCTTGGTCATCTAGAAAATAGAACTCTGTTGCTCTTTCAATTGCTAAAGCTGAGTATATAGCTTTTGGAAGCTGTGTTGCTTAGGTTCTTTGGTTAAAGCAACAATTAGAAGATTTTGGAATTATGTTAAATCACATTCCTACTAAGTGTGACAATACTAGTGAAATTTATTTGACAAAAAAGTCTTATCCAATGCTCTATAACTAAACACATAGAAGTTAGACGTCACTTTATTCGGGATTATGTGAGTAAAGGTGATGTGAATATTTATTTTATTAGCACAAATTTACAAATTACGGACATTTTACTAAACCATTACCTAAAGAATGATTTTGTATCTAAAGATGCAAGTTAGGCATGTTAGATCCAAGCATGTAATTTTATTACTATTCATGTTTAAACCTTTTTGATGTTGTCAAAAAAGCGAGAAAATATTATGATGCACAATTTTAAGGGGAGCTTTTTCATGTTATACTCATGATATATTCCTATTTTATTTTTCTTAAAAAGTTAAATTATTGAAAATATTATTTATTTACTTGCTATAATTTCTCTTTAATGCAAATTATATTTCCAAAGGTTGATGAAAGAACACTTTAGACCTTCATCAGTATTTAACATCAACATATGTTTGTCATCATCAAAAAGAGAGAGATTGTTGACTTCATGAGCCTTATATGAGATTGAATTTGATGATAATAAACACATGTTCAAATGCTATTAATCAAGTTAAATTCAAGTGTGCAGGAAAAATTCTTTAGCTCCTAGCTCGCCAATTATATCAAATTGCTAACATTTTTGGACATGGACTGGGCGGGATTTTTTTCTAGGAATTACTATATTAAGGAAAATGAAAAGATCACTAATAAAAAAATGGTTCATTCAATTTAAATTTCATCATTCTAAAATTATTTATATTATTTATATCTTAATATTGCAATTATTCATTAAGTTAATCATTCTAAATAGTATGAACTAAATGCATGAAATAAGTTCCATTAAATATGTGGCCAAGCAAGATAAATTATGTTTAAACTTTATATTAAATATGTGGCCAAGCAAGATAAATTATGTTTAAACTTTATTAAATCATTTCCATGTCATTCATAAATTTTATTCTTATTTTTATTACATGAAAATTGAATTATCCTAAAATTATATTTTTTTCTTCTTATTCTCTCTCATACTATTCTTTCTTCTCTCTCCTATTATCATTTTCATCTTAACATTATTTTGCCTAAATTTTTTAATGCATCAAATGTAATAAAATGTGTGAATTTCATTCAAAATATTTCCATATAATATTCCCTCATTTTTCATATTTTAAAAATTAATTTATTTGAATTTTTGAATGTGAATAATTTTGAATTAATTTTTGAATTCAAACTTCTTTATTTATGACATATACTTGCTAAATAAATTCCAAATTTTTATGGAATTTTTTGACCAGCCCAAGCATGACTAATTATGATAATTTAGAGCCTAATTAATCTATTATAAGTTATTTTAGATTTAAATTCAAATCAGCCCTCTTTTCAAAACAATTCCTTTATTTCTTTTAATTTGATCTATTTTAGGAAAGTTTTAGGGGGATGGTCACTTTACTTTGAATTTAATAAATTTATATATTATTTAAAAATTAAATAATTTTATAATACAATCAGCCTTGATCTAAATTGATTCATGCATCAATATGAGGATTTTCTATTTTTGGATATCCCTTTGGCAGAATTCATTAAATGGATTTTTCATATATTTATTTTATTCAAAATTTTCTCCTTCATATCTAAACCTTTTTGGCTGAATTTCCTATGGGATCTCTTCTATCTTTAGCCATGAATTACATAGCAAGCATTTCATATTGGGTTAAAAATAATTTGTAAAGGAGCCTATTGAAGATCTCCTTACCCAATCCTTTTTCCTTTGTATTTGAAATTAAAATTTATTCTTAATCAATTTCCTCTCATTGGATTAATTTTTGTCTGACCCTAAATTCCTCCCTCATCTATTTAAGAGCCTTGTTTCAACCAAAAAGCTAAGATTCTCTCTTTCTCTCTTGCTCATCCTCTCCACTTTGGCCATCCTTGCTAAAGAAAATATTTGGAGATTTTTAGTTATTGACGTGTAAGTGTTCCTCATCATTCTTCTCTTTACCTTGGAAATTTAGTTTGCTTGAAGATTGATTGGGGAAAAGGAAGGTTTGGGGTGTTTCCTACATTGGCCGAAAGCTTCATAGCATTAGTCTAAAATTTTTAAGGTGCTAAGTTCATATTCTTTTATTTCTTCTTGGCTTTGAAGTTTACAAGGTTATTTAAATTATCTTGTGTTAATTCACTTCATAACCATTCGATCTTGTTTGTCCAAGAACAAACATAAGATGATCAATTTGTTTTTGACTTAAATACTTGATAATCCTTTGATTTCTAGTTTGGCCTTAAGGTGACATAAGATGAACAATTTATTTTGTGATTAGTCATTGGATAATCCTTTTGTTTATTGTTTAGATGAAGTCTTTTTTAAAGGGTTTTAATTTTTAAGTGCTTAATCATTTGAATATCCATTGTTTATCCCTTTGCTTTAAGGTTCATATATGTTGGTTAAATTTGATTCTGCTTAACATCTTATTTCATCTAATCTTTTATTTGGCCGATTACTCCACCTCTTGCATAAATTTTTTTGTGCTTGTTGATTACTTATCTTCAATTGCTTTATGTATATGTTATGTGATAGCTTTCTTCTGGTATAATTCAAATCCATATTCAAGTGATTGTTTAGTTATTCCAATTGCAAATATATTTATCATTTGAATAAAAGTTAGCTTATGTCAAAAAGATTTCAATGTAAAGTTTTTTTGGTTGCATTTTAGTTTAAATTTCAAAGTCATTCAAGAAAAATCATTTTGAACTTTTTAAAGATCATTCAAGCAGCATTAACTTAATTGTATTAAATATTTGATTGATGATCTTGTTTTACTTTCATTTAAAGTTGAAGTGAGCTATCTTTTTAATTAATATTCAATTGTCTTAATATTAGTATATATTAGGTTGTGAGTGCAAAATAATTTAAAATTGAGAGTTAGACTTGTATCTTTCTCTATTGCTTATCTTGATTTATTGTTGGGTTATACTTGCCCGTTAAAGAAAGTACATGTTAAGTTGTACTAGCCCATAAGAAATGTACGGGTTGGATTATACTTTCCTATGAAGGAGAGTATAGGATATTTATTGTAATCTTAACTTTGTTTAGTAAATTCGAAGCTTAGGTGGCAAAGATTGGATGTAGGCCGATTTTTGGGGTTTAGCAGATCCAAAAATCTCTGTGTTCTCTTTCTTTATTTTCTGCTATTATTTTTCTATCATTTCATTTTACTAAAGCATTATTATTAATTTTTCTATAAAATATTTATTTTAAATAAAATTTAATACAACCCCAATCTAAAGAAGGTAATTAGATGATTTGGGTTGAGGTTTGAATTTGGGAAGGCTCACGTGCCCCACGTCCTCGACCCCAATCTTCTAAGTCCTTGGCCATGCAAGTCCAAGAAATTGGCAGTCATATCACATATTTAAGAAAATAGGTGGACAAGAGTAGTCTTAGGCAGGAAATTCTGGACCATATGTTTGACCATCAGATGCAATTCTCTTAGATGACCCAATTCAACACTGCACTGACCAACATGTTCTAAAATTACAATCTTGCTGATCCAAGCTAAGTATCTTTCTTTATGGCACCTCAATATCAACATTGTGTAATTACCAACTAGTATCAAGCACAGAGGAGGAAGAAGAGGCGGAAGAGGAGGGTGATGAGTATGATTATTAATTTCCCCCATTTTTGTACTTTTTCCTTTTTCGTAATTTGTAATTTCCTTTAAATTTAGAAATAAAAGTTTCCTTTTTAATATTTTGTGATATATTCTTGTGTGAGATTAGCATTATTGATTTATCCCTCTAGGATTAAAATTAAATAAAAAAATTTGAACAAATTTATAAAAATGAAATCTGAGTGATTGTGCCTTGGTGTTGTGAATAGATTAAAAAAACTTGAGAGCTTGGTTCTACGGTGTTACCACTTAGAATAAATTTTTTCTATGTCCTTTTTACTTATGTTAGGGAGATATAGTGTCGAGGCATTGGTCCTATGGCATTGTGGTGTTAGGAGATTTTATCAGAATATATTCTAAGTTATATTTCCTGCATGAAGTGAGCATAGTGATGCAGTGATAAAGTGATTTTGGTAGGCACCACGCTGGTCGGGTACATGCATCATACACCTATAATAAGAATACCCTAGAGCATAGCGTTGGAGCACTGATATTCAACATCAAGGAGCTATGAGTCAAAAATTGAGTTTCTTGTGAGATTTTAAAATAAAATTTAGAAATTTCAGCCGCATTTCACCTTAACAGTGCTAGATTTCAAAATCATAGTGTGAAGCACTCTTCTTCCTTGTTATGGATCTAAGATCAATGGAGGGGAGGGATTTCCAACACATGCTAAAATAAATTTTAATGGCAGGAGTACTCAAATATACAATATTCCTTTCCTCATCGGATCCAAGATCAATGGTGGGAATATGATTTAACATGCTTTCTTTTTTTGAAAGGTAAAATGACATAAATTTTTTACTTGAAGCGAATAGTGTGTCTTAGAACAAAAGAAGATCACTAAGAGTGCAAGTTTAATGTTGGAGTGGAGTAAGAGTAAGAGTGGTCAGATTGAGAAAAAGGGGAGGGAAAATAGTGGACTGAACACTGCTATTTATAGTAGTGTTCCTTATAACTATTCTCTCTCAATAGAAGGTTCAGTGCCTCAGTGTAAAGATCATAGTGCCATGGAACTGTACCATAATTTTGATAGCTGGCTCTCAGCAGTTATCCCTGTAGAAGGCTAGAGTAGCAACTTGAACACAACGCTATGGCACTGTGGCTAGAAGAACAAAATTGTATATTTTTTTAGCTAAACAATTCTCTCAATTTTCATATTTTAAAAATTCATTAATTCAAATTTTTGAATTTGAATTATTTTGAATTTAAATTTCTTCATTCATGACATATCCTTGCTAAATTAAATCTAATTTTCTATGGAACATTTTGAACGTCCTAAGCATGAATTAGTTTGATTATTTAGAGTTTAATTAAACTGTTACAAGTCATTTTAAATTTAATTTCAAATTAGCCCTCATTCAAAATAATTCCTTTTTAATTAAACCCTCTTTAAGAAATTATTTTAGGGCCAGAAACTTCAATTTAAATTTAACTAATTTAAAGATTATTTTAAAATTTCAAAAAGTATATAATATAATCATCTTGGATCCTAATTGATTCATTACATTAATTTGAGAATTTTTAATTTATGGAAACTCCCTTAGCTGAAATTTTTTATTATTTTATAAAAATTTATTTTAATCAAAATCTTCTCATTCATTTATCTTCCATGGACCTCCCTTGGCTAAAATATTCATGGAATTTCCTCTCTTGCTCTAGGTTTGAATCCCATTCAAAAATACTTCTATTAGGCTCATTTCAAATTTGCAAAGGTGCCTCCTGCATTTACTTGCCTCATCATTGGCCGATCCAATGTTATCTGAATTTAAAAATCAAATTATTGATAAATCAATTTCCCACTCATAATCTCATACCTTGATCAATTCTAGCCTTTTTCCATTTTTATTTAAGAGCTTTGTTTCAACTTGAAAAAGATTCCCTAGATCTATTATTCTCTCTTGCTCTCTTGCTCAGCTTTCTCCACCATTAGCCTTTCCTAGCTATAATAATTCTTGGAGATCCTTGGTGATTCAAGTGAAAAAAAACTCCACATCATTCTTCTCTTTCCCTTGGACAAATAGTTGGCTTGAAGTTTTCTTGGGAAAAGTGAAGGATTAGTGCAATACTCCATTGGTCCAGAGCTTCAAGAAGGTTTCTCTTTAATTTTTCTAAGGTACTAAACTTCTAATCTTACCTTCTTCTCTTCTTGGCCTTAAGTTACATAAGATTATTCAATTTATTTTAAGCTTTATCTTCTTATATAATCTTTGGTTCCTGCTTGGTGGAAAGTCTTACAAGGGATTTCAATTTGTTTAGTGTTTAATAATTTCACAACTCCTTGATTCTCACTTTGGTCGAGAGCTACATACAGGTTACTCAAGTTGAATTGTGCTTAACATTACATTTTTATTTAATCCTTGAGCTGGCTGACCTCTTCATAACCTTTAAAATATTTTGGTGCTTTTGGTTAACTTTTTTTCATTTGATTTACATGAAGGTTATGTGATAGCTTTCTTGTGGTATCATTCTAATTATTATTCAAGTGAATATCCAAGATTTCTTAATTGCAAATTCATTTATCATTTGCATATAACTTATCTTTTGTGAAAAAGAATAAAAACCAAAGTTGTGTGATTTAATATTGTGTAATCATGTTTGTTCATATTCTAATTTATGTTTGCATTCTAATGTTATAAAATCAAATCATTTCAAGCTTTTATAAATTTCATTCAAAGTTAATTTTATTTACTTGCTTTCATTGAATACTTAATTAAAGATTTTATTCCTATTTCAATTTCAAATAAAGTGAGCTGTCATTCATTGCATTCACTTTCCTTAATATTGGTATAGTTTGGGTTGTGAGTGCAAAATTCTTTTAAAACTGAGAGTTAGATATTTGCAACTTTCTTATTTCCTTGTATTGATTTGTGTTGGGGTTGTCCTTGCTCATGTAGGAAGTACGTGTTGGGTTGTACATGTCAGTGTAAGAAAGTACAATGTTGGGTTGTACTTTCCCAAGTAAGAGAGTTTGTTGTAATCTCAACTTTGAATTAGTGAATTCCTAGCTTGGGTTGGTCATAGGCTAGTTTTTGGTGTTTAGTCGAACCACATAAAAATCTCTCTATTCTCTTTTGTCATTTCCTACACTATTACTTTTCTTTATTGTTGCTTGTTGTTGTGAGTCATTAAAGTATGACCATTTACATTTAGATTTTCTACAAAGCATTTAAATTAAATTTTAATTTGAAAATATTTTTAAAAACCCAATTCACCACCCCCTCTTGGGTGCATTTATTGCATAACACATGGTGTTCTTACCAAGCATCTCTTTGATTACTTTCTCCTCTCATTAGTAATTATTTTTAGAGTTTGACATGATTTATAAGTCTTTCTGGTGACATTAATATTACAAAGATTTGGTTGAGTTTTTATATGAAGAAGAAGAAAGCCAATTAGATGCTTGGAAAGGAAGTCATCATAAAGCCTCTTATTAAGGTGAGTTCCTATAGAGGCTATGGCAAGTGAGTTAGGTGTCATGTACTATAAATCAAGGCAAGTGCTTCAAATATTTTAGGTTAAGCATCACAAAAAAAATAGGATATCAATACTTTACCATATATTGAAGTGACTCTAGAAGTCTTAAGTGTTTTTGAGGGGAAAGATGAGAGACACCCTACTCTTGTTTGGTTGTAGAAGGTTTTGGTGGTGGGTTTTTGAGGACTCCTCTTGTTATTTTTTAATAAGAAATTTAATTAAGTTTTCTTGATTTTTATATCTTAGTGTGATGAGCGTTCATGAGTCTAGTAATAAATGTAATGGCCAATCAATAGCTAACCATGTGGTTTTTTTAGGCTCATAAGTTAATCTGAGTATTGACCTCATTATAGGCAAGTTATTAGGACATCATCTCACTGAGGAAGAAGTTTATTGGCTTCATCAATTGCTAAATTCCCCTATGATTATTTTTTTAGGTAATCACCTTATAATGGTCATTTTATTTATAGTTTATGATCTTCTTTGTTATCATGCAGGTGAGACATATATGAAAACATTTCTTGCCACCACTAACTCCTTATGGTGACTTGATCAATCTAAGATTTTATAGTCTGCCCTTTGCCTAAAAATAAATCAATAAAATTTCTCTCTTCACTAGTGGAGCAACAAGTTTTATTTTGATAGATTTTAATGAGATTCTAGTGGGCTTTCCTTCTTCTACTGGCTAGTTAGAGAGATAAGTCAAAGAAGAGTGAGTCCTTTCTTCAAAATAGAGGAAATGGTGTGGTAGCCTTTCTTGCCTTCAAACAAGTTATTTCTTAGAAAAAGAGAATAGTTCTCTTTGAAGAAGGGATGAACTCAGTATGAGGGGTGGTGTTAGAAGTCCAGAAGACACTGGTGATCTGATTGAGTTTTCTCACTTCATTTTAAGCCCTAATTTCTTGTTCAACTACATATTGAGCAATGGAGAACTTTCAAATGAGTGGCTTGTAGACTCAATAGTTAGGTAATTTAAAAAAAGTAAACGTGATTGGTTAGACCAAGTGCATGTTAACTCATCTATGTAATAAAAATTTGCATTGACTAAAAATAGATTTTCTTAGTTGCTTACTTGTCCTATTTATTTTGTCATTTAAATGATTTTACATTTTACCAAGTTAATGATTTTTGTTTATTATTTTTTATTACACTTGAGCATATCATGGGATCCAACATTAATTTTCAAGATTTTCTACATTAAATGCAATATATGACACCCACATTTCTAAAGAACTTCACCCCGACCTTTAAATACATTTGACTTCAGTTAGGTGAATTTTTTTTATTGTTGTTCTATTTCAGGCAAGTGGTTATTTTTCTTGCTCGAGTTCTTATTCCCTTCTTTGCTTGTTCTCTTCCAAGTTCATTTCTTTATTCTCTGATTATGGTATGGTGGCTTTAAAGAAAGCCCTCATATAATTCCTAGTAAATAATTCATTTTTTCTCAAAGCCAAGATCTAGTCTTTCATCTTTTATGGATATGTTCATGGTAACTCTAACGTCTCAGTGTGAGTAGCAAAGAGTGAAAAGTGATTCAATATAATTAAGTATGATAAGATGTGTGTCCACTTCAACCACCCCCAATGTTGCCATTGCTTCTATCTTTACCCTAATTGGTGTAGGTTATAAATTTCTATGTTATAGTGCTCACCTAAGTATTGTCAAATTTTAGAACAAGCATCATGGCGTTCATCCTTTACCTAAGGGAAGAGGGGTTTCTAAGGAGTTTAACTTCTTCAACATCATCTTTGTAGTGAAGGATACAAAGATAAGGCAATATAAATCCTAACCTTCCATTTGTGGATAGTCAATTTGGACAACTAAGTTAGGAACTAGTAGTCCAAACATTACTTTATGTTTTCTCATTGATGTACTATGCTAACCCTTTTACTATCGATAAGGTGGTGATTTCTTAAGCAAGCCCTTTTGAGGAGATGCCTCTTGGTAAGCAGGTGAACAAGTTACTCAACATTAGATTTTTCCTCAAATTAAATAACATTAATCAGCAGATCTACTATGAGTACTCCCCTACCTTGAACTCATCCTTCTTTATTATTTAGTCATATAAATATTTTCTTTGCAATTCATAATGTTTCCACTCTATTTTTTACTAACCCAAAGTTGTTGTAATTCTTAAATGAGTCTGAGCAAGGAGAGGAAGGAGAAAGTGTGTCTGCTGCCATTAAGGTCATACTTGAGAGGTTAGTCAATGGAGTAAGTGCAATAGGCCAAGTAATGCATTCCCAAAAAAGTTTAAGAGGCAACCAATAAAGTGATTCCATGAGCACCCTAAGCCCCATAAAGTAACAAGAGCTATAATGAAAAAGAACCTTCTAAGGATCCCTTGTACATATAACCATGGGATAATTATGCTTTGAGAATCACTAACCTAATAAGTTTGGCATATGAACTAGGTCACTACATCTTTATAATGGAGCAAGATAGTATTCGTAAGAAATTTGAAGAACTGATTGTATAATATTACAATGACTACATAGGTGATGGTGTGTTAGTCAACCTCGAAGCTTTACCAAGAATATACATCCAAGCTAAATATTATGGCTGGCAAGAGGGTAGAGTGCAACTCGCTAAAAGAGTGGTTGGAAGCTATAGAGTTCAGGGTGACTAAATTTCATGGAGAGGTGAAGCAATATGAGAAAGAGAACATTCAAGTAATGCTAGAGCAGATTTATTTTTAGGAACTAAATTAGCAATTGGAGGGTGAACTCTCTCTCTCTCTCTCTCTATCTATCTATCTCTACACCAACGACTACCAAACGAAGGAGAATGACTTGAGTGTTTTCCTTTATTTTGATGAGTATAATGACTTATTAAGGAAGAATTTGTGGGAAGACACCAATCTCGCTATCATGAAGTTGGCTGAACACATTTAGTTGGACTTCAAGTTTCATGATTTTGATAATTTACTCACATTATCATAAACAAATTCTAAGAAAAGTGGTGAAATGGGAAGCAATAGATAGGTTTTTGTTTTTATTTTGTAAATTTTCTTTTTGTTATTTATGAGTGAGGGAAAGAATAAATATAAAAATACTTTTTTCACTCACTTCTTGTAGTTAGATACTTTTCCAATGAAATAAAGACTTTTCATTTACTTGTATTCGTATTGAATGCTTATCAATATTATTTACTTTATATAAATTTACCTAATTTTTTATAATTCCATGCTCACTTATTAAAGAAATATTTGGTTAAAATGCTTAGGTAATTACCATAGTTAGCTTGTAAAATTTTTGTATCAAAGTGTCAAGTTATCAACCACATAATGTTGGTCTTAGTTTGTAGTTTCCAACCACATAGAATGTTGATCTATATTTATAATCTCCAACCACACATGTTGTTGGCCATAGTTTGTAGTTGGCAACCATACATAGTGTTGTTGGTCTTAGATTGTAGTTTCCAACCATACAAAGTATTGGTCCTTTATATTTTTAGGTGTTAAAGTAACTGAGCACATTCTTAAGTGGTGGCATTTTTTATTTTTCTTTTGGGGCTCCAATATTATGATCTATTTGTGGTAAGTTAAAATGTTTATAAGTATACTAACCTCACTTTTGGAGTGAGGACTCATCCGTCCATAGAATTAGGAATCTTCTAAGCACTTAGATTTTCCTAGTCATAGGACACTTCTAGTGATTAAGGGAACACTAAGCTCAAAACTAGTGACTTAGGAAGCCATATCCTAAGCTTAGGTTATACCCTAGGACAAATAGGTCTTACCTATCCTATGGCCTAAACCAAAACCAATGCTTGTCCACCCATCCAAAACCAACCTCAAGACAACACAACCAACCTCAATTGGATTTTTTTTTTTCTATCCAAGTTCCAAGCCAAATTAACTTAACCCTTAACCTAAATCAATTCCATCATCATCCTATGGATCCAATCCAAAGCCCATTCAATTGAACCAAATAGAGTTGATTTTCATAAAAGCACTCTAACCATTCAATACTCTATTCCAAAACCTTCCAAGATTTACAATAAAACCAATTAAACCAATGAATCCAATTAACCCAAGCTAGCCTATTTACCCAAAAGGTCCAATTGAGTCAAAATCCAATCAAACCCAAATCAATTGCAATCAAAGCCATCAATCAACCTTAAATCCACCATTAAGCTCTTATCCACACTCAATTCAATCTATTTCAACCTAATAAACCCATTTGGTCCACTTGACCTAAAGTGTCCTAAATGTCCAAATTGATTCACACTTCAATCCAACCCAAATTGGATTGAATCAACTCATCCAATCTCCTATATAATGATTGTTAATCATCATTCATAATCCAATTACAATCAATTGGGTCAAACCAAACCAATTTGATCACTTGATCAAAGTTGACCCAATTAACCCACATGGACTAAAATGAACCAAATCTTGCTCCAACCTCAATTGATTGAAATTAATGGCTCCCATCAATCATAAATTTATTTTTGGACATGACTCAGCCAACAATACCATACCAATTTGGTTTCTTGACCCAAGATGACCCAATTTGACCTAAAAGGATAAATTAGATCAAATCAAATCCTAAACCCAATTGATTGAAGCAAATGTGTCTAATCAATCATAAATTGATTATTGAACATGATCCAACTTTCAATTGAATTCAATTTGACCAAACCAACCCAATTGACCCATTTAGCCCAAATGACCTAAACGATCAAATTGAACTAAATCATTCCCAAATCTAAATTAATTCATACCAACTCCTACAATCATTCTCAAATGATTAATTGAACCTAAGTCAACCTTCCACTCAAGCTAATTTGGTCAATTTGACAAAATTGTTGAGCCCATTTGACCCAAATGAGCCCAAATGAACCAAATCCAAATCCATGCCAAATTAAATCAAATAAATTCCACCAATACATTCCAAATGATCATTTGAACACACCTAAACCCTTGGTTTGACCCAATTTGACCAATTTGTCAACCTAACCTAATTGAATCTCATTTGATCCCTATGGGTCAAATTGAGCCAAACCCATTCAAGCTAAGCTGAAACCCAACCAAACTTGGCATGACTCATCCTTGGGTCACCATGGGCCAACCCAAGTGGACCCAACCCATGGTGAACCTAGTTTGGGTCAAAACCCTTGAACCATCCCACCCAAATGGAATAAAATCCCTATTTAGAGAGGCTCACCTACTCCCCAAGACATGACAACCACCTTTGGCCATTCATGGACACTAAAAACACTGACCCAGCCTGACCCAAGACTGTTGGGTTTATCCTTGGGTCATGAGAGGGTGAACTCACCTAAGGCACCCCATTGGTTCACTTGGAGGAGGAGGTACACCCTGCTGCCATGCCACTACCTCCTCTCAAGCTCCTCCACCTTAGTCCATTACCATCTACCTACCCAGCCTTTGAGCCAATCTCATTTTCACTAGGAGAGAGTATACTCCTCTCCATCTATTCAAACTTCATAGAGAGCTTCCACACAGCATTCTGAGTAGTCCTAGAGCTTTCTCCAATCCCCTCATGCTCTCTATCATCGGTGAGACCAACCACAATTTAAAACCAAGAGCCTGTCCATCCAACCTCACCTAAAATCCACCAAACTCAAATTAACTCTTCCCACACCTTCCCTAAGCTCTGACGAGTCAAAATGAATTGATCCCCGATCAATTTGATCACTAACTCAAGAATAACTCGTGAGTTTTTAGTGGCGTTTGTCCATGATATCATGGAAGAGGTTGATCATCTCAACAAGCTTCATCTCTTCAAAATGAAGCTACCTTAGTCAATGGACTGCCAGTCTTTAGCTCTAGCAAGGTAAAACTCTGGTAAACTATAGAAAATTCCCTAGGTATTGGTCTTTTATGAGTAAAAGTGTGATTGCATGCAATTTCCATCATAATATCTCCTTAGATCTCCTCCCTGCACATTTTGGAGTCAATCCTGATGTTCTCCAGCTTATGAGCTCAAGTGGCAAAGGTTGATAGTGTCATCTTTTATTGCTGGGATGATCTCATCCATTCCACAATGAAATGACATGTGATTTAATCCATTAGATAATTTGATTTAATCCAAAGAAAACCATGGGATTAATTTTCATTAACCGAGATGGAGGGACAAAATCACATCCATAACCGTTGAGTCTGCTACTACATTAAATGTTTTAAATTACCTATCCCATGGCTCCATGTGAAATTAATAGCTCCACATGGTGTCGATGGTTTAGGGGATTAATTAGGTGATTAAAATGCAATTAAATGGCTAGAACTTTAAAAATTTATTACTAATTATAGAAAAATCTAAAAGATATGAGTAAAACTATTTTGGAAAGGTTTAACAGAGGAAAATTTAATAAAATAAAATCTCTAATGTTTGATTAATGAATATTGCTTAATTAGGGTTTGATGTTTAATAATTTAAATTAAGCCATTACTTGGCCAATTGACCTCAAATTGGATAGATTGATTCCATGGGATGTCCTTTGCCTCCCATAATTTCCTTGGGATTTATTGGCCATGTAATTTGGAGAAATTAAAATTTTAATTCTAATCACCCTCCTTAATTAAGTTAATAATTATTAAAATTTCTAAACAGTAAAAATTAAATCATTAATGATGATTAATCACTTTTAACACTAGGAATAATGAGATAAAATAATCATGACCTCCTTCTTAGTTATTTTGCTAAATATATTTCCATAAGAGGGTTAATTAATTTATGGCTTAATTAGGGATTAATTAGGCAACTAATGTTATAACAAAAAAAAATTTAAATGACAATTTGATCAGATAATTCAAATTGAATTCATGGTTTCCTCTTTATGTGTTTAATAACATAAAGAATCTTAAGAAATATATGGTTAACCCATGAGTGTGGGAAAGCCATATAAGTACTTAACTTAGATTCTTCTCTAACTTAATTATCCCTTAAGCATTAGCCTAATTGCATTAGGTCCCTTTAGGAGCATTACAAATGTTAATTTCTCATAAGCATGCCATTAGAGGCTCATGGTTAAGTAGTTAATTAAATTAAAGAGATTTAGGAAAGGGAAATTAAATTGATTTCTTAATGATTTGAACTTAATCAATCCATAAAATCCACTTAATTATTATTCCTTAAATACAGTAAATCACTAACATGGGTTGGGGCAAAACAATTAAATATAATCTCTTCTCTTTAAGATTTAATAATGCAAATTTAAAAATTAAACTTCATAATAACTTTGGTTAATATTAAATGATTTTATTTAACTTGATTGTCCTTAAGAAGTAATGAGGTTGAATGTATTATATGAAAATGTTTAATCATTCATTGTCAATCATTATAAATTTGTATGTCATTTGCATCAGGTATCCTTGTTTTCAAAATAAAAAAGGAAAAAAAATGAATATAATTATATATGTATAAGTTGCATGTGTTGAATTAATCTTACTTTATGGTGTGCCTGGTATCACTAATAAATCTAAAATTATTTTTCAAAATTATAAACTAATGATGAAGATTTAAAGTGATGTTGGTTATGAATAGCTTATGTGACTTACATTTGCTTATAGCTTAAACAAGTTAAAGAATTATTTTATTTTCATGATTCATGTGTATGTTTACATGTGTTTAAATGTTAGTAAGTATATAGTCTAAAAATCCTAGAAATAGGAGGCTTTAAGTAGCTTGAAGGAGGTCTTAAATTACCTCACTTCCCAGATTTCACACGGCATGTACTTACTTAATTCCATTCATATGTTTATATATGCTAGAATTTGGATAGAACTTTACTTTATATGAGTAAATAAATTTGCTAACATATAATCTTTTGCATGACTTTCATTCGTATATTTATGTATACATTTATATGTACTTAAGATAGCAAGTATATAGTTTAGACATCCCAGGAATATGAGGTTTTAACTAGCCACAAGGAGGTCTTAGATTGCCTCACTTCCCTGGTTTAACAATGGCACATACTTATTTAAATCTCTAATACATATGTATGTATACTTGGCTAACAAATGGAATCCCTCTTTTCTACCAAAAATATATGCATTGACAATCATTCATGTGTGCCAAAACATTCATTGTATGCATAGGTATGTTAAGTTTAAAGTCATATATGCATGTTATTGATGATGAAAAGGAATGATGAGACATTATCCATGTGATAGTAATTCAATCTCATTATTCTTAAGATGCCTTTCATGTTTTAATAGGATTCTTTAAGATTAACCAAAATTTAGGATTAATAAAATATTTAATAAATCATTCACTAAAAGAAACCAAAATCATAATAACATGCTTATAGAAAATAACTTAGGATAGGGATGAATGGGGTCAAACCCCTTTCATCTCTTCATAATAATTAAATGCTAAGTAAACATCAAGTCAAATTAAAGAAAATACAAATTAAAATTCACCAATCCTTTTAATAACTTGATGTGAAACCTCTCCTAATGTTTGACTTAAATAATTCCAAACATTAGACAATTATAATCCTAAAGCTTAGCTAAGACACACCACACTAAGCCTAAGCACGCACATTAGATACTAAGTCACCATATCTAGCTCTAACTTAGGATGGTGTAAGTTGTGATGTTGTGTTTTAATTTATTATGTAATATTTTAGATTATATGTTAGGATTACATATGCGTAGATTGGATGTTAGGCTGCTATTAGCTTAATGATATTTTCTATAGGGGATTATGCTAAGGGGGTGTTGAAATAAAAATAAATATAATTTCTTTTGCTTGCAGGATGCTTATACCCCTTTGCATAATCTACATTAAGACAGGTGGGCTTGGTTATCCATGTGTAGGGTGCTAAGTCCAACTTGATGGAATATAACTTCTTGGTTTGTATAGTTATTTAGCTAACATTTATTTTGCAGGTGTAGATAGATTTTATTTTCCATAAACATGTAATTTTGCAATAGGAATTATGATTAGTGTTATGGGGTTTTGGATGAGTAGTGGCTAGAAGGCAAAGACCTAGGAGACCCTATTAAGCCTAGAGAAAAACAAAATAAAAGAGAAAGAAAGAAGAGCAAAGAATGAACACCCCCATAGAATTTATTGTAATATTCTATTATAATTCAAGTTGTATAAGAGTAAAGCTCGACTACCCAACTTCTTTTATTTTTCAGGTTGTACGACCATACTCGCCCGCACTGGCATTTTATTCATTTATGAAATCTATGAATGATTAATTGCTATGTTAAGCTTGTGCAATAAAAATGGCATGCTTTTCATATATTTTTAAATCTTAATGATTGAATGTCTGGTCTGGATGCGGTAGGCTTTTTAGGATGGAATTAATTTTTTGACCCTCATTAAATAACTCATAATTAAATTTTAAATATAACTCATTACCTCACTTCAAAGTCTAGGTTATAATCAACATAATTAAAAGATTTAGCAATCCCTTAGCTGAATGATGTATGTGATAACAATCATGCATAACATCTTGTTTCACTCTTGAATAGGGAGGGTCTCCATTCTTACATGATAGGGGATTGCTTGACCTTTGAGGGCATCCCTTATTGTGGAGAACACCTCCTCTCACTGATTTGGCCAATAACCATATTTCATCATGCATTTAGGAATAATTGTCCTAAGCCTTCATCTAAATGAATGTGTTAAGAATTATATAAAAATTTGTAAAATTTTGCATCAATCTAAGTCATGTCTTAATGCCAGTTATGATCTAGTCTCTTAGGGAGTGAGTTTAAGACTCTAGTCTCCTTTCTAATTTAGTAACAAACTAGCTATCTTGCAATTACATAAGATCAGCCTACATAGTTTTAAAGTGTAGGAGGTGTCAATTGGAGGCCACTCCAAGCGGTTGTAAGTCTAGAAGTGTCAGGATGAGTTTATCCCTTTTTATGGAGGTAAACTATTATGTCCAATTTTTTTATTAGACTTAGGTCATGCTTTTAGTTTGTGTTAAAGAATCCTAGATTTAGGATTTGAGGCTATTTATTTTCTTTGGGCTACTATTATAAGTTTTTACCTCTTAGGCATTTCCACAATTTTGAGTTGATGGACTATAAGCCCTAACATTCTAATGAAATTTTAACTCAAATAAAAATAAACTATCTTCTAAATATATAAAGCCTCACTATAGGGTAGATTGGAGTGCTCACTAGGTTTCTAAGTATTATGAGTGCTCCCAACTTATCTTCATGTGGAATCCAAAAATAAGTCTTTCAAATTGAACTTTCCCACTTGATTTTGAAAAATACCCAATTCTTTGATAGTCGAACCTCAAAATCTTTGGAGATATTTATTAACTACTTTAATCAAGAGTTTTCTTAAGAAATTACTATTTCTTAGGTTGTAATTAACTATGAGATCTTATTTTTATAGTGAACTAAAGAACCCAGCATAAAATAAACCTTGGTTTACTTTTCTATATAAAGTAGGGGAAAGATCTCTGGTATATATGAACACTCATCTACCCTAAGAGTCCTTATTAGGTGATTAGGTCCATTGCAAGGTGATGTTTACATCTTTTGAGAGGGTACATTATACCTTAATTTCATACTCAATCACTTTAATAAGTATCCCCTAAGATCTGTGTGGTGTCCCTACGACTCCAAATTAAAACACCATAAAGTACAAACTACCTAACGGGTCATATCTCTTGAGCAGCCTCATCACTTTTATGCTTAGTAGTTTGTTTAGTTAAACACCACACATGAGGGCCAAAGGTAGCTCACTAAGCATAGATTTGTTTTTTTAGGCCAAGTGTATCTCACCAAATGAAGCCTTTTACTTGGGTTAAATGTAACTTGTTGAGTCACTTGTTCAATGCATAGCTCCCTAATCCTCTTAAACTTGAACCAAAAGTAGCTCACCGAGTAATCTAGACCATTGTAGCTTATTGAGTGGATTGGGCTAAATGTAGCTTACTAAATGACTTAGGTCAATACATAACTCATCAAGTTTCTCTTGCTAATGTAGCTCACCAAGTAATTCATGGTACTATAGCAAATCAAATTACTCAAGCCAATGAGGCACTCTAAGTAATATTCTATACTTGGGGCAATATGTACCTAGATAAGTTTAGCTTTGTAATAAATAGTACTTTAAGTATTTTGGGAATTTTTTAAGTCCTAATTGATTTATCAGAGCAATACTTAATATAAGTGAGTAATTAGGTTTTGTAAATAATTTTCATATAACTTTTTCCATCTTTGGATGAGTAGAAAAGAAATCTTCTAGTGAGTGGAACTTTATATTTATTATATATAAGGATTTTCCCTCCATACACATTATTAATAATTTTTTAAAAAAATTATATCTTATTAAGAACAAAATATATACAAGAGTAGGGCTTTTCTTAGACATAAAACCTATTCAAGTCATTGCACTCCAAATTAGGGTTTCATACTCTTCTGGATGCCTTTGTAATTGGTAGGCTCTTAGTTTGACTTGCTTCTTATAATGAAAAGGCCATCCCAGGTGTGGGAAAATTTGTCGAGCATGTTAGTTAAGCTACTGCTTCAACTTTCTTCAATACCAAATCATCAGGCCTGAAGTAATTTTTGTTGATGTTTCTATTATAGTACTTGTCCATTAACCTTTTGGTCTCTTCTTGCTTTAGTAATGATTTGATGCATAATTCCTCCAATATGTCATGTATAGTTTTCTTAGATTTTGCATTCAATTTCTCCTTCTTGGTGGTTTATTGTTCAAGCTCAATAGTCACCATGACCCTTTAGCTATGGAACTTGTAATCGACTAATAATACCTCTTCTATATGATAAGATAGCATGATACCTTGGTGGTTATCTTGGAGTGTTATTTTTCTTGAATCAACTTATTGAAGTAGTCGATCATGATGAGTATAACTTTTTTTTGGCCTACTCATGATTAGTAGAGGGCCAATTATGTCCATTCCTTATACTACAAATGGCTAAGGGCTTGTGATGGGTTGCAAAAGTTGTTACTATTGTAGATGCATAAGAGAAAATTTTTAACACTTCTTGAATCTTTAGTAAAGCCTTCAACATTTTTTTTAAGGTCGGCAAAAAATATCTTTAACATAAGAAATGATGGGTGAGTGTCCTTCTTCTAAAAGTGGCTTTCACATTCACTTGAATTTACTTCACTAAGAACTTTTCTTTGTTCGCCTTTATGAACACCATAAGTTTAATTAAGTGATTGACCTTTAAAATAACTCACCACTAATCAAGATGTACTAGTTGACTTTTATCATGAATCTGTTCAAATCTTTAATGCCTTTCTTTAGTTTCCCAATCAATAAATATTTTTTAATATAGTCAACCCAACTAGGTGAGCTTTCACTTATAATCTACATGGACTTGCCTTTTTTTATTATAAGTTGGATGAGTTCACAATAATTGCTTCTTTTGCCCACTCCCTAATGAGAATAAATTAGTGAGTTGTTTCTCACCCTTTGGGATTTGTTTTACCTTGAAGTATTCAAGCTTTCCAACTTTTTCCATTAAGTACTTTAGCAAAAACTTGTCCCTTATATCATAATATCAATTTATTTGGTTCACCATAGATTGTGAAGCTGAGTGTGTTGTAGTATGTCTAGAGCTAAGTTCTTGTGTGAATCAAAGTCTGATTAGTAGCATTCTTCTTGTATCGATTGATTATTTGTCACTCAAAATTTAAAATTCTCTAATTGTATAAATATAATCCTAGTAGGCTTTTAAACATTATTCTTAGTTGCATTCTTTATTCACCTAATGGTCCATCCACATACAAATGTCAAGATGGTTTCGTTGGTTGGAACATCCAAGAAATCATAAAAGTCTAGTAGGAAATTGGTGAGTTCTTTGGCTTTGATCACTATTTCAGGTGAATATGATATATCAAACTCGCTCAACTTTACATACCACCTAAGTAATCTCCTAGAATGATCTAGCTTTATGAGCACTAATTTGAGCAAATAATTAGTCATCACTTGGATTGAGTGAGATTTGAAATATGGTTAAAGTCATCTAGCTGATATGAGGAGAGAGAGTGTGTGTGTGTGTTAGTATATCCATAATTAAATATTGCAACTCAACACCCATTAGCAACTTATTGTTAGCCTTTACTTTTTCCCCATCTTCAATAATAATAGAACTTATTATATCTTCACCTACTTTAAAGTATGAAAATAAATTTTCTTTTTTTTAGGGCTTTACATTAGAGGTAATGAAGTGAGTGAATTTGTTATAACATTCAACACATTCTCACACTCAGGAGTCCACTCAAATGTCTTCATAATTCTTAATATTTTGATGAATGGTGAGTAGCCCTCACCTACCTTAATAATGATTTTGTTGAGTATGACAACTCACTTAGTGATTCAATGCATCTCCTTAATTCATTCTTGGGGATGGCATGTCAAATATGGCCTTTACTTTATCTAGATTCATTTTTTGTCTTCTAGTATGAGTAAGAATCCTAAAAACTTGCCTAACCTATCACCAAATGTGAGTTTCAAGCAATTGAGGCACATGTTAAATTTTTTTAGTTTGACAATAGCCTCTTTTTAATCGAGAATTTGCTACTCAGATGACTTGCTAACAAACAATCATCCACATAGACTTCAATTTTTATATCTTTTTTTGTTCATTAAATACTAGATCCAACATCATTTGATAAATGGCCCTTGCATTTTTCAAATTAAGGGGCATTACATTATAGCAGCAATGCCTCTCACATTTATGAACACTATCTTCTTAAATCATAGTGGTATTTTAATTTGATGCTAACCAAAAAAGGCATCCATAAGGCACATCATTAGATATCCCAATGCATGGAACTGGGTACTTTCCCTTGTAATAGGTTGACCTTAGATTAGTAAAGTTCAGGCATATCCTTCATTACTCTTTATACTTCTAAACCATATCTACATTAAAGATCCATTCAAGGTATTAGAGCTCTCAAATGAAGTTGACCTATAATAACTTAGAGACTATTTTGATAAGTTCAGTGAGTAAGGTTGATGTAAACTTATCTTTTATTTTATTGCAAAAGCATTTTTTTAATGTTGAGCTTATGCAAGGAATATTTTTGTCATAGCTTAGCATCTCAGCTATAGAGCATGTGAAATGTCTATATCTTATTGAAGTACTTGTACAAAGGCTCTCTATACCTATCACTGTAGGACAAGCTGATTTTGAGTACTCGCTCCAAGTCTTCTAGTGCTAACACTTATTCAAATTTATTCATAATATCTAATTCAATACATAAAACTTCTTAATGTAATACCTCCTCTTCTTTGTCTAAGTCACTAACTACTTAAAGATAGCATGCTCTAGACTGATTAAAGTTTTCTCTTACTATTACTTTCTCTACTTAGCAACTTGATTGTTATATTATAAGTCAATGCCATTGCTTTGACTGTGTTTAAATATGGTCAACTAAAAATAGTATTACATATGATGGGTGCTTTACTATTAAGAAATTATCCATCATCATAAACTACTTTTTCTCTTTCTCCATAAGTTACTAGGAGAGTGATTTTTCATTCTATCTCTCTTAATTATCTTAAAAATCCATAGAGAGGCTCTAATGTAGGAATGAATTTGAGAACTCATTGAGTTTATTTTATCAAATAAAAATTTAAATATAATATTTATTGAGCTTCTTATGTTGATTAATATAGTTAGTATACTTCATATTTAATAGTTAGGAATAAATGATGTGAAGATAACTTTATTGTTATGTAGATCACACTGTTATAGTAAATTCATTACTAGACTCTATCATCTCCTTTTCTAATTTCATTACAAACTCCTTTAATTTCCTTACTTTAATAACCTCTTACACCAAGCTACTCAAGTGGAGATACACTTATGGGTTGTTTTCATGGTCATGGTGATATGCATAGTAACTTGATCAGTATCTCACTCTATCAACTTTCGAAGGTGGAATTCACTTGAAATATTTTTTATTATGGATGGACTTAACCAACATGGCCATTAATACTCATAATGATGTAATCATGAGTGGCTAAAGGTACTCAACATGTGCATGATGAGCTAAATGGTTCCCTCTATAGTCATGCTTATGAATCAGTGCTTTATTTGGTTGAGTATGTTGTTATTTTCTCTTATCTTATCTTCAAACTCAAAAACTTTCCTCCAAGAACCTTTTTTAAGGTAAACTCTTTCCTAAGTCTTTTTTGTTAGTCACTGTCGATCTCACTTTTGGAGTGAGGTTAACTATCCCCTCCTTAGACCTAGGATTCATCTAGACACAAAGGGCTTGCTAGAATTAGAACACTTCTAGTGGCTAGGTGGACATTTAAGCTTAGAAGACTCATAGGATTCAACCCTAGGGTTAGACTCTAGCTTAAGATGGACTGGGCCCACTTACCCTAAACTCATTTAAACCACATATCAAATTAAACTCCTAAACTCTAACTAAATGACCATAAATTAAACCTTAAATAAGACTAATCAACCCTATACTAATTTGAGCCATTATGGTTCAATTTGATCAAGTGGCTAAGTTGACTTAATCCAACCTATTAGGGCTTAAGAGGGCTAAATCCACAATCAGCCCAATCCAATTAATATTTAACTCATCTAAATTCATTTGAATTTGAATTTAAAGTGATTGAACCTTGATTACAACCTAATTAAGTCTAATTGAACTTAATTGGCCCTTAACCTAAGTTGACCAATTTAAACCATATAGGGCCAAAATTTAATTCAATGTGATCGAAGCCAAATTTAATCAATTCAATCCTCGTGATCATTCTTGAAACTTAAATGAATATTTCAATTCACTCCTACCCATTCAATTCCATTAATTGGTTCAACTATGGCTAAGTTCCACTGAATAGAAATTTGGCTTAAATTATATTGAATTGATTGCATTGAATGGCTTAGATCACATTGAATTGATTGCATTTGGCTTAGATCACATTTTAACTAATGAGTTAAAATTATTCAAAAAATAATCTAGTCCAAATTGATTGTAATCAAAGCCATCAACCTACTCCAAATCCATCATTGAAAATCTCTCAACCTTCAATTAATCCTAATTAAACTTAACCAAGCCAATTGGTTCACTTGCCCTAATTTGGCATAATATACCAAATAGAGTTAAAATTCAATTCAACCTCAATTGGACCAAATCAACTCATCCAATCTCTTCTAAAATCATTATTGATCATGATCAATCATCCAATTGCAACCAATTGAACCCAATCGAGCCAATTTGGCCACTTAACCCAAGTTGACCCAATTTGACCTAAAGGGCCAAATTCATTCAAAACTCAATATAATCCAAATTAATTGCAACTAATACTCCAATCAATTACATTTTGATAATTGAACACTCTCCAACCATCAATTGAAGCCAATTTGGTCAAATCAACCCAATTAACCTATTTAGCCCAATTTGACCTAAAGGATCAAATTAAACTAAAACCTATCCTAATCTAAACCAATTCAAACTATAAACTCCAATCACTCTCAAATGATCAATCAAACATGATTCAACCCCTCACCTAACCCAATTTGGTCAATTTGACTAAATTGTTTAACCTAGCCTATTTAACCCAAATGAACCCATATGAACCAAATATAAATCCAGTTTAAATTAAATCAAAACAACTATACCAATACATTCCAAATGGTCATTTGAACATAATCCACTAGCCCTCTTGACCCAATTTTGACAAATTAGTAAACATAGCCCATTTAAACCCAAATTGATGTACATGGGTCAAATTGAGCCAAACCTAACTAAACCAAGTTCAAACCCAACCAAACCTAACATGACACATCGTTAGGTCCCCCTTGACCTTCAAAAGTGAACCTAACCCATGGTGAACTCGATTTGACCCAAACAAGTGAACTAAGGGCTTCAAATAAGATAAACTCCCCATTTGGAAAGCCTACCTACTCCTTTAGCACATGGTAGTCATTTTTGGCCTTCTTTCAATATAGGACCACTGACACAACCTAACCCAAAGCTATTGGGCTTAGTCCTTGATCAAGGGGAGGACCTCATCCCTTTGGCTCAAAAGATGTGTACACCCCATGGTAGGCTACCAGGCTCTGTCAGCCACTTAAGCACATCCACATCACCAGTCCTCTACCATCTCCAGCCACCTACATAGGCCAGATGGCTACCAAAGGCTTACCCAATCTCATGGCTTGGTTCACTTGGGGAGGAGAGTATACTCCTCCCCTTTCTTTCAAAATCCATACACATGTTCAATAGAGCCAAGAGATTAGTCCCCAAGCTTTCCCAAAGCCTCTTAAGCACCCCCATTATTGGCAAAATCAACCCAACCTCAAAGTTGAGCCTCCCTTTTATCCAACCACACCTAAACTCTACCAAACTTAAATTAACTTCGCCCACACCTTCTCCTTACTCCGACGAGTCGAAAGGAATCATGCCTCATTTAATTCGAGTTTAAAAGTACTCCAAGAAAAACTCCAATAAGCTTCACTATGACACTTGGGCCAGAGGATGATTGGTGGGGAGGTAGCTTGTGATCTTCTTAGCAAGGCTTTGCTAATTCAAGGAGAAGTGAGCATTGTCATTTGGCCGCTAGTCTATAGCTCTTGCGAGGTAAATTCTATCAAACTCTAGAAAACTATGGGATTCTTAGTGATTTGTTAAAGAAATGTGCCTGTGGCATAAATCAAGCCATATGATCACTTTAGAACATTTCCTTGGTTGATTTGGAGTCAAATTCGCCATCAAATGAGCTTTGGTTAGCTCAGATCATGCAGTAAAAGGCAGACAATGTTTGTCCCTCACTGCGAGTTAATGATAGATCATTGACAGTCTGTTTCAAGTGATTAGAACAAATGGTCATGATTAAATCTAGTAGAAATCTCGATTTAAATCATTGGATTAATCACCACCATCTAATTCATGATCAGAAGACTGAGGAGAAAGTGCGTCCACTACCACTAAGTTAGTAGCAATGCAGGATGATTTAAGTGACTAATCCCATGGCACCACATAGAACATGCTACCGCATTATCATTGATGCGATGCCAGTATGTAAATAGATTAATTAGGGTTTAAAATAGAATTTAATTAGAAATAACTTTAATAAATCATAACTAATTATAGAAAAATTCAAAAAAATGCAAATAAACTCATTTTTGAAAGCTTAGATAGATGAATGAATAGTGCTTAATTAGGGTTTGAAGATTTACTTAGTTAGCTTAATTTAGCTCTAATTACTTAGTTAATTGTCTTAGAAAATGGTATGACTATTCCTTGGGTTGATCTATGCCTTCCATAATTTTCTCAAGATAATTTGCTAAGTAATTTAGGAAATCTTAGTTTTCAATCCTAATTAATCAATTATACCTTTAATAATTATTTAAAATTAAAAAAATTATAAAATTAATTAAGAAAGCTTAATTTACTGAAATAATAATGATGATTAGGGAAATTAATTATGAACTATGGTTTTAATTATTTCTCAAAATAATCATAATAGAATTTTTTATTTAATTAATTAAATCATTAATTAACCTAGAACTTAAGAAAATCATAGTAATTAGCATGGATCATTAAAATTTTGATCAAACCCTCTTTGTGCTCAAAAAATAAAGTGGTTTCCAATGAAATTAAGAATATTAATTGGTTTGGGATATTTTAAGTGTAATTGATGGTTTTGGGTTTTCACCATTTATTCAATTAACTCTTAATTATAAGCCCAATTGCATTAGAGTTTTTAGGGCATGTTTATTTTATATTCATGTATTTCCAGTAGTTTTATCATGACTTTTGGGCTTATATTCAAGTGTTACTCAATTTTATTGGCCTCTATGGACTTAATTTGATTAAATATATAATTAAACATAATTAAATCAAAGAAATCACCCAGACTACTTTAAATCACTTAATGAACAGAGATGGGAAAATGGATAACTTTAACTATTTTTTCTCCTATTTAGGACTAAATGATTCAAATTTTAAGAACTAATCCTTAACAAATTTGATTAGGCTTAAGGGTGTTTATTTAACATGAATGTGCTTAGAAATTAATGAAATAAAATAAATTATTTAGTAATATTTAATTTCTTTGCTTCAAAAATTCAGAAATTTGTATTTCATTTCTTTCATTTACTCATGTTTTCAATTTAAATTTGAAAGAATGCACTTGTTTATATGGCTTTGAATTAAATATTATGGTTAGTATCACAAGTAAATCTTAATTTATTTTCTTAATTAATTAAAAGATATCTATTAATCTGAATATAAATTAATATGAATATTCAAAAGATAGATTTAATTCTTATATGAATAAACCATAATTTGAATGGTATATAGCTTGGAAACTCAAGGTTGTAGGACTACTGGTCTGAATGAGGTCTTGATATCTCATACCTTTAGTATAACACAGCATGTATATTGAAATTTATGGTGAAATACATACTAAGGTAAAATTATTCTCTCTAATATATATTTGAAACATCCTAAAAATTTCATAACTTCATCCTTATGTCCATAAATGTATGCATATTTATATGAATTAATAAGTATATAGTTTGGACATCCTAAGAGTGTAAGACTTTAAATAGTTCCAAAGGGATCTTTAATTACCTCACTTCCCTTGTCCAACAATGGCACGTGCTTGTATAAATTCAATCTACTCTTGTATATGTATATGTATATGTATATGTATATGTATATGTATATGTATAAGGTATGATTAAATTAAATTCCTTTATAAGAATTTATGCATCATATTTCATATGCAAGTTAATGGAAACTATACACATAAATCCACTCATGTATTAAATGTGGCATAATTAAAATGTGATATGCTTATTAAATCTAATTATTTAATTAGGTAAATATTAAAGAATAATGATGCAAAATCAAGAGAGCATTATTAAATTAATCATAGCTTGACTTCATTAATCTTAAGATACCTCTTCATATTTAAATAAAATCTCTTAAGTCAAATCGAAACCTGAGACTTAATAAAATTTGTAACTTTTAATTAAGAAGATTAAAAATTGTAATAATTTATTTCTTAAAATCTATCTAAAGACAAAGATTGAGGAGGATTTATTTCTTCTTCTCTTTGTAGCCCCAAATAAAAAAAATGAAACTCAAAATGAAATAAAAGCTTAAGTCTAAAAGTTATTTTAAACCATTAATCACATAAAAGTGTAATCTTCTTCAATAAAGAGCTTAAACATCTATCACTAAGAAATTCAAATATTAAAGCCTAATCATGACATACCACATTAAGCCTACCACACACATCAGTAGGCTAAGTCACTGATCCTAGTCTTAGGTTAGGTTGATGCTTGTTGTGAAGATGTGGTGTTTTATTTTGTGATTTAATATTTTAGATTGGATGTGATGATTGATTGTGTGTAGTCTGGATGTTAGGGAGATATTATACTAATGATTATTTTTGCAGCAAATTATGCTTAAGCGGCTACTATAATAAAACAAATATATTATAAATGCTTATTTCTTGTAGGTGATGCTTAAGTCCTTAATCATAATCCATTATGAAAGGTGGGCTTAGTGATCTAAGGTAGGAAGCTGAGCCCAAATGTATGAAATATAACTATGTAGTTAGATTTTTATTTCATATAATGTAACCCTTGTAATATGTTTAAGAATAGGGCCATTGGGTTTAGAATGAGCAGTGACTAGAAGGCTTAGACCTGTGAGGCCTTATCAGGCCTAGAGTACTCAAATCCATAAAGAAAAGTGATGATGAAGAATCAAAGACCCCCATAGTTTTTTTTCATTTATAATTTAATTGTAATTTAGGTTGTATAAGGGTAGAGCTCACTTACGCAATTTCTTTTCTTTTTTGGGGAGTACGGTGGTACCCGGCCACACCGACCTCTTATGCTTTCAATCAATTAATGTTTGATTGTTGTGTTTACATTAATTGTGTAATAGAAATGGCATGTTTTTCATAAGTTTCTTAAAGTTTGAATGTTTATTGTTTGGCCTGGATGTAGTAGGCTCTTTAGAAAACTTAATTTTATTTACTCTATTTAATTAATTTCAACTAAAATTTAATGAACTCATAACCTCACTATAAAGTCTAGGTATATTAATAAAAAAAAGACTTAGTTACCCCATAGCTATATTGTTGTATGTTATAAGATCATGCATGCATCTTATCTCACTCTTGAAAATAGGGGATCTCCACTCTTGCATGATAAGAGATTAGGCTTGAGCTATGAGAGTAGTCTCTTGTAGTGGAGAACACCTCTTCCCACTAATTTAGCCATAATTCAATTTTATCATGCATTTAAGCATAAATTCTCTAAAGCCTGAGTCCAAAATAATAAGTAAAAAAATGAGATAAAATTTTATAAATTTTATTGCATTAGTCTAAGTCATGAATTTTCATCTCAATCATGATCTAGTCTCTTATGGAGTGAGTTTGAGCTTTAGATTCTTTTCTAATAGATAAAAGCCTAACTATCTTGCATTTGCATAAGATCGATTGAATGATTTTAAATCATATGAGGTGTTAACTAGCATCCACTCTAGGAGGTTATAAGTCCAGAAGATTGGGGATTGGTTCAATCACTTTAGTGGAGATGAACCAATAGTGGATATAAGTCGAGCTCTTAGCTTGTGTTAGAGTACTTTAGATAAGTTTAGAGGCTACTTGTTTCTCCTTAGATATGGGTATAAATCCTCACCTCTTAAGCATATCCGTAATCTTCTGTTAGGAGAATCTAATCCCTAATATTATAATAAAATGTTAATTCAAATGACTATAATTCTCTCTTTCAAAAATATAACGTCTTACTATAAGATAGATTGAAACTATCACTAGGCTTTCTCGTATCATGAGTGCTTCCTACTTATCCTCCCTTGAAATTTGTTAAGAACTCTTCTTACCTTAAACTCTCCCACTTGATTCCCAATAAATAACAATCCTTTGATCATCTAAATTTAAAATTTTTGGAGACATTAGCTTCCTACATTAATCGAGAGTATTTTTAAGAATTTCTCATTTCTTAAGATATAATTAACTATGGGGACTTGCCTCCAGAAAGAGCTAAATAACCTAGCATAAAATAAATCTCACTTTACTTTATCCATATAAGGTAGGGGAAAGATCTTCCGATTTTCCTTAAAATTTTTTATTCGATGATTGAGTCCATTGTAGAGTGATATTTCTATCTCTCAAGATAGTATATCATTTCCTTGATGTAGTAGTTAACATTGTAATAAGTATCCCCTAAGATCTATGTGATGTCCCTATGACATCCAAATAAAAACACCACAGTCACCATTGATTACTAGGCCACTTCATTGTATTCTTCAACATTCATGAGGCTATTAGCTAATTTCAATAACTTTGCTAGAAGATTTGGCTATTATAGACTAAGGGTGTATCTGAAATATTCTTTTTTAAGACCTTAAGTGAGTGTAGCCTAGTAATTACAAGCTTTAAAATTTATACTTCCAACAACTCCTTTTAAAAGCATGTGATGAACTTTTTAAGGGACTCACCTTACTTTAGTCTCATCCACGAGAAGTTTTTATGCTCTTTGGAGGATTTTGAACACTCACAAATTGAATAGTGAACATTTACTTGAACTTGACAAATGAATTGATGACTCTGCAAAATGGTGTGAGAACCATATAAGTGTTGACTCTTTAAAAGTGGTAAAAAGTAGTCTACATTTCATCGAGTCATCAGGGTCTAATAACAATGTAGTGGATTTGAAGTACATGAACTGGTCATCAGGGTTAGGGTAACCTCTATTGGTCCCTAAATAAGAAATCTTAAGGTTTAGTGGGGTTATGCTCTATGATTTTCTTAGAATAAACATTGGTAAGGATGGAATTCATCACTTTCACTCTAGTAACCTCCTCATCAATCATGTGATAGGATTCATGATCAATGATAGGTATTTTCAATAACTCTGGCTTATAGTGGTGAGTATAGTGAGTCACTTAGCTTAAGGGTCCTTCATTTTCTTGGGTCCTCAAAACTTTGTGCTTCACCTTCTCCATAGATTCTCAAACTATGCAAGTGATTCTACCTTTCATGACTTTCAAATCTGAATGTGTGACAAATTTTAGCATGTTTAGCTTCATGGAAATTGAGTTATCTTAATCTTATGGAATTATTTTGTTGTGTGTCTCACTTCTTATCCTCAACATTTTTCATGCTCATTATAACCAATAGGATGTTAAATCTAAATATATTCATAAGATGATGTAACACCTTAGATATGTGAGAAGTAAGACATATGAAAATAAAACTAAATAAATAGAATGATTGTAAACTCTTAGAATTTTAACTTTATTTCAATGAGTACAAGTTGAGGGTTAAAGTATAGGAATTTGCTCTCCCCTTCTCATGAATAGTGAAAAATCTTAAAAATGGCCATCCACCCCTCAAGATTCCTACTTTTTATAAGATTCAGGGGTAGTTACAATAAGGAAATCATAAGTTAGTTTCTATAAGCTATATGCAATAACAATATGAGAGACTTACCCATGCTTTTAGTGCTTAGGCAAGTGTTGTAAGTTGAGTGGTAGTCCACTAATGTGGTAGCCTATGTAAATAAGAAACTTTGACTTTGGTCTTTTGGCTGAGGTAGATTATTTCATGTGTTTGCCTTTGAGGGGGTGAGTTTTCTTGGATAGCTATTGAGTGGTTCTTCCCTAAGCTTTATTACTCGTTAATGATTATATTGGTTCATTTTCTAAGTTCCTATGCATGAATCAGGGGTACATTACCTAATCAAAGTTTAGAACTAAACAAAAATTGAATAATCAATATTTTTAAAAAGTAAATCACCTTATGGTAGTTATAAAAGGATTAGACCCCTTATTTGCATGCTTAAGATTTTAATGGAGGCCAACTTTAAGCCCTCAATAGAACATCAAAGGCATCAAAATTTGAGCATAAAGGAAGTAATAAGAGCTAAAGTGTTAAAGTTGCTTAATGCTTGAATTATCTATCCTATCTCAAATAAATCTTTCATGACACTAGTATAAGTTATACTAAAGAAAGGAGTGATCATAATAGTGCCAAAATAAATTTAATGATTTGATAAAAACATGTATTATCACTAGATAAAGAAACTTAACAAAGCCACTGAAAAAGAACATTTTTCTTGTCCTTTTATAGATCAAATGTTACACTAACTAACTGGCCTTTCTTATTATGTTTCTTGGATCAATATTTGAGCTACAACCAAATTTCAATCACTTTTAAAAAATAAGAAAAGATCATATTCACCTATCCATGTAGAATATTCATTTTTAGAAGGATGCCCTCTGGTCATTTCAATGCACTTGCTATATTTTAATGATGAATGTTAGATTTTTTTTAATTAAAGCTAATAACTTCATGAAAATTATTATAGAAACTTTTAGTATTTATTGATCTCATTTTTGGATGAGGTTAACATCATTTCTAAAATTAGGAATTAGGACACCTAATTCTAGATAAGGAGCTTCATGATTAAGCACTTAGATCACTATGCTTAGTGATCTAGTGAATTTTCTTAGGGTTTTACTTAACCTAATGGGATTAGGTGGATTCAAACCCAACCCAAATTTAAACAAATAATTGACCTAAACACACTATAATTGATAATTAAATCTAATTGAACTTAGGCTGAGGTAATTTGGATGGTTAACCCAACTACCCTAGTTAAGCTCTAAATAAATTGAACCCAAAGAAATTAAAATAAAATCAAAATAAATTCGAATTATATCAAATAAAAAGGCATAAAATCAATACAAAAAAAAATGAATGGAGTCAAATCCAAATGAAAGTCAAATAAAGTCAACCATTAGACATAGGCTAGATTTATATGGGTCCCACGAAGTCAAGGTCAACTCACCATAATTTGACCAAATTAAATCATTCCTAAGGCTTAAAATCATTAAATAAATATGTTTAAATATGAATCATATGAATCTAAAACTAATAAGGTCCTAAATGGGCTAATTAGACCATTTAATCTAAATGAGCCTAAATGGACCATCTTGGATTCAAACTCAAATTAATTGTCTAAAATCATTTGGAAATCATCATTAAACATAATTTAATCAATTATCAAGTATAATTTGATCAATGTGGTCATTTAACACAATTAAACTAATGTTAACCCATTAAGAACAAAATTGGGTCAAAATGGGTTTTAATTTCAAAAAAAATGAAATTCATTGATCCAAACTATTTCTAATACTTGGATAAATACAATTAAAGGGCATCAATAATTTGTTTGAGTTAGGATAGTAAATTAACAAAATTGGATTCAATCTAACTCATTTCAGCCATAGTGGGTTAAGTGTTGAAATAAACAAACAATCAATCACAAATCTCATGCAACCCACTAATCAGATATTTTTAAATGACTACATAAATATAATTAATGGATAAATCTAGGATCAATTCATCAAATAGAACAAATAAACTAAGCCAAAAGGATAAGATACCTAAGTGACATGAATCAAAACATTAGAACTCTAACCTAAATTAATCACTTTTGGATTATATCTAAACTCATCCTAAGATGTGTTTAGGTTGATTGGTAGCCAAAATTAGGCAAACTAAGATTCTCCAAGTCCATCGTAAAGGTGAAGATACCATGGAGAAAGAGAACGAAGCATGGAGACAAACCCTTTTCCCCAATCCATTTATTCTCCTCCACTCCTCATCCTAGCTGCCTTAGATTGATCTCAATAATTGACCACCACTTAGACATAGCCTCTAAGGGTGGCAATCACCTAGGTTGGCCATGGTTGACATCCCTCCCATTAAAGCTCTCGTCCACCCATGGAAAAATGTAAGAGATCTCCTCCAAGGCTATTTGAGCCTCTTTAAATGTTCCTCAAGTGAAACGAAGAACAATGCATCCTTCCCCCGATCCCTACACCGCTAGTAAGCCAGAATTTTACCAAAGCCATTGGAAAAGAGGAGTTTGACCTACAAAATGTTCCACGGGGAGGCAATCCAATTCTTCCTTTCTAGAGCTTTATCATGTCCCCATGAAACTTTTTGAATCATCCCCATCATCGGAGATCACCGCCAATGAGGTAATGGTTTCAAACGGACCACTTAAATATTTGATTTTTTCCTTTTCGAAATAAACTTTATCTCAAGTGAGATCAAGCCATATATATGCATCTAAATGTTTTCTTAATTGATTTGAAAATGAAATTAAGTGATTATGTTCCCTAGATCATCAAAAATCACTTGAAATTAATGAACGTCGGTTCTGATGATAAGGGTGAAATCTCTGCCACCAGTTCTTTCTATTAGAAATAAACAACCACGATCTAGTAGGACATCCAATTAAATCCTATATAGAATCTAGACATGAAATCATGATCATCCAATCAAAATTATCCCTGTATGGTGCTTTTTTATTTAGTCATTAATTTAGGCAATAGCATCGTGCTGCATAGCAAATAGTGTTGTGTAAGCAGCACATGGTACCAACCATTTAAAACGAAAATTTTGGATTTTTTTAGATATAAAAATGGTAAAAAAATACATAAAACTTCAAAAAATCATAGAAAATAAAATACTTAACCAAAAAATGCAAATAAGGGCTCTATGCATTTATCATAGTGAGGAAAATCTAATAAACCCAAAATCTCAAATTTTTATTAGGTATTTTTTGGGCTAATTTGGGATTAAATGAAAATAATTAAACTCAAATTCAACTCAAATTATTTATATAATTAATTTAAAACTTTGTGGAATTTATGTTTTATTAAAATAATTAAAACTCTAATTAATACAAAATTATGCATCAAATTAGAATGAAACTTTACGGAACTTAAATTGGTAGGGAACCCTACTTTCCATAAAAATTTTTAAGTAAAATGTCCTCTAGATTTTAAGTTGTTGTATTTTATTACTTCGTTCAGTTACGTATTTGCTAATGCTTGTTCATTTGATGCTACGGAAATTCATTGAAGTACTTTAATCATAATTAGTAACATTAGAGGCAAGAACAAATTTTTGGCCCTCTAAAGTCATGGGATTTGATTAATCATACACTTAGGGTTTAATAAAATAATAAAGATTTTAAAATTTAATCAAACTCTAGGTTACTAATTTTTTAAATACAAAATAAAATAGATTAATTAATCTCTAAATTTCATACCTAATATGGAATTCATTAAATCTTTTAAATCCATTTGAGTTAATAAACAAAATAATTCTAAATGTAAATGAAAATGAAATAATTGATTAAATTAATTAAATGCTCTAAAGAACTAAAATGGCTTAGATTTAAGTTGGAAACCCAAAACTAATTCATTACTTAGGTTTCTTAAGTTATGATTAGTAAACAAAATTCTATCTTAATAAATTAGACACGTAATATTATATTAAGCATAATTTGAATAGGAACATAAAAATCATAAGATAATGAATTTCTTAAATGATAAAATCAAAGATTCCCAAAGATTGATTGAAACTAATTGACTTAACTTACTTAAATTCATATATATACATAAACATTAATGAAATTAATGAATGAAATCATCAATTAAGTTAACTTATTCAAATTTACCAACATAATATTAATAAAATGAATAAATGAAATTAATTAAAATCAAATAAACCTAAGTGATAAATTAAGAATACATAAATGAATAAATCATGAAATTGAGAAATAATAGATCATTTAAATGATGAAACAAAAACCAAGTTTGAATTAAGATATTAACTTAAGTTAGTTCATTCAAACTAATAAACATTAATAAATATAAACATAAGCATTAATGAAATAAATAAATAAAATCAATTGAAATTTAAATAAATCAAGTAATTATAATTCAAACTAATTAAAGTCATCAAATCAAGTTAACTCATCCAAATTCATAAGCATTAATGAAATAAATAAGTAAGATCAAATCAAATGAACATTTAATTAAATGAAAAGAAACACTTTAAATTTTAACCAAATGTTCAAAAGATCATAGACCAAACTAAAAAAACATTAATCAAATCAAAAGAAATGAAACAAGAATGAAAATTTCAAATCTTAATAAGGTTAAATTGCATAAAAACTAAACTTTAAAAAGAGAATTAAAATATTAATCAAATCAAACTCAAATTAAAATAAATCACTTAATGAATTCAAAAGAAGTTAATTAAGATACTTAGAATATTAGCTTGACCTTCTAGAGTGGATGAAAATCTATTATATTAGGATTTAGGAAGTTGAATAGAATGGGTTCCACTCAAAGTGGGACTTATTTCATTCATCATTCTTTAAAACCTAAATTTCAATTTTAACACAAAAGTAAACTTTAAAATAAAAATAAAATCACAAATCAACCAAGTCACTTAAATTAAAACTACCTAATGACAAATTAAACAAACCTTGAAACATGAAAACTCAACCTTAAAATGCTTAGTACAGTCATACCACATAAACACATTTTTGCATACTAGATTATTACATTAGGTTGATCTGTAATTTTATGTGATGTGATAATTTTATTATTTTTCAGGTATTATTTTATACTTTATGACTAGAATTGTTTGCTTGTTATTTTGGATGTTGTGACATTCTTTTTAGCCTAACACTATTGTCTACAGGGAGCTATGCTAAAAGGGACCGGTCTAATAAAAAAATATAAATGTTGTTTACTTGCAAGTATGCTTAGGTCCCTAAGAATAGCCTAATAGGATAGTGGGCTTAGTAAGGAACTAATGCTAAGCTCATATCCTTGTAAATATAACTATTGGAATGTTGTTTATATTTTTTAACGTCTGTTTAGCAAAATTTAGAAATTTTGTTTGAAATTTTAATTGTAATTTGAACCTAGAATTAGGTTAGGATTTATTGATTGCATAGTCTTAATGGTCCCCTGTGAAGCCCATGGAGGTCCTTAAAGAAGGTGATGATCCTAAAAGAAGGACCCCATAGATCAAACTTTTAGTTTCAAGCTGGTTTATATAAGGGAAAAGCTTGGCTGCCCATTTTTCTTTTTCATCTAGGGTGTACAGTGGTACTTGGCCACATTGGCCGATTTTAATTAAATTTGTTTGATTTATTTTCGGTGTGCATTAGAAATAATTACTTTTCTAGGTTTCTTTATATGATGGTATCCCTATGATGAAATGCATGGAATGTTAGGCTCCTAGGAAACTAAATTTTATATCTAATCTAAACCTAAATAACTTGAGCCCAAAATAAACCAACTCATAACCTCACATAAATTATCTTCCTAGGTACAACTTAAAAGCAACTAGAAATAATTAATTTTTATGAAACATAATAGCATGTTGTTCATACTCCTTGAATTAGGTACTTCACCTATTATACATAATGGGCATCTGACCTTTGAGGATGACCACCCTTCTTGGGGTAGTGTGCCTTCTCTATCTAATTTATCCCATATCCTTTGAGGATGACCACCCTTCTTGCAGAAGTGAGTTTAGGGTCTTAGTCTCTTTCGTAAATACAACAGCCCAACCATCTTGCATAACATGAAGACTGTACTCATGGATTTAAAAATTGGTTAGGTGGTGTTAGGTAGCAACCCTTATAAGTGGGTGATAAGTCTAAAAAAGTCAAGGGTTGGTTCATTTTCTTAGGTGAGAGAAAGTGTCAATAATTCTAAAAGTTGAACTAGGTCGAGCCTCTGATTTATGTCAGAAGCACTTGTAGACTTAAGTTATGAAGCATCCTCCTAAGAATAAGTCTTCAACCGTAGGCTATTTTATAATCTTATGTTGCTAGAATCTAAGTCTTATATTTTTAATAAAATATCAATTCAAATTCTACTAAACTCAATTTCAAAATTTTAAAGCCCAATGGTAGGTTAGCTGAAATGTCTAATGAACATCTTATTATCTATAGGCATTTCTTACTTAGTCCTGGTTGATCTCTTAAAAAACTCTTTCCTTTTTGAGAGCGTTCCCTATTAAATTTTTGAATTATCATCTTGTTAAGACAAGCTTTGAAATCCATTGAAATAAAAATATATTTTCTTAATCAAGAGTATTCTTAGAAAGAGATCTTTCATTCTTAAGATGTAATTAACTATAGGGCTTGCCCTTATAAGGAACTATGAACCGTGGAATAAAATAAATTTTGTTCAACTTTTACATGTAGTTTAGAGGAAAAATTTTTGGTACATCGAAGGCCTATTAGCCTTAGGAGTCCATATTAGGTAATCAAATCCATTATAAGCTAATATGTTTATCTTTCAAGATAATATATTTATCGCTTAATGATGTACTTAATTACATAAATAAATACCACCAAGATCTGTGTGGTGTTCCAAAACATAAAAATTATAGCAGTATTTAAGTTGATACTTGAGGTGTGCCTATGAGGTGTAAGAAGATAATTTGGTCCTAAATTAGAAAAAGGGTCACTTGATGGCGGATGGAGGCAAAATGCTGAGACCCCTCAGACACAATGTTTCTATTAATCACATTAAACTTGACAAAACAAAAGTGGAGATGATTGAGAAACTTATACTTCCAACTTTAGTCAATGGATTCATAATTTTTTGTGCATATATGATTCTATAGGAAATTCATTAAGGATTTGTTAAAAATCATAAAACTTCTTTGCAACCACCTTATGTATACCTAAAGTAGCAAACAAGAGTGACTTGATGAGGTAATGTACTAACACAAGTGTACTTGTCATAGAGGATACTTGACAACAAAGGCTATCAAAATAAGTATACTTAGTATAGGTTATGTTTGACAAGGGAAGATCAACCTAAATCAGTAAATTAAAGACTTAGAGAATAATGACCTAGAGATTAAGACATGAATTAACTCACTAGCAGTAGGATAGTACTCAAAGGAACAAACCAGCTACTCTTCTCAACCCAATCCTTACTCATATAGTTGCATAATTAAAGGCTATTTGCCCTCACTATTTGATAAATATATTGTTGGCCTCTCTTTTGTAGTGAGCTTTCAACCTCTCCATCTTAGACACTAAGAGTTCCTTAGTCTTAAGACACTTCTGGTGATTAGGTGAACACTTAACCTAACCCTAGAGACTTAGAAGAGTTAGTCATAAGAATAGGTCGTGCCTTAGGGGTGTTAGGAAAACTTGCCTACCATATAGCTTGAACCAAATCCTGACTTCCTTCCTTCAAGTCAAACTTCAAATCCAAATCAACTTTAACTCCAAACAAACTTCAAATCCAAATCAACTTTAACTCCAAACAAACTTCAAATTCAAATCAACCTCAAATCCAAATCAACTTTTAAACTTCAAACTCACAATTCCAAATCAAATCTCAAATCAATTAACTTATTGATTTTCTAAAACCTTATTCATTATTTTCTCAAATCATGAATCAATTCCAAATGATTAACATCCATAATCAATTTCAAATCTAAACCCAAAAATCTTTCCTAAGTCACTTTGATTTCATCTTATGGACTTAGCTCAAATCAAATCAAAATAAATTCAAACTCAAAATATTTTCTCATAACCCATTTATATTCTCATTTATATTCATAAATATAAATGAAACATAAATTCAAATACCTAAAATGAATTCAAAACTCAAATCCAAATATAATCTAAATCCAACCTATACCCTTTCAAGTCAAATTCTTGAACTTAACCAAATCATCTTCAAATCAATTCAAACCTTTGGATTTTCTCTTCAAACAATTAATCCCTCAATCACAAAACAAATTCAATCTTAAACTTCGATCATGAAACCAAAACTAAATTCAAAACTCAAACCTAAATCAAACCCATGTTCATCCTTTGAACTTGAAATTGTCAAGTGAATCAAAACCCATTTGACTCCAAATCACTTGCATGTGGATTTATATTTCAATCATAAGTCAATATGTGAGTTCAACCAAACTTGAATCAAGCCTTGATCAAGTCAATTGACCCACTTAGGCTCACTTGGCCCAAAGTGACCTAAAACACCTTTTTGAGCCAAATTCTAATCCAACCCAAATTGGATTGAACTAAGCCTATCTAAGCCTCACATTGTGAGCAACAATCATCATAAGATGATCAATTACTCAAATTGGGTCAAATCAAGTCAAACATAGCCTTTGACCAAGTCAACATTTGACCCAAATGAAACTTAAACTAGCCAAAATTCACTACAGGCAAAATCATTTGAAACCATTGATCAAAACCAATTCATGATCAATGATTGGACCTGACCAAGCCATTATTTAAGCCAAACCTAGCCCAATTGGCCAATTTGACCTAAAAGTCAAATATGTCAAAACTTGATCTAAGCCAAATTAATTTCAACCAATGGATCAAATTCATAAATCACTTATTGAACTTAAAGCCTTAATTGGCACTAGATTAACCAAGCTAACCATGAACCCAACTTTACTAAAGGCCAAATCAAGACAATCAAATCTAACCAAAATTGATTGAAACCAAAGCTTGCAAAACATTTCAAATGACCAACCACTAAACAACTCATGACCTAACCCAACTAGGTCAAATGGGTCAAATTGGTCAACTTGACCCATTTGAACTAAGTGAACTCAAATGAAACAAAACCAAAAATAAACCAAATTGAACCAAACCAATGATACCAAACCACTCCAAATGGTCATATGAACTTCACTTAACCCATGGTTTGACCCAATTTCACCAATTGGTCAACTTGACCCAAGTTGACCCATTTTGATCTAAATGGGTCAACATGAGCCAAATGATATCAAATTAACTCCAAATTCATTGAAAATTATTTTAACCCTTTCAATCATACCAAATATACCCAAATCAAAATCAAAGCCAAATGACCATTTCACTAGGTCAAGGGTAACCTATGATCAAATTCACTTGGAATTAGATCATATTCCAACTCAAGACCACTTGGCATCCTCTTAGTGGTCTGTTTGGACACCAAGGGATGTGGTGCACATGACCCAATGGGTTTGGGTCAACCAACCGGCCAAAATCAACCACAATAAAATGAGCATGGAATCCATACTCGTTTAACACATGGGCAACTCCACCACTCCTGTTGAATCACATGGCACTCCTAACAACCTAAACACCCATTCCATCTCATCAATTGATCCAAAATGGCAAGGAGGCTCATGGCCATCTGATCTAAGTAGGGGGAGATATACTTTCCCTAAATTCATTCTACTTCAATAGAGCTTACATTTGATTGAGCCCTAGGAACCCAAATATAGCTTCCCCAAGCTTCTCCAAGGTTTCCCAAGTTCATTCAAACTTCTCCTTCTCAGTTTTCTTAAGCTAAAAATAGAGGAGGTAGGAGAAATTGCCAACTCACTCATCTCTCCACCAAAGTCCAATTGCTCTTACAAGCACCATTAGGGAGGCTAGTCGAGCTCACCCAAGGTGTTTTCCAAGCATCCAAGCCATAGGAAGAGGGACCTAGACCAAAGTCGCAAACCATTGAAGAGGAGCTTGGCCAATTGGAAGATCCACTCCATCTCAAACCTTCAGACCTTCAACAAGGCTTCATCTCTACTAGAGCTCAATATTGGAAGTCGGTGATAGCATCCGACAAGGTATGAATCAAAATTGAACTTAAGTAGAAAAATCCTTGGTCCTTTGTAAAGGGAAGTGTAATCCCAATTGAATTCCACTGTTGAATGTGTTTCTACTTACTTCTAAATGGTGTGGGTTGAATCCTAGCCCAAATTTGAGCCCAAGGGAGCTCAAATCAAGCCATTGAAGATGGACGATCTCCGACTCCGATAGGTGAGGGTAGGGATGAATCATGGACCATCCATCCCGTGTGTTTTGGATGGACGGTCTTAATTATAAGATCCTAGATTTACATAAATCGACTTGGTCACGATCATCGATCTTTGATCGACGATCGAAGGTGTAGGCCACGACATCGATTTGATAACTTAAATAACCAATCTCATTACATGGAAAGTCGCATCACTGGCAGGCCACGTCGGATTAGTTATATAATAGGTTATTTAATGACCTATTAATCATAGAAACTTCAAAAATACATAACTAAATGTAGAAAAATCTAAATAATACAAACTCAACTTCATTTTAAAGATAATTCAAATGGGAATAATATAAAATTAAGTTTAATTAATTTTGAATAGTAATATTTTTCTCAATTTGGGTTTTATTGGGGATGTAATTATGTTAATTACTCCTTAATTATTTCAATAATTAATTCCAAACTCCATAGGGTTAATTAGTGGGATGACCTCTACCTCCCGTAATTTTCTTGTAATTTATTATTTGATTAATTTAGGTAATTACTTTTTTCATCTCTAATCACTCCCTTAATCAATTAAATGATTAATTAACCTATTAAATGGTGATGAATTCATTAATTAAGCTTGTTAATTATTTGGAACAGTGGGTAGACTTAGGGAATGAGATTAGGATGCCTTTTCCAAATCTTTTTCCCTAAGTCTATTTCATTTGAATGAAGACTTAATTAATTTAAAATTTTATTAATGATTTAATCATTTCATTAAATAGTTTAATTAACCAAACCCAAAATCAAAAATTAGTCCAGAAACTTAATCACTTAATCAATCCCAATCTTGGGTAGATCCTTAGGTGTTCAAAAGCCTAAGGTAAGCTTAAGGAAATCAAATTCAACCTATATGTGTGGGAAGGGTTATGAAAGTACTTAATGAAAACCCTTTAGCTTAATTAATCAATAATTGTGAGCCAATTGCATTAGGCCCCTTTCTTTCTTAGGTGCATTGTTGATTTAAATTTAATGTGGTTGCATATCATATGTTGGCTCATAATTGTTAGTTTAATTATGTTAAAGTGGTATAGGTAAGCAGTAATTGATGGACTTAATCTATACCTTAACCTAAACAAAACATAAAATCAATCTAATAGTTCTAAAAATTAAACTAAAATAACACACACCTGAGGGAAATGGGTTAGGACCAGCAAACACCCTTTTCATATTTCTTAAATCAACTCTTTAAATGATCTTATTCCATAGGATTATTTTTTGGAATTAATTAGGGTGAATGCAGTTACATGGTGTATGTCATATGAAATCATGCATTCACATCTTTTTGAAAAATCAAATAAATGAAATGTTTTCTTTATGTCAAATTTCATGTTTTGGCTAAAGTAAGAATATGAGTGGTTATTATCACTACTAAATCAAAAATTATTTTCAAAACTTATAAATCAAAAACTATAAATGAATGTATGCTACTTATAAGTATTTATAAGCTTGCATGTGAATATAACTTAAAATGTGTTATGTGGTTTTCTTCTCTTTTCTTAACATAGTTTGTATAGGATTTGCAAAGTGTATAATTTCTTTGAAAAGAACATAACAATTGTTTAAATTTATCCCTATGCACTCCCATCTCATGAATTATGAAGGATCTTCATATTGCACATATAAATTAAACAACCAAAAAATCAAACAAATAAACATAAATCTTTTGCATGATTCTTCATCCATTCATTTGCTTTTATAAATGCACATGTATTTAGGAAAAGTGGTATAGTCAGGACATCCAGGTTGCGAGACTTTAAGTAGCCCTAAGAAGATTTTGTACCTTATACCCTTGGTATAGAAAATAATAGCACCGTACTCACTTATATCTTTCATACATGTAATGTGCATTTGATTAATGGATAAAAGAATTCCTCTCTTTTCTACTTAAACAAAATCATGCATCATGAAGCATCCAAATTTTCTTAAGCAACATCTCTTAGCATTCATCATTAAGGTATGCAAAATATTTGCATTACATGCATAGATATGCTTAGGATAATTTCATATGCATGATATACATGTTGGAAAGAAATAAATGGTTGCATTTTGTGATAATAATTCACTTTAATTATTCTTTAAATGCTTTTCTTATTGAATAGGTTTATTTAGAGAAAATATAAACTTAGGATTAATTAAAACACACAATAAAATATTCACTAAAAAAATCACTAATGAATCTACCTTAGAAATTATGTAAGGTAGGGATGAAAGAGATGTTCTCTTCTCTTTTCCTCACTTTATAATACTTAGTAATTAAGTGTAGGTTCATTCAAACCAAATCAAATCATCAAATAAAATTAACAAATCAATCAAATCACTTAAATAAAACCACCCTCTAAATTGAACCCTTTCACTCTTAGATAATCTTAACCTTAAAGCCTAGCTAAGACATACCACACAAGCCTTAAATGACACACACATTAAGCTAAGTCACCATTTCTAGCTCTATGTTAGGGCAATCCATGGTTTGATGCCTAATTTTATTTTGTGATGTAATATTTTAGTCTGGATGTTAGGGTGTATCATATACTGGATGATAGGAAGATCTTAGTCTAATCATTATCTTCTATAGGGGATTGTGCTTTTTAGGTTTAGGGTTTAGGGTTTAGGGTTTAGGGTTTATGGTTTATGGTTTAGGGTTTTTTTTTTAAGGGAAACCCCATGTAGGGGTATTTTATTGCCACAAAAAGAGGGTTACAAGGTCCTTAAAGGGGATAAACTCTAGAACTACTGCTCAAAGAGCTACAATCAGCCTAAGGAGTAAATCCCCTATCTAAGTACATCCAAAAGTAAAGAAGACATTAAAACAATCAAGAGATACAAGTTGATTAACATAATAAGCCAAAGGAAGATTAGGGCCAATGCTCTAGAGGATGTGAGAATGCATGATAATATGGAGCAAACCTACAAGAGAACAAGAGAGAATCACCAAAATTATAATAAGAGAGATTAGAGCAGGTAATATAGACAAAAGGTTAAATGAAAACAACATAGTCTAAGAATGATAGTAAGGAATTATGATAGAGGAGGCTCAGGCTCAGTCACACCAAGTTGGGGTAGATACAAATATGAGCATCCAAACTTCAGTAGAAGGGTTACATCACAAGAGCTACTTCCAAACCAAAGGGAGATCATCACATATCATAAAACACGTGAGGAGATAACACCCGGTTGTTGATAGTCTTGTGAGCTTTATTACCCCAAACCTAAACAAAATCATATCTAATATAGAGGAAATTACAAAGAGTGAAGGATAAGGTGTCCCATTCAAGAAAAGTATCATCAATATAGTCACCCTGACATGAGAATACATAAACATAAGAGAATGAGTCATCTTTGCCAGAACCTCGTGAAAAGGCATATCCAAGAAAAGAAAAAAAACCATCATATAATCCCTCCACATGAAAATAGCAGAGGAGACAACTTGCTAAAATCCTGCTAATCAAGTCAATGAGCCTATAATTAACACCATCCCAAACAAATGATATATATATATGAATCTTTCAGGCCAGGAAATAACCCCCTTATTAATATCCATATCGGTGGGGAAAAGCAATTGTAAAGGAAGGCAACATAGCCCAACAGAAATAGACAACCAACCAAAAAAATAGCACCAAGTAAAGCGGTTAGAGCTACTCAATAGCGACATTCGGGACCAAGAATCGATAATCTAGATCACAAACTAAGAGAACAAAGACAAAGAAACAGCTCCATAATACCACCATTCAGAATAGGCGTCTGAGCACAAACCTAATCTGAGATGGGAATAGAGACAAGCGGAGAATCACATCCAATAATCAAGAGATGACAGTCTTAAACATAAGCGGCAATTGAGAGCCAACCCTAATAAAACAAAAGCAACATTGGAACCCACAAGAAGAAAAATCAACAAGTGGATTTAAATGAGTAACAACATTAGAATCCAGAAAAAGTAACACAGCGGAGAACCAAGGCAAAAAACTAGCCAAGACAGGAAGGGACAGCAAGTTGGCCATAAAACCTCTCAATCAGAGTAGACATGGCAATAGTTAATAACCAAATATATAGAGCATAAAAATAGGTATCTGGAAGATAACAATCACCAAAAACCATCACCATCGAGACAATGTCAAAATACTTGTGAACATAGGACCCAGAAGTCCTACAACCAACAAAGATGGAGCCAACATAGGAGTCCTGAAAAACCAAGACAGTAAATCTCCAAGACAAGAAACAACCAAGACAATAAAAACTAGCTAGCTTGCCAAAAATCCACCCATCCGGATAACAGTGCAATAGATACAAGTTTAACAAGAAGATAAAAAAAAAGAGTAGAGATAAGATAGACCAATGAATTGATGGTATGCATATAATAAACCAATAAGGGGTTCAAAGAAAAATCCACCAAGCAATCAACAACTTCAATAGAGACTTGAACAAAATAAACCAAAACCCGTGACATGAAGAGTATTAATCAAGTTCACCAACAACAAGGCAACCAACAAGGCGGCCAAGAGTCCACCCAAAAGCATATATAAAGATAGGGAGGGATAGATAATGAATAGCTCCCCACCACAAGCCAATCCAAAGACATTCAAAAAAGCTAGTAGCGGGGCGCTAGTCACATTAATCCAATTCGCCAAGGATAATGATAGTAATAAAGGTTGGCCAATAACAATTATGCATATAAGATAAACCATTGATTAATTTCAAGTAGAACAAAAGAATGATCTTCAAGATTTGCATGTTCCCATCATAGCATGGAGAGGGAAAACAACAGGAAGACCAACAGCATCCCAGATGTTAGCAGCAAAGACAGAAAGAAAAATAAAGAAAACTTGTTGGGCAAGGAACATAGAATTCCAAAAACCAACAATGGGGACATTATTACAGTTATTACACCCATTAGGAAAAGCAAATTTTAAGAAAAAGGATATAAAGTAGAAAATGTATGAGTTCAAGTAATTTCCACCAGAGTAAACAGAAATACCCACAACCTCAGCATGATAATCCATTAAGTAACTCCAAACTCGAGAAGGAACAGACCGAAATATAGAAGAGAGCCTCAAGGGCCATATCAACAACTAAGAAAGAAGATATTAACAAGTTGACCATAGGATAAGCCATTAAGAGTACAGTACATAAAATGGATCCCATAATAAAAAAAAAAAGAATTGATGGGAAAACAGCAGATGTAAACAACAACATGTGTGATCAAAAATAGCCCAGCTGATAATAACACAAATAGTTGGGAAATCGAGAATCAAAAAACAACCATAAATCACAAAGACAATAATTTGTAAAGAGGACCCAAAAAGCCAATGACTAGCATTGAAAAAAATAACCCAATTCCATTCCTGCAAAGAGATATTAGCGTAGACATGGGATATCACAAACAAAATATACAATAAGGAAGGTTGCAACCAATTGATGCTCAACAACATCCTACTTTGGGTAAAATAATTAAGGCAAGTAGCAAGAAAAGTCAAAAACCCAACTTAGGCACAATTACAAAAATAGTAGGAATGAGGAGAAGGTAGCAAATAGGGAGGGATAGGTAATGAAAGCTCCCACCACAAGTCAATCCAAAAGACATTCAGAGCAAAAGCAGTTGAGGTTGCTTAGTTGCATTAATCAATTCGCCAAGGATAATGTGATAATAACCAGAGGTTGGCCAATAACCAATTATATAAGATAAACCATTGATTAAATTCAAGCGAAGAATGATCTTCAAGATTTGCATGTTCCCGATAGAGAGTGAAAACAACATGGAGCAAGAGAAAGAGACAAAAACAAATAATCAGACAAGAGCGGTAAAAGAGCTTGACCAAAGCTCTAAAACATCTCCGCGAAGGGTCTGAATAAAAAAGCAAGTAAAGAAACTCCATCCGGTCAAAAAATAAGGAGGTCAAGCACTGTAAGAAAATCAAAAAATAACCATGGCGGTGGAAGAAAAGAAAAGCCCCCACAAGATCCCACCAAAGGGACCAGTAAAATGGATTCCAAGAGAGCATGTTGAATTGGGTCCATTCCAGATAGATAACTAAGAAGATAAATATCGAAAAGGCCAAAAGCCTCATTAAAAAAAATAAAATAAGATAACTCCGATAAAAGAAAAATGTCACCAAGCTAGAGTCAAAGAGAATAAAGCAGATCTAACAGAGACAAGCGGCATGTCAAAAGCCCAAGTCATTATCGGTTAAAATCCAACAACCTAATAGTAAATCATCAAAATAAATATTGCAACCATAGTGAACAATAATACAATGCATAGAAACAACATAGATAACTAAGATGCTCCAAGATATCTTTGAAACCGAAGTTGCAAATTAATGGCAGTAGCTAAACACATCAAAATAAATATCTCCATCCAGCAATGATTAAGCCCCCTAGGATTAGGAATGTAGCCAGCATTGGTATTAAAATCCAAAATAGGATTGGTGTCATAAAACCAATAGCAGCTGACACATAACTCAACATAATTCCAATATTATAGTATGCACATAGCTCAAGATCCCTTTATCGTAAATGCTAAAAGCGGTGAGCCTCAAATGAAGGAGAAGCTATTAAAACACCAAATCATGACACAAAGATCAAGACAACAAGTAGTATTCATGTGAAGCATCCACAAAAACAAAAAAGTAGAAAGCCAAAAAAAATAAAAAAGCATACAGATATAAGACAAATGGAGATACATCAAAGGTTAGATTAAGTTAAAGATAAACCAATTGTCCAAGTTAACCACCCACAAGTGTTTGGGTAAGGTGAGTTGATCAAAGAAGATGATACCATCGGATCTAGCACCTTTGGCAAGGTAGTCGACCAAGCATTTCCTTCATGCCAAACATGAGTGATGTTAAAATTCATTGGGAAAGAAGAGCTCCGTTTGCTTGAGGAGGTACAATTAGTCTTTTCATCTTGGTGGAAGTCAAAAGATCAATCAAAACTACATCCACCTCAATCCAAATATTGAAGACCATTTTGAGGCAAATCTCAAGAGCTTTGACCATAAGCTCGTAAAGATCACGGGAAATAAGGGGATAAGCAAAAGCACATAGTACTATACCCTTAGAGTTCCTGAAAATGCCACCACAACTAGAGCCATTATGAGAGACACAGCCATCAGTATTGATTTTAATAATATGTTCAAGAGGTTTTCCAATAGACAATCTTGTCATTTTGGCGAAGGTTGATCAGTTAATGCCTTTATTGGCCACAAATTTATAGCCTTTGAATGCGTAATGAATGAGATTGGCTTTAAACAAGTCACAAATTTTATTTTTAGTTCTAGCAATAATCCTCACGTGGTTCATAGGGATCCCACGGTGTTTTGCATCATTACGGTCCATCCATATGAACCAGATAAGAGTGATACCAATGATAACTTTAATGTGACCTTTAATAGTATTATCAAAATAGATTTCAAGAAGTTGATATAAAGTAAGAGAGCCATTGAAATTGACAGTGTTAAAAAGATCATCATACCAAATCCAAAGTTTAGAAGTAATGACCCCATTAACAAAAACATGATTAACATTCTCAATATGGAAATAGCATTGACATTTAGAGGGAAACCCTTTACCCCCAACAAGGAATCAACAGGATAAAATTTTTTTGAATATGCCAAGTAAGAATAGAATAAGAATAGGGATATTATTATTCCAAAGTTTGGAGAATACATAGGAGGAATCATGAGTATCTTTAATGTAGCCACACATTTTGAAGTTGAAATCACCATTATGTGAGAGCTTAAAGAGAATCTTGATTGTTGTGGGATAGGAATAGTAACCATATTCAAGAAAGTAAAGGATAAAATCAACAAGCTTACTATTGTTCCACTTATTGTTATGCAGAGTTTACTCTAATAGGAAGTGGAATGGGTGGAGAGTAAGTCATCAATGGATCCATCCACTCAGTTATCTTGCCAAAAAAAAGAGGTGAGTTAATGCCCCAAAAAATTAGGATTGCATCCCATTTGAGAACAAAGTCTTTTCCACAGAGATCACCCGCTTAAAGGGACAAATGAGGGGTGCTTACCCGGCAATATTTAGTCATGAAATTAGCCCAAAGACTATGATTACTCTAAAATTCCACCATAGTTTATAGGAAAAGGCATTGATAACTTCTTTTATGGATTTACAACCAAGACCACCTTCAAAGTGCCACAACTTTTAAACCAAGAGGTCCAGTGCATTTTTTTAAGAGGTATTGGAGCCCGGAAAAAATTTATTTAGGACGCTCAATTCTGATGCTGCTAGAAATGGTTGACAATGGTTTGGATGAGATATAAAGGCATGGAATTAAGAGTGCTCTTAATCAAGGTTAGCCTACCACCAAAAGAGTAAATGAAATTCCCAAACCAAAATTTTATTAGAAATATTCAAGGTCATCAAAAGATGAGATCTTTTCGCCTTTAAAAGCGACGAGATAATTAATGGGAAGTTGACTTTGCTTAAAATTAGTAATTCTGAGATTTGATTTTTATTGGTAGGAATCTTAGCTGAGGGAATAAATAGCATTTTTTTCATTAAGGAAGAGACCACTAACTTTGCCAAAATCATTTAAGAGATTCTTAATAGTTTTAACATGTTGAAGGGAGGCATTGCAGAAGATTATAAAATCATCAGCAAAGCTAAGATGAAATAGGAAACCACCATGAGTTTTAAAACCATGTTAGGTTTTTTATGAAAAGATCATTGAGGCTCTCGAAAGATATTCAAGAATGATAAAAGAGAAGGAGAAAGAGGGTCACCTTGACAAACCATGGCTCAAGAAAAGAAACCAAGGGACTCACCATTTAAGATAATGAAAACCGGACATTAGTGATACAACTTTTATAAGCGGATAAAATTATAAGAGAAACCAAACAAATGTAAGATTTGAAATAAGAAATCCCAGAGGTTGTCACAAAGGCTTTAGAGATGTCCAGTTTGAAAAGCATATTACCTCCTCTGGAAAACATCAATGTCATGAACCGACTCTTGAGAGAAGAATATTATCGATATGGCTCTATTTTTAACAAACTAGTTTGGTTAGGGGAGATGATTTTATGGAGTAGGGCTAATCCTATTATTAATTAATTTAGCAATGAGTTTTGGAAAAGGTACAAAACTAAATCGCCCCAAGATTGAGGATTGATGTTTTGGGAATAAGGACAATAGAAACTTGAAAAATATATGGGAATAGCCATCAAAGAAATCAATAACGGCATAACAAGATCAGATTTAATAAAGGCCAACAATGTTGAAAGAAATGAGTCAGAAACCATCGGGGCCACAGAATCATGTTCATGCTATTGAGAGTACTACAATCTCTAGAGGGCGCATAGTGAGCAAATGGTTATCCTCATTGCTAATCATAGAAGAGATTAGATGGGTGTTGGAGGGTATCTAAAGGATTAGAATTTAATAAATTTTGAAAGTGATGTATTCCTTAATTTCATTATTATTAGTTATCCCATCATTAGAGTTCTTAATTTTCTTAATCAAGTTTAGAGCTTTTTCATTTATTGCAAATAGCATGGAAGTACCTAGAGTTCACTGCCATCACAATATGTTTGCTAGCGGCTTTGATGCCAATAGGTTTCCTCCATATTTTGGTAATTAATCAAACTATCTTTGGCAATGCTCAACTCATCAAGCTTCTTGGGTTAGTTAAGACCTCTTCAAGAGAACAAACCACTTGTTCCATAGCTTTAAGATTGGTAAAAATTTTTAAAATATGCTTGTTCCACCAATTGAGGTTTTGTTTAAGCCTCTTGAGCTTAAGCCAAAGCGAGTCATGCTTTAGAATTATTGGTGAATAGGAGCCATCCAATTAGTGAAATCATATGTTGGGTCCCATATTTTGGAAATGAAAAGGTGAGGAGAAGGGTTAAGGGGAGTTTTGATAGAGATCAAAAGAGGAGCATGATCGAGACAAAGTTCCTCAAATGTTCCAAGTAAGAGGCCATTGATTGATCCAAGAGAGTTAAAGAGGGTCTATCAGACGCCAAAGTCTAGAGTTGTGCCACTGTAATAGACCCCAAAACCAATGTCAATCGATTATAATCTAGGATCATATTAGAGAAGTCTTCCATGGAATGGAGGTTAGGAGAACATCCTCCCCTTTTCAAAGAAGCAATGATAGTGTTGAAATCACAACCAACCGGGGAAGGTTAGCAGGCAAGGTTCTTAAATGATTCCAAAGGATGTTCTTATCTCTATTAGAAGCATAGATAAAGGAACCAAAAGCGAAAACTCACCTAAGAGATTTTGACATTAACCAATTGATCAAGATCATCAATGATGGAAATGGTGATTGAATTATTCCAAAACACCAAATTTTATTATTAAGATTGAAGAAGAAATTTTGAAATCAAGCGATCTAGCAACATGGGCAATTTTGGAAGAGTTAATGAAAGGCTCAATAATAACAAGTAGTTTGATGTTATGAGCACGAGGCTCTAACACGATTTGTAGGAGTGTCCCACCCGGATATTCCAAATAAGAAAATTTATCATAATAACAAAAAGATAAAGAAAATGTAAAAAGGAAGAGAGGAGGACATAATTATTTATGAGGTGTAGAGAAGACGTGGTTCTAGTGAAGTTATTATTAATCATTTTGGCTTTATAAGATTTTTTTAATAAGTTTGGAAAGGTCTATCAGAATCCAAAGTATCTCCATCATAAATGGATTGATTTTTGATATCCATAATAGGAGCAGTATCAGTTAATGTTTTAGTAGTGGTGATTTCTCCTTCTTTAGTATCGAGTTAGAATGAGAAATTTGGAGAGCTAAGTATCACTCTATAGAAGTAGAAGGGAGGTTCTTGCACCATTAATAATACATATAACATTTTCATTGCCATGATGCATATTGATTTTGTTACCAAAGGATCATTATTTTGATCCAATATAAGATTTCCATTCATTGTCATTAAGATTCAAATGAAGCAAAGGTTTGTCATGAGAAGCCAAATTATTGCAAGTAGGAGTAGTGCTAGGTAAGTTATCATTAGTTTCACACACCTCAATAGTATTCCAAGCTCGAATGTTTTCATTAGACAAATCAAATAAAGGGGTAGATGTAGAGGATGAATTCCATTATGAGTAGCTTTAGGCATAAGCTAACTTATTGGTTTTCCTAGTTCAAGAGGAGGAGTGTCTGTGATATATTCTTTTTTAAGGTTAGGGTGCACAAAGCATTGAGTGATCATGGCCATGGATCTTACGGTGAGCAAAAAGGGGAAATTTCAAATTAACTTTCTAGTTATATCCAATTTTTTAATCCAAACTTCTTTGGGGTATTTTTGGTAATGTCAATCTCAACCAAGATCATTACAACAGATGGTCGAGATCTAGCGGCAGTGGCTTGATCAATTTGAAGGGGTCTACCAAATAGAGCCCCAATCACAAACAAAACTTCTTGAGTAACATAGTGAATTCTCATTTTGGGGAAGGCAAGCCATAAAGGAACAATAGGGGATTCTTCTTTGACATCAAAAGGGTGACCATTTCAAGAGCGCATTTGACAATTATACACAAAATAGGGCGACAAGCAAGACAAGAGAATAATCTAAATCATTTGATAATTGAATGAGGATATGTATCAATCAAATAGTGAAGACTCCCAAAAGCTTTAAGCTATGGAAGAAAGATCGATATTATCTAGAGTAGGGCACTTAAGAGAATTTACCAACCAAAGAGAATTCAAGCTTAGCTAATTTCTCCACATCTGGTTAGAACACACATGACAATCCATGGAAAGGTTGAAGTTAACGAGGCATTAGAGTTAGGGATCTTACAAGAGTCCTTAAAGGACTTGATAGCGGCATATTTATAGATGAAATTGGATCCATACCTTTATAGGTTAGCATCTAGAAGCCGGCGTTTGAGAAAGCCTCGCCATAGAACAATCCAGTGAGAATCACATAAGCAACCAAAATAAGCGCAAACAAGCAATAAAATAGCGATCACGATCTGGGTGGCCCGAAATGCGACCAAACCGTAGAGAATTGCATGGGAACACAATCGAGGTAGCAAATGGCAAACAGAGAATTTCAGGAACACAATGAGGTGAAATGCTAGCTAAGAATAGCAAGGGAACATAAAATTTCTAAAGGGGTTTAGGGTTTAGGGTTTAGGGTTTAGGGTTTAGGTTCAAGGAGTTTAGGGTTTAGGGTTTAGGGTTTGATAAACCCAAACCCTAAACCTAAACTTTGGACCTAAACCCTAAACCCTAAACCCTAAACCCACACAAAAGTTCACCAGTCTCCTCTGGCTTTTGTTATGCAATTTTATGGTTTGGGTTTCTTATCATGATTATTTTTTGGTTACACTTTCTCTTCGCTTTATGTGACTCTAGTTATTCAATGGTGGAGGCATGCTCTCCATGCAAGAGTCTGATATGTCGCTTTATCTATCAAGGTATTTTGATTTTATCTGTTCAGTAGTTTTAAATTTGTAAATTAACTCTAATACTCGATTGCTTAATTTCTTCATATTGGTATTTGTTTAGAAATTAGAGTCTTTGGTTGGTAAATCTCTATGCCTTTATAATATCGATCATTCTTCCATAAAGCTTTAGAGTCTTCACTATTGGCATGATCTCTTTTATATTCAGTTATCAATGATTATTTATTATTCTTTGCTTGGTTATTTTATATAATTGTCAAATGTTTTGATGTCAAAGAGAATTATTCCTTTTATCTTTTTCCAACATGAGAACACTATGTTTTGTTGGTGATTTGGTAGACCTTCAAATTGATCAAGCTTAGGATCTCAGGATATTGCCTTCTTGGTTGAGATGGAGATGAAAAAATTGATATAATCATAGTGAATTTGAAAATTTTTCCTATCTTTTTTGCACTGTAAGATCATCATGATCATTCAATGCTTTTTAACAAAAAGAATATGGATCTAATACCTCTTGACTCAAAAAACCAATAAGTTAGCTTTTGTGCCTAAATACTCATAATATTATTGCCATTATTGTTTGGAAGAAAACTTATTGTAAATTTTATGATAAAGTACTTACTTTTTTAATAATTGCTTTGACATTTAATTTTAATATTTGAATGGAGAATCTTTATTATCAAAATGTTGATTTGGTAAATCATGAAATGATGTATTATTAATGGTGCAGAACCTCCCCTTTCTCTAGATTTTCTGCTTCTTTCTTAACCGATCGAAGGAAAAACAACTAAACATTGGGATTTTTGATAAACCAATCCTTTCGATGGAGATTGCTGAACCTTCAAAGCTATTAAAAAATCTTATAAAGCCATATTAATAAAACTCACTAAATATTTAATAATGTTCTCTTTTTTTTCCTCTTTTTTTACCTTTTCCTTTCTTTTTTTTTATGATTAATTTTCTTATTTGGATATCAGTTGTGGACTCTCATAAGTGTTAGCCTCTGTCACTCATAACATCAAATTTTCTTGTGAGCCTTTCATTAACTCTTATTGCCCATGTTGCTAGCTTGGGTAACTTCTTATGATAATAAAATTTGGTATTTTGGAATAATTCCATCACCATTTCCATCATGATGATCTTGATCATTGTTAATGCCAAAATCTCATTTAGTTTTGGCTTTTGGTTCCTTTATCTGCTTCTTGTAAGAGTAGGAACATCTTGGGTCACTTAAGAACCTTAGCCTCCTCATTAACCTTTTTGGTTGGGTGATTTCAACACTATATTTCTTAAAGAGGGAGGATCTCTAACTCCATTCCATGGATACTTAATATGATCTGCATTTGATTGGTTTTTTGTGGCATAACTTTTTAAAGGACCTCTTTAATTCTTTGGATCAATCAATGGCCTCTTACTATTATTTGAGCAGAACTTTGTCTTTGATCTCTATCAACTAACCTCTGCTCCCTCACAGATTCCAAAATGTGGATACATGGCAATTTTTATTTATTTTCCTTTGGATGACATTTAAATTTTAGGCATGATTTTAAGCTCAGAGGCTTAAACAAAACTTCAATTGGTGGAACAGAATATTTTTAAAATCTTTTTTACCAATCTTAAAGCTATGGAACAAGTCATTTGTTCTCTTGAAGAGGGTTTCATCATTAAGCTTGATTGAGCATTGCCAAAGATAGATTAATACCAAAATATGGAAACCTATTGGCATCAAAAAAGCCGCTAGCAAACATATCTTGATGGCGATTACTAGGTATTTCCATGCTATTTTAATAACGAAAGCTTTAAACTGATTAAGAAAATTAAGAACTCTGATAGGTGGATAATAATAATAATGAATCATTAATTATTTATTTTTCAACATTTATCTCTTATAATGAGGATAACCATTTGCTCACTATGCATCCAGGCGTAGATTAGTAATACTCAATAGCATGAACGATTACATTCACGATGGTTTACGACTCATTTCTTTCAGCATTATTGGCTTTTATTAAATCGATCTTGTTGATCTTGTTATTGATTTTTGGCGCATATTAGATATTTTGTAAGTACTTCTATTGTCCTTATTCCCAAAACCAACGATCAATCTTGGGGATTTAGACCTATTAGTCTTTGCATCTTTTTCCAAAACTCATTGCTAAATTAAATAATAATAATTAGGCTAACTAAATCATCTCCTAACCAAAAGGCTTCATTAAAAATAGAGCCATATCGATAATATTCTTCTCGCCTGGTCGGTTGACATTGATGTTTCTTTTAGAGAAGGTAATATTATCTTCAAACTGGACATCTCTAAAGCCTTTGACAACCTCTCATGGGATTTCCTCTTTCAAATCTTACATTTGTTTGGTTTCTATGATAATTTTATCCGAAACATAAAAAGTTGTATCACTAATCGGTTTTTACGTTATCATAAATGGTGAGTCCCTTGGTTTCTTTTACTTGAGCCATGGTTTGCGTCAAGGTGACCCTCTTTCTCCTTCTCTTTTTATCATTGCTGTTGAATATCTTTCGAGGAGCCTCAATGATCTTTTCATTAAAAAACCTAACATGGTTTATAAAAGTCATGGTGGTTTCCCTATTTCTCATCTTAGCTTTGCTGATGATTTTATAATCTTCTGCAATGCTTCTCTTCAACATGTTAAAACTATTAAGAATCTCTTAAATGACTTTGGCAAAGTTAGTGGACTCTTCCTTAATGAAAGAAAATGTTTTATTCCCTCATTAAGATTCCTTACCTAAATCAAATCTCGAATTACTAATTTTAAGCATAGATTTCCATTAAAAAAAAAGAGATCTCATGAAAATATCTAATAATATTTAGGAATTTCATTTACTCTTTGGTATACCTTGATTAAGAGCACTCTTAATTCCATGCCTTTATATCTCATCAAACCATTGTGACCATTTCTATCATCAGTGAGTCTCTAAACAAATTTTAAGGGCTCCAATACCTCTTCTAAAAAAATGCCTTGGACCTCTTGGTTTAAAGTTGTGGCACTTTTGAAGGTGGTCTTGGTTGTAAATCCATAAAAGAAGCTATCAATGCCTTTTCTATAAACTCGGTGGAATTTTAGGGGTAATCATAGTCTTTGGGCTAATTTCATGACTAAATATTGCCGGGGTAAACACCCCTCATTTGTCCCTTTAAATGGTGATTCTCCTATGTGGAAAAGACTTTGTTCGTTGGGATGGAATCCTTAATTTTTTGGGGCATTAACTCGGCACTTCTTTCTTTTGGCAAGATAAATCCATTGACTTCTCCCATTCCTCTCCACCCTATTAGAAACTCTTTCTGACAACAAGTGGAACAATAGTAAGCTTGTATCCCTTTTACTATTCTATACTCCAATCAGATCTTCTCTTTAAAACATAATGGTGATTTCAACCTCAAAATGTGTGGCTCCACATTAAAGATACTCATGATTCCTCCTATGTGTTCTCTCACTTTGGAATAACAATATCCCTACTTCTTATTATTCTTACGAAAAATTTTATCCTGTTGATTCCTTGTTGTGGGGAAAAGGTTTTCATTTACCCTCTAAATGTCAATGTTGTTTCCATATTGAGAATGTTAATCATGTTTTTTTTTGTCAATGGGGCCATTGCTTCAAAACTTTGGATTTGGTATGATGATCTTTTTTAACACTTGTCAATTTCAATGGCTCTCTTACTTTATATCAACTTCTTGAAGTCTATTTTGATAATATTATTCTAGTCACATTAAAGTCATCACTTGCTATCACTCTTATCGGTTCATATGGATGGATCGAAATGATGCAAAACAAAATCATGGGATCCCTATGAACCTGAGGATTATTGCTAGAACTAAAACAAAATTCGTGACTTGTTTAAAGCCAATCTTATTCATTACATACAATTCAAAGGCTATAAATTTATGGCCAATAAACTGGGTTTTATTCTACCTGACCAACCTTATTGTCCAAATGACACGATTGTTTATTGGAAAAACCTCTTGACCACATTATTAAAATTAATATTGATGGCTCTGTTTCCCATAATGGACGGTTGTGGTGGCATTTTAGAATTCTAAGGGTATAGTACTATGTGCTTTTGCTTATCCCTTTTTGCCTTGTCCCATTTATTGAGCTTATGGCGGTTCACAAAACTTGAGATTTGCCTCCAAAATGGCGGCTCAATATTTGGATTGAGGTGGATGCTCTTCTGTTGATTGATCTTTTGACTTCCACCAAAATGAGCGACAGAACTACCTCCTCAAACTAGACTAGAGTTCTTCTTTCCCAGTGAATTTTAACATCACTCATGTTTGGCATGAAGGAAATGCTTGTGTACGACTTGTACCAATCTGGTGCTAGATCAGATGGTATCATTTTCTTTGATCAACTCACCTTACCCAAACACTTGCGTGGACTGGTTAACTTGGATAATTCGGGGTTTCCTTATCTCAGAACTTAAGCTAACCTTTTTGATGTATACTTGGATAATTACGGGTTTTCTTTGGCTATTTTCCCTTACTCCCAGGAGTTGGGCTTTCATGTTTGCCTCTCTCTTTTGTTTCTACTTTGTTTCTCCTCTCTTGCCCTTCTGCTAGTCTATTTTACGATCTAAGGTCTTATTTTTGGGACTGTTTCAGTTGTTGTCTTTATGACTTATGGCTATTTATGATTCTCAATTTTCTGATTGGTTTTTATTTGTTGTTTTTTGATCACACATGTTGTAGCTCTCTTTCTTTTCATGAGATTCTCCTCTCCTTTATTTTGGGCTCATTTTATGAACTCTCTACTCTTAATGGCTTTTTTATGGTCAACTTGTTGGTATCCCCTTTCTTAGTTGTTGGGTGAATTGGACCCTTGAGGCTCTTGGCTATCTGCTGTTTACGGACTTATGTCCCATTCTGAGTTTTTTTACATTTTTTGAGATCCACAGGATTATCCATCATTTCTTGGTTCTTTACTAATACTTGGCTTTGTTAACTTGTTTGTTTAGGCGGATTAATACTCCATCTTGCGTCTTGGGGCTTTGGTGGTTTGCTAACTCCCCTTTGAAGTTGTTGATTCTTTGGGTGGATTTTGCTTTGAACCCCTTAATGGTTTATTATATGCCTATCATCTTAATTCATTATTTTACTTTATTTCTTTGTTGCTTTCTCATCTTCTTGAGTTAAACTTGTTTTTTGCAATATTTATCTGGATGGGTGGCTTTATGGCAACAAGCGGTTCTTGTTGTCTTGGTTGTTTCTTTTCTTGGATTTTGTCTTGGTTTTGGGACTCTATGTTGGCTCAATCCTATTATGCTATTCTAGGTCTGTCAAGTTGTTTGACATTGTTGTTGTTCGAGGATTTTGGTGTTTCTTTGTGCATTCAAGATACCTATTATTATCTTTATGTCTACTTGGTTTGTCTTTTGTTTGTTCTTATTCTCTTGTTGTTTTCTTGCTCTTTCTTGTGATTTGTTTTGTCTATTATCTTTGTTTATCTGGTGGTTATGGCATAACCCTTTTGTTGTCTTCTTATCTTGGATTTGTTTGTTGTCTGGATCATCATTTCTAGTCCAATGGTCGATCTTTGTTGTATTCATTTGGTGGCTTTGTTATATTCTCTACTATATGATAAGGGTTTCAACATGTTGCCTTCTCATACTCTTTTGGTTATGTGTTATTTACATTATTTTGGTCATTGGTGTCATGCTTTTTTATCTATGGTACTATATATTGGTTTTTTAACCTTTCTTGGTCCTTCTTTATTCTTTATCCCTTCTGTCTAGGTCGTGGCTATCTTGTTTTTTCTTGCCTTTTTTTTTTATCTTAGTTATCTGTCTTGTTTTCTAGATTTTAATGTGGATCTAATTTGTATCCTGTTTGATCTATTCTGGTGGGTTCCAATCTTTACTAACTATTTTGTTGTTGGGGTTGTTTTCGATTTCCCTATTTTATTTTTAATGTGATCTACACTACCCTTCTATTTCTATTCCCAAACTAGGTTGAGGCTTGTGATGCTTTCTCCTTGGAATGCAATCTATCTTTGTCCCTTGTCTTGGTTGTATTTGTCTTGTTGCTGTTATTTTTCTCTTGGTTATCTGTGTCATGTTTTTAAGTTCTCTTGTGGATCCTATTTGGGGATTAGTCTTGGAATACAATCTATCTTGGTCCCTTCTTTGTCTTGGCTTTGGCTTTATTCTCTTTGCGGGCTATTTTATGATCTTGGTTATCTTTGTATCATGACGGATTCTAATGTGGATCCTATTTGGGCTCCCATATTTCCCATGGATCGGTCAGTTTGTCTTTGCTTACTCCTTGGAATCTCTATTATTAAGGGGTGGTACTATCAACTCTTGTCTTATCTTTGCCTTCATTTTTTGTTGATCAATTCTCGGTCTTTAGTCTAGCTTCTTATTGGGCTATATTCGATTATCCTTATTGGGTATTTTCTTTATTTTTTGGTTTTGCTGCCTTCCCTTACAATTATTTTTTTCCAACTATTGATATGGATACTAATAAGGGGCTTGTTCCAATCTGCATTCTTTATTTTGATTGGGCTCATTTTGACTTTACATCTACCTCAAGGCTATACTTACGGCGGATTCATTTATATATCATATAATTGGGATGGTGTAACTTATAGACTCATTGACTTGCTTAGCGAGGATTTACTACCTCTTCTTTTATTTTCATATGGATGGTTTCTATCTTTGGCCTATTTCATATATATAAGTATCCTCATGTCGGGGTGGCTATATGGAGGATCATTTTCGGCATGGGATCACTCATTTATCTTAACAATTTTCTCTTTATATTCTTTATAGTTTTGTTTAGGTCTACAGTAATAAAGCCCACAAGACTTTCAACAACTTTATTATCTTCTCCACAGGTTTGTTGGCTATTTATATGTATGATTTCTCGGCTTTTTTTTTTTTTTGTGTTTGTGTATCTTTGATTGTAAAGTTTGGATGTACATAGAGATTTACTCCTTAGGCATTGTAGCTCTTTGCAGATTAAGTTTATCCCTTTAAGGACTTTAACCCACCCAGCCACTGTACTACATGGGCCTTCCCATAAATAAAAAATAAAAATAAACCCTAAACTAACCCTAAACCCTAAAAAACCCTAAACCCTAAACTAACCCTAAACCCTAAACCCTAAACCCTAAACCCTTGTGCAGGTTGCTTATACCCATAAGCATAATCCAAAATAAGCTCTGTGGACTTGGTTACCCATGTGTGGAGTGCTAAGTCCAATTTATTATATACATGCTTGGGATGTGTGGTGGGTTTAGCTAATCTCTATTTTGCAGATTTTAGTTGGATTTACTTTTTCCATTTTCATGTAATTTTTGTAATTAAGATTTGGAATGAATGTTATGGGGGATTAGTATGGTCATAATTATGTCATATACTATGTGAAGCCTTTGGATCAACCACATTACAACCAAGCAAGAAAGAAAGAAAGAAGAAGAAGAAGAGAAGAAGAGGAAGAAATGAAAATGAAAAGAAGAATGAAGAATGAAGAATTCTTTTCATTTTTCATTTTTTGTAATCCAGTTGTAAGGGTGAGCTGACTTCCCAATTTCTTTTTTTATTTTGTGTGGTGGATCCAACCATAAGGCCTTTAATTTTTTGGCTTTATAAATTATTTGTAAATTATGTTGTATGTTCTCTAGTTTCTTCCTTGCTTCATGATAATGGCTCTAATTAAATAAAATCTATCCAATTAAATAACTCAAAATTAAATTAAAACAACTCATAACCTCCTAAAGCCTAGGTTATAAATCAAGATAAAGATTTAATTCATAGCTAGATGTTGTATGTTTCACATCATGCATAAAAAAAGCATATTGCTTCACTCTTTCTTATGGAGTGCTTCGACCTTTGCCAGGGAACTTGGCTTGACCTTTGAGAGCCATGGTAGAAATACACCTTCTTCTTGTTGATTTTGGCCCATAACTAATTTCTCATGCATTAGGCATATGAATCCTATAACCTGTGTCAAATAAATTATCAAAAAAATGAAAAGTAAAACATAACAAAATTTGCATTAGATTTAAGTCATTAATCATGCCATACATTATCTAGTCCCTTAGGGAGTGTATTTAAGGACTTAGCCTCTTTCTAAATAAACAATAGCTTAGCTTTCTTACAAAATAATATGACTTACCTACATGTATTTAAAATCGTAGGAGGAGTTAGTTGGCGATCACCCTAGGTGGTTGTAAGTCCAAACAGTCAGGTGATTTATCCTCTCTTGTGGAGGTAAACCATATGCCCCATTTCACCTTAGATTTAGGTCGTGCCTCGGCTCTCACCAAAGCTCCCTAGATTTAGGATCTGTGGTTGTTGTTTTCCTTTGCAGGCTGCAAGCATAAATCCTCACCTCTTAGTCATTTCCATGAACTTGTGTCATGGAATTGTAAGTTCTAGATTTCTAACAAAAATTCAACTCAAATAAATAAATCACTTCAATTTTAAAAATATAAAGCCCAACCATAGGATAGTTTGGGATTCTTACTTAGTATACCATACTTATCTTCCTTTGGTTTGATAATAACTCCCTCCTCTTGATCAATCACTTGATCTTCTAAAAATAAACCAATTGATTGATAGTCTATCTTTGAAATCTTTGGAGACAATGATCATTTACCTTAATGTATTCAGGTTCTCATTAAGATGTAATTAACTATGGGCTTGCCTCCATAGGGAACTTAACAAACTGGTTTAAAATAAACCCTTGCTTTACTTTCATGTAAAGTAGGGAAGAATCTAGTACATACCCTTGTCTTAGGAGTCCTTATATTAGGTGGGTCCATTTATAGGATGGTGACTTCTCTCTGAATCATTCCTCATTTGTTGATTTTGAACATCTGGATCTCGTGATGTACACAAAGTATTTTTTATTTTTTTCTATTTTTCTTCTCAAAAGATAGATGAAGAATGAAAAAAAAAAATTTCTGATTTTTTCTAGTTATTATTGAAAGAAAATTTATGGTGAAATTATTTTCATTCTTCATTTATCTTTTTTGAAAAAAATGTGTTTTCTTTTGTAGATCCATCTTCTATTAAGGTGATATTTATATTGTGATTACTATCTCTAAATAAATCTACAATGACTATCCTCTGTTATTACCATTTAAAAAGGTTTGTTAAAAAGATAACCTTTATAAATTTAATTACATCTTAAAAAGATTTTTTCTAATTAAATGATTAAAAAATATTTTGTATGTTAAACTATCTTTCTTTCAAATTTCATCTTAATAAACATCCTTTTTACCTCATTTCATGTAAAAATTAAATTCATAAAATAAAAAATAAAAGAAATAACTAAGACTTCCTTACCATTTTATGGTAAGGAAAGGTTCATTCAAAATAAATAAAAATAAATCTTTCAAAAACATAAATTTCCAAAAGCACTTTTCAAAATGCACATTAAAATGTTTGCACAATAATTTTCATAAATCAACCTCATAATAATCTTCATTGTTATATTAGGATTTCAAAAAAAAAATCACAATCATCTTTTCAAAAAAAATCAAAATTATATTTTCAAAAGAACAAATGAACATCCTCATTCATTGAATTTTCATCAACAATCATCTTTCAAAAATAAAATCAACAATCATCTTTTCAAAAATAAAATCAATAATCATCTTTTCAAAAAAAATCAAAATCATATTTTCCAAAAGCAAAAATGAGCATCCTCATTCAATTTATTGAATGAAGATTTCATTTTCAAACAAAATTAATAATCATCTTTTCAAAAATAAAATCAACAATCATCTTTCCAAAAATAAAATCCAAAATCATATTTTCAAAAAGCACAAATGAACATTCTCATTGAATTTATTGAATGAAGATTTTATTTTTAAAACAAAATCAACAATCATCGTTTTAAAAAATAAAATCAAAAATCATATTTTCAAAAAGAATAAATGAACATCCTCATTCAATTTATTGAATGAAGATTTCATTCTCAAAACAAAATCAAAAATCATCTTTTCAAAATTCAAACACACTTGGATTCTTCATTTAGCATACCCCAATTTGCTAAGTGAAGATCCTATTTTCAAAAAATCATAACATCAAAACATGAAATACATTTGGATCCTTCATTTAGCATACATAAATTTGCTAAATGAAGATCCTCTTTTCAAAATCAAAAATCAAACAACATTTGGATCTTCCATTTAGCATACCCAAATTTGCTAAGTGAATATCCTCTTTTCAAAATTAAAATCACAAAAAATCAAACACACTTGGATTCTTTATTTAGCATACCTAAATTTTCTAAGTGAAAATCCTCTTTCAAAAATTAAAAAAAAGCATCAAAACATGAAACACACTTGGATTCTTCATTTAGCATATCCAAATTTGCTAAGTGAAGATCGTCTTTTCAAAAATAAAAAAAAAACACATTTGGATTTCTTTTATTTGGCATACCTAAATTTGACAAGTAAAGAATCCTCTTTTCAAAATCATCAAAACAAAACACGTATGAATCCTTTATTTAGCATACCTAAATTTGCTAAGTAAAGAATCCTCTTTTCAAAATCAAAATAAAACACATTTGGATTTCTTTAGCATACCTAAATTTGCTAAGAATCCTCTTTTCAAAATCATCAAAATAAAACACACATGGATCCTTTATTTAGCATACCTAAAGTAAGAATCCTCTTTTCAAAATCAAAAACAAAACACATTTGGATTTCTTTAGCATACCTAAATTTGCTAAGAAGCCTCTTTTCAAAAAACATCAAAAACAAAACACATTTGGATCCTTTATTTAGCATACCCAAATTTGCTAAGTAAAGATCCTCTTTTCAAAAATAATAAAACATTGGGATTCTTCATTTAGCATAACAAATTTTCTAAGTAAAATTCCATTTTCAAATTCACATAATTCATAAACAAGCAAAAGAATTATTTTCAAACACCTCACTAGCATACCCAAATTTGCTAAGTTAAATTCCAAAATCAAAATCACAAAATGACTTTAAACATAATTTGTTAAATGAGGGTCCCCAATCAAAAATCAAATTCAAATATGAACCTATGGAAGCATCAATCTCTTCAAAAATATTTGAACCCATTTTCAACATACATAAATTTCTTGAAAATGGATTTTAAATTCAAAAATCTCCTTTCTAATTCTAAATTCAATGTCTCTCTCCAAAATCAAAGAGTCCCACTTATCATATTCAAATTGTTGAGTGTGGGTTCAAATTCTAAAAAATCATTAAACTAAAAATCTGATTCGAGTTTGTTTTCAAATATTGCAGACTTTCAATAAATTTTGATTTTAGTTGAGTTCGGTTATTCAATGGCGACTAAAAGTACATGTGTTTACTTTTCCTTTGGGATGGATTTCATCCACCTCATTTGGCGAGGTTTGAGGGGCTAGGATTGTAGAGGACCACCCTCCCCATGGGAGTGGTGATCAGGTCATCAGGTTGAAATGTCATCGACTCAAGTTTTCCCGAGGAAGGCTTGCAGTTCCCATAGTTGCAATTTCAGTCTTAGTGCGGTGGTTCCCCTTATAGGCTAGCACCCACTGGCTCCTTCCAGGGAAGGCTAATCTAGGGATAGTCTCCCCCTATGAGGTTGGGTTTCTGTTGCCCCTCTAGCACTCTGCCACAGCAGGTGCCGATCAAGTGGCATCATGATAGTATAGCCAAGGAGCTAGGGGCAGTTTACCAGTCTACAGTAGAGGAGTTACCTAGGACTATGTCTCTTCTTATCATAGAGAACAAGTTTCACCCCCCTCTCCGATTCTAATGGAGAGGAAGATATTAGGAGGATCTCAGTTTCACCTCTGCCCACAGTTCATTTTGAGGCTCCTATCAGTGATAGGAAAAGGTCATATGTTGGTCTTAGATCAATTTTGCACTGAGTTGGTGGAGCTTATAGACCATCAGAGTCTGGGGCTCAATTGATTTACGTTATGTCATCCCTCACGGGAGATACATCGAGAGGGGTCGTGGAAACCTCGTGTATCATTAGTTACTAGAAAGGAGGGCCAGTCCATAGTCTCTCCCTCACCCATTTTCCACCCACAACCCAGCATTAGGACTAGAGAGGGAGCTCGAGAGTCCGCCATGCCCACCATCTCATTACAAGTTCCACCCATATTTATAGCAAAGATAAGAGGTGGAGGAGATCCTGAGGGTGAGGCACTCTTATCCCATCACCTAGTATCACTCATCCACCATCATAAAGATGTACCACACAAGTTCCTCATAGCAGGTGACTCTACTCTAAGCAGATGATCATTCAAGAGGTTGATCTTTTCTCAGAGGATCCTCACGATTATCTAGATATCTGTTCGCTTGGACCATCTCATGTGATATTGTCTTATCAGTTAAAAAAAGAAGGAGATCCTAGGATATGTGCCTACCTAGGATGAAGAAGTCTGATCTAATGAAGATGACTGCTTGGAGGATTCAGTAGGAGTGCACATGGTAGATACCAGGGGTTCTCCTTCATGATGATTTGGAAAGTGTTGACAAGTGAAAGCCTACCGACCCAACACCTCAAGCAAAAGGATTAACAAACTGATAGGATGGGGAAGAGGCTTGAAGACTTGCTAGTAGCAATTTTGGCACTTCAAAACCAAGCCCCATGCATCCTGTTGTAGAATAAGCTAGTGGTTATTGCATGTCTTCAAGCCAAGACCCACACCAATAAAGTAACAACTTGTATAGAAGGTAGGATAGTACCTCCATAAGAAAAAAGGATCTCATGGTTGAGCAGAGTGAGAGAGAAGCATTGATCAAGCCCAAAGAGGATCATCCCAAAGGTAGACCTACCCAGGAATTCATGCCATCCAAGTATCCTAAGTTTGTGCACCTTCTTCAAGAGTTTGATGGCAGAACCCAAGACACACAGACTGACTCAGCCGCTATAATGCAAGTAGTGATGCTTACTATTCCATCTTTTATGAGCTTAGTAGTATAGCCTTTGATTGGTACACCAACTCCCAAAAGTTGAAGACTTTTGGAGTTGGAACAACTCTTCATTAAAAGATTTGTTGGAGCTCAACAAAGGGTGACTGTAAGTGATCTCATTGTGGCACAACAACACCCTAGTGAGTCCCTAGTTGATTAAATTCTAAGATGGTGCAAGTTAAGTATGAAATGTGAACCACAGCTGCCTGGAAAATATGCCATTAAAATTCCACTAAAGAATATTCATGGTCAGGTCCCCTTAATGCTCAAAGGTTTTACCAACAAGATATTTGAGAAACTAATCAACAAGGCTACAACAAAGGCCACTTTTCAAATCAATCAATAAAGCCAAAGCCACATAAAGCTTATGAGAAGAAGCAAGGGCGTGACAGAGTAGGGGGAAGCAGCCAGAGCGATGAGAGACAGCTCTACATCCATGACTTCCACCACCGAGGCCATCCTACTATAAGAGCCTCCATGGCCTTCAGCCTCCCTCCTCACCATACTCATACAAAGATGGTACACACACCTACCGTAGCTACCATCCACCTACTTTTGGATAAACTAAACAACCTTATTCATTTAAGAGGTAATCAAGAAAATCTTTAAGAATCTTAAAGAAATCTAATTTTAGCTACTGAGCCTAAGGCCGGAGGAAGTGGGCAAGAGCAATGATCCTAACTTTTGCCCCTACCCATGCTAGCCATGTTTTGGAGGATTTACATTCAAGGACAGCTAAGCATAGCTACAAGATGCCATAGTTATCCCAAAGGAATACCTTGTGGAACAACCATCCAATTTTATTAAGATAATCCTTGGGGATACTATGATCCTCTCAAAACCAAAGAAGGTTGGGATATCTCCTTATCCCAACCTCTAAAAGATTGTATCAAAATCAAGAAACTTTCCTGTGCGGTAGCCAACCTCCAACATCAAGGAAGGACAAGTTGCCAAAGATAACTTGGGAAAGTGGGAGCACAAAGAGCAGCAACCCATGCCAACCCGGGATAGCCAAGTAGTGCAACCATCGACTGAGTCCAGCCTCCAATCCAAGAGCTACTACTGACCTTCTACTCTAGCTCTTCTTCTAGTAGACATCTTGTACGGATGAGGGCATCAAATCCTCACCCCACTTACTTTTTTGATATGTACCTCCTTCAAAATCTAAGAAATCGAGGAATAAAGCTAGTTTGAATTACATTTGTGTCACTTTTAATGGGTTATCTAATTCTACTTTTACAAAAAAACTCTCCAAGTCTAAATAATAATTATAACAACTCTGATCTTCCTCTTTCTAATTCAGAGTTGGACTTTCCTTCTCTGAATAATGGGTTCACCTCTTGAGATAGACTTGGAATCATTTGATTTCGAGGGTCCCATAGGAGAAGTAGGTGAGCCGTGTAGAATCTTCCACTAACCTACCACAAGAGATCACCGAAGTCAACCTCTGTAGTGGAAAGGTTCTACCTCCTAGAGCTACTTCTCAAGATAAGGGGAAACAAGTCATTGGTTTTGATGATCGAGAAGCCCCTCCATAAGATGCTCCACCCTTGGATATGCTTCTGGAGGATCAACCCAAAGTGGATTACAATGTCCTCTCTCACCTAAGAAAGTTGCCATCTAAGTTAAGCATATATGATGCCCTTGTCTTATCCAAAGAGATGAGGGAATCATTAATCAAGGCTCTTCTGAGAGATATGCTTAGCTGATCAGGGAGGAGGCACATTATTAGAAGCCCAGAATCACATAGATGAAGACCTTCTTCTAGGGGACATGGAGCACAACGCCCCTCTACATGTGGATATGGCATTAGACTTTCATGGTTCTTGTTGATCCAGGTGCATCGGTGAACTTTATGAGTCTAAAAACCCTTGCTTATTTGAGGATTGACATCTCAACACTCCGAGGAGACCGGATGATCTTGAGAGGATTCAATGAACAAGGCGAGGGGGATTTAGGTTCCATAGTGTTACCTTTGAAAATAGGTGATTGGAAGACTAAAGCCAAGTTCTATATCATTGATTTGAATACTTCATTCACTGCTTTGCTCGGTAGGCCTTGGATACATTAGAATAAGATGATTCCATCTTCCCTTCATCAGTGCATCAAGTTTAGAATGGTTGGGATTGAATACTATGTCAAAGGAGATGAAAAGCTATTTTCAGTCAGAGAGGTTGAGATATATGAAGATATGACCTACTATCTTCCTCAAAACACCTTTTCTTATAAACTTGGGCAAAATTCAAACACAAAAGAAAATAAAAAAGAAGAAAAAGAAAAAGAAAAAGAAAAAGAAAAGAAAAATGAAAGTTCAAGTGAACGAGAAAAGGATATTAAGAAAGAAGTAGAGCCGTATGTCACATTCCACCCACATATTCCCATCATATGGACATATGGGTAGATGACTCAACCACCGTGAGGCGAGGTAAAATAGGCAGTTAGAGGTGGAAGACCCCTGGTTGGCCACAACCAACAGGGTTATGTTCTGTTCATGAGTACCCTTACTATTCACATAGACTTGGAATCCAGCTTGAGGATGATGAGTCTAATGTGATTAGTATACCACCAACCCTCTCTCGGGTTTCATTGAGGTGACACTCGAGACAAATGATGAAGACTAGCCTCAAGCAAAGCACAAATGTATTCAATCAAGTTTATGTGAAACTATCGTGCTTAGGAACCTTAGCTCTAACCTCACTTTCCTCTCAAAAGTTGAAGGTTTAGTAGTTAAGGAAGCCCCTAGTCTTCCGTGGATGTCAAGGCAAAGAGATTCCTATTGGGTCATCATCCTCAAGTTCAAAAATTGATGTAGAACTTGAGGATAATTCATATAAAGAATTAATAGAATTGCCTTTTGATTGGTACTTGCCTTGTGATCTTAATATTTAAAGAAGGGTTTGATTCCTTATACATGGTATAAGCATAGAGTATTTGAAGTTGTGGAACAAAGGTGGATGCACAATCAAGATCGACTAGATTCAAGATAAGGGTCCAATGATGATGATTATCGCTAGTTGTCACCATCTGAATCGATAGGTTCTTCTCTAACCACGCTAACTCATATGAGGATGTGTGTTTAGAAACTTCAGATGATCCAAATGATCTCCAAATGAAATATGCACCACCAAAATTTGAAGAGGAGATCCATTCAATAATTGACAAACTTAAAGAAATCAACCTCATAATAGAAGAAAATCTATGCCTGACATACATCAGTTCATTGTTGAATGAAGAAGAAACCAATAACTTAGTTAGGAAATTGATTGAGTTTAAGGAGTGCTTTGCATGGAGCTATGAAGAGATCTGAGATTATCTCAAACGAAGTCCACAAACCAACAATCCTAATGCCTAACCCTATCAAGCAAGCTCCTAGATATATGTGATTAGAAATTGAACAATGTCATTTCTAAGTCAAGAAACTAATTTTGTTTCATCAAGGAAGAAAAATACGTTAGCTAGGTCATCCCAATTAAGAAAAGAATGGCCAAATTCATATGCATGAGACTTAAAAAGGCATGTCCTAAGGATGAGTTTCTCTTCCTATACCAATTAATGGTGGACATCACCTCATCTCATGCAATATTCTCCTTCATGGATGGGTCATACAACCAAATCAAGATGGCCCCAAGGATGAAAAAATACTACTTTTGAACCCATCAAAATCTATTGTTATAAGGTCATGCCTTTAGCCTTAAAATATTGGTGCTACATACCAATGGGCCATGACTCATCTTCAATGAACTCATCCATCAAGTTGAATGTTATGTTGATGATCTAGTAAAAAGCAAAGAAAAGGAAGACCATCTCTTTTGAGTAGTTTCAATGAAATAATATAACCTCAAAATGAATCCCAAGTGCATTCTGAGTAGCTTCAAGAAAGTTCCTTGGTTTGTTGTCCGACACCGGAATAGATAGATCCAAAAAAAGATCATCTTAGAAATTCCACCTCCCAAAAAGTTTAACTCAACTCAGATCTTTCCAAGGGCCGTTGGCATCTAAGATGCTTTATCTCCAACCTATCAAAGATGCAAGCCATTTTAGCACTTGTCAAAAAGGATGCCAAGTTCAAGTGGGATGATAAGTGCCAACATGCCTTTGAAGATATCAAGTAGTATTTGGTGAAGCCGCTGTTCTAGTAGCCCCTATCCTGTGCAGGCCACTCATCCTCTATGCACATTGATGACTCCTCGACGCTTTGTTTCCCAAGCCAATGATGAAGGGAAGGAGAGTGCTCTACTACCTCCATCATCCCCCTCAAGTAAAACTACCCACCTATTGAGAAACATTGCCTCCTTTGCATCCCAAAAGCTATGACACTATATGCTTTCACATAAGATGAACTTGATTTCAAGAACCAATCCGCTGCAAATCTCATGACACGGCCAATGCTATATGGATGTTTAGCATGTCGGTCCATGATTCTCTCATAGTTTGATATCACATTCATACCCCTCTGTGTGGTGAAAGGACAAGCACTAGCAGATTTCTTAAGACACCCACTTCCTCACGATTCTCCACTTAGTGATGATCCCCAATGAACAAATCATGAACTTGGGGAGGTTGACAATCCATTGGGAGATGTATTTTGATGGTGAGGCTTCCTTTCAAAAAGGAGAAGAACCATGATCTACTCTTCCGTGAAAGGCGGGGTAGAATAGTTCTCTTAACTCATCGCATGTGATGAGATTCTCATACTATCTCTCCAATCCACACCAACAATGAAGCAGTATGAGGCTTTGATTAATCCGAGTTAGCCATTATAGTGTGTGTCAAGAGCATCAACATCTATGGGGATTCTCAATTGGTCATCAACTAGATTGTAGGGTCCTACAAGGTTCTAAAACCTAAGCTTCATCATTAGAATGAGTATACCATGAAGCTGTTGGCCCAAATCCCTGAAGTCACAATCTACAAGGTCCCTTTATGAGAGATCACAATAGTAGATGCTTTGGCCAAACTTGTTAAGGAATTGGCATATCCAAAAGATGAGTTCATTCCAATAAGGGTCAAAAAATTGATAAGTCCTATCCCTTATTGATGTTAAACTCGTCGAGAGACTTTCTCTTGAAGGGGAGGTTATCATTGCCAACAAAGATGAGGAGTTGGATTGAAGGCAACCATTCATAGATTACTTGAATATCGGTAAACTACCTCTAGAGAAATAACAAGCCCATCATATAAAATAGAGAGCTCTCTCCTATTCTCTCATGGATGACACCTTATATCGATAGTCCTTCGATCAAATATGGTTACATTATTTGGACAAACACAAAGCCTGTAGGATCATGACTGAGGTACATCAGTTTATGTGAGTGCATCAATCACCCAAAGATGAAAGCAAAGATCAAGAGACTAGATACTACCGCCTTGATGATTACAGATTGCATGGATATCTAGAGATGCCATCATTGTGTGGTCCTATATCAATCACCCAACATTCTACATCCTACATTGGCCTCATGGCCATTTGAGTGTTGGGGTACCAACATTGTGGGTCCCATCGATCCTCCTTCTTCCAAGGGTCATCGGTTCATTCTAGATGCCACCGACTACTTTTCCAAGTGGGCGGAAGCAATCCCACTCAGAGAGGTCACAACTAAGCATGTGCTTCAATTTTTTTGGATCCATATCGTATATAGATTCAGGGTGCCTCGATGAATTATATCCGACAAATGGTATTCAATTTAAAAAAGCACCAAGATCAATCACTAGAAGACATGATAGATTGGAGATACTCCACCATCTACTACCCAAGAAAATGGCTAGCATATTCAACAAAACTCTCATCCATTAAAGAAGATATGCTGATGACAAAATGATAGTGGCATGAGTAGTTAGTTGAAGCTTGTGGGCATACCAGCACACATAGAACTCCAACTCAATCTACCCATTCTTCTTAGTGTATGGGTCTCAAGTTCTACCTTAGAAGTTCAACTCCATCACTAAGGATAGCATGGGTAGCAAAATCACTATAGAGTAGAATGCAAAGTTGGTTAGAAGAGCTCAAGGTTTGAGGAGAGATGCCCACGTGCTGAACCTCAAGTTGTACAAAGCCAAAATGATTCAAGCTCACAACAAGCTAGTCCACCTAGACTTTTCAAGTAGAGAGTTTGTCCTAGTTTTAAGAAGACCAATTATTGTCCATCTAAAGATGGGAGGCAAGTTTGAACCCACTTGGGAAGGCCCTTTTATCATAGAAAAGGCCTACCAAGGAGGATCCTATCAGCTTATTGATTGTAAAGGGGAACACCCAATGATTCTAATTAATGAGCTCTATTTCAAGAAATATTATCCATAAAAACATATTTGAAAACAATTATCATAAAAAGAATAAACTTTCATTCCAATTCATCAAAATCTTTTCTTCATTCGAAGTGTTGTTTGCTTGTCTTGTGAATCTGCCATGACGTGTTTAGGGTAGGTATAAGAGAACCTAAGAGGCATCATATCCCTCTTTCATAACAAAAACACAAATCAAACATAATTTCCTACTAGAATAGTGAGAGAACCCAAGAGGCATCCTATTTTGAACAACTAAGTTAGGTGAGAGAACCCAAGCGACATCCTTTCTGGTGGAATCATAATTGCCATCTGTGGCACCATTTCATCAAATCTCCCAAGAGTATTTAGGGTAGGTGTGAGATAACCCAAGCGATGTCCTCTTCCCTTTAACATAAACATAAAAATAAATACATATCTTTTGTCTCGAGCTATTTTGATGTGGGAGCAAGCCCCCTGTGGCACTCACTCATTAACCACTTTGGTCGCTAACATACTACCTTATTAGTGTATCACCCGTGGTCACTTGTCGGTGGATGTGAGTCCTGCTTTCTTAAATTGACCATTGCAAAACCAATGAGCACCTTATTAGTTTGGTAGACTTCACCCAACCAAGAAGCTACCTCATGTTGATTTGTTTAAGAAGATGTGAGTCCTGTGCTTTCTTCTTGAACTAACCATCACTAGTTGAGTATATTTGAGGTTTAGGATAAGTCCCCTGAGGCTCCTTTCCTCTTGACTACTTTTTGAGTTGATATAAGTCCCCAAGTGGCATTTCAAGTCACCCTAGGTCGATAGCACCGAGCCAAAGATAGGCTATCCCAACAATCATAGGAGGATGTGAGTCCCCATGCTTTCTTCCCGATTATGCAAATGATGGGGCACCTTAGGTTGGTTGATGTTATATGCTGACTCACCCGGTGGATACACCACTCTTGACAAGTCCCTTTCTCCTTGAGTTGGCCACTGAATACCAATGCAAATTATCTTCTTTAGGGTTTTGGATAAAGCTCTTTGCTACCCCTTTCTTCACGGGCACTCTATTTAGATAACATCCTTTGTGACCCCATTTAGACACTACCCAGGTTACTCTTGGATTGGACAGTCCCCCTTTCCGGTAGCCACCCTGGTTGGAGAATTTGTTCAATGGATGTGCATTCTCCTGGTTCAGTAAATAGATAAGTCTAGCTAATATATGCCTTCTTTTATGATCCTCACAAACCAATAGGGTCCATGATAAATAAAACAAAATAAAATAAATTAATTAATTCACTTGTGGATTAGAATTCAAGCCCCAAAGGGCTTTCCCAGTGCATCCTACCGGTCAGAACTCCCATAGGAATTATTTGACGAAGTTGAGATAAGTCCCCAGAAGACTCTCTAGCCTCCTTAGTCAGTTCAATCTTCCACAAATATGTTGCCCAATAGTCATTTTGTTTTGAAGATGTCTACCATGCATTCTTTCTTGCATGATATAACCGACTTTAGGTCGTTGACATGTTATCTCACTAATATATCATCCCAATGGTCTTTTATTCAAGAAAGATGTGAGTCCCTGAACTTTCTTCCCTGAATTAACCATTGCAAATTAAAAGGCACCCTTTGGTTGATAGTTCTCCCTACGAAAGCTACTCCCTTTAGATTGGTAAATTGAGACCAAGGCATGGCCCCTACGCATCTCGCAAACTAATGGGATCCATCAAAAATAATGAAAAATGAAACTAATCTTGACTATCTTTGAGCCGATTTAAGTCCCCCAATGACATTCACTCTAGTCCCCTAGTCGGTTCATTGAAAGAACCACCAATCACCCGTGGTTCCTTATTTGGAAGATGTGAGTCCCACACTTTCTTCTCTTAACCATTATTGCAAACCAAAGGCAATACCCTTGGTTGAATAATATTGTGTAGACTCCCTTGATTGGTAAAATTTGAAGTAGACTTACCAGTAATCCATCACAAATCGATGGGATCATCATAAAAATAAAATTGATCTTGACTATCTTTGATGATTTAAGTCCCCGAGCATTCACTTAATAGTCACCAGTCAATCCATGTTGCCAATGGATCACACTCCTTATTTGGAAGATGTGTCCCACGCTTTCTGACAACTGCAAAAAGGCAACCCCTTTGGTTGGATACCTCATGTGGTTAGTACCCCTTTGGATTGGTAAATCTGAAAGCTAAGGCATGGCCCTACTCAGCCCATCAAACCGATGGGATCCATCAAAAATAAAAAATGAAATTAATCTTTGACTATCTTTGAGTTGATTTAAGTCCCCAATACTCAATAGTCAGCCTGTATTTGTTGCACAATCACCCTGGTTCCTTATTTTTGGAAGATGTGAGTCCTCACACTTTCTTCTTAATTTGACCATTGCAAACCAAAAGGCAACCCCTTTAGTTGGATAGTCCTATCATGTGGTTGGTAGACTACCCCTTTGGATTGGTAAATCTGAGTTAGGCCTAGGCCAACATGGCTCCTACTCAATGCGATCCATCGTAAACCAACAGATCTATCTCAAAATCCAAAAATTTAAAAATCTAAAATAAATTCAACACTCCTCCCTCGGTGGAGTCAAACTAAACAAAAAAAAATTTAATTAACCTCTGGACTCAAAAATCAAACAATCAAACCAAATTAAACAAACAAATTAAATCAATCAGCTTCTCCTCAAGAGATAAATCTTTCAGTTCCTCAGATCTCAATTCTAATCCCTAGCAATTTCACAACCTCTTTCCCCAATGGATGACTTGAACTTGCTCCCCTAGTGGAGAGTCACTTTTTCATCCCTGATGGAGCATAAAATCATAAACCAACAAATCAAATCAAATTTCTCCCTAGCGAGACTCAAGTTAAATCAAACCTCCCATCCCCTGATGGATGACTTGAACATCTTTCCCTAGTGGAAGGTTCACATACTCAGTCCCTAGTGGATTCCTCCTTCACTCTCTTATGTCACTGACATGAGTAGAGTCACATTGCACTAAGCTCTTGATTCCTTCTACACCTTGGGTTGGGAGCTGATCGTTTCTATTAGTGCTTGTGTTCGTTCAGTATTTTTGATCATCTCAGTCAACACCAATATATGTTGTATGTCTTGTCATTCACACCACACGTACTAGGAGCCCTTTGTTGACCTCACTTTTTGAGTGAGCTTTCAACCTTTCCATATTAGACATAGGACTCCTCTTAGACACTAAGAGTTCCTTAAGACACTTCTAGGATTAGGTGAACACTTAACATAACCCTAGAGACTTAGAAGAGTTACATAGAATAGGTCATGCCTTAGGGTGTAAAAACTTGCCTACCCTATAGCTTGAACTAAATCCTAACTTCCTTCCTTCAAGTCAAACTTCAAATTCAAATCAACTTCAAATCCAAATTAACTTTAACTCCAAATCAACTTTAACTCCAAACAAACTTCAAATTCAAATCAACCAAATCCAAATCAACTTCAAATCCAAATCAACTTCAAACTCAAACCAATTCAAATCAAATCAAATCAATTCAACTAATTTATTTTCTCAAACCTTAAATCAATTCAATGGATTTTCTCAAATCATGAATCAATTCCAAATGATTGACATCCATAATCAATTTCAAATTTAAATCTAAAAATCTTTACTAAGTCACTTTGATTTCATCTTATGGACTTAGCTCAAATCAAATCCAAATCAATTCAAACTCAAAATATTTTTCTCATAACCCATTTACATTCTCATTTATATTCATAAATAAAAATCAAACATAAATTCAAATATCCAAAACCAATTCAAAACTCAAATCCAAATTTAACATAAATCCAACCTATACCCCTTCAAGTCTAATTCTTGAACTTAGCCAAATCAAACTCAAATCAATCCAAACCTTTGGATTTTCTCTTCAAAGAATCAATTCTTCAATCACAACCAAATATAAACATAAACTTCAATCATCAAACCAAAACTGAATTCAAAACTCAAACCCAAATCAAACCCATGGTCATCCTTTGAACTTGAAATTATCAAATGAATCAAAACCCATTTGACTCCAAATCATTTGCAAATGGATTTATATTTCAATCATAAGTGCATATGTGAGTTCAACCAAACTTGAATCAAGCTTGATCAAGTCACTTGACCCATTTGACCCAAAGTGACCTAAACACCTTTTGAGCCAAATTCTAATCCTACCCAAATTGGATTGAACTAAGCCCATCTAAGCCTCACATTGTGAGCAACAATCATCATAAGATGATCAATCACTCAAATTGGTCAAACCAAGTCAAACCCTTGACCAAGTCAACATTTAACCAAATGAAACCTAAACCAAAATCCACCATAGGCCAAATTGATTGAAACCATTGATCAAATTCAATGATCAATGATTGGACTTGACCAAGTCATCATTTGAGCCAAATTAGCAATTGGCCACTTGACCCAAGTTGACCTAAAAGTAAAAAATTTGTCAAATCTTGATCTAAGCCAAATTGATTGCAACCAATGGGTCAAATTCATTCTAAATCACTTGTTGAACTTGAAAAGCCTCAATTGGCCAACTAAACCCAACCCCCCCAATTGACCATGAACCCAACTTGACCTAAAAGGTCAAATTAAGCCAAAATCAAATCAAATCAAAACTGATTGAAACAAAAGCTTGCAAAACATTTCAAATGACCAACCAAACCTAAACCAACCCATGACCCAACTATCAAATGGGTCAAATTGGTCAACTTGACCCATTTGACCTTGAACTCAAATGAACCAAAACCAAATATAAATCAAATTGAACCAAACCAATGATACCAAATAACTCAAATGGTTCATATGAACTTGACCAACCCTTGGTTTGACCCAATTTGACCAATTGGTCAACTTGACCCAAGTTGACCCATTTTGACCTAAATGGGTCAACATGAGCCAAATGATATCAAATAAACTCTATATTCATTGAAAATTGGTACAACCCATTCTTCAATCATACTAAATATGCCCAAATCAAAATCAAAGCTAAATGACCATTTTACCCATAGTTCAAAGGGTATCCTATGTTTATTCACTTGGAATTTGATCATATTCCAACTCAACACCACTTGGCATCCCCTTAATGGTCCATTTGGACATTAAGGGATGTGGTGCACATGACCCAATGAGTTTGGGTCAGTCAAACCCAACCCAAAGCCAAAATTGACCACCCAATGAAAAATAAGCACATGGAATCACTCCATTCACTTATTAAACACATGGGTAACTCCTCCACTACACTCCCCTGCCAAAACTAAATCACATGGCACTCCTAACAACCTAAACAACCCATTCCATCTCATCAATTGATCCAAAATGGCAAGGAGGCTCGTGGCTTTTTGATCCAAGTAGTGGGAGATATACTCCCCATTCCAATTCAGATTTGCATTCGATTGAGCTGAGAACCCAAAGCTTCCAAGCTTCTCCAAGGTTTCCCAAGTTCATTTAAATTCCATTGGTTTTCCTTAAGCCAAAAAATAGGGAGGTGAGAAATTCCAACTCACTCATCAACACCCAATTGCTCTTGCAAGCACCAGGCAAGTCGAGCTCACCCAAGGTGTTTTCCAAGCATCCAAGCCATGGGAAGAGGGACCTAGACCAAAGCTACAAGCCATTGAAGAGGAGTTTGGCCAATTGGAGGATCCACTTCATCTTAAACCTTCATAATCCTTCAATAGGGCTTCTTCACCACTAGACAAGTCTACCTCAATGTTTGGAAGTGCAAGTGATAGCCTTCGGTGAGGGATGAATCAAAACTAAGGTTAAGTAGAAAAATCCTTGGTCATTTGTGAAGGGAAGTGTAATCCCAATTGAATTCCACTATTGGATGTGTTTCTCCTCACTTATAAATGGTGTTGAATCTCCAATCGAGCTCAAGTGAGCTCAATCAAGCCATGGAGATGGACGTCTCCGCCTCCCAGCAAGGGCGGATGATCATGGACCATCCATCACATATGTTTGGATGGATGGTCCCGATCATTAGATCTAATTTATCCCTTCATAACAAAAGCGATCCCAACCATCGATCTTTGATCGAACGGTCCAAGGGAAAGCGTAGCTTGGCTCGACGCGGCATTGATGATAACTTAAATAACCAATCTCATCATGCCACATGAGAAGCACGCACCACGTCAGCAGCAAATATGGCACCGATGAGATTAGTTATATAATTAGGTTATTTAATGACCTATTAATCACTAAAACTTCAAAAATACATAACTAAATGAAGAAAAATACAAAAAAAATACAAACACAGCTTCATTTTAAAGATAATTCAAAGTGAAATAATATAAAATTAAGTTTAATTGATTTTGAATTGTAACATTTACTCAATTTGGTTTTATTTGGATGTAATTATGTTAATTACTCTAATTATTTAATTCCAAACTCTAGTTAATTTAGTGGATGACCTCTACCTCCCATGATTTCTTGGAATTTATTATTGGATTAATTTAGGTAATTTGTTTCATCTAATCACTCCCTTAATCAATTAAATGATTAATTAACCTATTAAAACAATTTTATCATCTTAATAGTTAGACTTAGGGAATGAGAATAGGAGTTTTATAAATCTTTTTCCCAAAGTCTATTTCATTTGAATGAAGACTTAATTAATTTATAGATTGATTAATGATTTAATCATTTCATTAAATAGTTTAATTAATTAAACCCAAAACTAAAAATTAATCTAGAAACTTAATCACTTAATCAATCCCAATCTTGGGTAGATCCTTAGGTGTTCAAAAGCCTAAGGTAAGCTTTAAGGAAATCAAATCCAACATATGTGAGAAGGTTAAAAGTACTTAATTAAACCCTTTAGCTTAATTAATCAATAATTGTGAGCCAATTGCATTAGGCCCCTTTCTTTCTTAGGTGCATTACTGATTTAAATTCAATGTGGTTGCATATCATATGTTGGCTCATAATTGTTAGGTTAATTATTTTAAAGTGGGATAGGTAAGGGGTAATTAATCGACTTGATCTACACCTTAACCTAAATAAAATATAAAATCAATCTAATGGTTCTAAAAATTAAACTAAACCAACACACACATGAGGGAAATGGGTTAGGACCAGCAATCACCCTTTTCATATTTCCTAAATAAAGCTCAAAACAAAAATAAAAATCTCTTTAAGAAATGTTGATTCTCTTTAAATGATCTTATTCCATAGGATTGTCTTTAGGAATTAATTAGGGTAAATGAAGTTACATACTTACATCACTTTATTTCTTTCCAAGCATGCTAAATGGTGTATGTCATATGAAATCATGCATATCTTTTGAAAAATTAAATAAATGAAATGTTTCCTTTATGTCAAATTGCATGTTTTGCTAAAGTAAGAATATGAGTGGCTATTATCACTACTAAAATCAAAAAATTATTTTCAAAACTTATAAATCAAAGATTATAAATGAATGCTACTTATAAGTATTTATAAGCTTGCATGTGAATATAGCTTAAAATGTGTTATGTGGTTTTCTTCTCTTTTCTTAACATGGTTTGTATTGGATTTGCAAAGTGTATAGTGCTTTCGAACAGAGCATAACACTTGCTTAAATTTATCCCTATACACTTCCATGCCATGAATTAAGAAGGATCTTCATATTTCACATATAAATTAAACAACCAACAAATCAAACAAATAAACATAAATCTTTTGTATGATTCTTCATCCATTCATTTTTCATACGTACATTAAAAAAAAGTGGTATATTAGTCGACATCCCGGGTTGTGAGGCTTTAAGTAGCCCTAAGAAGGTCTTGTACCTTATAACATGGTGTAGAAAATAATGGCACACTCACTTATGACTTTCATACATATGTAAATGTGCATTTGATTAATGGATAAAAGATCCTCTCTTCTACTTAAACAAAATCATGCATCATGAAGCATCCAAATTTTCTTAAGCAACATCTCTTAGCATTCATCATTAAGGTATGCTAAATATTTGCATTGCATGTATATATATGCTTAAGATCATTTCATATGCATGATACACATGTTGAAAATAAATAAATGGTTGTGTTTTGTGATAGTAATTCACTTTAATTATTCCTAAAATGCCTTTCTTATTGAATAAGTTTATTTAGAGCAAATATAAACTTAGGATTAATTAAAATACACAATAAAACATTCACTAAAGAAAAATCACTAATGAATCTACCTTAGAAATTACATAAGGTAGGGATGAAAGAGAAGTTCTGTTTTCTTTTCCTCTCTTTACAGCACTTAGTAATTAAGTGTAGGTTCATTCAAACCAAATCAAATCATCAACTAAAATTAACAAATCAACTAAATTACTTAAATGAAATCACCCTCTAAGTTGAACCCTTTCAAACTTAGAAAATCTTAACCATAAAGCCTAGCTAAGACATGTCACCCAAGCCTTAAATTAAATTTACACATTAGCTAAGTCACCATTTCTTTATGTTGTGGTGCATGGTTTGATGCCTAATTTTATTTTGATGATGTTTTAGTGGATGTTAGGGTGTATGTGCGTAGACTAGATGATAGGATGATCTTAGTCTAATCATTATCTTCTATACAGGATTGTGCTTAAGGGACGATGTAATAAAAATATAAATGATTTTGTTGTGCAGGTTGCTAATACCCCTAAGCATAATCCAAAATAGGCTAGGTGGACTTAGTTACCCATGTGTGGGGTGTTAAGTCCAATTTATTCATATACATGCTTGGGATGTGTGGTGTGTTTAGCTAATCTATTTTTTTGTAGGTTTTAGTTAGATTTACTTTTCCCATTTTCATGTTATTTTTTCAATTAAGATTTGGAATGAATGTTATGGGGGATTAGGATGAACATTGGTCATAAGACTATATCTTATGCATCATGTGAAGCCTTTGGAGCATGAAGAAAGAAGAATGAAGAAAGAAATGAAGAAATGAAAAATGAAGAATGAAGACCCCCATAACATGAATTCTATTTATTGTAATTAATTCATTTGTAATCCGAGTTGTATAAGGGTAGAGCTCGGCTACCCAATTTCTTTTTCAAGTTTAGGTGATGGAGCTCAACCATAAAGGCCTTTTATTCTTTTGTGCTAGCTTTATAAATTTTTTGATGTCTGTTTAGCTTATGCATTAAGATGGCATGTTCTCCTAGTTTCTTCCTTGAAATGAAATGTGAGGCTCTAGGAAAAATAAATTTTCTATTCAATTAAATAACTCAAAATTAAATTAAATTAACTCATAATATCACCTAAATCCTAAGTTATAAATCAAGATAAAAGATTTAGCAACTCCTTAGCTGGATATTGTATGTTTCACATCATGCATAAAAAAAACATCTTGCTTCACTCTTGCTTATAGAGGGCTTCTACCTTTGCCAGGGAATTTGGCTTGACCTTTGAGTGTCATGGTGGAAATACACCTCCTTCTTACTTATTTTGGCCCATAACCAATTTCTCATACATTAAGCATATGAATCCTATAGCCTGTGTCAAATAAATTGTCCAAAAAATGAAAAATAGAACATAATAAAATTTGCATTATATTTAAGTCATTAATCATGCCCTAAGTGATTTAGTCTCTTAGGGAGTGTATTTAAGGACTTAGTCTCTTTTTAAATAAACAATAGCTTAACTATCTTGCAAAAGCTTATGAGTTGCCTACATGTATTTAAAATTGTAGGAGGAGTTAGTTTGCGCCACCCCCAGGCGAACGTAAGTCCAAACAGTTGGGTGGTTCATCCTCTCTTGTGAAGGCAAACCATATGCCCATTTTCAGCTTAGATTTAGGTCGTGCTTCAGCCCTTGCCAAAGCTCCCTAGATTTAGGTTCAGAGATTATTGTTTTCCTTTATGGGCTACAAGCATATATCCTCACCTCTTAGGCATTTTCATGATCTTGTATCATAGAATTATAAGTCCTAGATTTATAAAAAAAATTCAACTCGAACAAATAAATCACTTCAATTTTAAAAATATGAAGGCAAACCATAGGATAGTTTAGGATGCTTACAAGGATTTCTAGTATCATAAGCATCCCCTACTTATCTTCCTTTGGTTTCGATAATAACTCCCTCCTCTTGATCAATCCCACTTGATCTTCTAAAAATAAACCAATTGATTGATAGTCCTATCTTTAAAATCTTTGGATACAATGATCATTTACCATAATCGAGTATTCTAAGGATCTCATTCCTTAGATGTAATTAGGGGCCTACATAGGAACTTAAACTCGAAAATAAACCCTCGCTTACTTTTCATGTAAAGTAGGGAAGAATTTGAATCAAGATATAGCAATATCCTTTGGTTTTATGGTAGGAGACAATATACCATATTTTTCATTATTTTATTATTCAAGGATCCCTATCTTAGTTGAAAAGGAAATATTTTTCAAAAAAAATCTAGTGTCATTCTTGCTCTTATATTATTTTATATCCTTTTTTAGTTTGAATCTTGCATAATCTTCTTCACCAAGATCTTTCTTTATATGATTTCTTTGGATTTACATTAATGTTTTACTTGTTTCATTTATATAAAATGAAAAAGGAGTGATTTGATTGGACGATCAAGGTTTAATTTTATATACATCAAAAAAGTAGCACAAATTTTGGGAAGAACCAAGTTTCTAGATTGGATATAGTATCATGATTTGATGTCATGATAGAACCTTTTGATTGCATGGGACTGAAAAAAATATCTTTTTCATTTTTTTTTAAATTATTAATTTCACCTTAGTATTTTTATGAATCTTGATGCCAATATAATTCTACATCTCTTAATCTTTATAAAACAATGATGAAGAATTCTACAATCAAAATATTTTCTATCCAAACTATTTCTATTTCTATCAATAAGATATCCTTTCTAATCATTACTGGTTACAATACATAAAATAATTCAAGCATAGTCCTTAAGAGTCCTCATTAAGTGATTAGGTCCATTGCAGGATGGTGATTTCTATCTCTTGAGATAGTACATCATTCCTTAATCTCGTGCTCCCTAATGAGAACACCTGTGGATCTACGTGGTGTCCAACACAAGAAATGTTATTTTTGTTCTTTATCTATTTTTCTCAAAAAGATAGATGAAGAATGAAAATAAAATTTCACCACATATATACTCATTAATATGTATACTCACCATCAGCATGGTGAGAATCCACTTGTACTTGATTAATATTATTTGTACTTTCTATGAATCATTACCCCTTAGTATTATAAATGGAGAACTCCTCCTTTGGGTATGTAGTATCTTTTCTCTCTCTCTTCCCTTGTCATCTTACATGGAGCAGAATGTCCAATACTTCACAACACAATAAGATTTATGAGATATGGAAGATAGAATCACCCATCTTATGTAGGTGGCCATAAAAAAACACACAATGAAGAACCCAAAGCAAAAGAGAATGAAGGATCCACATGATTGGCTATATGCTAAGATTGCCAAAAAAGAAGAAACTCATTTAAGATCCCTAGATCTTATCCATCTAAGATCTCAATTCTAATGAGGAATTCAATGACATAAGTAAAGAAAAGGATGTGTTAAGGAAGCAACTGTAGAAAACCAATGCTTTCTCCATAAAGATCACTAAAGCATTCCCTACTCACAAGTTCACAATCGTGCATCTTGAATCATACGAAGGTCAAATAGATCCAACTGACCATATAACATATTTCAAATCAACCACATCACTACTTGACTTAGATAATGTAGTGATGTGTCAACGTTTCTTTTCCACTTTCAAAGAGTAAGCCCTTAAGTGATTCTTGTGCTTTCTTTTATGAGTCATAACATCATTTGCTAACTTCAAAAGGATGTTCTGTAAATAATTCACTAGCGCTTAGAAGGTGCTAAAGAGTTCACAAGCTCTCCTATAAATGAAATAAGAACATAGTTAGTCCTTAAGAAAGTTCATTACTCACTTTTAATGAGAAATGTTAGGAGTTTAAGACCTAAAACTCACAATCACCCAAGTAGCACTCTAGGCTTGAAGGAGTGGCCCTTTAGATATATCTTGGAGATCTAATAACTTAAGACACTTACCCAAGGATGGGTATCAAAAGCGAAGAATAGATAAGTGAAGATGACTAAAAGGACCAAGGTAAGCCTTTAGCAACCCAGCAACTAGCTATCCAAGAATTAACTATGCATAACCTACTCTACCGACTCCTCTCAGAGTGTCAATGGTCGAGCTGATAGAGATGATTCAAAACAAAGATAAATTCAAATGGTCACCACCTATGAAGGCTAATAAAGTGTGTGATTGATCAAGATATTGCATTTATCATCATAATCATGACCACGATACTAATGAGTGTTTCCCTTTGAAAATCATAGTGGAGGACTTGATACTGGTGAGAAAATTGAAGGAGTTCATTAGAAGGAAAGATAAAGAAGACATCAAAACTAGCAATAAGCCTATACCTGCACACATTATTCATATCAATGGAGCCATACTTTCTATTTTGGAGGTGATGGAGAGTCTTACAAAGAGTCAAGTATAAAAATATTGTAGTCTAAGGAAGTAAATTCAACCACCATGATGCAAGCACCATCTATGACCATCATCCCAACGAGTTTTTTAAAAAGGTATAGACGTACTATTAAGAATCCCTACAATGATCCAATCATGGTGATAGCCTTGATCATGAACTACCTGAGGGAATGTATCTTGATTGACATATGGAGCTCAATCAACATTATTTTGAATCAATATTTGATAAGTTGGGATTATCAAATTCCAAACTTGCACCCACATGAAACCACTATATGATTTCTCATGAGAGTAGATGAAAACTGAAGGGATGATTACTCTCCACATCACTTGTGGTAAAGGCAAGAAACATTTCATAGGCATGGCTGACTTTAAGGCTCTACTACTTACATTTCTATCTATGTTCAACCTCTACACAACACATTTAGAGTAGTGGTGCCGACAAATCATGTAGTCATTAAATTCCTTGCTAGAGGAGAAGAGAATACTATTAGAGAAAATCTCCAATCTTGCACATGCTACTTAAAAGTTATTTCCATGTCAAATAAAGAAAATGAGGAATTATAAATAGATATTATCCAAATAAAAATTTAAGTCCTTGAAGAGATAGAGGAAATTCTGATCATGCATGGTAATGGGTGAGTACTAAAGGTTTGCTCGATTTTCTATCTTGAGCATAAAGAAACCCTCATCAAAATTCTCTTAGATAATTTAGATATATTCTTGGAAAATAGCAGAGATGTCTGGCATAGACATCAACACTACTTGTCATCACTCAAATGTTCGCACATACATGCAACATTTCAAGTAGAAAATGAAAAAAATAGTAGTTATACACACTGAACCTATTAAGGAGGAGGTCACCAAGATGATCTAGGATAATGTCATCATAAAGTTTTAGTACCTAGATTGGGTGTCCAATGTGGTAATGGTATAGATATTTGGTGGAAAATGGAGAATATGTGTCAACTTCATTAATCTAAGCTTAGCATGTCTAAAGGTGGGGTATCCTCTCCAACTTTATCGATGAGCTTATGGACTCGATAGCTGGATTCTCAATAGAGCCTAAAGGAAGGAGAAGTTTTATTATTGTACTTAAGAGTTGGAGAAGACTGAATTTAGTTCAGTTCATATCCAAGAATAAGATAAAAAATAATGGCCCATCTATTATGTCAGTAAATCCATATGAGGCATCTAGATGAACTACCCACTCATGAAGAAGCTTACAGCTGCACTACTCACCTTGGCTAGATGACTATGGCCTTACATCCAGGCACACTCCATATAAGTTGTCACCAATAACCCACTTAAATCTATACTCTTTAAGCTTGATCATTTAGAAAGATTATTGAAATGATCTATAAAGTTAAGCAAGATTGACATATTATAGTCAAAGCTCAAGCACTCACTAATTTCCTTGTTTACTTTAATAGCTTAAAGAATATTCTCATTAACCCAAAACCCTTGTAGCAATTATACATTGATGGTTCTTCTAGTGAGGCAAGTTAGGGGACTAAGAGCCATGCATGTAGTAGCTTACTCTAGCTTTCAACATGTAGTGAGGCAAGTTAAGGGAAAATACAAAGTCTGACATGAGTCAATGTAATGTAGCACATTAAGGGAGACAATGATCCATTATAAGGACTTAATCCAAAAACCAAAGTCGATGATTCTTATGTTGTGATTTATTGTCATGATATTTTATATTTGTGTTCCATTATTATATTATGTGATAGATGATGTATTTAGTCATGTTTAAGTGCTGCATTAGAGTTGTGATTGTGATTATTAAGTTTTTAAATGCTAGAAGTACATCAGTAGTATAGCGCCTAGGTGTTAAACTTTTAGTGCCATGGCATTACAACCAATCCTTTATTTAATGTTTGGATAGAGAAGTCAGTGTGTAGGTGCTAATCTTTGGTGCCTCGACACAATAAGATGGCTGGTTCCAAGTTATATTAGTTTTTCCAATAAATTTCTTCTAAAGGATGCATCCCTTAAAATATTGTACTCATATAAATGTTTATTTTGACTTAATAGAGTGAGATTAGACTATTTTGCATGGAAATTTGGGGTGAAAACACGTAGGTTGGAGCTTGGTGGCCAATTGTCGAGGGGATATGGTGATCTCTCACTACCATTCTACTTGGGTGAGTAGAATTTCTCATATTCCTTTTACTTTGGTGAGTGGAAGATATTGAAATACTCTTTCTTCCTCCTTCTACAATGAGTAATTGTGACCACAACAACATATTGGTATTAGAGCCCAAGGTTTGGAAGCATGGAAAAAGTTCTTGTAAGTATTCTATATCAAATCTATTCAAGGTTAGTTCTGTATTTAAGATTTTATGTAATTTCCTTTAGAGATTTTAGTGATTTCACTTGGTAACTCATGCTAGACTCATGTTGTAGGCAATTCTATGAGCACTTATCTTACTACTAATTAGTTACCTCCATTTAATAAAAGCCTAGCTTTTCTTTACTTAAACCCTATACCTTATATATAAATCATGATACTTGAGTGATGACTTGGGTAAGGAAGAGCTCACAAAAGATAGCCAAACCTACAATTTGAGCCTTGCATAAAAACTAGACTCATATCCTTAAAAACTTTGTGATTATCTCTATTGCATGTTTATTTAATGTTTTGTAGTATCCAAAAGTTAATCTATGATTATTGAAGGCTAAATGTTTAAAAATATATGCATCTCATTGTGTTATAATTTAGTTCACATAATGCATATTTAAAATTCCATTTAGAGTGACATTTTTGAATTTCTTTGTTTACATCATACCATATAAATATGTTAGTTTGGATTAATTAGAAGACTTAACTAGGAGGGTATATGAGATCATTATGTGAAGTGAAGAGAAACTCAGTATGGTAAAAGACCATCTCATGAACCTAGCCACAAAAATTCAAACTTTGATTACTAGGATTCAAACTCCACCGACTATCCCACATCTGGATGATTTAAAATCTATGAGTGGGAAAATATTAAACTTTTTAAGGATGATTATCCTGCGAAAAGGTCAAACATAAGGAACATCCTTAGATAATACCATCTTAAGATTCACGAAATCCTACATGATCTAACAAATTGAGTAAAAATTAAAACCCCAAAGAATGATGGTGTTAATGACCCAAATAAGTTTATGAATTAGCTTACCCAAATGGTTGAGTTCTTTGATTGGTATCATATGAATGACTATTAGAGCACCATATTTACAAACAAAAAAAAAATTGGTGGGTCATGCCAAAATTTATTGGAGTAATGTTTTAGCTAAGGAATAGAGGTTTGGTAGAACTCTTATGACATGAGTAAAAATAAATGGCATTTTAAGGGCTAAATATTGTCTTAGGAATCATGATAAAAAGTTTAATGAATAATTAACAACTCTTAAATGAGAATGCATATGGGTAGCGGAATATATGAATGCATTGAAGAATATAATAGCAAGGATGCATTGCACTGATTAGGAATGGAAATTAGCCAATAATTTTGTTATTAGCTTAAAAGAAGATATTACGAATGAGGTAGAGCTTCATGATCCCTAAATCTTAAAAGATGTATTTCACTATGCTTTACTTCTATAAAAGCATAAGAAAATTGTATCCACATCTGAGATGAAGCCCCAAATGCAATCTAAATGCCCATCCACATCACAATCTATAAAGTCTACTGCTAGACCTAATCCTTCCACTCCTAGTAACTAATCTCGTATGACCTCTACTAAATCTACTTCTAAAAAATATAAAAGAGATAATTTACTTTAAATGTCATAAGAAGGGTCATATGCAGAATCACTATAGAGCTAAAATTATGTTCTTAGATGAATTGGAAGATTTAGAAGAAGGGGAGTATATAGAAGAGATATATGATGATACACTCCTATTAGATGAAGAAGTAGACCGTAATAGATAAAATTCAATGTTAGTTATAAGATGTATGACTACATCTAAGGAAAAAGAAACCTGGAGGAAGTGAAATATATTTTCAATGTGTATCTTATGTGAGGAAAAGATGTGTAAGCTAGTAATAGATAGAGGTAGTGCTATGAATGTTGTATCAACCCATGCTATAACTAAAGCCAACCTTATGATTGAACCACATCTTGAATCATTTCATGCCAGTTGGGTTACTGACACATCTCTACCTATCATAAATACATGCCTTATTCCTATTAAAGTAGGTAGCTATGTGGACGAAATCTACTGCAATGCTCTTTTGATGGAAACCTCACATATATTATTTGGGATACTTGGCTTTATGATTTAAATGAAATTCATTATGGTCATAAAAAATTTACACCTTCAAGTACAATGAAAAAACTATTAAGTTGTCTCTAGTAAAATCCATTGAAAAGGGGCCAATTACACTCCCACATAGAATTCTTCATACACCTCCATATAAACCTAATTTTGAACTACAACATGACCCATTCAAAAGAAAAATGCAAAACTCTAGCTAATCATGAAATCACCGCCTAACAATTGGAAAGATACTTCTAATCTACATTTGGATATATGCAATTCTCCTAGAATTCAAACAACTTAAGGTTTAGGTGCTTAATTAGAGAGTTCATTGATCATGCTTCTCTACTTATTTTACACCTTTTTTAAATTTTTATTCATATTAAGGTATGCCACATACATGCAGTGGTTATAGATTTATTATCTGAGTTCACTGATCTATAATGAATTACCACCTATAAAAAATATACAACATACTATAGGTTTGATCTTTAAATCATAGATATCGAATTTACCATATTATAGGATGAATTCAACCAAACACGTAGAATTAAAATGACATGTAGATGAACTCTTGAATAAGAGTTTTATTTAAGAAAGTCTTAATCCTTGTGTAGTATCAAGCCATATAAACCATAATAAAGATGAGATTTGTAGAATATATGTTGATAGTAGAACAATAAATATGACCATAATAAAATATAAGTTTTTCAACCAAGGCTGGATGACATGCTAGATCTTTTTTTTTTTTTGGCTCAAATTTGCTCTCTAAGATTGATTTGAGAGGTGGCTATCATCAAATAAGGATTAAACCATGTGATGAATGAAGACAACTTTCAAAACTCTTGATGATCTTTATAAATGGATAGTTATGACATTTAGACTTTCAAATGCACCCAATACGTTCATGAGATTAATGAACATTATATTGAAACCTTTTATTGGTCATTTTCTTGTAGTTAATTTTGATGATATCCTTATTTTTAATCCTGATGAGGACTCACATTTACATTATTTAAGGATGGTTTTAGAAAACTTAAGAGTGGAAAAATAATATGCTTGTTGACCTCACTTTTAGTGAGGTTGACAACCCTCCTCTTAGATCTAGGATTTAATTTAGGCACTAAGGTTCTATTAACCTCAAGTGAGGTTAATAATCACCATGATCTCAATGAATTAGGACCTTTAATCTTAGATTAGGAGCTTCATAATTAGCACTTAGGACTATAATTAGTGGTTAATTACACAACCTTAACTAAAAAAACAATTAAAATAAAATCTAAATTCAATTGAACTCGGATTAAGGTAATTGAGTTTGATTAACTCAATTAAATCATTTGGGCTCAAAATAAGCTAAATTCAAGAAAAACCTATAAAATCTAAACTAAATTAAATCAAACCGAACCAAAGACATATGATTAATACATAAGTATAAATAAACCCAAAAATATATCTATATGGGGTTCAAAGTGGTCAATCAGGTCATCTAACCTAGACTTAACCCATGTGGGTCCCACCAAGCCAAAAGTCAAACTAATCAAAATATAATCAATTTTATTCATTCTAAATACTTATATTTATTAAAGTATATATAATATAATACTAAGCTAATTAATTCTTAATCTAGTCATGACTCAAATGGTCTAATTGGGTCACCTATTCTAGAAGAACCTAAACCGACCCTATTGAACATAAACTTAAAATAAATTAAAATTAAATGTTCCAAAATATTTTAAAATTATATTTTAATATAATTTAAACTTTTCTTTGGTTTGATTTGACCAAATTGGTCATTTGACCCAAGTAACCTTGATTTAACCCATTGAGCCCAAATTAGCACAAAATTGGTCTAAATCAAATCCAAATTAATTAAAATCAATTACTCCAAATCATTTTAAATACTCAATGAAACATAATTGAAGCTTCAACACACTTCAATTTAGGTCATATTAGTCGTTTAACCCATGTGTACCCAATTTGATCTATTAAGCCTAATTTGGATAAAAAATGGGTTTAAATCAAAGCTTAACTCAACCTAAATTAAACCAAATCAATGCTTAAATTTATTCAAGCCAAATTTGTTGTGATTATAATTAGAAAATAATCAAGGATCAATTTGTAATTGATCTATATGATTTGATCCTCATGGGGATTGAATTCCCTTCATAAAGGACTAAAGCCGAATGCTGAAGGAATGGTGTTCATGGCATACCTCATCAGTAGTGATCTTCAGTGGTGGGATCGACTAAAACACCTTTTCCTTGATGGGATGAAGTCGTGGATGTGATTCGGTGGCTTGTCTCTCTGCTAAATGCCTTGGAGACCAATGTGCGACCATTTTCTGCCAGGTTTGATTGTTCTCTGGCTCTTTGGTGGTGATGAGCCTCAGTGAGGATTCGATTGAGGTCATCTTGACCTCTAGAATGTGCTGGAATGTTCAATTTGTGGTGAAACATTCCCTTTTTCATTTTTCCATTAGATGTCAAGAGATACCATTAGATTTGGCCAAATTCAGGTTTGCCAGCAGCGATAGGTCAAGGGAATGATCTATCTCTTCATCTCCTCACTTTGTGAATGTTTTGGGATGAAAAGAGGGAGAGGAAAGGCTCTCTCTCCTCTCTTTTCATAAATGACCGAGAGCCATGTATTCAACCTTTTAGGTGGTCAGATTATGGCCAGTGGTGGCAGGAGGGTTAGCTAGAGGGTAGATTTTGTCTCTCTTAGCTTGTGAGTATGTTTGGATAAAAGATTTGACGATATGAGCCAACCATTAAAAGTGCAGTAGTCCTCAATGATATGACCTAGCATCTATGAGATGGGTACTAATTTGGGTTTTTGACCTTGCTGATTTCTTCGGGAACTTTTGGATTAGGCAACATGAAATCTGGCTTTTTCTTTAAAATTTTAAATATTTTTCTCACTGCCTCTCTCTTGAAAAAATAAGTTTAGTTCATTATTTCACTAGAAGGCTAACAGGAGTTTTCTTGAGTAGCGGTGACAACTATTATTGTGATGGCCTATAAGCTGAAGGCTACTCTACATGCACCTAAATTGGAGATTATTTCTTTACTCCATATGCATAAATGTTTCAATCAAATAAAAATACAATCTTTACATGATTTTATTTCCTTTATTTATGTATACATCCATATATATTTGATAAAAATAAGTGTTTAGTCTAGACATCCCAGGAATATGAGGCTTTAAGTAGTCCCAAGGAGGTCATTTGATTACCTCACTTCCCTGGTTAACAATGACATGTACTGGCTTATGTTTTTTATACATGTGTGTGTGCATTTAACTATGAAATTGAAACCCCTTTGTTTTATCAAAGATACATGCATTCATAATTGACTAAATGATTGAGATAACTAGCCATATGATTTGGAGTTTCTCTCCTTATGTTCATGTATATAAATGTACATATGCTTGAATGCAAATGGATATATAGTTTGGACATCTCGGGAACATGAGGCTTTAGCTAGCCCCAAGGAGGTCATTTGATTACCTCACTTCCCTAGTTAACAATGACACATACCTATTTAATTTTATCCTTATGTATTTTTGTATAAGAATTTTGATAGAGCCTTAAACTAATATGATTAAATAATTCAATCATATAAAAGAAGATAAACTCTAAATTCACACACACACAATACAATAATGCATATATATATAGATATAGATATATATATATATATATATATATATATATATATATATATATATATAATATATATCATATATATATATATATACATATATATATATATATATATATATATATATATATATATATATATATATATATATATATATATATATATATATATATATTCATCATATAAGTGTGCTAAAATATATTAGTATGTATACACTTAGATTAAATCATATGCATGTTACATGTGATGGAAAGGAATGATTTAATATGTGTCATGTGATAGTAATTCAATTAGATTAATCTTAAGATGCCTTTCATTGAATAGATTATTTAAAGTGAACCTAAACTTAGGATTAATTTAAAATTTAATAAGCCATTCACTAAAGAGAACTAAATCAAATTAATGCTTTAGAAAGTGGCTTAAGGTAGGGGATGAAAGAGGGCAATCCTCTTTCTTCTCTTATAACACTTAGTTGCTAAGTGTAATCATATGAAACAAAAGAAAACACAAATTAAAATTCTAAATCAAAAACTTAAAGTGAAATCAACCCATGTTAAATTAAATCTTCACACTTAGAAAACATAACTTAATGCTTAGTAAGACATACCACACAAGCCTTAACACACACATTAGAATTAAGTCACCACTTCTAGTCCCAAGTTAGGATGGTGTATGTAGTGTATGTTATTTTGTGATGTATTTTAGACTGGATGTTAGGGTGTATGCTTCATGATTGGATGTTAGTCATTAGCCTAATCATTTTTCTAGGGATTATGCTTAAGGGGATGCTTAAAATAAATATAAATGCTCTTTGTAAGTTGCTTAAACCCCTAAGCATAATCCAAGTTAGGACAGGTGGGCTTAGTTACCCATGTGGTGCTAAGTCCAAATTATAATATAACTACTTGGGATGTATGTATATTTAGCTAACCTCTATTTTGTAGGTGTAATTAGATTTACTTTTCTTATTTTTAATTTAATCTTTCATTAGGAATTAAGATTAATGCTATGGGGGATTAGGATGAGCATTGACTAGAAGGTTTTGCCCTGGGAGGCCATGTGATGCCTTTGAAGTGGAGTAAATCAAATCAAAGAGGAAGAAGATATGAAGACATGAAGAATGAAGAAAGAAGACCCCCATTCATTCATTATAAATTGTAATTATTATTATTTTGTAATTGGTTGTATAAGGGTAGAGCTCTACCCATCTTTCTTTTTTATATGCGGTACTAATCGCACCTTTATTATTCTTTTGGTAGTTTATAAAATTGATTGGTGTTATGTTTAAATTATGTATTAGAAATGACATGCTTTTCATATTTTCTTATCATTGATGCTTTAATGTGTGTCCTGGACACGATTAGGCTCTTAGGATAAAATAAATTTTCTACCCAATCAATCACTCATAACTAAAATTTTCTATAACTCATAACCTCACCCTAAATCCTAGGCATTAAATAAGATAATTGAAAGATTTAGCAACCCCTTAGTGAATGTTGTATGTCTCACACATCATGCATGCATATTCTCTTCTTGAAAATGAGATTTCCATCCTTAATGAAGGGAATGCTTGACCTATGAGGGCATCCCTCGTGATGGAAAACACCCCTTTCTCGCTAGTTTAGGCAACAATCTATTTCATCATGCATTTAGGCATCAAAAATCCTAAAGCCTTTGTCAAAATGAAGTGACAAAATTAAATAAAATTTGAAAATATTTTGCATTAGATTAAGTCATTACTCATACCACTCATGCTCTAGTCTCTAGAGTGGTTTAAGGACTTTAGTCTCTTTCTAAATAAATAACCCAACTATCTTGCAATTCATAAGACCTACATGGATTTTAAAATCATAGGAGGAGTTAGTGTCCACCCGATTATAAGTCCGTCAGTGATTTATCCTCTATGGAGGTAAACCTTATGCCCATCGCTTAGATTTAGGTCATGCTTTAGCTTATGCTAAAGCTCCCTAGATTTAGATCTGAGTTTTTCCTTTGGCTACAAGCATAAATCCTCACCTCTTAGGCATTTACAACCTTGTGTTGTTGGATTATAAGCCCTAAATCTAATAAAATTCAACTCAAACAATAAATCTTCACTTTCAAATATATAAAGCCCAACATAGGATAGATTGGAATGCTCACTAGGTTTTATAGTATCATGAGCATTCCTACTATTCCCTTTGGCTTCCAAAATAAGTCTTCTCCTTGAACTTTCCCATTTGATTTTCCAAATAACCAATCCTTTGATAGTCTAACCTTGAAATCTTGGAGATAATAATTGTCTACTTTAATCGAGTATTCTAAGGAATTCACCTTCCTAAGATGTAATTAACTATGGAGGCTTGCCTCCATAGGAACTTTAGAACTTTAATATAAACCCTTATTCATCCATGTAAAGTAGGGAAAAATCTCTGTATATTCAAAGACCCATCATGCCTTAGAGTCCTTATTAGTGATTAGGTCCATTGAAGGGTGATCCTCTATCTTTGAGATAGTACATCATACCTCAATGTCATACCCATCACTTCAATAAGTACCCCTATGATCCATGGTGTATCAAAATAAACACCATAGATTTTTTAGCGACTCCTGAGATTGTTCCTCTCCATCTTTAGTAGAATAATTATTATCTCCACGCATCGATAGTGGTCTTATATTTTATATAAGCTCAAGACTATCTTTCTGTCCATTGGCACTTAGCTTATTTCATCCTTTTAGGTTTTAGGACCTCACTCCATATAGCTCTTGAAACCCCTATTGGGTCCCCAATAGGTTAAAAATAAATTAACCAATGAAAGGAGATGAATAAATTAAGAACCTCTTTACAACTAGCTTGGTGAGGCAAGGTTCATCCCATATTCAAGATAATTCAAACTAAAGCAAGTAAAATCTTTTACAAAATTTTTCAAAAGCATCTTTCCAAACAAAATTATTTTGAAATCCCCTTCACATAACATAAAGTTTGCAAGACATAAACTTATTTTTTAAATAATAAAAATAACCAAACTTCATTTAACATACTAATTTTTTTTAAAATGAGGGTCCTTTTTCAAAATCAAAAAAAAAAAAATTAACTTCACTTTTCAATGAATTTTCAAAAGCACACTCTTCAAAATAAAATCAATCAATCAACTAACCCCATTTAACATACCTAGTTTTGTTAAATGAGAGTTCTCCAAAATACTTCAAACATATTTCAAAATCAACCAACTCTTAACATACCCAAATTTGTTAAATGAGAGTTCTTCAAATATTAACACATTGAAAATTACTCCACTTAACATACATAAATTTGTTAAATGGAGTTCAATTTTCAAAATCAAAACAAAATCAAGAATCAACATATCATTGAACCTCACTTAACATACCCAAATTTGTTAAGTGAGAGTTCCCTCTTTTCAAAAGCAACATCACACACAAAATCAAAACATATTTGAACTCCATTTGACATACCCAAATTTGTCAAATGAGAGTTCCATTTTTCAAAATCAAAACAAATTAAATTCTATTTAACATACCTAAATTTGTTAAGTAGGTTTCTCTTTTACAAAATCATGAAAATAAAAACACATTTGAATTCCATTTTACATACCAAATTTGTCAAATAGGAATTCCATCATCAAACAACACATTAAAAAAATTAAGAACTCTATTTAACATACCCACATTTGTTAAATAAGAGTTCCACTTTTCAAATCAAATAAATAACATATGAACACATTTGAACCTACTTAACATACCTAAATTTGTTAAGTAAGAGTCTCATTTTCAAAGCAAACATATCAAACACACTTGAGCCCTACTTAACATATCTAAATTTGTTAAGTAATGATCTCATTTTCAAATCAAATCAACAAAAATATCCAACATATTTGGGCCTTACTTAGCATACATAAATTTGTTAAGTAAGAATTTCATCTTCAAATCAAATCAAACAAATCAAACATATGAACGACAACCCTCACAAATAAAATGTTTTCACGAATTTTCAAACATACATTTGAATCTCATTTAGCATACCTAAATTTGCTAACTGAGAATTCCAAAATCAAATTTTCAAACAAAGGATAAAACAAAACAAATTCATCTCCAAAGTCTCTCCAAATGAATGAACCCCATCCAACATACCCAAATTTGTTGGATATGGGTTCCAAATCAAAATCAAATTCTATGGCAAAGTCTCTCCTCAAACATCAAAATCTCTCCAATTCAATGAACCCCACTTAGCATACCTAAATTTGTTAAGTGTGGGTTCAAATTACAAAATCAAGAATCAATGATTGAAGGAAATTATGAAAGCAAGGGTCTGATTCAATTTTATTTTCAAAAATGTGGAGATAGTAGTTCAGTCCTTAGTTCCCTTCTTCAGTCAATCTATCAACATGTCTTCCAGAAAGATGATCTTCCCCTTCCTGAATGGTGTGGATTTGGCCTTGGATTAGGCCATACTCACTAGCACCACCACGCACATCATCCAATTTTGTTGTGGCTTTGAGGTCGTCCGAGTTACTTGTGAGGGGCTAGCCCTCACAACTGTCAGCAGGGAGGAGGTGGCAGGGCAAAATCCACTTCTTTATTTTGACATTCCATCTGACTTAGAGTTTCCCTCATTGAAGAGGAAGGTCATTGAGGTTCCACTAGTGATATGATTCCATCTATTTTGTGCCATTTATAATTTATGGTGTCTGTCATTCGGTCTGTTGCTCCATTAGTCCTAGCTAGGTAGCACCCTCACTTGGTTTCCCCACGAAGGGGAAGGCTATCTTGGCCTCCAAGATAGTCTCCCCACCTTTTAGGTAGGTTCTAGCTCTTGCCACTCTGCACTTTCATAACACGGAAGATCAAGCACATGAGGAGGCTAGGGAGATGATGCCTCCCACATGAGGAGGGTTCTCCCCATGAGACCTCACTGAGTGGTAGTAGGTTTCACCCCTCTCAGATGGATGAGAGGATTATAGGAGGATTGCCATCACCTCCACCACACATTTTAGTCAGTAGGGAGGAGGAAGCCCTATGCCTATCTTAGGATAATTATTCATCAGGTTGGTAGAGCCCAGGATGCTAGTACATTATTTGATTTGAGGTCTGATCCCTAGAGTGTTGAGATCAAATTTGTAGGAGAGAGAGCCAGAGGCTGTTATAGCGGGCAAGAAGGAGAGGAGGGTTAGCGGTTGTGGCCTCCATTTAGATTTCTGATTGGGGCTACTTGGGATCACATAGATAGTATAGTATTGATAGGCACCACTAGCCACAAGAGGAGAGCTCTGACAAAGAGGTAGTTGGTGTCTCCACCATTAGACTGCTCCACTTATCACCCATCATCACTTATCCAAGTCCCTCCTTCCACAGTCCCTACCAAAGTTTAGAAGTCTACATTGGAGAGGACATCTCCATTGGTGATCGGTCCAGGATCCCACTCCATCTATTCCACCATTGAGGTGAGGTGAGCTCTCCCATTCGACCTTCCACAGCCATAATAAAAGGGACCCAAAAGTCATATGGCTCCACCACATTCGAGTGAAAAAGGGAATACTAGTGCAGTCTCCATTATAGTTGATCCCCCTAGGTAGAGCACTCCATCCATAGGTAGCATCTAGTATATAGACTCATGTGAGCATAATCTTACGATCAATGTCGGTGTTGCAGTTTAGCGAGTAGAGATCATTCCTAGATATCTAAAAACTTCTTAGTGATCATTGATCTAGAGGAGGGTAGGGTAGATCTGATGAAGATGACTGAGAAAAAGTCCATATGATTGATACTCATGGATCCCTCCATAGATACTATCAAAGTCAGGAAGGTGCTGTGATCAAGGAAGGACACACTCTCACTCCAACACCTCCTTCAACTTGGGAGGGAGATGATAGAATAGAAAGGAGGGTTGAGGATTTATTAGCAGTAATTCTAGCACTCCAAAACCAAGTTCCAGTTTCTGACCCCATGGAGGCGTCGGCCAAGCTCTTACATGTCTCGGATCTTTCCATGGATCAGATAGTGGTAGTTTGCATAGGAAGGTCATGACTACCTCCATGAGAAGACATTAAGTAAATGGTGGAGCAACAAGTGAGGGAAGCATTGCAAGCGAGGTATCCATTCAAAGGGTAGACCTTACAGGAATTTGATGTAGTCCAATACCCCAAAGGGTTTGTTCACCACCTTCCTTCAAGTTTTGATGGCGGGAACCCGACATATGACACATTTTGAGCAATTGCGGTGGCGACGCACTTCTTTTGTATTTATTGCATTGATTGCCATCAATGATAATGATTGAAACTTTTCTGAGTTGGAGCAACTCTTTATCAAGAGATTTCTTGGAGGAGAGGGTGACCTCATTGTAGAACAAAATCCCAATGAGTCCCTTGTTGATTACATTCTCGGTGGCATAACGAGTATGAAATCTGAACCTATCAAACAACAAGCATTCAAAATTCTTCTCAAGAATATCCATGGCTTATTGCTTTCATAAGGCTTCATAATCAAAATCTTTGAGAAATTAATCAACAAGGTGGCGTCTGAGGAAGAAGTCAAATTTCCTTTCCAAAACCAATCATCAAGCCATAAAAGTATTTGAGAAAGAAAAGGCAGGGAGAGTTAGTTTAAGACCGAGTTGGTGACCATGCCACCTCCTCCTCCACCACCTCATCCATATGGCTACACCACTACCCATAGCGGTCCACCTCCTCCATGGTGGTACTCATATCCCACAGTAGCTACTATCCACTCTTTTAGATAAATTAAAACAATTCATTCAGAGGTAGTCAAAATCTTTAAAATCTCATTAAAGAAACTTGATTTCTAGCTCGAGCCTAAGAGGCCGGAGGAAGTGGGAAAGTGATGATCCTAACTTTTACCTACCATGTTAGGCCATGTCTTATATGATTACATCACTTTCAAAGACTAGTTTGAGCGCAGCTACAAGTCAGTCACCATTGTTATTCCTAAAGAATACTTGTTAGAACAACCAACTAGTTTTATTAGAGTAATCCTTGGGGATACATGTGATCCTCTTAAGATAAGAAGTTGGGATATCTCTTATCGAACCTCTAAAAGATCATTCAAAGATTAAAACTTTCCTTGGGTGCAGGTAGCTCAAACCTCCAACATCAAGGAAGGTTTGCAAGTTGCCAAAACAACTGGGAGGTGGGAGCTTAGTAGCGGCATCCACTTGCTAGAAGTGGCACCACCATCCACATTCTTCCACATTTTTCTACTACCTACTTCATCCAACTCTTCTTCTACTAGAAATATATTTATGAATGAGGGTACTAACCCATCCCTCTTACTTTACTTGATTTCTATCATGTACCTCCTAGAAAGAAATGAAAAGAAAGTAGATTCACTTATATCTTCTCTACTTTTGATAGTCTTGATGATCTCATTTCAATTGAAAGCTCTCCAACTCTAAATAATAATAGCACAAATAATTATGATCCTTTCTCTTATGATTCAGAATCAGATTTTCCTTTTAAATCAAGGTTCACCCATTGAGATTGACTTGGAGTCAACACTCGAGGTCCCATAGGAGAAGTTCTAGGTATTGATGAGCGGTAGAACTTTCCACAACCACGAAGTCAGTAAACTTTGTAGTGGCAAAGTTCTACCTCTAGGGTAGCACCAGGATAAGGGTAAAGTCATTGGTTCAGTGAGCAGATAGCCCTCCACAAATGCTCCACCTATGGATATGCTTGTAGATCAAGCGAGTTGATTACAATGTCTAGCTCATCTTAGAAAGTTGCGCCAACTAAGTTAAGCATATATGATGCCCTTCTTCTTATCCAAAGAGATGAGGAAATCTCTAATCAAGGCCTACTTGATCACGAGATATAGCTCGGTGACCTCTCTTGAAGAGAGGCATGCCACTCGAAGGACATCTTAGGAGTTACATTCAATGATGAAGACTTACTTCTAAGAATGACTGAGCACAACTGCCCTCTTTACGTTATAGTAGATGTTGGCAGATATAGGCTATTAAGAGTGTTGGTTGATCCAGGTGCATCAGTCAATATTATGAGTCTAAGAACCTTTGCCTACTTGAGAATCGATATCTTCAAACTCCAAAAAGAAAGAATGATGTTGAAAGGATTCAATGAACAAGGCCAGAGGGCCTTAGGCTCCATGGTGTTGCCTTTGGAGATAAATGATTAGAAGACTAAAGCTAAGTTTCACATTATAGACTCAGATACATCTTTCAATGCTTTGCTTGGAAGGCCATGGATACATGAAATCAACTTGATCTCATCCTCTCTACATCAGTGTATAAAGTTTATGAGAGGTGAGATCGCCTACTGTGTCAAAGGAGATCTCAAGCCATTTTCAGTTCATGAGGTTGACATATATGAGGATGCAATCTACTACCTCCCTTAAAATCAATAAGTTTATTCTCACAAACTTGGCCAAAGTTCAAAAATAAAACAAAAAGAAAAAGATAAAGAAAATGAAAATTAAAATAAAAAGAAAGTAAAAGGGAGGGAAAAATAGACTTGGAGGAGGAAGTGGAGCCTGACATTAGATTCTACCCACAGTTCGTTACTCCATTCAAACACATGGGTAGAATGACACGACCTTTGCTAGGCAGAGGAAGAGGCTAGTTCAGAGGCAGTCCTAGGGGCATAAAACCTTCTTATTGGCCACCCAATAAGAGATATGTCCCAACTACCAAGAGTACACCCACTATCCATATAGACTTAGAATCTAGTCTAGAGGATGAGTCTCATATGATTAGCATACTAGCTAGTTCTTCTCAGCAATAGATTCTTTCGGAGGTGAAATTTGAGCTAGAAAGTGATGAAGACCGGCCTCCAAAGCAAAGCATGAATGTATCCAAGTCTATATGTGAAATAGTTAGGCATCAATTGAGAACCTTAGCTCTAACCTCACTTTCCTCACAAAAATTTGAGGGTTTGGTAGTTAAGGAAGCCCCTAAGTCATCCACAAATGTGAAGACTCAGAGGTTCTTTCTAGGAGCATCATCCTTAAGTTAAGATGTTGATGTAGAACTTGAGGATGATTTATATAAAGATTTAATAGAATTATCTTTTGATTGGTACTCATCGTGTGTCCTAAATTTAGCAAAGAAAGGATTGATTCCACATGCTTGATCTAAACACAAGTCAGATTACTTCAAGAGGTTATGGGACAACAGATACAGACACTCTCAATCAAGACCAAGACTAGGATTTGATATAATGGGTCTAATCGATGATGATTATTACTTAGTCATCACCAATCATTTGGAATCTGATAGGTTCTTTTCAAATCACAATAACTCATATGAGGAGGTGTGCGTAGAAACTTCAAATGGTCTAGATGATTATGAAGTCAAAGATGCACCACCAGAGTTCAAATAAGAGATCAGGTCAACCATCAATGAGCTCAAAGAAATCAACTTGGGGATTGAAGACAATCCACATCCGACATACATCAGTTCCTTATTAAATGAAACTAAAACTAATAACTTAGTTAGGCTATTGACTGAGTTTAAGGACTACTTTGCATGGAGTTATAAAGAGATGCCTAGTTTATTTCCTAATGTAGCAGTCCAAAAACTAGCAATAGAGCCTAATGTTAACCTTATCAAGCAAGCTCTCATATGCATGTGATTAGACATTGAACAGCAGGTCATTTCTAAAGTTAAGAAACTGATCGATGTTGCTTCATCAGGGAAGAAAAATATCCTATTTGATTGTCCAGTGTTATCCCAATTAAGAAGAAGAATGACCAAATTCGTATATGCATCGATTTTAAGGACAATAAGGCATGTCTAATAGATGAATTTCCACTACTAATATCAGAATTGATGGAGGATATTTCCTCATCTCACGCAGCCTTCTCCTTTATGGATGGCTCATCTAGATACAACCAAATAAAGATGACCTCTAAAGATGAGAAGAACACCACTTTTCAAACCCTAATCAGGATTTATTGCTATAAGGTCATGCCTTTCGACCTTAAAAATGCTGGTGCTGCATACCAATGGGCCATGACTTAAATCTTCAATGAACTCATTCATCATCAAGTTGAGTGTTATGTCAATGATTTTATGATCAAAAGTAAAGAAAAGGAAGACCACCTCTTTGACTTGAGAGTAGTTTTCAAATGGTTAAGATAATTTAACCTCAAAATGAATCCCCTGAAGTGTGCATTCAAAGTAGCTTCAGGGAAATTCCTTGGGTTTGTTATCTGATACTTTGAAATTGAGATCGATTTAGAGAAGATCAAAGAAATATTAGAAATGCCATCCCCTAAAAGTTTAACTCAACTTAGATAGTTTCAAGGGCAGTTGGCGTATCTAAGATGCTTTATATCCAACCTATTAGGAAGATGCCGACCATTTTCAGCACTTGTCATAAAGGATGCTAAGTTCAAGTGGGATGAAAAGTGCCAGCAGGCATTTGAAGGCATGAAGCACTACCTGATGACACCGCCAGTTCTAGCAACCCCTATCCTGGGCAAGCCACTCATACTTTACAGTATTGCATTAGACAACTCCCTTGGTTCTTTGTTGGCCCAAACCAATGATGAAGGGATAGAGAACATTCTCTACTACCTCAACCATTGCTTGATCCCTGCTAAAACTAACTATCCACCCATTGAGAACCATTGCCTAGCTTTAATCTTTGCATCCCAAAAACTATGGCTCTACATGATTTCTCATAAGGTAAACTTGATCTCTAGGATCAATCCACTGTAATATCTCATGACACAGTCGATGCTACCTGGATGGTAGGCACATTAGTCCACGATTTTATCATAATTTAACATTACTTTTATAACCCTCTATGCGATGAAAGGACAAGTCATAGCAAATTTCTTAGCAGCACACCCACATCATACTGACTCTCTTCTGAGTGATGACCTCCTCGATGAATAAATCATGAACTTAGGGAACACTAGCAAACTTCCTCAAGAGAAGTCACTAACACATTAGGTAGAGCAAAGAGCCCTTTCCTATGCTCTCGTGGGTGGCACCTTGTATCGGTGGTCCTTTGATCATATGTGGTTACGTTGCTTAGACAAACATGAAGCCCATAAAATCATGATCGAGCTACACTTGGCATTATATGGAGCACACCAATCTGATTCGAAGATGAAAACCAAGATCAAGAGACTAGGATATTACAAAGCGATTTGAAGGTTTGGAAGAGAGACGCCTACGAGCATGCTAGAACCTTGAGTTGTACAAAGCCAAAATGATTCAAACTCATAACAAGTTGGTCCATCCTAGAGCTTTTCAAGAAGGAGAGCTTATTTTATTTCTAAGGAGACCAATTATTACCCGTCGCAAGATGGGAGGCAATTTTGAACTCACTTCGGAAAGCCTTTTTGCCATAGAGAAGACCTACCAAGGAGGATCTTATCAACTCATTAATCATAAAGGAGAGTGCCTGAGGCTTCAAATTAATGATATTTATTTAAAGAAATATTATCCTTAAAATCATTTTTGAAAATAATCATAAATAAAAATTCCTCTTCAAATCAAATCTTCTCTTCTTTGAAAGCATGCTTTGTTTGTGAATCTACCACGATGTGTTTATGATAGGTGTAAGAGAACCCAAGCAACATCTTATTTCCTTTAACACAACATAATACATAGAAAAACACATACCTTTTATCTCAGGCTACTTTGAGTTGGGATAACGACCCTAGCGGCATTCACTCAGTAGCTATTCTAGGTTGGGCTGATGTGCTAACCTGCTTGTGCATCACCCTAGTGGTCCCTTGTTCAGGAGGATGTAAGTCTGCTATGCTTTCTTTCTTGACTGCACCAAGCACCCCAGCATTAGTAATTTAGTGCTCAAGCTACTGTCATGATGGCTTCATTTAAAAGGATGTAAGTTTGCTATGCTTTCTTCATAAACTAACTATCATGCACTAACTTGGCCGAGTATATTTGAGGTTTAGGGTAACTCCCTAGTGGCTCCTTTCCTCTTGACTACTTCAAGTCTGGGTCAAGTCCTTCTTTGTGACTCCCTACTTAGTAGTCGCCCTTAGGTCGGGTCGATATGTTGTGCCATCAATGGGTCACCCCAATGGTTATTCCTTGTTTCAAAAGATGTAAGTCTGCTATGCATTCTTTTCTAGCATAGCAATTGTACATCATGGCAAGCTCAGTCGATAGCACTGTCAAGATAATGACTATCCATGATCAATTTTGCTTTAGGGAGAGATAAGTCTACACTCCTTCCTAGATCGATCGTTGCACACTGATGGGCACCTTAGGTTGGTTGGCTTTCGCTATGCTGATAGTGACCCATCTAGTAGACACATCACTCATAGTAGATGTAAGTCTGCTACACCTTCTCCTTGAGTTGGCCATCATATACCTACAGGCATTATTTTCTTTAGGGATCAGGATAATGCCCTTAGTGGCACATCCACAATGGTCACTCTATTTGGATCACATCCTTTGTAACCCCATTTAGACACTACCCAAGTTACTCTTGGATTGGACAGTCCCCCTTTTCTAGTAACCACCCCTATGGTTAGAGACTCTATTCTGCGAATGCACAGATTCTACCTTGGTATAGAAAATCTGAGATAGGTCAACACAACCCCTTCTCAGTGTGGTCCCTCACACACCAATAGGGTCCACGATAACAAAAAAAAATTAAATATATATTCACATGTTGATTAAGAAAAATGCTGGCACCTTTCCCAAGTGTGTGCATTTTATCTTAGGCGTGTTAACAAAATTCCATATAGGAATTGCCTGAGTACTTTTGAGTTAAGATAAGTCCCTAGTGGCACTCTCTCAGTAGTTGCCTTTAGGTCAGGCTCAACTTGTTGTGCCACCAACAGGTCACCCCGATAGTCATCCTTGCTTTGGAAGATGTAAGTCTGCTATGTATTCTTTCCAGCATGACCATTGCACACCGACGGGCAGCCCTAAGTCAGGTTCGATTTGTTGTGCTACCAATAGGTCACCCCAATGAATATTCTTTACTTTGGATGAGGTAAGTCTGCTACACTTTCTCCTTAGCATAGTCATTGCACATCGAAAGCCACCCCTTAAGTCAGATAGCCCTGCCCTTCAGCCAATAGACTACCCCTTTGGATTGATAAATCTGAGATAGGCAAAGGCTGACATAGACCCTTCTCAGTGTGGTCCATTGCACACTGACAATATCCATCAAATGAAATTAAAATAAATGAAAATGAACTAAATCAAATTAAAATGAATCAAATGAAATTAATCTTAACAACTTTTGAGCTAACGTAAGTCCCCAGCGGTAATCACTTAGTAGTCACCATAAGTTAGGTTTGATTTATTATACTACCAACAGGTCACCCCAATAGTTATTCTTTGCTTTGAAATATGTAAGTCTACTATGCCTTCTTCCTAGCATAGTCGTTGCACACTGAAAGGTAGCCGCTTAGGTTAGATAGTCCTACCTTGTAGCTGGTAGATTATCCCTTTGGATTTGTAAATCTGAGATAGGCCAAGGTCGACATAGCCCCTTCTCAGTGGGTCCATCGCACACCGATATGATCCATGAATTAAATCCATCACATTTAATCACATCCCCTGGATGTCTCCTCATCATCCCTAGTGGAGCCATATCAAACCAATCAAATGAATCTATAAAATCAAACTCTTCTCCCAATAGATACATACTCAAACAAATCTATAAAATCAAACTCATAAACCCTCATCTCCAGTGGCTAGCTTGAACCTGCTTCCCTAGTGGAAGGTTCATATACTTTATCCCAAGAAAATTCTTCCTTCTATGCCCTCGGCATAAACCTTTAACATGCCTTGTCCAATGCAAGTGTGATCCCCTAGCAAATCTTCCTTCATGTCCTTAGCATGAAATTCCAACCAAATCCTCCTAATTCTCTTATGCACTTGGCATAAGTTGAGTTGCATTGCACTAAGATCATGATTTTATCTACCTTTCAGTTTAGGATTAGATCATTTCTATTAGTACTTGCAATCTTTTGAATGTCATTGATCATCTTAGTCAATGCCAATATGTGTAGTATGCCTTGTCAATTACACCACACCTATTGGGGGTCCTTTTATTGACCTCACATTTGGAGTGAGTTCTCAATCTCATCATCTTAGACTTAAGAGTCTTCTAGACACTAAGACCTCTCTAATCATAAGACACTTCTAGCACTTAGGTAAATACTAAACCTAAATCTAGGGTATGTGACCAAATAATCTAGTGTGTGAAGAAAATAGGCTTGTGTAGCAAGACTTTGCTAGGCCTCTTTAGTTTAAGTTTTAATTTAGAGTTTGAATTTGTTTGATTTTACCTTGGGTGATTTAAATTCTAATGATTTAGTGATTTATTTTCATTTTCATTTCACTTTTATTTGGTTAAAGTGAAGTTTAAGTTTCCTAGAATGAAGAGTAGAATGGATCCCACTTTTGGATGGAACTCATTATATTCAACATCCTATTTCCTAATGGAATGAAACCTTCATCTTAAGATGAAGATCCACACCAAATGTATAACTAAGATACTTAAGTCTCTTAATTAATACTTTTGATTTCATTTAGATGGTTTTTTGGATTAAAATTTCATTTCTTTTCTATGAAAATTTGACTTTCCATTTCATTTCATTTGATTTGATTTACTTTCCATTCTTGATTTAGTTTGTTCTTCTAATTTAATTTGGTTTGAATTATTTCATTTGATTTTATTTATTTCATTTGTTTTAATTGATTTGATTTGAATTATGTTTACATTTTAAGTTATGTTCATTCAATTTAGTTTGCTTTTTGTTAACCAAAGTCACTTAGGTTAATGTTTAAAATTCATTCTTAGGTTAGATTGATTTTATATTCAAATTTCATTAAGTGTTTGTGATTATGATTTTATTAGCTTTAGGTTTAATTAAGCTTAACATGCATTATTGATTTCATTAACCATTAAGCATGAAAATTACTAAGTTCTTTGACTTAAGATGTTAGAAAACCTTACTAAGAGTTTCTAATGCTTGATTGAGATTAGTTCAAGTTGTTTCATGATTTTATAAATTAATGAATTCTCTTTATTCATTATTTGATTAATATTGACCTAGAGATTTGAAAATTTAACAATTCTTAATCCAAAGATCAATTGGATTTGCAATTTTTATGACAAGTGGGGTTCCATGCCAATTTTATGTTTCAAAAGTTTCATCTTGATTAGATTCATAATTATGGTGTAATTAAAGTTTTAATTATTTTATTAAAACCCAAATTAGGCCTAAATTAATGCAAATCATTTAAGGGTTTCATTTTCCATTGTTTCCTCTTTGAAAGATGTTTCCAAAGAGAGTTTATACATAATTTTTGAACATTTGGTTGATTCATTATGATTTAATTAAGTTTTGGTTAATTATTTAAATTATTTAATTCAATTAATCGCTTAATTAACTCAGTTTGTGATTTATTAATATTGACCTCACTTTTGGAGTGAGGATTCAATCTTCTCATCTTAGACTTAAGAATCTTCTAGACATTAAGGCTTCCTTACTCGTATGACACTTCTAGTGACTAAGTGAACACTTAACACAAACTTAGAGGCTTAAGAGGACTTTAGACTATATCTCAGGACCTTAGGAAGCCTATCTATCCTATAACCTAAACCATGACTTATGCCTATCCCCTTAGCCAAACCAAACCTCCAATTAATCCAACCAAACCCACTTGATTCCCAATTCATACCCAAGCTCCAAGAAAAATGATTTAAACCCATAACCTAAATCCATCTTAATCCCTTAAGCCAAACCCATGGACTTAACCAAAATTCCTTCAATCAAACCAAACTCTTCCAAATTCTACAATCAAGCCAAATGACCAAAATCAATTCAATTAACCCAAGCTAGCCCATTTAAACCCAAAATGTCTAAATGAACCAAAATCCAATTAAAACCAAATCAATTGCAATCAAAGCCAGCAATCAATCCCAAATCAATTGTCAAACTCAATCAAACTCAATTCAACCTAAAACCAATTCAATTGACCCATTAGGCTCACTTGACCCAAAGTGACCTAAAAGACCTATTTGAACTAAAATCCAATCCAACATAAATTGGATTGATGCAAACCATCCAAAACCTCCTATATTGATTATTATTGATCATTCTTGATTGATCAATTATGATCAATTGGGTTAATCAAAGTCGATTTGGTCATTTGATCAAGTTGGCCCAATACCCACATAAGCCAAATTATGCCACACTTCATTCCAAACTCAATAAATTGAAACCAATGATTCTAACCCAACTTTAAATTGATCCTTGAACATGACTTGACCATCAATTGTGCTAAACCAAATCCAATTGGCCTCTTAACCCAAGTTGACCCAATTTGACCTAAAAGATTAAATTGGGCTAAATCAAATCCTACATCAAATTGATTGCAACCAATTACTCAAATCCCTCATAAATTGATTATTGAACATGATCAAACCCTTGGTTGAACCAATTTGATCAATTAAACCTAATTGACCCATTTAGCCCAAATTGTCCTAAAGGGAAAAATTGGTCTAAATCATTTCTAAATCCAAATTGATTTAAATCAAAAATTGCAATCATCTTCAAATGATCAAATGAACCTAAACCAACACCTTGCACAAGCCAATTGGGTCAATTTGACCAAATTGGTCAACTTAGCCCATTTGACCCATATGAACCCATATGAGTCAAATTCAAATCTACTCAAAACCAAATCAAATCAGTTAAGCCCAAACATCCCAAATCATCATTTGAACTTATCTCAACCTATGGCTTGATCTAATTTGACCAATTGGTCAACCTAACCCAACCTAGCCATATTTGACCTACATGGGTCAAATTGAGCCAAAGCCAACCAAACCAAGCCCAAACCCATTCAAACTTGGCATGGCCCATCCATAGGTCACCATGGGTCAGCCTAAATCAAACCCAACCCAAGTTCATCCCGATTTGACTGATTACCCATTGGGTAAAGCCATCCAAATGTGACAAAACCCATTGTTGGATGGTCAAACCCACTATCCTACCCTTGACAGCCACCCTAAGCTCTAATTGGACATGAGGAACACTAGCTCACCTGACCTAAAGCTGGTTGGGTCAGCCATGAGCCAAGTAGAGGTGAGCTAACCCACTTCCTCCAATTAGAACACTTAGAAACTGAGGACAAGCCACATCAGCATTTGGCAGCCCACTCCCCTCACTTGGCCAATCAAACTAAGCCAGCCCACCAATTCCCTTCCACCCATGGCCACCTCATCAGTTGGACATCTGCCCATAGTAGAATTGATGCAAACCATCAATTTAGATGGGGAGGAAGGTATACTCCTCCCCAATCAATTCAAAGAAACAACCAGAGTTTCCCTAGAGCATGAGAGAGCCAAGTCAAACTCCTAGAGTGATTTATTAAGTTCCCCAAGTGTCCCCATCATCGAAAACACCAAACCTGAAATAAGATACAGCCCATCTCCATCCAACCTCCTCCAAACTCAACCATTTTCAAATTAACTCTGCCCACACATTCACCAAGCTTTAGCGAGGAAAAATGATTCAATTATCGATATATTTGAGCACTAGAGACCACCCCTAGACCAACTCTGGTGAGGAATCCGGTGGCATTTGATCCATAGATCCACTAGCGAGGAAGCAAAGTGTGAGCTTCTCAACAAGGCTTCATCTCTTCAAGATGAAACTACCTCAGTCGGTTAACCACTGGTCCTGAGCTCCGGTGAGGTAAATTTTAGCAATAAAATATCTTTTTTTTTCTTAAGCCTTTGTGAAGGAAAGTGTGATTTCATCTGATTCCAACTATAGGATCCCTTTATATTTTCTTCATGAACTTTTTGGAGTCGATCTCGAGCCTCCACAAGCTTCAGCAAGCTTAAATTGTGCAGAGGGAGGTGAACGGTGTCCATCTTTAGTCGCTCAGGGGATGAAGGATCATCCATCGTCTGTTCTGCATGATTGGAATAAATGGTTGTGATTAATCTGTTAGATAATCTCAATTTAATCCTAATAGGAATGGTAAGGATGAAAGTGCATCCACTGCCGCCATGTCAGCACCGTGTTGGATGATTTAAGCGGTCAATCCCACGACACTCCATGGAAAGCACTACCACATCAACCGCCCTTGTGATGCCAATGAGATTAGGGGTTAATTAGGCTTAAAAATATGATTAATTGGTTGAAATTTTATAAATTCATAACTAATTATAGAAAACTCTAAAAAATATAAATAAGTACATTTTGGAAAGGTTAAATAAAGGAAAATTTAATAAAAATGATTCCATTGTATTTTGAACAGTGATTAAGGCTTAGTGGGTTTAATTATTAGCTAATACTTTCAATTAATCCCAAACTTTGCATGTTGAGTTAATGGGATGACCTATGTTCCCATGATTTTCTTGGGATTTATTGGCTATGCAATTAGAGAAATTTAAAATTCAAACCTTAATTACTCTCTTAATTAATTTCATGATTAATTAAAGTTTTAAATAGTAAAAAATTAATTAATTAAAGTTCCTCAATCATTAATTAATAGTGGGATGATGAGGGTGAGCGATTAGGACCTCTTTCTTAATTACTTTTTCCAATTCATTTCATTAAAAAGAGTTAATTAATACAGGGATTAATTAAGAAATTAATTAATTAATTAATGGCCACATCAAATCAAATTAAATTGCTAATCCCTTCAGATAATCAACATTTAAATTAAGGGTTCCTCTTTATGTGTTCAATAACATAAAGACCCTTAAGGAAATTATGATTAGCCCATAAGTGTGGAAAATCATAAGAGTACTTAATTAGATTCTTAAATAATTAATCTCTCATGAGCCAATTGCATTAGGTCCTTTAGAGCATTGCACTTTTATTTTCTCATGTTCATATCATTCATGGCTCATGATTAAATGATTAATTAAAATAAAGAAGTATTAGAAATGGTAATTAAATGGATTGCTTAATGATTCAACTTAATTAAATCATAAAAATCACTTAATTATCTTTCCTTAAACATATTAAATCACCAACATGGGATGGAAAATAGCAAGTGATCTCTCTTCTTTAAGTTCAATCAAAATCCAAAATAAAAAAAATCAAAATTAAAAAAAATCAAAATTAATAAGAAGCTTTGGTTTTCCTTAAGTAATCTTAATTAATGTGATTGTCCTTAGAAATGTAGTTGAATGAATTATGTGGAGATGTTTGGCTATTCCTCTTTAATCACTTTAAATGTTGTATGTCATGTGATCTCATGCATTCATACTTTCAAAATCAAATAATCAAATGAATTTACTTATGTAAAATTGCATGTGTTGGCTTAAATTTTATTATATGTGGCTATTATCACTAATAAATTCAAAATTACTTTCCAAAAGTTATAAATTGATAATGAAAAATGGAGTGATATTATGAATATATACATAGGATTTCATGTGTGTTTATAGCTTAAGTATTTAAGTTTGGCTTTCTTTCTTGCATTCATGTATGAATTTACATGTGTTTGAATGATAATAAGTATATAGTTTGGACATCTTAGGAATATGAGGCCTTAAGTAGCCAGGAGTTCATTTGATTATCTCACTTTTCTGGTTTAACAATGGCACATACTTGTTTGATCTCATTCCCATGTATATTTGTACTAGAATTTGGATAGAGCTTTAATTCACATGCATAAATAATTCAATCAAATTAAATACAATCTTTTGCATGATTTTCATTTTTTTTAAATCATGTATACATTCATATGTATTTAAGATAATGAGTATATAGTTTGGACATCCCAAGAATAAGAGGCTTTAAGTGCCCCAAGGAGGTCATTTGATTACCTCACTTTTTAAATTTAATAATGGCACATACTTGCTTCACTTATATATATATATATATATATATATATATATATATATATATATATATATATATATATATATATATATATATATATACATATATATATATATATATATATATATATATATATATATATATATATTTGTGTGTGTGTGTGTGTGTGTGTGTATTTGATTAAAGAATGAGAATCTCCTTGTTTAATAAAAACACATTTGTGGTTTTTTTTTATTTCTCAAACTCTTTGGGGGAATTTGAAAAATAAATCCTATGTTGTTGGTTGGGACATCACGTAGATCCATAGATGTACTTATTAGGGTGATCGGGTATGACATCAAGGAATGATATATTATATTGAGAGACATAAGTCAGCATCCTACAATTGACCTAATCACCTAATAAACACTCCTAAGGATAATGGGTCTCTGAATATACCAGAGATTCTTCCCCTACTTTACATGGAAAAGTAGAGTATGGTTTATTTTAAACTGGGTTCATTAAGTTTCCTATGGAGGCAAGCCCACATAATTAATTACATCTTAAGGAATGAGATTGTTAAGAATACTCTCGATTAAGGTAAATGATAATTGTCTTCAAATATTTCAAAAATAGGGCTATCAATAAATTGGTTATTTTTTTGAAAATCAAGTGAGATTGATCAAAAGGAGGGAGTTATTATCAAAACCAAGGGAATAAGTAGGGATGCTCACATACTACTAGTGAGCATCCCAAACTATCTATGGTTGGGCTTTATATTTTGAAATTTGAAGAGGATTATATGTTTGAGTTGAATTTTTATTAGAAATCTAGGACTTACAATTCAAGATCATGAAATGCCTAAGAGGTGAGGATTTATGCTTGTAGCCCAAACTCGGATCCTAAATCTAGGGAGCTTTGGAGGGCCAATAAAACTAAATCTAAGGTAAAATGGGTATATTATTTTACCTCCACAAGAGAATAAATCACCATTGGACTTACAACCGCTTGGGGGTGGCGCCAACTAACTCCTATGATTTTAAATACATGTAGGCAAGTCTTATGCTTTGATAGCTAAGCTGTTATTTAGAAAGGAGACTAAGTCCTTAAACTCACTCTAAGGACTAGATCAAGGGCATGAAAATGACTTAATATAATGCTAATTTTGTTAAGTTTGTTTTCATTTTTGGACAGTTTTATTTGACACAGGTTATGGGATTCATATGCCTAATGCATGAGAAATTTGTTATAGGCCAAAATTAAAAAGAAAGAGGTGTGTTTCCACCATGGATCTCAAAAGTCAAGCCATTTTCTTTGGCAAAGGTGGAAGCCCTCCATTAGCATGAGTGAAGCAAGATGATTTTATGCATGATGTGAGACATACAACATCTAAGGGGTTGCTAAATCTTTTATTATCTTGATTTATGTCTTAGGCTTTAGGTGAGGTTATGAGTTATTTAATTTTTTAATTTTGAGTTGATTAATTGGATAGAAAATTTATTTTTCCTAAGACTAATCATCAGGCCATTCATCAAATAATGAAGAAACTAGGAAAATCAAGCCATCCTAATTGCACAATTGTAAATAAAACATCAATCAATTTATAAAATTAGCACAAAAGAATAAGAGTGATGTGGTGCTCACCACCCAAAAAAGAAAATGGGTAGTGAGCTCTACCCTTACAACCAGATTACAAATGAATAATTACAATTTAGAAGGAATTTATGTTATGGGGGTCTTCATTATTCATTCTTCATTCTTCATTCTTCATTCTTCATTCTTCATGTTTGATTTGCTTCTTTCCTTTCTTCCTTTTGGCTTGGTTTGAATGTGGTTGCTCCAAAGGCTTCACATGGTACATAAGACATGGTCTTATGACCAATGTTCACCTAATCCCCATAACATTCATTCCAAATCTTAATTACAAAATTGACATCAAATTAGAAAAAAGTAAATCTAACTAAACCTGCAAAATAGATTAGCTAAACATACCACACAACCCAAGAATTTATATGAATAATTTAGACTTAGCACCCCACACATGGGTAACCAAGTCCATCTAATTTGGATTATGCTTAGGGGTATAAGCACAACAAAAGCATTTATATTTTTATTACACCCCTTAAGCACAATCCCATGAGAAGACGATTAGATAAGATCATCCTACCATCCAGTCTACACACATACACTAACATCAGTCTAAAAAACATTACATCACAAAATAAAATGCATCAAACCATGCCCTAACATAGAGCTAGAAATGGTGACTTAGCTTAATGTGTGTGCCATTTAAGGCTTGTTTGGCATGTCTTAGCTAGGCTTTAAAATTGAAATTTTCTAAGTGTGAAAGATTCAACTTAGAGGGTAGTTTCATTTTAAGTAATTTAGTTGATTTATCAATTTTATTTGATGATTTGATTTGGTTTGAATGAACCTACATTTAGTTACTAAATGTTATAAAGAGAAGAAAAGAGAACTTCTCTTTCATCCCTACCTTAAGTAATTTCTAAGGTAGATTCATTAGTGATTTTTTTTAATATTTTTTATTATGTGTTTTAATTAACCTAAGTTTAGATTTGCTCTAAATAAACTATTCAATAAGAAAGGCATCTTAGGATTAATTAAGGTGAATTACTATCACATAACACAACCATTTATTTCTTTCCAATATGTATACCATATGAATGATCCTAAGCATACATGCATAAATGCAAATCTTAGCACACTTTAATGATGAATGCAAAGAGATGTTGCTTAAGATAATTTGGATATTCCATGAATGCATATTTTTATTAAGTAGAAAAAGGGGGACTCTCTTATCCATTAATCAAATGCACATCCATGTATAAAAGACATAAGTGAGATAGCCATTATTTTCTACAAGGGTGTAAGGTACAAGACCTACTTGGGGATACTTAAAACTCACAACCCGGGATGTCAGACTAATATACCACTTTTCTTAAATACATGTGCAAAAAAATAAATGGATGAAGAATCCTGCAAAAGATTTTTGTTTGATTTTGTTGTTTATATTATATGTGTAAATGTGAAGATCCTTCTTAAGTCATAACATAGAAATGCATAGGAATAGATTTAAGCAAGTGTTATGTTCTTTTCAAATGAACTATACACTTTGCAAATCCCAAATCCATGTTAAGAGAAAAGAAAATCACATAATACACATCTTATGCTATAATCACATGCAAGCTTATAAGTACTTATAAGTAGCATCACTTCATTTATAATCTTTGATTTATAGTTTTGAAAATATTTTTGATTTAATAGTGATAATAGCCACTCATATTCTTAACTTTAGCACATGATTTGACATAAAGGAAAATTTTTTATTTTGATTTTTCAAAGATGAATGCATGATTTCATGTAAATGACATTTAACATGCTTGGAAAGAAATAAAGGTGATGTAAGCATATGACTTCATTCACCCTAATTAATTCTAAGATAATCCTATAAAATAGGATCATTTAAAGTAAATCAAAATTCTTTAGAGAGATTTTTATTTTAGAATTTGATTTGACTTAGGAAATGTGAAAAATGTTTGTTGGTCCTAACCCATTTCCCCCATGTGTGAATTGGTTTTGTTTAATTTTAGAACAATTAGATTGATTTTATATTTTATTTAGGTTAAGGTGAATTAAATCCATTAATTACCTTACCACAATTTTAACATAATTAAACAAAAAATTATGAGCCAACATATGATATGCAACCACATGAATTTAAATTGTGTACTAAGAAATAAAAGGGCCTAATGCAATTGGCTCATAATTATTAATTAAGCTAAAGGGTTTAATTAAGTACTTTCATAACCTTCTCACACATGTAGGTTGGATTTGATTTCCTTTGAAGTCTCATAGGTTATTAAACACCTAAGAAACTACCCAAGAAGAGATTGATTAACTCCAAATTGGTTTTGAAAGTTTTATTATACTAATTAAGTAGATCATTAGTGGATTAATCCTTAATTATTTTTAGATTAAGAAAGAAAGGGGTTTAGGGAATAACTTAGGGAAATATCCCAAATTCCATAAACCTCCCCTCTTAACATATTTAATTATTTCAATTAATTAAATCACTTTGTTCATATGCTTAATTACTCTTAATTGCATTAAGGTGATTAGGGGTTCATTAATTAATTTCCTAATTAACTCATTAATAAATTTCAAAGAAAATTAGCGAGTAAGTCATCTCACTAACATATCTAGAAATTTAAAATTAATTAATTAAGTAATTTAAGTAATTAAAGATTATTAATTTTAATAAAACCTAATTAAGGAAAATTATTTAAAATCAATTAAATAATTTTTTATTAGATTCCCCTAAAATCTTTAAAATGAGCCCTCATTTATATTTTTTGGATTTTTTTACATTTAATTATGATCTTATAACATTTTATGATTATTGGATAATTAAATAGCCTAATTAATTAACTAATCTAGTTGGCACCACGTGGACTGCTGAAGTGGTGTGCTCTCCACGTGGCATGATGGGATTGGTTATTTAAATTATCACATCGCTTTGCATCATTGGCGGCAGCGCTTCGGCGTGATCGGGGTGTCCATGGTTTTAAAGTTTAGAGAGATTTGATCGATTTAATGAGGGCCGTCCATCCAAAACACGCAGGATGGATGGCTCATGATTCATCCCTGCCTATGTTCAAGAGACGGAGGTTATTTATCCTCCATCGCTTGATTCGAGCTCACCTAAGCTCATATTAGGCTAGGATTCACCCCACACCATCAAGAGGTGTAAGGAAGAACATCCAACTGCTAGAATTTAATGGGATTACAATTCCCTTCATAAAGAACCAAGAATTTTTTGAAGGAGGATTAGTTTTGAGCAATACCTCATTAGAGGCTATCACTGGTGCTTTCAATGGAGCAAGTAGCTTCATCTAGTGGATATGAAGCTCTATTGAAAGTATCAAGTCTTGATTTGAAGTGGATTTCTCAATTAACCAAGCTCCCCTACAATGGCTTGCGCCTTTGATCGAAGTCCCCCTTCTTAGGGCTTGGTGACTTGGGAAACACTTTGGGTGAGCTCGATTGATGGTGCTTGTAGAGTGAATTTGGGTTTGGTGGAGAATTGGATGAATTGGAGTTTAGAAGTACCTTCCCTATTTCGGCTTTGAAGAAAATTGGGAAGGTGAAATTCAAAAGGCTTGGAAATGGCTTGGAAGTTTGGAGAACTTGCTTTTGATCCCTAGCTCAATCAAATGCGATCTGGTTTGAGTGGGAATGAGGGAGTATATCTCCTCCTTGGATCGACGGCGAGATTTGCCATTTTGATCAATTTCTTGGATTGATTGGTTGTTTAGGTTGTTAGGCATTCCATGTGGTTTGGTTTATACAGAGGAGTGGGGAGAGGGAGTACATGTGCTTGGTGGTGTGTATGGTGATCCAAGTGGAGAATTCTCATTGGAGTGGTCAGTTTGGCCTTGGGTCGGGTCATGGCTAACCCAAACCCATTGGGTCATGTTCACCACCCTCCTTGGTGTCCAAATGGACCACTAGGAAGATGCTAAGTGGCCTTGAGAAAGAATTGGCCAAATTTCAAGTGAAAAATTTGCAGTTTATTTGGTTTGAATTGGTTCAATTTCACCCATTTAGGTCAAATTGGGTCAATTTGGGTTAGGTTGACCAATTAGTCAAATTGGGTCAAACTATTGATTAGGTCAAGTTCAAATGATCATTTGGAGCCTATGGGTATCATTGTTTTGGTTCAATTTGATTTATATTTAGTTTTGGTTCATTTAGGTTCACATAGGTCAAATGGGTCAAGTTGGCTAATTTGAACCATTTAACCTAATTGGGTTAGGCCATGGGTTGGTTTAGGCTTGGTTGATCATTTGAAATATTTGCAAGCTTTGGTTTTAATCAATTTTGGTTTGGTTTGATTTCAAGTTGATTTGACCTTTTAGGTCAAGTTGGGTTCATGGTCAATTGGGCTAGGTTGGGTCTAGTTGGCCAATTGAAGCTTTGGTCAAGTTCAACAAGTGATTTAGAATGAATTTGACCCATTAATTGCAATCAATTTGGCTTAGATCAAGATTTGACCCATTTTGACTTTTAGGTCAACTTGGTCATCTTGGATCAAGTGGCCAATTAGGCTTGGTTTGTCTTAATTGATGGTTTGAACATGTTCAATCATTGATTATGAATTGGTTTAGATCAATGGTTTCAATCAATTTGGCCTATGGTGAATTTTGTCTAGTTTAGGTTTCATTTGGGCTAAATGTTGACTTGGTCAAAGGCTAAGTTTGACTTGGTTTGCCCAATTTGAGTGATTGATCATCTAGGATGATTGTTGCTCATAATGTGAGGCTTAGATGGCTTAGTTCAATCCAATTTGGGTTGGATTGGCTCAAAAGGTGCTTTAGGTCACTTTGGGTCAAGTGAGCCTAAGTGGGTCAATTGGCTTGATTCAAGTTTGGTTGAACACATATGGACTTATGATTGAAATATAAATCCAATTTAGTGATTTGGAGTCAAATGGGTTTTGATTCATTTGATAATTTCAAGTCAAAAGGGTGTATGGGTTTGAATTGGGTTAGTTTGATTTTGGTTTGATGATTGAAGTTTATATTTATATTTGGGCTTATGAATGAAGGATTGATTGTTTGAAGAGAAAATCCAAGGGTTTGGATTGATTTGATAATGATTTGGCTAAGTCCAAGAATTTGACTTGAAAGAGCATGAGTTGGATTTAAGTTGGATTTGGATTAGAGTTTTGAATTGGTTTTGGTTATTTGAATTTATATTTCATTTATATTTATGAATATAAATGAAGATATAAATGGGTTATGAGAAAATATTTTGAGTTTGGAGTGATTTGGATTTGATTTGAGCTAAGTCCATAAGGTGGAATCAAAATGGCTTAGTAAAGATTTTGAATTTGGAATTGAGTTTTGGATTTAGTTTTTATTTTTTGAATTTATATTTCATTTATATTTATGAATATAAATAAGAATATAAATGGTTATGAAAAATCTTGATTTTGGGTGATTTGGTGATTTTTAAGTCCATAAGATGAAATAAAAAATGACTTGGGAAAGATTTTGGATTTAGAATTGAGTTTTGGATTTATTTTTGGTTATTTGAATTTATATTTCATTTATATTTGTGAATATAAATGAGAAATAAATGGGTTATGAGAAATTTTTTTTGAATTTGGAGTGATTTGAATTTGATTTGAGTAAGTCCATAAAATGAAATCAAAATGGCTTAGGAAAGATTTTGGATTTGATTTAAGATTTAAGAAAATCAATTAAGTTGGAATTGGTTTAAGTTTTGATTTTGAATTGATTTGAATTTGAGAAAATCAATTAAGTTGGAATTGATTTGAGATAGAAGTTGATTTGAATTTGAAGTTGGTTTGAATTTGAAGTTGGACTTGAAAGAAGGAAGTAAGGACTTAGTTCATGCTAAAGGGTAGGCAGGTTTTCCTAACATCCCTATGGCATGACCTATTCCTATGGCTAACTCATCTAAGTCTCTAGGATTAGGTTAAATGTTCACCTAATCATTAGAAGTCTCTTAAGACTTAGGAACTCTTAGTGTTTAGAGGATTCTTATGTCTAAGATGAAGAAATTGAAAGCTCACTCCAGAAGTGAGGTCAATAACATACATCCATAATCATTTAAGCATACCAAAAATGTATTACATGTAAAGGTAGTGCCTTTTTCTTATGTTCATATACGGATTTACATATGTTTGAATGATAATAAGTTTATTGTCTAGACATCTCGAGAATACAAGGCTTTAAGTATTGCCAAGGAGGTCATTCGATTACCTCACTTCCCTAGTTTAACAATGGCACATACTTATTTAATTTCATTCCTATGTATATTTATATTAGAATTTCAATAGAGCTTTAATTTACATGTATAAATAATTTAATCAAATAAAATACAATCATTTGCATAATTTTTATTCGTATAATTATATATACATTCATATGTATTTAAAATAGTAAGTATATAGTCTAGGCATCCCGAATGAGCTTGTAGCCCAAGGAGGTCATTTATTACCTCACTTCCTAGTTTAACAACGCTTGCTTACATCTTTTATACTTGTGTGTATTATTTAATAGAGAATGAAAATCCTCTTTTTAGAACATATGCACCATAATAAGTGTGCAAAATATATTACATGTGTAGGTATACTAAGTGTTACATCATATGTTTATTATGAGTGATGAAAAGGAATAGTTCAACATATTATATGTGATGGTAATTCAACCACATTAATCTTAAGATGCATTTTATGTTGAATAGGATTCTTTAAAGTTAGCCTAAACTCAGGATTAATAAAACATTTAATAAATCATAAAAATGCACCTTTAGGAAACAACTTAGGATAAGGATGAAGAAGGTTAAGCCTCTTTCTTCTCTTTATAACACTTAGATGTTACATGTAAATCAAACGAAATAAATCAAAATTAAAATTAAAACTCACTAAACTCCTAAACAAGTTGAAATGAAATCATCCCTCATATTAAATTAAACTTTTCTAAACTTAGAAAATTATAACTCCGAAGCCTAACTAAGACATACCACATGTAACCTAAGCACACACATTAGAATGTTAAGTCACCACTTCTAGCTTTAGGTTAGGGCGGTGTATGTAATGATGATGTATTTTGTTTTATGATGTAATATTTAGACTGAATGATAGGAATGTGGATCGTAGATGGGATGTTAGGCCATTAATAGCCTAATATTATTTATATAGGAGATTGTGCTTAAGGGGACACTCATAAAATAAATATAAATGCTTTGCTTTTAGGTTGCTTACGCCCCTAAGCATAATCCACATTAGGACAGGTAGAATTGGTTACCTATCCACATTATGAAAAATAACTATTTGGGTTTGTATGTATGTTTAGCTAATATCTATTTTGTAGGTATAGCTAGATTTACTATTCTAATAAATTGTAATTTTGCAAATAGGAATTAGGATTAGTGCTATGGGGATTAGGATGAGCCGGCAGAAGGTTTAGTCACAGGTGCCTGGATGCCTTTAGGAAATCAAATCAAAGGAAAGAAATAAAGAAGAATGAAGACCCCATAGTATGTATTCAATTCTAATTTGTAATAATATTTTGTAATTCTAGATTGTATAAGGATAGAGCTCACTACATTTTTTTTTTTTTTTTTATGATACACACATTACCACTTATTCTTTTATAGAATCTATACATGTTTGGTTGTTGTTGTCCTTAGATCACACAATAGAATTGCATTTTTTTTCATTATTTCTTAATTATTGATGTTTGAATGTGTGGCCTAGATGCGCTTAGGAAAAAATTAAGTTTTCTACCCAACTAACAATCCATAATTAAAAATTAAAATAACTCATAACCTCATTTTAAGGCCTAGATTATTATTAAGATAATTAAAAGATTTAGCAACCCCTTAGCTACATGTTGTATGTCTAACATTATGCATAACATATTGCCTCACTCTTGAATAGGGAGGGTCTCCATCTTTGCACGATAGGGGAATGCTTGACCTGTGAGGGCATCCCTTGTAGTGGAGAACACCTCATTGATTTAGCAAATAATATAATTTTATCATGCATTTAGGCATAAGAAATCCCAAATCCTTTATCCAAATGAATGTGTCAAAATAATATTAAATTTGAAAAGATTTTGCACTTTTAGACTAAGTCATATGCTTATGCCGATCATGATCTAGTCTCTTAGGGAGTAAGTTTAGGACTCTAGTCTCTTTCCAAATTAAATAACAAGCCTAGCCATCTTGTAATTTTATAAGACTATCCTATATGGTTTTGAATCATAAGAGGTGTTAGCTAGTGGCCACTCTAAGCAGTTGTAAGTCCAGAAGAGTCAGATGGGTCTATCTTCTCTTGTGGAATAGACCTTTATGTCCTCTTTCGCTTAGATTTAGGTCGTGCTTTAACTTTTGTTGAAGCTCCCTAGATTTATAATTAGAGGTTGCATATTTCCTTCATGTTACGAGCATAAATCCTCTCCTTTTAGGCTTTTTCATAATCTTATGTTGGTGGATTATAAGCCCTAGCAATCTAATAGAATTTCTGCTCAAACAAAATAAATCTTCTCATTTTCAAAAATATAAAGCCCCAACATAGGATCTTTTGGAATGCTCACTAGGTTTCCTAGTATCATGAGCATTTCTTATTTATTTTTCCTTTGGATTCCAAAATAAGTCTTTCAATTGAACAATCTCATTTGATTTTCAAAAATAACCAATCCTTTGATAGTCTTAACCTTAAAATCCTTTGAGATAATAATTGACTACTTTAATCAAGAGTGTTCTTAGAAAATCTCATTTCTTAAGATGTAATTAACTATGGAGGCATGCCTCCATAGAGAACTAAAGAACCTGGCTTAAAATAAGCCCTACTTTACTTTTTCATGTAAAGTAGGGAAAACATCTCTGGTATATTCGAAGACCCATCATGCCTTAAGAGTCCTTTTAGGTGATTAGGTCCATTGTATGATGATGTTTCCATCTTTCAAGATAGTACATCATACAATGTCATACCCGATCACTTCAAAACCCCAAGATCTACATGGTGTCCTTTATATTTCATGGGGATGACATGTCTAGCGAAAGTCCACATGATTGATACCCAAGGATCCCTAGGAGCAGCAACTTGTCGAGGCCTAGTATAGAATGTGAGGCATCGGACTCAACTCCACCTCCTCAACAAATCAAGTAAAGGATGATCATGACAAGATGGAGAAGAAGGTAGAAGAGTTGATATGGTGGTCCTAATATTATGAGAACTAAGCCATAGTTTCACAACCTTCTCATGAAGTGATAGGCTGGTTCATACTAGATCATGGATGCACTCCCATGGAAGATAATATAGGTAGCTTGTATAGGAAGGTCACCAATAGCACCTCCATTCATGAAAAGTACATTAAGAAAATGGTAGAGCAGCAAGTGAAGGAGGCATTGGCGCAAGCCCGGGGAGCTCATCTATTCCAAAGGGTAGACCCTACCCAGAGGAATTCAATGTAGTTCAATAGCCCAAGGGTTTTATGTCAGCATCATTCAAGATCTTTGATGGCAGCGGGAACCCAATGCAGCACATAACACATTTCCAAGCCAGTTGTTATAATGCTGGTGGAAATGGCGCACTTCTTTTTTGGTTGTTTGTTAGTAGCCTTTCAAGGGTCGCATTTGATTGATATGCTAAATTTTCCAATGGTTTGATGAAGACCTTTGTAGAGTTAGAGCATCTCTTCATCAAGAGATTTGTAAGAGCTCAACAAAGGGTAGTTGTAGGGGACCTCATCATCGAGAAGAAAAGCAAAATGAGCCCTTTGTTGATTATATTCTTAGATGGCACAACCTGAGTATGAAAAGTTAACCACGGCTACAAGAGTAGCATGCCATTGAGACTCTACTCGAGAATATCCATGGCTTGGTCACCTTCATGCTTAATGACTTCACCATAAAGATATTTGTGAAGCTAATTAGCAAGGTGGCTAACCTACAATTAGAAGCCAAATATTTATCCTTTTTAAACCAGTCTTCCAAGCCAAAGCCTTAGAAGGTCTTTGAGAAGAAGCCTGGGATAGTAGTGGTAGTTGATAAGGGGAACCAGCTAGTGAGAGTTCAATTTGAGAGGCCCAGATTTTAGTAGCCTCTGATATTACCTCCTCTTCCACTACCACAACCACCACAATGGTCACCACTACCACCATAGTAGCCTACTCAGCAGCGATACCTATATCTAATGCTAGGTAGCTATTTGTCACCTACTCTTGCTGAAAAACTCAATAAACTATATTCTTTCAAGCGAGAGGAAGTTAGGAAGATCTTCAATAACCTCTTAAAGAAGCCTAAGTTTTAGCTACCTGAGCCTAAGAAGCTAGAGGAAGTGGGAAGGAGTGATGATCCTAACTACTACCCTACCATCACATGTTAGGCCACTTCTTAGAGGATTGCATTACCTTCAGGGATTGGCTGAGCGTAGTTACAAGTCAGTAGCTATAATTATCCCTAAAGAATACTTAGCAAAATAATCATCCAGTTCCATTAAAGTAATCTTTGGGGATACCTCTGATCCTCTTAAGATAAAAGAAGATTGGGATATTTCTTTATCCCGTACCTCAAAATGATCATTTCTAAAATCAAGAAACTTTCTCTGTAGATAAACTAAAACCCTAAGGAAGGTTTGCTAGTCGTGAGGGACAACTTGGGGAGGGTGGAAGCCCAATAGTACAATAATAGTGCTTACCTCACTGCTGGGATAGATCATGGCAACCACACCTGAGTCAGCACTCCTCCCACCATTGCAACTACTACCACCACCTCTACTAGCTCCTCCACCTCTAGTGGGAGCATTATATTAGTGGATGAGGGCACCAAACCCCTCATTCCACTTACTTTACTTGATTTCTACTATGTACCTCCCCCAAAATTAAAGAAATCAATTAAAAAATATGACTCCTCTTACATATTTTCTACTTCCTATGTTCCTGTTGATTTTATTCTAATTAAAAGCTCTCCAAGTCAAAGTATAACTCAAATAATCCCAATCTAATTTAGAAATGGATTTCCCTTTTTTGAATCATCAGGTTTCACCTTTTGAGATTGACTTAGAGTCATCTGACTCCAATGATTCTTTAGGAGAAGCTATAGGTATACCCGATGAGTAGGTAAAACTTACCACAAACCCCTCATTCCAAGAAGTCACTGAAGTCAACCCAGTGGCAAAGTTTTATCTTCTAGAGTAGCACCTTAGGATAAGGGTAAACAGTCATTGATTCTAGTAAGAAGATAGCCCCTCCACAAGATGCTTCACCTATGAATTTTCTTATGCAAGACTAGTCCAAAGTTGATTACAATGTCCTCACTCATCTTATAAAGTTGCCAGCTAAGTTAAGCATATATGATGCTTTTATCTTATCTAAAGAGATGAGGGAATCTCTAATCAAAACCTTGCTTGATCCAGAGATATGCTTAGATCAATTGATCACTACTGGAGTGGAAGCATGCTACTCAAAGGAGATCCTATGAGTTACATTCACATATGAAGACCTACTTCTACAACGAGCAAAATATCCCTACATTAGGATGTTGGTGATTAGCTATCTAGAGTTTTGGTTGATCCAGGTGCATCAGTTAACATTAAGAGTTTAAGAACCCTTGCCTACTTGAGTATTGACATCTTTAAACTCCATATGGAGAGGATGATGTTGAAAGAATTCAATGAACGAGGTGAGAGGGCTTAGGCTCCATAGTGTTGCCTTTAAAGATAGATGATTAGAAGACTAAAGCCAAGTTTCACATAATAAACTCAGATACATCTTTCAATACTTTGCATAAGAGACTATGGATACATGAGAACAACATGGTTCCATCCTCTTTACATCAGTGCGTTAAGTTCCTAAGAGATGGAATCGAGTACTATGTCAAAGGAGATCTCAAGCCCTTTGTTGTTCATGAGGTCGGGATATATGAGGATGCGGCCTACTACCTCCCTGAGAAACAAAAATTCTATTCTCAAGAATTTATTCAAATTCCCAATCTAAGAGAAAAAGAAAAACAAAGAGAAAAAAAAAAGAAAAGAAAAAAAAATGAAAAATTAAAATGAAAAAAGAAAAGAAAAGGGAGCGAGAAAATTACCTTAGGAAGGAAGTGGAGCCTAAGATTAAAATCCACTCACTATTTGTTACTCCATTCAAACAAGTGGAGAGGATGACCTGACCTCCACCAGGACGAGGAAGAGGCAAGTCTAGAGGGATTCCCCAAGGTGGAAGGCCTTCATACTTACCACCCACTAGAAGATTCATCCCAGCTTCCAAGAGTACACTTGTTATCCTCAAAGACTTAGAATCTAGTTTAGATGATAAGCCTTATGTGGTTAGCACATCGACCATCTCTTCTTGATAGCAGATCCCATTGGAGGTGACATTCGAGCCAGGCAGTGATAAAGACTGGATTCTTAAGCGAAGCATAAGTGTATCCAAGTCCTCATTATGTGAAACTATTAGGCGTTAATTGGGAACCTTAGCTCTAACCCCACTTTCCTCACAAAAAGTTAAGGGTTTAGTAGTTAATGAGGCCCCTGGATCATGTGCAAGTATAAAGATCCAAAGGTTCTATCTTGGAATGTCATCCTCAAGTCAAGAAGTTGAAGTAGAACTTAAGGATGATTCATATAGAGAATTAATAAAATTATCTTTTTATTGGTACTTGCCTTTTGTTCATAACTTAGCGAAGAAAGATTTAGTCCATCATGCATAGTCTAAGGATAAGTCAAATTACTTCGAAAGGCTATGGAACAATAAATGCAAAAGCTATTAATCAAGGCTAGGACTAGGCTTTGGTATAGTAGGCTCAGTTGATGATGATGATTACTATTTGGTCATCACCAATCATTTGGAATCTAATAGGTTCTTTTCAAATCACATTAACTCATATGAGGAGGTGTGCTTAGAAACTTTAGATGATCTAGATGATTTCCAAGTCAAGGATGCACTTCCCAAATTTGAAGAAGAAATTAAATTAACAATTGATGAACTCAAAAAAATCAACCTAGAAACTAAAGAAGATTCACGCCCAACGTAATCAGTTCTCTATTGAATGAAACTGAAACCAATGACTTACTTAGGCTACTCACTGAGTTTAAGGACTACTTTGCATGGAGTTATGAATAGATGTCTAGATTGGCTCTTAATGTAGTGGTCCATAAGCTAGTGATACAGCCTGATGCTAACCCTATCAAGCAAGCTCCTAAACGCATGTGATTAGACATTGAATAATAGGTCATTTCTGAAGTAAAAAAAACTAATCGATGCGGGTTTCATCTGAGAGGAAAAAATACCTCGCCTGGTTGGCTAGCATCATCCCAATTAATAAAAAGAATGGCCAAATTTGCATATGCATCAATTTTAGGGATCTTAATAAGGCATGTCCAAAAGACAAATTTCCACTACCAATACCATAACTGAAGGTGGACATCGCCTCGTCTCATGCAGTCTTCTCTGCCATGGATGATTTATCTCTGCATATAACCAAATAAAGATGGCACTTGAAGATGAAAGGAACACTATGTTTAGAACCCCGATCAAAATTTATTGCTACAAGGTCATACTTTTTGACCTAAAAAATATCAGTGCCACATACCAGCCAACCATGAATTGAATATTCATCGAACTCATTCATCACCAAGTAGAGTGTTATGTCGATGATCTCAGGATCAAAAGAAAAGAAAAGGAAGACCATCTCTTTGACTTGAGAGTTGTTTTTCAATAGTTGAGAAAATATAACCTCAAAATGAACCCTCTAAAGTGTGCATTCAGTAGGAAGTTTCTTGGTTTGTTTAACACCACAGAATTGAAATCAACCCAGAGAAGATTAAAGTGATATTAGAAATATCACCCCCTAAAATTCTAACTCAACATAGATCATTCCAAGGGAAGTTAGCATATTTAATATGCTTTATATCCAACCTATCAGGCATATGTCAACCATTTTTAGCACTAATCAAGAAGGATGCCAAGTTCAAGTGGGATGAAGTGCACATGCCTTGAACATCAAGCATGATGATGCCACCGTAACCTATCTAGCAAGCCACTCATCTTATACATTAGATGGATCCCTTCATGCTTTGTTGGCCCAAACCAATGACGAAGGGAAGGAGAACACACTCTACTATCTCAGCCATCATCTAATCTCTATTGAAGTGAACTATCCACCCATTGAGAAGCAATGCCTAGCTTTAATCTTTGCATCCCAAAAGCTACATCACTATATGCTTTCTAATAAAGGAAACTTGATTTCTATAATCAATCCACTATAATATCTCATGACACAATCGATTCTATTCGAATTGTTGGCATGATGGTCCATAATTTTATCATAATTTAATATCACTTTCGTACCCCTCCGTGTGGTGAAAGGATAAGCACTCGCAGATTTCTTAGTAGTACACCCACTTTTTGTTGACTCTCTGCTTAGTGATGATCTCCCCGATAAATAAATCATGAACTTAGGATATACCAACATTCACTATTGGGAGATGTACTTTGATGGTGTGGCTTCCTCTCAAAGAAGAGAGAACCATAATATACTCTTTCACAAAGAGCAGGGGTAGGAATAATTCTCCTAACTCCAAACCACGATATGATGAGATTTTCATATCATCTATCCAATCCTTGCACCTATAATGAAGCTAAATATGAGGCTCTGATTGTCTATTTAGAGTTAGCTATCTTGCTAAGCATGCAGAATATCAACATCTTTGGGTATTCCCAACTAGTGGCAACTAAATTTGTGGGTCCTATAAGGTCCTAAAGCCCAAACTACATCACCACCACAAGTATACCATGGAGCTATTTTCCCAAATCCTTAAAGTGACCATCTATAAGATTGCTCGAGATAAAAATGCTATAACAGATGCCTTAGCCAACCTTGCCAAGAAGTTTGCATGTCCGGAAATGAATCCATATTAATAAAGGTCTAAAATAAGTAAGTCCTACCTCTTATTGATACTAAACTCATCAAAAAAATACTCTCTTGAAGGGGAGGTTTTCATTGCCAAAATAGACAAAGAGCTAGATTGGAGGCAACCATTTATTGATTACTTAAACAAAGGAAACCAACCTTAAGAGAAGTCTCAAGTACATCAAATGAAGCAAAAGGCACTTGCCTACCCCCTCATGGATAGTGCCTTATACCGATGGTCCTTTGATCATATGTAGTTACAATGTTTAGATAAGCACGAAGCCCATAAGATCATGACTGAGGTTCATTCAGGATCATATAGAGCTCACCAATCCGGTCCCAAGATGGAAGCTAAAATCAATAGACTTGGATACTATTGGCCATCGATGATCACCAATTACATGGACGTAGCTATGTGATGCCACTAATGCCAAGTACACGATGTGGTCCTACACCAACCACCCAATATTCTACATCTAACTTTGGCCTCATGGCCATTTGAGTGTTGGGTTACTAACATAGTGAGTTTGATTGATCCTCCTTCTTCCAAGGGTCACCAGTTCATCCTTGCTACTATGGATTACTTTTTCAAGTGGGCAGAAGTAATTATGCTAACAGAGATCAAAGCTCAGCATGTGCCCCAATTTTTCAAGAATCATATCATATATAGATCTGGGGTACCCCCACCAAATTATATTTGATAATGGTACTATACTTAAGAGCACCAAAATCAACAGCTTCTTCTAGAGACACAATATAAATTGGAGATACTCTACCATATATTACCCGTGGACAAATAATTTAGCAAAAGCCTTCAACAAAACTCTCATTCAAATACTCAAGAAGATACTCGACAATAATAAATGATAGTGTCATGAGTAGTTAGTTGAAGCTTTTTGGGCCTACTGCACCACTTATAGAACTCCAATTCAATCTACACCTTTCTCCTTAGTATTTGGGTCTGAAGCTGTCCTACCAAGTTTAACTCTCATCACTAAGGATAGTTATGGGTACCAAGATTACAACCGATTAGAATGCTAGGTTGCAGTTAGAAGAGGTCAAAGGTTTGGAGGAGAAACACTTATGAGCATGCCAGAATGTCGAGTTATACAAAGAAAAAATGACTCAAGCTCACAGCAAGTTGGTTTGTCCTAGAGCTTTCCAAGTATGAGAGCTTATTTTAATTTTAAGGAGACCAATTATTGCCCATCATAAGATGGGAAGAAAGTTTGAACCCACTTGGGAAGGCCCTTTTGCCATAGAGAAGGCCTACCAAGGAGGATCCTATCAACTTATCAACCAAAAAGGTGAGCGCTCGATGCTTCCAGTCAATGAGCTCTACCTTAAAAAATATTACCCATTAAATAATGTTTAAAAAAATTTCATCAATGAAACTTCATTTCTAATCAAAATCTCTTAAATTGAAAGAATTTTCTCTTCACGGATCTTTTTGGCATGTTTAAGGTAGGTGTAATAGAACCTGAGCAGCATTGTATCCCTCATCAGCACAACACAAACAAATCAAACACAAATCATCTATTTCGGGCTACTTTGAGTTGAGATAACGCCCCCCAACAGCCCTAACTCAGTAGTTGCTCTAGGTCAAGTTTGATTCACTACCTAGTTAATGTGTCTCCGCAGAGATCTCTTGCTTAGGAGGATGTAAGTCACTGCACTTTCTTCCTGGAATAACCACGACACACCGATGAGCAACTTGTTAGTATGGTATGTCATATTGCATGACCAATGAGCTACCTGTTGTTGACTTTGTTTAAGAAGATATAAGTCCCTATGCTTTCTTCTTGAACTAGCCACTATACATTGACTCAATCAAGTTTATCTTTGAGGATTAGGGTAAGACCCCTAGTGGCTCCTTTCCTCTTGACTACTTCAAGTTTGGGTTCAGGTTTTCTTTGTGATATCCCATTTAGTAGTCGGCCTAGGTCAGATAGTAGTTGCCTAGCTGACGATATATTGTCCCAATGATCAACTCTGCTTATGAAGATATAAGTCTTCTACGCTTTCTTCTTATATTGATCATCGCACACCGACAGGCACATTAGGATGGTTGGCGTTCACTTTGTTGACAGTGACCCACCTGGTGGATAATATCGCTCAGGCAGATGTAAGCCCCTAAGCTTTCTCCTTAAGCCGACCATCGTACACCTATTGGCTTTCTTTTCAGGGATTAAAATAACGGCCCCATAGGCACCTCCCCTGTGGGTATTCTATTTGGATCACATCCTTTGTGACCCCTTCTAGGCACTACCCAGGCTATTACCGGACTGGATAGTTCCCCTTGCCTAATAGCCACCCCTATGGTTGGAAGTTCTATACTACGGATATGCAGACTCTCTCTTAGGCTTAAGGAGAAACAAATCAAAACAAATCAACCAAATTAAACTCCCTAATGGAACCAAATCAAATCAAAATAAATCTAATCTTGATCCCGAGTAGATTCAAGCCTGTATCCTCAATGGATCCCCCTTCCATAAATCAAATTAAAATAAACAAAACAAATTCAATCAAATCTATATCCCCACTAGATTACTCTCAAATTAAATTAAATAATCCCAATCAAATCCTCAACCCAAGAGAATTTCCCCACTTATGCCCTTGGCATAAACCAATCCCTAAATTTCATCCAACTCATGTGTGATTCCTTGGCAAAATCTCTCTTCATGTCCTTGACATGAAATCAATATTCACATAATTCAATTCTAATCTTCTTGGCTCTCTTATTCCCTTAGCATGAGATGAGTTGCATTGCACTAAGATTGTGAATCTATCAACCTCTTGGTTTAATTATAGATAGACTTCATTAGCTCTTGCAATCCTTGTGGACATTATTGATCATCTCGATCAACACCAATACATGCAATGTGTCTTATAAATTACACCACACTTATTGGGGGTCCTTTTGCTGCCCTCACTTTTGGAGTGAGGATTCAATCTTTCCATCTTAGACTTAGGAGTCTTCTAGACATTATGACTTCCTTACTCATAGGACACTTTTAGTGAATAAGTGAACACTTAACCCTAACCTAGCGGCTTAGGAGGAATTGCTTTAGACTATGTCTTACAATCTTAGGAAGCCTACCTATCCTATGGCCTAACCCATGACTTATGTCTATCCCCTTAGCCAAACCAAACCTCCAATTAAACTAACCAAACCCACTTGAATCCCAATTTATATCCAAGCCCCAACCCAAATGATTGAAACCCATAACTTAAATCCATCTTAATCCCTTAAGCCAACCCCATGGACTTAACCAAAATTCCCTCAATCAAACCAAACTCAATTGATTTTCATAAAGCACTCCAACCATTAAAAACCTTCATTCTAAACTCTTTCAAAATCTATAATCAAGCCAATTGACCAAAATCAATTCAATTAACCCAAGCTAGCCCATTTGAACCCAAAATGTCCAAATGAGCCAAAATCTAATTAAACCCAAATCAATTGTAATCAAAGCCATCAATCAATCCTAAATCAATTATCAAACTCAATTCAACCCAAAACTAATTTAATTAACCCATTAGGCTCACTTGACCCAAAGTGACCTAAAAGACCCATTTGAACCAAACTCCAATCCAACCCAAATTGGATTGAACCAAATCATCCAAAGCCTCTTATATTGATTATTGATCATTCTTGATTGATCAATTATAATCAATTGGGTCAAGCCAAGTCAATTTTATCATTTGATCAAGTTAACTCAATTTGACTACATAAGCTAAATTAAACCAAACTTTATTACAAACTCAATCATTTGAAACTAATGATTCTAACCAACTTCAAATTAATCCTTGAATATGACTTGACCATCAATTGAGCCAAACTAAACCCAATTGATCTCTTGACCCAAGTTGACCCAAGTTGACCTAAAAAAGCCAAATTGGGCCAAATAAAAGCCTACATCAAATCAGTTGCAACCAATGACTCAAATCTCTCATAAATTGATTATTGAACATGATCAAACCTTTGGTTGAACCCAATTGACCCATTTAGCCCAAATTGACCTAAAGGGGAAAATTGGTCTAAATCATTCCTAAATCCAAATTGATTGAAATCAAAATCTATAATCATCTTCAAATGATCAAATGAACCTAAACCAACACTAACCCAAGCTAATTTCATCAATTTGACCAAATTGGTCAACTTAGATCATTTGACCCATATGAACCCCTATGAGTCAAATTCAAATCTACTCAAAGCCAAATCAAACTAATTAAGCCCAAACATCCCAAGTCATCATTTGAACTTGTCTCAACCATGGCTTGACCAAATTTGACCAATTGGCCAACCTAACCCAACCTAGCCTAATTTGACCTACATGGGTCAAATTGAGCCAAACCCAACCAAACCAAGCCCAAACCCATTAAGACTTGGCTTGACCTATCCTTGAGTCACCATGGGTCAGTCTAAATCAAATCCAACCCAAGTTCAACCCGATTTGATCCATTACCCATTGGGTAAAGCCTTCCAAATGGGATAAAACCCATTATTGGATGGTCAAACCCACTATCCACTAGACATAAGGACCATGGCTCACACCCAAAGGCAGTTAGCCATGAGCTAAGTGGAGGTGAGCTAACCCACTTCCTCTCATTGGAACACTTGGAAACCAAAGATAAGCCACCTCATCCTTTGGCAGCCCTCTCTCCTCACTTGGCCACTCAAATCGAGCCACCTCACTGACTCCCTGCCACCCACGACCGTATGCACCGATCGGATGTCTACCCATGGTAGAATTGATCCAAGCCACCAGTTTTGATGGGGAAGAGGATATACTCCTCTCAAATCAATTCAAACACACAATCAGAGTATCTCTAGAGCACGAGAGAGTCGAGACAAACTCTTAGAGTGATTTCCCTAGTTCTTCAAGCCTGCCATCATCGAAACACTAAACTTGTGACAGGATAGATCCCATTTCCATCCAACCTCCTCTAAACTCCACCATTTTCAAATTAACTCTACCCACAAGTTCACCAAGCTTTGGTGAGGTGAAAGGAATTGATTCCTGGTCTATCCAAGCATTAGAGACCACCTAAAGGCCAACTCCGATGAGGATTCTAGTGGTGTTTGATCCATAGAGCCACCGAAGAGGAGGTAAGGTGTGAGCTTCTTAGCAGGGCTTCATCTCTTTAAGATGAAGATGCTTGATCAGTTAGCCATCAATCCTGAGCTCCGGCATGGTAAATTTTGACAAACTTCCAAAATCTCTTTTTTCTTTAGCCTTTGTGAAGGAAAGTGTGATTTCGTGTGATTCAAATCATAGGATCCCTTTAGATTTTTCACCTAAAGCTTTTGGAGTCAACCTCAAGCCTCAACGAGCTTCAATGAGCTCAAATTTAGGTGAAGGGAGATAGACGGTGTCCATCTTCCATCGCTTGGGGGATGAAGGATCATCCGCTATCCATTTCATGTGATTAGAACGGTCGGCTGTGATAAATCCATTAGATAATCTTGATTTAATCCTAATAGGAACTGTAGGATTAATCCCGACCATTTGAACTTTGATCGGATGGTGGGGACGAAAGCGCATTCACCGTTGCCACTTCAGCGCTGCGTCAAATAATTTAAGTGGCCAATCCAGTGGTGCCACATGGAAAGCACTACAACATCAACCACCCGCATGGCATCGATGGGATTAGGGGTTAATTAGGCTTAAAATTATGATTAATTGGCTGAAATTTTATAAATTTATAACTAATTATAGAAAAATCCATAAAATATAAATAAATATATTTTGGAATGGTTAAACATAGGAGAATTTAATAAAAATTATTCCAATGTGTTTTGAATAGTGATTAAGGCTTAATTAAGGTTTAGATGGTTTCATAATTAGCTTAATTAAGCCTTAATTACTAAGGAAATTAATCCCAAACTTGGCATGTTGATTTAATGGGATGACCTCTACCTCTCATGATTTTCTTGGGTTTTATTGGCTATGTAATTAGGAAAGTTTAAAATTCAAACCTTAATTACTCTCTTAATTAATTTCATGCTTAATTAAAGTTCTAAATAGTAAGAAATTAATTAATTGAAGTTCGACAATCATTAATTAATAGTGGGATGATGAGGGTGAGTGATTAGGACCTCTTTCTTAATTACTTTTCCCAACTCATTTCATTAAAGAGAGTTAATTAATACATGGCTTAAATAAGAAATTATTTAATTAATTAATGGCAAAATCAAATCAAATTAAATTGGTAATCACTTCAGATAATGAACATGTAAATTAAGGGTTCCTCTTTATGTGTTCAATAATATAAAGACCCTTAAGGAAATTATGATTAGCCCATAAGTATGGGAAAATCATAAGAGTACTTTATTAGATTCTTAAACTTAATAAATATCTAATTATGAACAAATTTCATTTGGTATTTTAGGAGCATTGCACTTTTATTTTCCCTCATGTTCATATCATTCATGGCTCATGATTAAATAATTTTTTAAAATAAAGAAGCATAGGAAAGAGTAATTAAATGGATTACTTAATGATTCAACTTAATTTAATAATAAAAATCACTTAAATATCTTTCCTTAAACATATTAAGTCACCAACATGGGATGGAAAATAGCAAGTGATCTCTCTTCTTTAAGTTCAATCAAAGTCCAAAACAAAAAAAAAAAATTTAAAATTAATAAGAAGCTTTGGTTTTCCTTAAGTAATCTTATTTAATGTGAATGTCCTTTGAAATTAATGTAGTTGGATGAATTATGTGGAGATATTTGACTATTCCTCTTTAATCACTTTAAATGTTGTATGTTATGTAATCTCATGCATTTATACTTTCAAAGTCAAATAATCAAATGAATTTACTTATGTAAAATTTCATGTGTTGGCTTAAATTTTATTATATGTCTTGTTATTATCACTAATAAATTCAAAATTACTTTCCAAAAGTTATGAATTGATAATGAAATGTGGAGTGATAGTGATGAATATATACATAGATTTTGCATGTGCTTATAGCTTAAGCATTTGAAGTTTGGCTTTCTTTCCTACATTCATGTATGAATTTACATATGTTTAAATGATAATAAATATATAGTCTGGGCATCCTAGAAATATGAGGATTTAAGCAGCCCCAATGAGGTCATTTAATTTCCTCACTTCCCTAGTTTAACAATGGCACATACTTGTTTGATTTCATTCCCATGTATATTTATATTAGAATTTGGATAGAGCTTTAATTCACATGAATTAATAATGATGGACACCGTCCATCATTTTCGCCCAATTTTTAGGGATCACCGCAAATTTCATCATGATTTCAATAGAAAAATGATTAGTGGTCGATTTACAATCCAGCCACATGGTTTCATCCACTTGGTGATCAATTTTTTTTGAAAAGGACTAAGCCCTAAGGCCTAAAGAGGTGGTGGTGGAGTGTACCTCAATTCCAATGATCATTGGTGGTGGGATCGACTCCAATAGATTTGCTTTGATGTGATGAAGGTGTGGGTGAAGTTTGACGGCTTGCCTCCCAGTGGATTATTCCCTAGACCAACATATATTAGTTTTTTACATGGAGAGAAGGGTGGCGACTCGTTTGAGGTTACTTTGATCTCTAGAACGTGTTGGAACATTCAATTTAATGAAAGAGACTCCCCCTTGGTTCACCATTAGAAAGGCTCAATTTTCATCCGTTTACCGGCATGTCGATGATGAGAAGTCAGGGGAAGGACCCCCTCTTTCATCTTTTGCCATGGTGGACATTTTAGAATGAAAGTGGGGAGGGAATTGGCTCTCCCTCCCATCTTTTCATACTTGGTCGAGAGCCTCCTTCTTTGGTTTCTTGGTGGATGGAATCTAACCACCGGTGGCGATAAGGCAGCCAAGGGGTGGATTCAATCCAACTTGGACTTGTGAACATGATTGGATGGTCACCTAGAAGGGAGGATGGCATCTACCTTCCCTTCTTCTTTTGACTAAGCCATATGCTTTTTGTCTTCTTCCTTCTTCTTCCTTTTTTTGGTTTCTTCTTTGAAGAAGAAGAATGCCAAATTTTCTTTTGCTTGAGGGCTTGGTTTGGTGGCCTTCCATTGATGGCAGCCATATCCCATACCTTTATGAGATAGAATTTTAAAGGGGTAAAGGGGAAATCAAAGTGGATTTTACTTCTTATAATCCCTCTTTTACATTGTATTAGTTAATCATTTTGGCTTAATTTAGATTTAATTAAGGTTATTTGACAACTTCCATTAAATTTTAATAAATTCCATAAGTTTCATTTCAAATTGAATCCAATTGATGATTAATCTTAGTAATGGAATTAGTTTAAATTTTAAATGTTTTAATTACCATTAATTAATTTTAAATTTTGATTTGGATCATTTTTAATTGTCCATTAGATGATTAATTTGGTTTTGATTTAATTAATTCATTTTAATTTGTATTAATTTTGGATTTCATTTCATTTCAATTCAACCCATTTAAACTTAAATGGGTTAAGTTTGATTCCAACTAGGTTCAAATGACCAATTTGACTCAGTTAGATTAGGTTTGGACTCCAATCATGCTTCATTACATGTGTGAGATGATTTGGAGTGGTTGATTTCATTTAATTTTAATTAAATTTTAATTTGAACCCATTTGATCCAAACTGAGCTTAATGGGTTAAGTTTAGGTTTCATTTAGGTCAAATGACCAATTTGACCAAATTAGACCCAATGATGAGTTGAATTGTGTTTGATTATCATTTTCAAATGATTTTGGGCAATCAAATTGAATTGATTTCAATTTGATTTGGGTTTGAATCCAATATGACCCATTTCAATTCATTTAGACTAAATGGTCTCATTAACCTAACTAAGGCCTAAATGAATTTGAATTTCTTTAGATTTATGATCAAACATGTTTATTTGATCATTTGAAATATTTGAAATGATTTAGTTTGGTCAAATTTTCAGTGGGCTTACCTTTGACTAGGTGGGACCCGTCTAAGTCAAACTTATGCCAAGTGAGTTGACTAGATTTGACTTTGATTTGGTTTTGGATTTGTTCCTTTATTTTAATTTGATTTCATTTTGATTTATTTGAATTTTATTTGATTTAATCTAAATTTAAAACTTAGCTCAAGTCTACCTAAGCTAATTAGGTTAGATCAAACCAAAGGAGGGTGTACTAGATCACTAGGTATAGTGTTCTAAGCTCTAGATTAAGAGATTCCTATTTGAGATTAGGATATCATAATTATTGATTTTAGAATGATGTTAATCTCATCCAAAAATGAGGTCAACATGTGGATGTTATTGAGAATGAAAGAAAGTAGTGGAGTATCATTCATGTGATGGTGACTCAATTTCATTGCTCTTAAGATGCCTTTCATGTTTGGATAAGATTCATTAAGGCTAATCTAAACTTAGGCTCAAATAAAATTCATGAATGATCTATTAAGAAGGTTAAAGCAGTAAAAATCTACCTTTAAAAATCAACTTAGGTTAGGGTTGAAAGAGTCAAGTCTCTTTCTTCTCTTCATAATGATTAGATCCTAAATGAGAAGTGAACAAAATAAAAATGCATAAGTTAAAACTCAATAAAGCTACTAATAGACTTAAAGTGCAACCATCCTCAATGGGTAATTTAAACAATCCTAAACTTTAGAGAATCATAATCCTATAGCTCAATCAAGACAAACCACATTAAACCTTAGCGCACACTTTAGAATGCTAAGTTACCGATCCTATTATTAGGTTAAGCTAGTGTATATTGTGGTGATATATTATATTTTGTGATGTAATATTTTAGACTGGATGTTAGGATTATTTTTGTATAGATTGGATGTTAGGTAATTATTAATCTAATATTATTTTATTCAAAGTATTGTGCTTAGGAGACCACTGTAATAATAAATGAACATAAATGCTCTTGCTTGCAAGTGTTGTTTATGTCCCTAAGAATAATCCAATTAGGGCAGGTGGGCTTGGTTACCCAAGTGCAAGGTGCTAAGTCCAAATATGTAAAATATAATAGCTTGGTTTGTATGTTTGTTTTAGCTAACGTCTATTTTGTAGGTGTAGTTTGATTTTATTTTTCATAAAAATGTAATTTTTGTAATAGGATTTGGATTAGTGCTATGGGGTTTAGGATGAGCAGTGGCTAGAAGGCAAAGACCTTAGAGGCCCTGTTAAGCCTTGAGCAAGCAAATCCAAAGAAGAAAAAAAGAATAAGAATTAAAGACCCCCATAACATTTATTTCATTTATAAAGTTTAATTGTAATCTGGGTAGTATTAAGGTAGAGCTCGACTACCCAACTCTTTTTTTTCATTTTAGGGTTGTGATTAGATCCTTCTTTATTTTATGAAATTTAAATGTTTCACTATTATGTTTAGATTGTGCAATAGATATGTCATAATTTTCATAGGTTTCTTAAAGTGTGATAATTTGATGTATAGTCTAGATATGGTAGATTATTTAAGATAAAATTAATTTTTCTACCCTTATTAATAACTCATAACTAAAATCTTAATCAATTCATAACCTAACTTTAATGCCTATGTTTATAATAAAAATAATAAAAGATTTATCAACCCTTAGTTAGATGTTGTATGTTTTCAGACCATGCATATCATATTATTTCACTCTTGAAATAGAGAATCTCCACTCTTGCATGCTTAGGGACAAGCTTGACCTATGAGAGCAATCTCCTATTATGGAGAACACCTCTACTTGCTATTTTAGCCCACAACTCAATTGCATCATGAATTTAGGCATTACTATCCCAAGCCTTTGTCTAAATTAATGTGTCAAAATTTTTTAAAAATTTGTAAATTTTGCATTACTCTAAGTCATATTTTCATACCAATCATTATCTAGTATCTTATGGAGTGATTTTAGGATTCTAGCTTCCTACCTAATTAGATAACAACCTAATTATCTTACTTCTACAAAAGATCAACCTATATGGTTTTAAAGTGTAGGAGGTGTTAGTTGGCAACCACTCTAGGAGGTTGTAAGTCCAGAAAAGTTAGAATGTGTTCATTCTCTCTTTTATAGGTGAACCACTATATCCCATTCTCCCTAATTAGACTTAAATCATGCTTATAACTTGTGCGAAAGTATTTTAAACTTAGATTTTGAGGCTACTTATTTCCCTCAGGCTACTAGTATAAGTCCTCACTTCCTCAGCATCTCCACAATTTTATGTTATTGGAATGTAAGTCCTAGCATTGCAATAAAAATCTCAACTTAAACAAAAATAAATTCTCATATTCAAAAGTATAAAGCCTCACTATAGGGTGGATCGAAGCACTCACTAGGCTTCCAGGTATCATGTGTGCTTCTTACTTATTCTCCTTTAGAACCCATGGTGAAGTCTTCTTATTCAAACAATCCCATTTGATTTCCAATAACAATCAATCCTTTGATAGTCTAGCCTTGGAATCTTTAGAGACATTTATTAATGACTTTATTTGAGAGGGTTCTTAGAAAACTTCCATTTTCTAAGATGTAATTAACTATAAAGGCTTGCCTCCATAGAGAACTAATGAAGCTGGCTTAAAATAAACTCTACCTTACCTATACATGTAAAGTAGGGGAAAGATCTCTCGTAAATATGAAGACTCATCTGCCTTAAGAATCCTTATTTGGTGATTGAGTCCATTGTCGGGTGATGCCCCTATATTTTGAGATAGTATATCATACCTAAATGCGGCATTCGATCACTTCAATATGGGCCACCTAAGATCTGTGCGACATCCATATGACTCCAAATTAAAACTTCCACATAAAGCTATCACAAAAATCAAAACTAAGCAATCTTAATTGCACACTAAGGAAGATAATGTTGAGGATGGGATTAATTACTTCAAGGCTTTATTCCAAGAACAAAGTGTGAAAATAAATTTATTCAATGGAGGTTTACTCAATACAATTAGGATGGATGTAAGCAAGTTAGATCTAGGCTACTTTCCAAAAGAAGATGAAATATGGGATTATCTTACTTCCTTTAATAGGTTTAAAGCTGCTAGACCTGTTGGGATCACGATTCATTTCTATCAACATTTATGGAAATGGATTAAGTAAGACATGATAGTAGCTATTCAAGCTTTCTTTATGAGAAAGTATATTCATAAATTTTTCAGTACCTCCACCATCACACTCATACTCAAGTCAAATAATAAATACAATTGGGAAGATTTCAAACTCATTAATATTTCTTCTGTTACCAGCAAAATTATCTGCAAAATCATTATTGATTGATTACAACCATTCCTCTCTAACCTTATTTAGCAAAACTAAACAGCATTTGTAAAGTGAAGAATCATAGCTAAAAATATTCTCTTGGCTCAAGAACTCATCCAAGATCTTGATAAAAATTATAAAGGGGAAAACTTGATTATCAAATTAGATAATAAAAAGGCCTTTGACACAATCAACTAAAATTTTATTATGGCACACTTACAAGATAGGGGATTCAATGAAGATTTTTGCTCACTTGTTAATAGGCTTCTCTCCAACAACCATTACTCTCTCTTTATTAATGGGGAGGCTTATGATTTCTTTAAAGCATCAAGAGGCTTCAAATAAGATGACCCCCATCTCTATTCATACTGACCTTTGACTTTCTTTCTAGAATGCTAGATGAAAATCATGCTTTAAAAAAGGCAATCAATTACCATTCCAAATGGAAGATCAACATTTCCCACCTAGATTTTGTTGATGATCTCCTTCTATTTTATAATGGTTCCAAGAGCTCTATCAAATAAATCATGCATATATTAAATTCTTTTGAAGCCATTTCTAGTATGACTTTTAAAAATTCTATTTAAAAGTCTTGGGGCTCAATTTAGGCAAAATGACTCATTATGGGCACAATTTCTTATTAGTAAATATTGCTGATAATTCCATCCTATTATGGTGCAACCAAGGAATACAGACTCACATCAATGGAAAACCTTACTGAAATACAAAGAGATTATAAAAAATTAGATTTTTTGGCAATTGGAGAAGGTGGATGTGGGGAAAATTTATGACACCAAATAGGATTTATGAATTTCTTATTTGGATGATCAAATGCATCATTAAGGAATAAATATATTATCTCAAAAGATAAACATGTTGTCCTATAAAGGATTTGATCATTTAATAAAAGGCACTTAAGGATAATGAGTCTTTCATATACTAGAGATTTTTTCCCTAAACTACATGGAGAGTAAAACAGTGTTTATTTTAAACTAAGTTCATGATTCCCTATAGAGACAAGCCCCTATGGTTAATTACATCTTAAGAAAGGTCTCTTCTTAACAATACTCTCGATTGAAGAGATAAGTTATTATTTCTAAGGATTTCTAAGTTGGTTTTCAAAGGATTGATTTTTGGCATTTTCAATTAGGATTGGTCCAAAGTGGAATGAATTTTTTTAGAAGTTAAATGGGATGAAGTAGTGAATGCCTATTAATATTGGGATGCCCAAAAGGCACTTCAACTATTCTTTCATTGGGCTTTAAATTTTGGAATTTAATTTAGATTTTGGGTTGATATTTTCTTAGAAATCTAGGACTTAGATTATAGAGGCACAAGACTATAGAAATACTTAAAGTTGAAGACTTAATCTGAGGAGGATGCTTTAGAACCTATTTTACAAGTGTTTCTGACACATGTCAAATGCTTGACTTAATTTTATCTTGGGAATTATCGACTATTCCTCTCAACAACAACAAGCCTTTATCCCACTTAGTGGGATCGACTACATGAATCCTTCGTCTCCATTGTATCCTATTATGTGTCAAATTCTCATTTAATTCAAGTATACTAAAGTCATTTTTTATACATCTTTACCAAGTATTCTTAGGTCTACCTCTACCTTTCTTAACATAAGGAAAATCTAATGGATTTACTCTCCTTTGGTCATGTAGATGCTTTTATGTGGCCAAACCATCTAAGGTGACTCTCTAATCTTATCTGCCACTGAGCTACTCCAACTTTTTCCCAAACATACTCATTTCACATTTTATCTCTAAGAGTAAAGCCACTCATCCACCTGAGCATCCTCATCTCTGTAACACTTAACTTAGTCTTATGCTTCTTTTTTATTGGCTACATTCTACACCATAAGTCATCGCAGGTCTTACCACAATCTTATAAAATTTTGCCTTAAGTTTAAGCGGAACTTTTCTATCACACAATAGGCCAGATGCATTCCTCCACTTCAACCATCCAACTTGAATTCTACTAAAAACATCTCCATCTATTACACCATCATTTTGAATAATAGAGCCTAAATATCAATCTCTTTTTAATGGTTATTCACCGCCAACACTACCACTAGAACTTATAACTAAAATTACACTCCATATATTCAGTTTAGATCTACTTAAATGAAAACCTTAGACTCTAAGGTTGACCTCCATAATTCAAGTTTCTCTTAGACTCCTCTATTGTTATCAACAAGAAGAATGTCATCAAAAGAATACACCAAGGTACATCTTCTGTAAATGCCTAGTAAGAACATCCATAACAAAAGTAAAAAAAAGGCTTAAAGTTGATCCTTGATGTAATCCAACTAAAATAGAAAATATTTTGTCAATCCTCCTTGTGTTTGGAAACAATTAATAGCTCTAGTATTCATATCCTTAATGACTTGAATATAACCAATATTAACTCCTTTCTTTTCTAGAACTCTCCAAAGAATATCTCTTGAAAATTTATCCTAAGCTTTCTCTAAATCAATAAATATCATATGTAGATCCTCCTTACATTCTCTATACTTCTCTATCAAACATCATAACAAATGTACAACATCTATAGTAGATCTACCTATCATGAAACCAAACTTATTGTGAGAAACTTTGGTATCACATCGTAACTTATGCTCAATTACTCTCTCCCATAGTTTTAATGTATGACATATTAACTTAATTCCTTTATAATTTGTACACTCTTGTGCATCACCTTTATTCTTAAATATAGGAACCAACAAACTCTTTATCCACTCATCTAGCATCATTTTAGTCTTTAAAATAATAGTAAAAAGATTTGTAAGCCAAGAAATTCCTTGATCTCCTAAACATTTCCACACTTCCATTGGAATATCATTAAGTCCTACTATTTTTCCACATTTTATTTTCGTTAAAGTTTCTCTAACTTCAGATTTATTAATATAATGATAAAAACAAAATTCTCTATTTTTTTCTTAAGGTATTAAGGTTACTAAAATCAATCATACTTTCAGATCTTTCATTGAAAAGTTTATCAAAATATCTCATCCACTTATTTTCAATATCCTTTTCTAAGAAAAGAACTTTATTATTTTCATCCTTAATACACCTCACTTGAATAAGATATTTACTTATCATATCTCTTTGATTGGCTAACTTATACATACATCTTTCACCTTCTTTGGTATCTAATCTATTGTATAAATCATTAAAAGTTAAATTTTTGCATCACATATTGCTTTCCTAGAATCTCTACTGGCCACATTATATCTTTCCCAATTCTCTGAGTTTTTACATCTAAACCAAGGTTTATAACAATACTTCACATTTCTTATCTTTTCTTACAAACTTTGATTCCACCACCAACTATTTTTATTAAAAGAAGCTTTTCCTTTTGATTCTCTAAGCACATTTTTAGCAACTTTCTTAATTTCACTTGCTATTTTTTCCCACATAATATTAGATTCCTTATGAACATCCCAAATTCTAAGCTCTAGTAGATTGCTGCTAAAAATAATTTTATTTATGTTCTTTAAGTGCCCCCATCTAATCTTACAGCAACAATTTGATTTATTTTTCCTTTACAATCTTTCATCTTAAAATCTAAAACTAGCAATCAATGTTGGGTGCTTAAACTTTCACTTGGAATGACCTTATAATCTTTATAATTTAAATGATCTATTTTTCCTATAAAAAAATAATCAATCTGTGTTTAACTAGATCCATTTTTATAAGTAATAATATGTTCATCTTTTTTCTTAAATAAAGTATTAGCAACTACAAAATCACAGGCTAAAGTAAAACCTAATATAGTCCTACCTTCTTCATTAGTCACTCCAAATCCATATCCACCATGAATACTTTTAAAATCTTCTACCACTCTACCATCATGTCCATTTAAATCTCCTCTAATAAAATTTTTTTTATCAAGAGGATTCTTTTATATTAATCCCCCTAATTCATTCCAAAATTTTTCTTTTGAGCTTACATCCAATACGAGGAGCATAAACACTTATAACATTGATAATCTTAAGATCATAATAATAATCTTTAAAGTTATAATTCTATCTCCACATCTATTAATATTTATAACATTATCCTTCAAACTTTTATCTATAATCACACCTATGCCATTTCAAGTTTGACTTCTACCTGAATACCAAAGTTTAAAACCTAAACTACAAATCTCCCTGGCCTTCTTCCCAACCCATTTAGTGTCTTGAACACATAAAATATTTATCTTTCTATGAACCATAAAATATATTAAATCCATTAGTTTACTTGTAAGAGTACCTATATTTTAAGTTCCTAACCTAATTCTTATTTCATGGACTAACTTCTTTGCCCGCATCCATCTAAAATGTGGGAATCCTTGCTTATTTAACATCGCACTGCACCATATAAATGACTTGCACATTTTTTACTATATTCCTATAATGTGTCACTTCTAGGGTACGCCTTAGCATTAACACAATGATTTAAAGGATTCATGTCATGATTATTTTGACAAGTTTTATGCTGGCTGTCGACTGCCTATTATAATCCTCCACTTCTCACATATAGACTATTCCTCTCACTTGAGGGAATTAACCTATCCCTGACTCTTCTAGACTTACAACCCCTGTGGAGGGGCTACCAGTTAACACCACATAAGTGCATTTTAAATTCATGATGCTAAGTCTCTTGAATGTGAAATGGCTAGGTTGTTGTATTTTTAAGAAAGGAATCTAAGGTTCCTAGACTCACACCCTAATCCCTAAGAAAATTTAGGGTATGAAATGCATCTAACTAATGCACATTTTTTAGATTTTTATGTTTTGATTCAAGATTCATTTAAGGTCTTCGATATGAATTTTTATGCCTACATTCCATATAATTAGAAATGGTTATGGGTCAAATCAATAATAGAAGGTAGGCTTCCCTAAGAAGATAGTCATTCTCATAGGTTAGATGCCACTTATGTGCAATGGGAGAAGTTACCTAATTCAAGAATTGGAGCAATATAATTTCATAGTTTCAGGACCTGACTATTTTCTAATTGATTTTAAGTATTGCTTAGGGCTTCAGTTTATGTGAAGTTTCAATTTTTTATTTTTGTTTCAATTATTTATATTTAAGTTGGGTATAAAATTTAGTTTTTCTTATGAGCCTAATCGTCTAGGAATTTAATCAAAGGAAAGCACTACACGAAAAGAAACCAAGAAAAGCAGGTTGATTCTATTGCGCATCCAAAATAAATCAAGCTAATTTAATTTAAGAATAGGGCCAATGCAGCCAAGTACCATTGTACACCCTAGAAGAAAGAACAAATGGGCATCCAAGCTCTGCCCTTATACAGCCTGACCTAGAACTACAAGTCTAGATATATGGGTCTTCTTTCTAGGATTGTCTCCTTCTTTAGGGATAACCATTGGGCTTCAAAGGGGACCACTGCACCTATCTTCTGGTGGGGTCAATTCTTACTAATCCTAGACCCCATAGATTCTAACCTAATTCTAAGCATAATTTACATTTTGATTTCAAAATTAATTCCTAAGCCCTACCAAATAATGTCAGCAAAATACAAATAACACACAGCAGTTATATTTCATAAACATTCGGGCTTAGCATTAGCTACTTGTCCAGGCCACCTATCCTATGGGTTATGCTTAAAGACTTAAGCACACCTATAAGACAATAGTATTTTTAATTTTTTTATGATAGCAGTTCTTTTTAGCATAACCCCCTGCAGAAGAAAATGTTAGATCTAAAAAGAACATCCTATCATCCAGTCTAACAGGCAAATAATCCTAGATATGTATTCTAAAATAGTACACCACAAAGACATGTGAAGCACATCATATCACAACACATGATAGGGAATCATAAAGAATCATAGAATGGCCTAACCTAAGTTTAGGGTTTGTGACCTAATGATCTAGTGTGAGAAAAAATAGGCTTGTGTAGCAAGACTTTGCTAGGCCTTTTTAATTCAAATTTCAATTTAGAGTTTTAGTTTGTTTGAATTTTACCTTTGGATGGTTTCAATTCAAATGATTTAATTATTTATTTCATTTTCATTTCACTTTTATTTGGTTAAAGTGAAGTTTAGGTTTTTAAGAATGAAGAGTAGGATAAATCCAATTTTGGGTGGAATCTATTCTATTCAACTTTCTAACCCCTAATGGAATGAAATCGTCATCCTAAAATGAAGATTTATCCCAAAGGTATAGCTAAGATTCTTAAGTATTTTAATCTTTTTAGTTTCATTTAGATGATTTGAGTTTGAATTCAATTTGCATTTTTTATTAATGTTTCAATTCTATATTTTATTTCTTTAATTTGATTTAATTCTTGATTTAGTTTCCATTTGATTTGGATTATTTCATTTGGTTTGGTTTGATTATTTCATTTGGTTTGCATTTATGATTTTGTTTAAGTTATGTTTAGGCTTGTTGAATTATAATCATTTCATTTGGTTTAATTTATGTTAACCTAAGGCACTTAGGTTTAGGTTTAACCCATTCTTAGGTTAAATTGATTATGGCTTTAAGGTTTTATTAAGTGTTTTAATTATGATTTTATTAGCTTAAGGTTTAACTAAGCTTAACATGCATTATTAATTTCATTAACCCTTATGTGTTAAATTGATTAAGTTCTTTGATTTAGGATGTTGGGAAACCATCCTAGATATTTCTGATGTTTGATTAAGATTAATTCAAATCATTTCATCATTTTATAAATTCGTGAATTTTCTTTATTAATTATTACAATTATTTAATTCAAGCAATTACTTTATTAAGCCATTTGGTGATTTATTTAGTTTCAATGAGTTTCGTTAGTGTTTTTATGTTCATTACAATTCACTAAGTTGATTTAAGGTTATTTAATTCCTTTTCATGAGTTATTTCATTTTACATTAATTTATTTAATTATTTAAAATTACATATTTCATGAATTACATTAAAATAATTCATAAAATTTTTCGTAAGGTGTTTTTCAACCTTAATTTCAATTCCCCAATGTTTCTTTTCAATTGAATAAATAGTTGGTGATTAATTAAAGTTTAATTAATTTTATTTAAAGTTAAATTAAAATTAAAATTCTCAAAGCTAAAATTCCCAAAAATAAATTGAGAATTTTAATTTTAATGGATTCCTCTCATCAAGGTGAATCCATAGAGCCAAAGTTTGCATTTTTTTTTGGATTTGTATTTAAATTTCTATGAGTTTTTAAAATTATTGTGATTTTTAATTAATTTTTAATTAATTTTAAGAGAGAATTTCACATTTCAGAACCATGGGCTGATGTGGCAGCTTGCATGGTGGGAGTGGGCCATGTAGATCCTGTGTGGCATCCACATGAAAAGTGATTTATGTGGATAAATCTCACCATCATCAAAGATTGGACATGTCAAAGTTTCCTATAAAAGTAGATCATCTTACTAAATCATGGTCACCCATTTCTAATAAAAGGAACGGATGGTAAAGATTATTTCTTGTAAATCTCTGGAGAGAAATTTTAATCATCATTTTGCTAAAATTTAAATATAATGAATTTTGACTTATTTTTTTATTCTAAAATAATCAAGGATCATTTTGCAAACCATCTATGTGGTTTGATCCACTTGGGGATCAATTTCCCATCAAAAAGTGTCAAAACCGAATGCTAAGTAAGATGGGGATGAAGCTACCTTTTTAAGGATCATTTGATATATCGTCATAATGGCATGCAATTTAATTGCCTTCATGGATTGCTTCCTTATTAAATTGATTTTTCAACGACCTTAATCATTTTTTGACTCACCAGAGGTGAGGGGATCGGGTGGTGATTCATTTGAAATCACCTCGACCTCTAGAACATGTTGGAACATTCAACTTGATGTGGGAGAGTCTCCCTTGCATTTCACCATTAAAGGAGCTCAGATTTTATTAAAGTTTCTTTATTTTCTTGAGTGTTGATGAGGGTTAAGGTCTCTTCCTTCCTCTACATTAACAATTGAGATGAAAAGAGGAGGGAATTCAAAATCCCACATAAAGAAAATCATCTAACTAAATCACTACCCATTTAATAAAATGATGATGGTAGAATTATTCATAAATGTGGAGAGAGAGACATCATCCAGTTTGCTAAAATTCTAGTGATCACTGGCAAATTTTGACTTTTTTTATTGTAAAATAATCAAGGATCATTTTGCAACCCATCTATGTGGTTTGATCCACTTGGGGAATAATTTCCTTTCAAAAAGTGTCAAAATTGAATACTAGGGAAGATGGTGATGAAGCTACCTCATTTTTGGTGATAATCAAAGTTGGGATTGAAAATAATGAAAAGATGGATTAAAGACCAAAATTTTTGTTTGGTCATTTTCTCGCTCAATGGCGAGGGGATGGAGGTGGCGATTCATTTGAGATCACCTTGACCTCTAGAACATGTTGGAACGTTCAATTTGATGTGGGAGAGTCTCCCTTGCATTTCACCATTAAAGGAGCTCATATTTTATAAAATTTTTATCATTTTCTAGCATGCTAATGGTGAGGGGTTTCTCCTTCCTTCTACCACAATTTGAAATGAAAAGAGGGAGGAATAAAGCTCCCCTTCTTTCCATGTTTATCAAGGTCACTTCTTTGATCTTATAGGTGGCGATTCTAGTCGTTTGAAGGCGCCAAGGTGTGGAATCAATCCCCCTTGGCCTTGTGAATAATTTTGGATGAATAATTGGAAGGAAGGAGGGCATATCCTCCCTTTTCTGTGATTTGTTGGGCCTTGGCTCCTTCTTTTATTTTTTTTCTTTCCTTGGTTTCTCCTTAGAGGAAGCCAAATTCTTTCTAGCTTGAGGCTCCTCCTCTCCATTCTCTGCCCTTTGAACTATTATCCCAAGAAGTGGTCAAAGTTCAAGGCTACTTGGATAAAATCTAAGTGATTTGATTATGGAAAGGGGAGGAATTTACTAAATAGCTTCATGTTGTCAATGGTCTCCATTCATTTCCTTTAGCTTTAGCTTTAGACATCACTATCAAAGTCCTTAAACTAATGTGTGGATGTCCACATCAAATTCTACATGAGTTTATGGTCAAATTTAAACCCATTTGATTTGGATTGGAAATTTTAATCCAAACCATGTATTTGGATTCAAAGTGTTTGGTTTTAATTTAATTCTTTTAAATTTTGGATTCAATCATCTTTAAGTGATGATTGATCAGGTTTTGATTTAATTAATTTATTTAGAATCTAATTAATTTTGGATTTATTTTATTTCAACCCATTTAAACCTAAATGGGTTAAGTTTGATTCCAATTGGGTTCAAATGACCAATTTGACTCAATTAGATTTATTTGAACTTCAATCATTCTTGATCACATATGTGAGATGATTTGGAGTGATTAATTTCACTTAATTTCAATTGGATTTCAATTTGAACCAATTTGACCCAAAGTAAGCTAAATAGGTTAAGCTTGGGTTTCATTTGGGTCAAATGAATAATTTGACCAAATTAGACTCAATGATGGGTTGGATTGTGTTTAATTATCATTTCCAAATGATATAGAGCAGTCAAATTGAATTGATTTCAATTTGATTTAGGTTTGAACCCAATAGGTCCCATTTAGGGTTATTTACACTAAGTGGTCTAATTAACCCAATTAAGGCCTAAATGAATTTAATTATTTTTAGAATCATGATCAAACATGTTAATTTGATCATTTGGAATATTTAGAGTGATTTAATTTCTGGTAATTTATTTTGGTGGGTTGACCTTTGACTTGGTGGGGCCCATTTAAGTCAAATGGGTTGACTAGATTTGACATTGATTTGTTTATGGATTCATCCCTTTCTTTTAATTTGATTTATTTGGATTTGATTTGAATTAATCCAAATTTATAATTTGGGTTGAATCCACTTAAGCCCATTAAGTTAGATCAAACTTAAGGATGGTGCATTAGGTCACTAAGTATAGTGTCCTAAGCACGAATTAGGAGATGCCTATTTAAAGTTAAGACATCCTAATTAGTGATTTTAGAATGATATAAACCTCATCCAAAAATGAGGTCATCATTCCCCAAGAAGGAAGCCATCGTCACATGTCAGATGCCCCTTATTTACAATGGGTAAAGTGCCTAATAAAAGAATTTAGAGAAATAAAATTGCATGATTTGCAAGAGATAATTATTTTGAGTTGATTTTAGGTTATCCCTAAGGTTTTAATTTATATAAAGTTTTAAGCTTTTTTATTTTTGTGTTTGAGTTGATTAGATTTAGGCTGGGTAGAAAATTTAGTTTCTCCTAAGAGCCTAATTGTTCATGCATTCATAACAGAAAATATAGCACATAAAGAAACCTAGAAAAGTAGGTTGATTCTATTTCACACTCATAATAAATCAAGCTAATTTTAATTTAAGATAAGGCAAATCAAAAAATTAGTACACCCCACAAGAAAGAGAAAAATGGAGAAGTTCTTTATACAAGACCTAGAACTATAAGTTTAGATCTATGTGTCTTCTTTCTATAATCTTCTTCAAAGACCTCCATTGGGCTTCATGGGATCTCTACATATTAATAGTAGGGTCGTCTATGACATAGATCAACTTAATTCTAAGCTCAAATTTACATTTTAAATTCAAAAATAAATCTTAATGCCTACAAAACAAATGTCAAGAAAATACAAGTACATTGTCTATCGATTATAAAAATAATAACTTATTTTTAAAGATGGAGAGAGGAACCATTCCCCAGTGGAGTCTCTAGAAAATATCTCTATGGGGTAAAATTTATGATGCCACATAGGATTTAGGAATTTCTTATTTGGATGATCAAATACATCATTAAGGAGTAAACATATTATTTAGAAAGATAAATATATTATCCAATAATAAATTTGATTATTTAATAAATGACTCCTAAGCCTAATGGGTCTTTCATGTACCAGAGAGTTTTCCCCTAAACTACATGAGAAGTTTAACAATGTTTATTTTAAACTGGGTTTATGGTTCCCTATATGGGCAAGCCCTTGTAGTTAATTACATCTTAGGAATGGAGGACCTCTTCCTAAGAATACTCTCGATTAACGAAAAAAGCTATTATTTCTATAGATTTCTAAGCTGGTTTTCGAAAGAATGATAATTTGGAATTTTAATTACTAATGATGCAAAGTGGAAATACTAATTTCTGGAAGCCAAATGGGATTAAGTAAGAAATGCCTTTTGATACTGGGATGCCTAGTTGAAAATTCAACTATCATAGCATTGGACTTTAAATTTTAGAATTTAAATTGATTTTTGAGTTAACATTTTCTTAGAAATTTAGGACTTAGATTCTAGCAACACAAGACTATAGAAATGCCTAGGGTTAAAGACTTACTCCACGAAGTATGCCTTAGAACCTAAGTCTATATGTGCTTCTAACACAAGTCAGATGCTTGACCTAGTTCCATTTTAGGAATTATCAATAATTCCTCTCACTTAAGGGAACAAACCTATCCCTGATTCTTCTAGGGTTACAACCCACCTAGAAGGGCTACTTATTAATGCCACCTAAGCACATTTTAAATTCATGATGTTAAGTCTCATGTATGCAAGATGGCTAGACTATTGCATTTTAGGAAATAATCAAATAACTTAGGCTCACTCCCTAATCCCTTGGATCATGTAAGATATGAAATACACTAAACTAATGAACATTTTCCAGCTCTTATATGTTTTGACTCATGATTCATTTTAAGTCTTGGGTATGCATTTTTATGCCTAAATGCCATGTATTTATAAGTGGTTATGAGACAAATCAATAGAAGAAGGTAGACTTCCCCAGGAAGGCAGTCATCCTCATAGGTTAGATGCCACAAATGTGCAATGGGTAAAGTGTCCAATTCAAAATTTTAGAACAATATAATCACATGATTTGAAGAGCCAATTCTTTGTAGTTGATTTTAAGTTATCCCTAGGGCTTTAATTTATATAAAGTTTAAAGTTTTTTTTAATTTTTGTGTTTGAGTTGATTAGATTTAAGTTGGGTAGAAAATTTAGTTTCCCCTAAGAGCATAATCGTCTAGGCATTCATTATAGAAAACACAACATAAAAAGAAACTTAGAAAAATATGTTGATTTTATTGCACAACTAAATTAAATCAAGCCAATTTTAATTTAAAGAAAGTCCAATGCAGGCATGTACCAATGTACACCTAGGATAAGAAAGGAAATGGGTAGCTGAGTAATGCCCGTATACAACCTAGCCTAAAAGTACAAGTTTAGATCTATGGGTCTTCTTTCCAATATCATTTACTTTTTTAGGGATCTCTATTAGGCCTCACAAGGGACCTCTAAACCTATTTGTTGGTAGAGTCAGCTCCTGCTAATCTCAAATCTCATAGACCCTAATCTAATTCTAGGCTCAAATTTATATTTCAATTTCAAAAATAAATCCTAATCCCTACAAAATAGATGTCAAGAAAATACAAATAGTGCATAATAATTATATTTTATAAACATATGGGCATATCATTAGTTGCATGCCAAGCCCAGATATCCTATTTAGCTATGCTAAAGAACTATTTAGTAAGTGCAAGTAAATAATAATTTTATAAATTATTTATGAAGCCAATCCCTTTTAGCATAGCTCCTTGTAGAAGACAATGTTAATTCTAAAAGTAATATCCTACCATTCAGACTAACATCAATCAATCCTAGCCATCTAGTCTAAAACATTATAACACCAAATAACAAAAGGCATTCCACATCAGAAAATCACAGAAAATCATAGAACGACCTAACCTAAGTCTACGGTCCATGACCTAATGATCTAGTGTTTGAAGAATGGGGATTTTGTGTGGCAAGATATTGCTAGGCCATTTTAGTTTCAAGTTTTAATTTGGGTTTCCAATTTTTAATTTAATTTAGATTTTAAACTTGTTAATTTTCATAATTTTTTTCATAAGTACGTGTCATTTTTATACCAAAAATTAGAGATATCAAGATCTCTTCAACTAGTACCCCGCAATCTCAGTGTCCGTCTATATATACCATATGATGTTGATTATGAAAATTTTATTTTAAATCTTTTTTTTACTTCTTTTAGCATTTTTAAAAATTAGTTCAATTTACCAAAGGTGGTTTCACTTTAAGTAATTTAATGTTTTGCAATTTCATTTCCATTTTAGGTACACTTTTATGTTAAAGTGAGATTAAGTTTTCAAGAATGAAGAATATAATAAGTTCCATTTTGAATGGAACCTATTCTATTCAGCATCCTAACTCCTAATAGAATGAAGTCTTCATCCTAAGATGAAGATTCATCCTAAAAGTCTAAGATCATAAAGTATCTTAATTAATTCTTTTAGATTCATATAGATGATTTTGATTTGAATTAAGTTTGTAATTTTCATTTTTTTTGAAATTTAATTCTTCTTTTAATTTCTTTTTTTATTTGATTCATTCCTTTTGTTAATGTTCATATTTGATATTTATTTATTATGTCAATCAAATATATTTAGGTTAATGTGTTTCATTCTTTTCCATTTTATTCATTAGTTTTATTTTGTTTAGTTTAGGGTGAACCTTTATGTTCAGTTTCTTTTAACTTAATGTTTCATCTTATATCTTTATGGTTTATTTAAGTTATATTCATTTCATTTATTTATTTAATTTTGGAATATTAAGCTTACTTATTACATTTAGATGTATGTATCACGTTAATTTTTTAAGTTGATTTCATTTGTTCATTTTCTATTTTATTGATGTTTATAAACTTAAGTAAATTTACATTTAATCTTAAGTTTAACATTTTTCAATTTACCTATTTGTATAATTTGTACCATCTTAAATTGATTATTTAAATTTTATTACTTTTGATTTCTCTTATTTCAATTCATTCATTTCATTAGTTTTTCTAATACTTATTAATGAGCTTGGATTAAGATGATTGATTTCAAGTTCTGTATTATGAAATAGTTCAAGTCATTTAATTGAAAAGGAATGACGATTATGTTATTTTAAAAGAGTTCCCTTTTATCACTTAGCATAATGTGATTTCCTTGATTCATCATGACCTAATAAATTAAAAATGGGTTATTTTCATGTGTATTAAACTTACCCTATATTACTTTAAATTTATGCCATTTCAAGTTCAATTCAACTTACCCTAAAGTTCAATTAAACTTAATCTTCCATATTTTCATTTATGGCCACTTTATTCCTTAATCTAAGTGGACTTAATGTATTTATATGTTGATGGATTACAAAGTTCAAAGATTAATAAGCTTTAAATTTTAGTTTATTAATGGATTTATTAAGGTTTAATAGGTTATTAATTTTTGGAATGAGATTAAATTTCATATTTTCAATTATCCAAAATCATTAACTTATGTTTAATTAGGGTCTTTTACTTTTAGGTTGTTTGGGTATTTTTATTTAAGTGTTCTGATGTTGAGTATGATGTTTTAAGTTCATGTTATGGATTTTGTCATTTTTATGATTTTTTTTATTTATAATTTCCTTTAAATTGACCTAGAGATTTGGAAATTCAAGAACTCCCAATCCTGTCAATTGGGTTAGAAATTTTTATGGCAAGTGAGGTTCCTTTCCAATTTGATTTTCCTAAACTTTCATCTTAATTAGATGCATAATTTGGGATTAATAATTATTTTAATTATCTCATTAAAGCCTAAATTAAGCTTAATTTAGTGAGGATCATTTAAGAGTTTTATTTTTCCTTGATTCCTATCTGGAATACGCATCCATAGAGGATCTATTCATAATTATTGATGTTTTCATTAATTTATTATGATTTTCTTAAGTTCAAGTTGATTAATTGAATTAATTAATTCAATTAAATGCCAAATTAAGTGATTTTGTGATTCAGTAGTTTTAGTGGGTTTAATGATGAATTTAAGTTCATGAAGATGTATTTTGATGTTTTGGGTCATTTCCATATTTTTAATTTATCTAAGTCATATTTATTTTATTTTTATTAAAATCAAGGTTTAGAATTTAAATTTTCATATGTTTAGATTTAATATTCAACAAACTACGAAAAATTCAACCAAAGTGTATCTTAACACTAATTTCAATTCCCCAAAGTCTCAAATCATTTTGAATAATGGTTTGGGATTAATTTAGGTTCAAAAATTTTCATTCAAACCCAAATTAAAGCAAAAATACCTAAAATTAATTGGGAATTTTAATTTTAATGAATTTCTCTCATCAAGAGGAATCCATATAACCCAAATTTGTAATTTTTTAAATTTATATTTGATTTTTTCTATGATCTTTTGAATTTTCTATTATTTTAATTTTTAAAATGAGAATATCCCAATTTTTTATTTTAAACCCATCGGATCCACGTGGATCTGACATGACACTACTTCCACGCGAGATCCACGTGGATCCCGCATTAAAATGGAGGCACATGCCTGAATAATTACGGGTCATCCAGTCAAATATTGGATGGCTTAAATTAAGCTGCAATTCTCCTTAAGGAGTTTAATCAAATGATCTGCCTAAATCTAATTCATCCCTTCATAATAGATGGATTAGATGGCAGAGATTAAATCTCCTTCTATGGGGATGAACGTTGAGAGCTGTCCATTGATTATAGCTAATTTTTAGTGATCCAACCATCAAAATTGCTTGATTTTGATTCTAACACTATCAGTGAATGAAATCAAATGGATCTATACCATTTGATCTCACTTGAGATCAAACTTCTTTTGAAAAGTCTTAAAACTGAATGTTTAAAGAAGGTTTAATGACATACCTCAACTGTGAAGATCTTTAGCGGTAGGATTGACTCCAACACTCTAGAATGATGCAACAAGGTTGTGGAAAGAAGGAATTGGATTCTCTCCTTATGGATGACTACCTAGACCAAGCTTGGCCTCCATTTCATCAGCTTTGGTCATTTTTTGGCCTCTCGGTGGTGAGGGGATCTTGGTATGATCGAAATCAACTCTGTGTGAGATGGGAAAGGTGATGGAATGATCAATTTTGCTTGAGAGTATGCCTTTGGTATTTTCCATTAGAGGTTGAAAGCCTCTTATTGCATTTCTCCTCTCGTTAGTTGACCAAGGCTAATTGATGTCCTTGGAAGCTAGCTCTAAGGGTGATTAACTATTTAACAACTATCTAAGGCTTGAGAAGGTGGAATGCTAAGAGAATAAAGGATTGGGAAAATTGAATTTTTCTTCATGCAATTCATCTTTTCCATGGTATATTGCATCATTATGGATGCATTTAGGCTTGAATAATCCACTTGGTTTTGACTGCCAATCTTCATAAATTCATTTTAGGATGGGTTTGAGTGCATTCTAAGGGATTGGGTTTGAATTTAGGATCAATTATGCCATTTAAGGAATTTTGATGTAAGTTGAGATAACTCATTTCATTTTATAGATTAGGACTAGGTTAATGCTTTAGTTACATCAATTTCATTTTTTATGATGTTTTCAATTAATGGATTTCCTGGAATTTGCAATTATTTAAAAGTTCATTACATATTAAACCCTTTATGGCTTAAGTGGGTTGGGTTGGATTAAATTAAGTCAAATGAATTATTTGGCTCAATTACAATGTATTTTTTATCAATTATGTTGATCATGGATTTGGAATGCAATGGATCAATCAATTACATTTAATTAAGGTTAAAACCCAATTTGGTCCATCTTGGTCTTATGGTTTAAGCTTGGGTTAGGTTTGAATTTGACTGAGTCAAATAACCAACTTTGACCCAATTAAATTATTTTGGACTCCAAGTATAGTTAAGCACATGTGTGAGATGATTTGGAGTGGTTAATTTCACTTAGATTCAATTTTATTTCAATTTGAACCCATTTGACCCAAATTGGGCGTAATAGGTTAGGTTTGGTTTGTTTGGGTCAAATGACCAATTTGGTCAAATTGGTCCCAATGATGGGTTGAATTATGTTTAATTAACATTTTCAAATAATTTTGGACAATTAATTTGGGTTAGTTTGATTTGATTTGGGCTTGAACCCAATATAGTCCACCATTTAGACCCATTTAGGTCAAATGACCTAAATAGCCTAATTAAAGCCTTATTAGATAATATTCTCTTAAATTCATGTTTAAACATGAATATATTATCTTTTAAACTATTTGGAATGATTTTATTTGGTCAAATTTTTGTGGGTTGACCTTTGACTTGGTGGGACCTGGTTAAGTCAAACTTATGGAAAAATCGTTGACAACTTTTTGTCCTTAATTTGGAATTGGATTTATTTATTCTTTTAATTTAATTTCATGGTTTTAATTGCTTTTGATTTACATTTTCTTATTTTAATTTGAATTTATTTAAGTTGAAATGGTTTTATGACATAATAAGGTAATAAGGTTAATTACCCTATTCACCTTAATCTAAGTTCAAATACATTTTAGATTCCAAATGTTTTGGGTTTGGGTTTGGGTTTAGTCTAGGTATATCTAAATTTGTTGGGTTAGATCTTAGAAAGGTGCATTAGGTCACTAAGTAAAATATCCTAAATATCTATTAGGAGATTTCTAATCTAAGATTAGGTATCTTAATTACTAGTTTTAGAAGTAATGTTAACCTCATCCAAAATGAGGTCAATAGTGGAATAAATTTTTCCAGAGATCATTGGTTTTCTGATGGATTGCTTTCAAGCTTTACTAGGCATTTTATCCATGATCAAGTTGTTGTCTCTAAATTTTGGACTGATTATAAGTGGGTTATCCCAAAACTAAGACATTACCTTAATGAGGACATTACAAAGGAAGTAAACAATACTCTAATTCTCTCACAAATTGTTGATAAATTAATGTTGAAATGCAACAGTGGTAAATCCTCCCTATCTAAAAGCCTCTTAAATATTTTACATCACTCTTACAATAGTATTGAAACAAAACCAATTTTCTAGAGTGCAACCTAAGCCATCAATCTCTTTCCTATGCTAGAGATTATGGCATAGTCTTCTGCTTACTAAAGATATTCTGAAGCTCAATGGTCTTAAAGTTACTTCTATCTACCATCTTTTTGGAAGAGATGAGAAAAATATCAAGCACTTGTTCATCACCTGTCCAATCAATAAATAGATTTGGGATGAATTGTATTCCACATATCAATTTCAACCACCAAAGGATGATTCCATACCTGATTACCTGAATACATGGAGAAAATTCAATTCTCACAAAAGAGATCACACTTATGTCATTCCTCTTATTGCTATATCCTTCATTTGGATGGCAAGAAACTTGACAAAGCATGAAAACCAATGGCTTGGATAGAAAATAATAATGCCTTACATACAAAATTATGTTGTTAAGCTTAAAAGTACCAATCTACTCAATGTTCCCCCATGGAATATGGTGAAGTAAAGACATCAAAACATCTCTTTTGTATGATGGAACAAACCTACAGATGGATGCAATAAGATTAATATTGATGGCAGCTTCAAATCTAGATCTATGTCTACTGGTATTGGAGGAGTTGTCAAAAATCACTAGGGCCAATGTATATTCACCTTCTCCATTTCTTGTTATGCAAAGAATGCACTTCATATTGAATCCATTACCTGTCTCATAGCCTTAAGACTTACAACCTCCCTCCATCTCCAAAATATTTGGATTGAAATAAACTCCTTGAATCTGTATAATTACATTACTAAGGAAGATCATCACCCTTGGTATCTTACTTACATCCTCAAAAGAATCATACTTTTGTCACAACATTGTCAATTTGAATCTGCCATATACATAGAGAGGAAAACCAACCAACTAATAATTTTGCAAGGATGGGATCACAAATGGAGGGACCTATCATATCATACAATCCTTCACCTCAAATACTTACAAAACTCAAAGGTGACTTACTCAATATACTATACATTAGATGGTTGAAATGGTCTTTACTTTTTTTTCTCCTAGGTATGGTTGTACTCTTAAGTTATCTTATAGTAAAATTTTGCTTTAAAAAGGAGCAAGTGTGCCCTAGAGCTTATCAACTACAAACACATATATGATAAGATGTGTCATGTACATGGAATGTGACTGATTTCAAGAAGTTTCAAAGTTAGCACATAAGATTAAAGTGAAATAATAAAAATCTTATCATTTTTACATGTCCAATGGATCTTTATTACTCATAAATATAATAAACTCAAGACATTGTAATTAAGAATCCAACTTATACTCACCTAGTGACTTGGTAAATTACTTAGATCTAAGCCACTAAGAAAGTAATAATAATCTGACTTAACAATTTTGGAGTTTCATGTTGATTTAGGTCACTCAACAAGCTTCTTTTAGCCCAAGTAAAAAAACTTACTGAGCTACATTTTGGCCTGAGAAAGTAGAAATCAACTTAGCAACTTAATTTAATCATGAATAGTTGCTTGTTCATAATACTTCACAAAAGTATTAATGGAATATATAAGGCCAACACTTTATATGGTTGGCAACTTAAGTGTAATACCAACACTCGATGAGATAAAAAACTACATATAAAAGGCCAACACACTTCATGAGTAGTGACTAAAAATAGATAATAAACACTATATGCAGTTGGCAATTCAAATGCAATACCAACACTCCATGCAGTTGTCAACTCAATAGTAAGAGAAACTCTCCATGTTGTTGGTTATTATAAATAGAAGACAACACTCCATGTAGTTGGCAATTCAAGTGTAAGATCAATACTCCATGTGATTGGTGGCTACAAAACAAAAGGCTAATACTTCATATGATTGACAACTACTAACAAAAAAGACCAACACATTGCAATGTTGAAAAACATTATATTCCTCTAATACAATGAAGAAGTTGCCTAAACAATTACTCAATAGTATGATTAAATAATATTCAGTGAGTACCTCCAACAAAAACATTATTTCACCAAGTATATATATATATATATATATATATATATATATATATATATATATATATATATATATATATATATATATATATATATATATATATATATATATATATATATATATATATATATATATATATATATGTGTGTGTGTGTGTGTGTGTGTGTGTGTGTGTGTGGTGTTTAAAATTTAAACAAAGGACACCATGCAAATCTTAGGGGTTACTTATTGAAATGATTGAGTATGACATCAAGAAATGATATACTACCTAATAAGATAGACATCCACCCTATAATAGACTCAATCATCAAATAAGGACTCCTAAGGCCGATGGGTCTACATATATTAGAGATCATTCTCCTACTTTGCATTGATGAAGTAAAGCAAGATTTATTTTAAACCTGGTCCTTAAGTTCTCTATAGGGGAAAGCCCCCCATAGTTAATTACTTCTTAGAAGATATAAATCTACTAAGAATACTCTCAATTAAAGTGATTGATTGACACCTCTATGAATTTCAAAACTTGATATCAGAGGTTTGATCATTTTTGGAAATCAAGTGGGAGACACAATTATAAAGTGTTCTTGAAAAATTTTAATTGGAAAATAAGTAGAAAATGTCTTTAGATACTAGGAAGCCCAGTATGCATTCCAACTATCCTATCATTAGGCTTTACATTTTTAAAGTAAAGAATTATGATTGTTTAAGTTGACATTTTATTAAAAATTTAAGACTTATATTTCAACAACATAAGATTGTGAAAATACCTAAGAGGTAAGGAGTTATACTCATAGCAAAAGAGAAACAGATAGCCTTTGAACCTATATCTAAGGTGCTCTAGCATAAGCTAAGAGCTCAACCTGATTCTACTTGATGAAGTGGGATATATAGGTTCACTTCCACTAGAGAGAGTAAACCAATCGTTACTCTTCTGGGCTTCTAATCACCTAGAGTGACCACCAGCTAACACCTCCTACGATTAAAAATCATAATGGCCAGACTTATGTAAATTCAAGATAGCTAGGTTGTTATTAGTTAAGACAGAATATAAAGTCCTAAACTCACTCCATAGGAGACTAAATTACGATGGGAGTGAATGTTATGACTTAGACCAATGTAACAAAATTTATAATTTTTTTTTCATTTTTACTCATTAATTTTGGACTCGGGCTTTGGAATTTTTATGCATAAATGCATGATGAAATTGAGTTATGGGCTAAATCAGTGGGAAGGGGTGTTCTCCACTACAATAGATTGCTCTCACAGGACAAGCCTTATCTATTATCATGTAAGAGTGGAGATCCTATATCTATAAGAGTGAAATAATATGCATGCAAGATGTTGAAACATACAACCATTCAACTAAGGGATTGTTAAATTTTTTATTTCTTACTTATAAGTCCTAGGATTTATGGTGAGGTTATGAATTGGTTAAAATTTTAATTAAATTTATTAATTAGGGTAGAAAAATTAATTTATTCCTAAAGTGCTTACAACATCCAAGCCACACATCAAACATTCATATTTTAAGAAACTTACGAAAATTATGTCATTTATATTACATAATTAATGTAAACATAACTATCAAACATTAATCACATAAAAGAATAAAAGGTCGGTGCGGTCGAGTACCACTGTATACCTCAAAAAGGAAAAAAATTTTTGTAGCCGAGCTCTACCCTTATATAACTTAGATTACAACTAATTTACAAAAAACACATTAAAGATATGGGGGTCTTCAATCTTCATCATCATCTCTACTTTATGGAATAAGCACTCTAGGCATCACAAGGCCTCTTAGGTCTAAGCCCTTTAGCCACTGCTTATCTTAAATCTCATAGCTTTAATCTAAATTCTACTGCAAAAATTACATTTGTTATGAAATGAAAATCTAACAACACCTTCAAAATAAATATTAGCTTAACATAAACTTAAACCACAATTACATTTCATACATTAGGGCTTAGCACCTTACCTCAGGTCACTAAGCCCACCTATCCTAATAGATAATGCTTAAGAACTTAAGCAGCACTTACAAACAAGAAGTATTTATAATTTTTTATTATAGCAGTCCCTTAAGCATAATACCCTGCATAAAATATTATTAGTTTAATGTCGTCCAAACATCCAGACTACATATAAATATTCCTAAAATCTAGTCTAAAATATAACATCATAGAATAAAACATCAATCCACCATAACAAAGCACCGACCTAACCTAAAACTATGATCAGTGACTTACCATTCTAATCTGTTTGCGATGGCTTAGTGTGGCATAGAAAAGTTAGGATTTTATGTTTAAATTTAGATAATGATGAATGTTCAAGTTTCATATTAAATGATAATTATGTTTAAAATGATTAATGATTTAAGATGAATTTTAAACATAACTCTTAATTACATTAGAGGAATACAATGTTTGTCAACATTGTGTTGGTCATTTTTGCTAGTAGTTGACAATCATATGAAGTATTAGCCTTTTGTTTTGTAGCCGCCAATCACATGGAGTATTGATCTTACAATTGAATTGCCAACTACATGGAGTGTTGTCTTCTATTTATAATAACCAACAACATGGAGAGTTTCTCTTACTATTGAGTCGACAACTGCATGGAGTGTTGGTATTGCACTTGAATTACCAACTACACATAGTGTTTATTATCTATTTTTAGTCACTAATCATGTGGTGTGTTGGCCTTTTATTTTGCAGTTTTTTATCACATCGAGTGTTGGTATTACACTTAAGTTGCCAACCATATAAAGTGTTGGCCTTATATATTCCATTAACACTTTTGTGAAGTATTCTGAGCAAGCAACTTTTCATGCTTAAATTAAGTTGCTAAGTTGATTTCTACATTCTCAGGCCAAAAACATGGCTCCCCAAGTTTTTTACTTGGGCTAAAAGTAGCTTGTTGAGTGACCTAAGTCAACATGAAGCTCCAAAATTGTTAAGTCAGATTATTATTACTTTATTAGTAGCTTAGATCTAAGTAATTTATTAAGTTACTAGGTGAGTATAAGTTGGATTCTTAATTACAATGTCTTGAGTTTATTGTTTTTATGAGTAATAAAGATCCATTGGACATGTAAAAATGATAAGATTTTTATTATTTCACTTTAATCTTATGCGCTAACTTTGAAACTTATTGAAATTAGTCACATTCCATGTACATGACACATCTTATCCTATATGTGTTTGTAGTAGATAAGCTCTAGGACACACTTGCATTTTTTTCTAAAGATGAATTTTAAACATAACTCTTAATTGCATTATTTTTTTATTTTATTTAAACTTATAATTTTAAAGAGAGAAAAGAGAAGTCAAATCCACATTAATTCCTACCTTAGGTTGAATCTAAAGATGAATTTTTTGACTTTTAATCATCTTAATGAAGTAATATAAAATTTTCTATTAAGCTATGTGTTTGGATTTGGCCTATATGATTTTATCTAAATATGAAAGACATCTTAAGATTAATAAACCAAATCATGTCTAATTTAATGATATTTTTTTACCATGCTTCATCAACACATAATATTTATTTAATTAGATAACATTCTTAATCGAATAACTAGATTTAATGAATACATGTATATATTATTAGATTATTCCACAATTAATGCATGAATAAATTAATGTATTTTCATTAATAATTAATATATGAGATATGGCGCATGAATTTTGTAGAAGAAAATAATTTAATTATACCTTATACATATACATACATCATAGTATATTGAATTTATGCAAGTACATACCATTGTTGAACTAGGGAAGTGAGCTAAATCAAAGACCCCCTTGGGACTGCTTAAAGTCTCATGCTCCCGGGATGTCTAGACTATATACTTGTTCATATACATGTATATTGGCATAAAAGTATATTTAATTATAAGTAATATGTAATTCACTATAAATCTTGAGGTACGTTCCATTGTTATACTGGAGGTATGAGGTATCAAGATCTCCTTCAGACTAGTAGTGTTGTGACCTTGGGTTTCTAGATTATATGCCTTTCAAATTGTAGTCCATACATATTGGATTTTAAATTTAAATTTTAATTATTCATATTGATCTATGTTTAGATTAATAGATATATTATTATTTGTAATTAATTTAGAAAATAATTTTAGATTTACTAGTGGTAATAACTACACTATTTAATTCAAAGAAAATAATTAAATGAAATATTTTTTATTTATTTTTGAAATATGGGTGCATGAGACATATGAAAGAAAAATTTATGAAAGAACAAAGAAAAGTAATTAAATATCATCACAAAACTTATTTTGAGTTGTTAGTTCCTAAGGTTATTCATATGAAAACAAGCACCATTAAGCCTAATCAAATTCATTAAGGGTTAATTTTTGAAATTTAAATTATTTAATTCTAATGAGGATAGAAAATTAATAAAGTTATCCTTTGATGCATTTTTTTTGGGAGACCCTATGTACGGGTATTTTATTGCCACAAAAAGAGGGTTACAAGATCCTTAATGGAGATAAACTCTAGAACTACTACTCAAAGAGCTACAATCAGCCTAAGGAGTAAATCCCCTATCTAAGTACATCCAAAAGCAAAAGAAGACATTAAAGCAATCAAAAGATACAAGTTGATTAACATAATAAGCCAAAGGAAGATTAGGGCCAATGCTCTGGAGGATGTGAGAATGCTTGACAATATGGAGCAAACCTGCAAGAGGACAAGAGAGAATCACCTGGAAAAATTGTAATAAGAAAGGGATTAGAATAGTTAAGGTAATAAAGACAAAAATATAAATGAATACAACATAATCTGAGAATGATAGTAAGGAATTGTGATAGAGAAGGCTTAGGCTCAGTCACACCAAATTGGGGCAGATGAAAATATGAGCATCCAAACTTCAGTAGAAGGGTTACATCACAAGAGCTACTACCAAACCAAAAGGGAGTGAGATCATCACATCATAGCCAACAAACCTCGGTGAGAAAATAACAACCTTGTTGAAAGTCTTGTGAGCTTTATTACGCAAACAACAAAACCATATCTAATATAGAGAGGAAATTGCAAAGAGTCAAGGATAAGGTGTCCCATTCAAGAAAAGTATCAATAATATCACCACGACATGAGAAATACATAAACATATGAGAATGAGCCATCTTTGCCGGAACCTCATGAAAAGTTATATCCAAGAAGAGAAAGATATAATCCCTCCATAAGAAAACAAAGGAGGCAACTTGCTAAAATCTGCTAATCAAGTCAATGAGCCTATAACACCATCCTAAATATATGATATATATATAAATATATATATATATATATATATATATATATATATATATATATATATATATATATATATATATATATATATATATATATATATATATATATATATATATATATATATATATTTATATATATGAATCTTTCAGCCGTGAAACAACCCCTTATTAATATCCATATCGAATTGGGAAAAGCAATTGTAAAGGAAGCGGATATCCCAACACAGAAATAGACTACAACCTACCAAATAGCACCAAGTAAAGACAAGAGAGCTACAGCCCAAAAAACATTCGTGACCAAAATCAATAATCCATATCAACAAACAACCAAGAGAGCAAGATAGCAAAAGGCAACAACTGTCCATAATACCACCCATTCGAATAGTGCACGATGCACAAACCTAACCAACCGAGATGAGAATAGACAATAGTAGTAATGTAGATCACAATAATCGAGGTGAACAAATGACATAAACAAAGACATTCGAAAGCCAACCCCAATTAAAAAAGTTAATGCAACATTGGAACCCACCAGAAGAAAAATAAAAAAAAAATGGATTCAAATGAGTATCAACATTAGAATCTAGAAAAAGCAAGACAGTAGATAACCAAGGCAAAAACTAGCCAAGATAGTAACAAGCTTAAGACAAAGAACATCCAAGACAGAAGGGATGAAGTTGACCATAAAACCTCTCAATCATAGTAGACATTGCAATAGTTAATAACCAAATAGATAGAGCATGAAAATAGGTATCTGAAGGCAAAGAACTTGACAAAGAATCACCAAAATCATCGAATAAAGAATGTAAAACAATTTTATCAAACATAGACCCAAGTCCAACATAGAGTCCTAAAACCAAGACAGAAATATCCAAGACAAGAAATAACCAAGACAATAAAACCAAACTAGTTTTGCCATAAAGCCACCCATCCGTGATAAAATAGTGCAATAGATACAAGTTTAACGAAAGAAGATGGAGAAAATAGCAGATAAAGTAGACCAATGAATTGATGATATGCATATAATAAACCAATAAGGGGGGTTCAAAGAAAAATCCACCAAGCAATCAAAAACTTCAATAGAGCTTAAACAAAACAAACCAAAGAGATGTAGAGGATTAATCCAGTCAACAACCAAGGTTAATACCAACAGCCAAGAGTCCACCCAAAAGCATATGTAAAGATCCAAAATAATTAGATGGATAAACATAGGGATCTGATAATGCAAATTGAAGTCGGATAAAATAAGCGAGAGAAAATAGCGTACTAATTGTTAATAGCAAAAATAGTCGAAAAGCAAAAAAATAGCAGGATAATAACCACAAAGACCACCAGCTGGACAAAGGACCCTAAAATCCAAAAGACAACAATGGTAGCAAAGGGTTCAAAGGATAATAAATAGAAAAAACCTTCTAAATAAAGCTGATCAGGCTAGCAGTTAAACCCACAACCACAGTAAAGGATAATAGAGAAGCCATTAAGGAAATCCAAACCTGCAAGGAAACAATAAAAGTGAACAGGAAATTACAAAATCTCGCTTGGCAGGTTGGGAATAAGAGGTTGTTAAAGATCAAGAAGACACCAAAATCACCCTCGGACCGTGATAAACAACCCTGGATATAAGAGATATTCATGCAATAACCAAAAAATAAAATAATAGCAAGTTGGCCATAAAACCAACCATTCAAATTATACAATGCATTAGTAAATTTCCATATAGTTAATGAAGTGGTCTGGCCAAGACTAGCTGAACCAGGAAGTAAAAAATAGCAGCAGGTGAAAACAACATCATCCCAAATGTTAGCGGACAAACATTATATAGGTAGATGATCCAAATGCAGACGAGAGAATAGCCGGAAATCCAACACCATAGATCAAAACAAGGTTAGCAGTAGGGACAAGTGAATCCAAATCCGGCCATAGCTTAAAACAACAACTACAATGATTTGCAACCATAGGGTAAGCCAATAAACGGCGGTAGACAGAGCACAATAGGGTTCAAAAGAGTCTCATCAATGAGATCCTTTAGGACAAAGAAGAGTTAGGCCATCATCATCCTTAGAGAAATCATCAATGGAAGTTATTAAATAATTCCAAACCTACAAAGAACCATTAATAATAACAAGGGTATTGCAGATTCTTTCTTTACATGTATGCAAACTAGGGTTAGTAATGGCATTCAGCAAATACATTAAACCAACTCTAATTGCATCCTGCTGGACAAAAGGACCAAAAGTCCTATTCATTAAGTGATTCAAAAGTGGTTCAAATGATTTTTATGAATTAATTAAAGTTAATTAATTATTTAATCTATTAAATCTAAAAGAGCCCATAAATTTAATTAAGCCCTAAGTATAAGACCTAAAATTATGATAAATTTTTAGAAAATGCATAAATATGAAATAAAAATGTCCTTAAAATCATAATGCAATTGGGCTTGTAATTAGAAATCAATTAAAGAAATGGAAAAAACTAAAATAATTAATTACACTTAAAATATTCCAAACTAATTAGGGATTTTGATTTCATTGAAAACCTCTTTGTTAGCTAAGCACAAAGAGAGCTTGGTCAAAATATGTGGAGGACTACACTAATTATTATGAATTTTCTATGTTATAAAATAATTAATGATTTAATCAATTAAATGAATGCTCTTTAGAGTGATTTTGAGAAATAATCATGACCAGAGGTCCTAATTAAATTCATTGATCACCCTTACTATTTTAATATATAATTAGTCTTTTATATTTAATTTTTTAATTGTTTTACTTTTAACTATTTATTAAATGCATAAAATGACTAATTCAAGTTTGAAAATTAAGATTAATATGGCCACCCACCTTTCCCTCCATGTTTTGAATTATTTTTTTTTCTTTTAAAAGCTGATTATAATGGCTATTGGTGTTTATTTTTTGATTGGGGGACACCATGTAGATCGATGGGGTACTTATTAAAGTGATCGGGTATGACATTGAGGTATGATGTACTATCTCGGAAGATAGAGACATCACCCTATAATGGACCTAATCACATAATAAGGACTCCTAAGGCATGATGGTCTTCGAATGTACTAGAGATTTTTTTTCTGCTTTACATGCTTAAATAAAGTAGGGTTTATATTAAACTTAGTTCTTAAGTTCCCTATGCAGGTAAGCCTTCATAGTTAATTACATCCTAGGGAATGAAATCCCCCTAAGAATGCGCTCGATTAAAGTAGACAATTATCATCTCCAAATATTTCAAGGTTAGACTATCAACGGATTTGTTGTATTGGAAAAATCAATTGGGAAGGTTCAAAGAGAAAACTTATTTTTGGAATCCAAAGAAAATAAGACGGGAATGCTCATGATACTAGGAGACCTAGTGAGCATTCCAACATATCCTATATATGGGCTTTATATATTTGATGGTGAAGAGATTTTGTTTGTTTGAGTTAAAATTTTATTAGTGCATATAATCCACTACAAGGTTGTGGGAATAGGGGTTTATGCCTCTTCTCAAGGAGCTTTAGGATAAGCTAAAGCATGACCTAAATCTAAGTGGTAGGTGGACATAAAGGTTTACCTCCATAAGAGAGAATAAACCCATCCACTTATTTACAACCACCTTAGTGACCCCACTCCTCAATTTTAAAATCGCGTGTCCGTCTTATGAATTTTAAGATAGCTAGGGTAGTTATTTAATTTGAAAGAGACTAAAGTCCTCATCACAGAGGAGAGCATGGGTAGTATGAGCATATGACTTAATCAAAAATCTTTTCATTTTTGACACATCATTTAGATAGGGCCTTAAGATTTTGTATGCATGATTATTGGCCAAATCAAAAGAGAGGGTGAAGCTTATCAAGGGTTTCTCTTATAGGTCAAGTGCATTATGTAAGGGGACAAGAGTGATTTAAGATGATATGCATGATGTGAAACATACAACATACAGCTAACTGGTTGCTAAATCTTTTAATTATCTTGATTGTAGCCTAAGTTTTATGATAAGATTATGAGTTATTTAAAATTTAATTATGAGTGATTAATTGGATAAAAATTTTATTTTTTATTCTAAGAGCCTACTGTATCCAGGCCACACATTAAAACATCAAACATGTAAAAACTATAAAAAGCATGCCATCCTAATGCAAAATTTAAATATGACATCAAATAATTTTATAAACTAATGCAAAAGAATAACAGGTCGATGCAATCAGGTACCACTGTATAACTCAAAAAGAGAAAATATGGGTAGTCGAGCTCAACCCTTATACAACCCAGAATATGAAAGAATAATTACAATTAGAATGAGTACATGCTATGAGGGTTTTCATTCTTCATATCTTCTTGTCCACCTTGTCTTCCTCTTTTGATTTGGTTTGTGCTTCAAAGGCATCACAAGGCCTCCCAAGGGAGCCTTCTAGCCACTACTCATCCTAATCGCCATAGCACTAATCCTAATTCCTATTACAAATTTATATTTATATAGAGAAAAGTAAATTTAGCTACACCTACAAAATAGAGGTTAGCTAAGCATACATATAATCCCAAGCAGTTATATATATAATTTGAACTTAACACCCTACATATGGGTAATCAAGCCAGCAGTCCCAACTTATATTATGCTTAGGAGTTTAAGCAACTTGCAAACAGAGCATTTATATTTATTTTTAAGCATCCCCTTAAGCACAATCTCCTGCAGAAGACATGATTAGGCTAAGAGTGGCCTAACATCCAGTCTAAAATATTACATCACAAAATAAAATATACATCACACATATACCTTCCTAACATAGGACTAGAAGTGGTGATTTAATTCTAATGTGCGTGTGAAGGCTTTTGTGTTGTATGTCTTAACTAAGCATTAGAGTTGTCTTTTTTTTTTAAGTTTGGAAATTATTCAAGTTAACATGATGGTGGGTTTTATTTGAAGTTATTTAATTGATTAGTGAATTTTAATTTGTATTTTATTTTGTTTCATGTGATTTACACTTAGCAACTAAGTGTGATAAAGAAAAGGAAGAGGATTAACCTCTTTCATCCCTACCTCAAGCCACTTTCTAAAGCATATCAATTTGATTTAATTCTCTTTAATGAATGGATTATTAAATAATTTTTATTTAATCCTAAGTTTAGGTTAACTCTAAATGACCTTATCCAATATGAAAGGCTTCTTAAGGTTAATCTAATTGAATTACTGTCACATGAAGTATACTAAGTCATTCCTTTCCCTCACATTTAGCATGCATATGATTTAATACTTAGCATATTTATACATGCAATATGTTTTAGCACACTTAAATGATGATGAATGTCTATGTTTGAAATTTATATTTTTCATTTTTTTGGTTGAATTATATGAACATATAAATTAAAGTGCTATGCAAATTCTAATACCAAAATACATAAGGATGGAGTCACATAAGTATGTATTATTGTTAACTAGGGAAGTGAGGTAATCAAATAACCTCTTTGGAGCTAACTAAAGCCTCGTATTCCCGGGATGTCTAGACTATATACTTGTTAACATTCCAAACCTATGTAAATATATACATGAATAAGGAAAAGAGAGCACTAATTTATATACAACATATACTAGTAACTTAGATGAATATGAATGCATGCATTTTTAGTAACAAAAGGGGGTCTTCATCTTTTAATTATGCACACATACAAATGTATAAAAGATGTAAGCAAGTACACGCCATTGTTAACCAGGAAAGTGAGGTAATCAAATGACCTCCTTGGAGCTAGCTAAGCCTCGTATTCCTGAGATGCGCAGACTAAACACTTGCTATCTTGAATACATATGATTGTGTACACAACTATAAGGATGAAAACCATGTGAAGATTGTATTTTTCTTTAGTTGAATTATTTTGGCATATGAATTAAAACTATATCCAAATTCTAATATCAAAATACATAAAAATGAAACTAAATGAGTACGTGCCATTGTTAAACCAAGTAAGTGAGGTAATCTTATGACCTTCTTGGGGCTACTTAAAGTCTCGTATTCTCAGGATGTCCAGACTATATACCCATTATTGTTCAAACTTATGCAAATATATATATATATATATATATATATATATATATATATGAATCATAAGAAAGAGAGCTTTATTTAATATGCTTAAGCTATAAACACATGCAAATCCTATATATATTCATAACAACTATCACTCCACATATTATTATCAATTTATAAACATTTGAAAATAGATTTGGATTAATTAGTGATAATAACCACATATATATTAAATTAAGCCAACACATGCAAGCTTACATAAAAGAAAATTCATTTGGTTCATTTATATTTGAAAACATGAATGCATGAAATAAATTAACATAAACCATCTAAAGTGATCGAAAAGGAATAATTAAATATAAATACATGGTTCATTCAATTAGACTAACTCCTAAAGATAATCACAATAAATAAACCCATTTAAAGAAAGCCAAAGTTTCTTTATTAATTTATGACTTGAGATTTTGATTAAGTTTAAAGAGGAGAATAATTATTTGTTGTTTTAATTCCATTCCCATATTGGTAAACTTAAGTGGTTTAAGAAGAGGAAATTAAGTGGATTTTATAAATTAATTAAGTTGGATCCTTAATTAAATCAATTAATCACCCTTACCTATGCTTCTTTAATTTGATTAACCAATTGATTATGAGCCACAAATGACATGAACATGAGAGAAAATAAAATTGCAATGCTCCTACAAGGACCTAATGCAAATGGCTCATAATTAAAGGTTAGAATTAAAAAACCTAATTAAATACTTTTATGATTTTTCCACACTTATGGGTTAATCATAATTTCCTTAAGGGTCTTCATGTTATTAAACACATAAAGGGGAACCCTTAATTTCATTGTTAATTATTTGATGTGATTATGATTTTAATTTGATTATTTAAGCCACTTAATTAACTAATTAGTCTTTATTTAATCTTCATGTTAATTAACTTTCTTTCAAAATGAAATGGACTTAGGAAAAGAAGCTAGGAAAAGGTTTTAACACCATTTACCTTGTCCATTCACTGTTAGGCTATGATTAGTGAACTTAATTAATTAATTTATTATTATTTAGGGTGTTAATTAGCCATTAAGTGGATTAAGAGAGTAATTAGGGCTTAAATGATCAATTCTTTTAATTAACCAAGCAATAAATCCCAAGAAAATTATGGAAAGCAGGGGCCATCCCACTAGACTAACACACAAAGTTTAAGATTAGTTTCTCAAGTAATTAGGGCTTAATTAAGCTAATTAAGTTTTCATTTAAACTTTAATTAAAATTAATCACTATTTAAAATTAATTAAAATTAATTTTAATTAAATCTCCTTTGTTTTGCCTTTAAAATGAGTATTTATTTATATTTTTTGGATTTTTCTATAATTTATTATGATTTTCTAAAGATTTAGTGATTAAAATAAGCTAATTAATCTGAATTAAGCCAAATCCCATCGGCACTACGCAGATGCTGATGTGCGCTTTTGATGTGGCACCGTAGAATTGGCTACTTAAAACTCATCGCTTACGCTGGTCGGGAAGTTTCATCGTCGGACAACAGAGATTAAACCCACAATTCTTAAGGGATAAAATGAATCAGATCTAATGGATTAATCACGGTTGTCCATTCCAATCATGCATAATGGATGGCACATGATCTATCATTCCTCGAGCGATGAGAGACGGACACCATCCACCTTTCCTCGCTCGATCCGAGCTTAATCAAGTTCGGATGGCCACGAAAATGATCCTACACCTTCACAAAGAAGATCCGAAGGGATCCAATAGTCAAAATAAACATGACATACAAATTTCCTTCGAAAAGGCCCAAAATTTTTTGAGATTTCTCAGTTTTAATGAAAAATTATCTCGTTGGAGCTCAAGACTGGTAGTGCAACGCCTGAGGTAGCTTCTCCTAGATAAGGCAAAGTCCTATTGAGCAGCTCGTGTGGTGTCTCCTCATGGTGGACCAAAAGTTGACGATTTGCACTCGGACATTGATCGAAGTCGCACCTTTAGTGGTCGTGAAACTTAGGACAAATTTTGTTCATACTCGATGGAGTGTGGGGAGTGTGTGGGTGAAATTAATTAGAGTTTTTGTTGAGCATTGGTGGAGTTGGGTCGAGTGGAGGATTGCCCTATTTTGGCTTGGTGGTTTTCGATGAAGGGAAGGCTTGGGAGACTTGGGGAGAGCTCTAGGGATTTTAAAATCACTCTTGGAAACTCTTTGAGGGTTGAAGTCATTAGATTGAGTCAAAATGAGGGGCATATCCCCCCTCCCTTGGATCGAATGGCTCGGATTCAATCCAAGAATTTGGCTAGTCAGCCGTCGTCCGGGCGCTAGAGAGGTCAGTGTCAAATTGAGGTGGCTCGAATTGGTTGGCCAATGGGCTTGGTGGGTGGCTCAAAGAAGCTGCCCTCTCTTTGGATCCAATGGGTTCAGTTAAGTGTGGGGAGCTGAGTTAACTTAGCACTCGTTAGTCCATTGCCAACCTAGCCCACTTGGGTCAGGCTAGGCATGTAAGTTAGGTTTTGTTTTGGGGCATTGGATGGTTGCCGAGTGAAAAGAGGGAGGGTAGAGTTGCCAAAAATGGGTTTGATCCCATGTCGAGAGCTTAATCCATTGGTCAACAGCTTGGATCAGGTCCCAATGGGATTGGGCTGGTTTAGGGCTGACTCAAGGTGAGTTTAGGATGGGTTGGGTCAGGTCTCAATAGGTTTGGACTTGGTTTGAGTGGGTTTGGTTAAATTCGACCCATATAGGTCAAATTGAGCTAGGTTGGGTTAGGTTGACCAATTGGTAAAATTGGGTCAAACCAAGGGTTGAGTCAAGTTCAAATGAGTATTTGAAATATTTTGGTTCAATTGGTTTAAGTCAATTTGGCTTGTATTTGATTTTGTCTCATTTGAGTTCATTTGGGCAAATGGTCAATTTGACCAATTTGATCAAATTGGCCAAATTGGCTTGGGTTATGGGTTGATTCATGTTTAATTTGGTAAATTGAAGATGATTGTAGGCTTTGGTTTGAATTAATTTGGATTTGATTTGGATTTAGGCCAATTTGACCCTTTAGGTCAATTTGAGCTAAATGAGTCGATTGAGTTTGATTGGCCAAATTGGGTTTTATTATGACTTTGGTCAAGTTCAATAATCAATTTGGAATAAATTTGATCCATTGATTGCAATTGATTTGGGTTAGATCTTGATTTGATCCAATTTGATCTTTTAGGTCAAATTGGGTCAACTTGGGTTAAAGGGCCAATTGGATAAAGTTTGGCTCAATTGATGGTCACGTCATGTTCAATCATTGATCATAGGTTGATGTGGATCATTGATTTCAATTAATTTGGCTTAGGATGAGATTTGACAAGTTTGATTTATATAGGTTAAGTGGGTTAACTTTGTCAAATTACTAAGTTGACCTTTATAATTGATCAACCTTGATCAACAATCATGATCATAGCTTGGTTCAATCCAATTTAGGTAGGATTGAAATTTGGTTCAAATAAGTCAATTGGTCACTTTGTATCAAGTGGACCATTTGGGTTTAGTTGAATCGATTTTGGGTTGAATTGAATTTAGTTGTATTTATATATGGATTTAGGATTGATTTATAGCTTTATTGCAATTGATTTGAGTTCAAATGGGTTTTGGCTTACTTGAATATTTCAAGTCAAATGCATTAGGTTAGGTTTGATTGAATTGATTTTGGTTTGGTTCAATTGATTGTAGATTTGATTTATATTTGGGATGATGATTGGGGAAGTAATTGATTCATGAGAAAATCAAGTGAATTTGATTTAGATTGAAGGGGACTTTGGGCTAAGTCCATAGGATCAAATCATATGGCTTAACAAGGGTTGGATATTGGTTTGATATTTAGTTTGGTTGATTTGAATTTGATTATATATTATGGTATGGGTTGATTGGAGAGTTAAATTGAATTTGAGAAAATCAATTGAGTTTAGTTTGGCTTGAATTTGTCTTAGCCAAGTCCATAGGATTGAATTATGGGCTTAGGAATGGTTTGATTTGAATTTGATTTTGATTATGGGTTTCAAGCATTTGGTTTGGAATTTGGATTTGAATTTGGATGAATTGAATTTGAGGTTTGGTTTAGGTCAAAGAGGTAGGCATAGATTGGGTTTGGGCTATAGGGTAGGTAAAGCTCCCTATGTCCTAAGGCATAGTCTAATTCTATGAGTAACCCTAAGTCTCTAAGCTTAGATTAAGTGTTCACCTAATTATTAGAAGTGTCTTATGACTAAGGAAGTTTTAGTATCTAAAAGGCTCCTAAATCTAAGAAGAGGGGATTGAATCCTCACTCCAAAAGTGAGGTCAATAACTATAGATAACCCACTTTACTAGAATGAAAGGAGAACTTTTGGTAATTATAAATTATTTTTGCTCTTGTTGTTTGATAACTTGGTGGCCAAACCTTGATAATCTCTAGTGAGAGCTAATGATCCAACATATCTTACTTTTCTTATCTCCAATACCCAAGATAATATATTTTAATCTTTCTTATACCTCTTAATATCATCTCTGACCATACACTAAGCCTTCTACTCTCCTCCATAAGTCTACACCTTTCTTCTACTCAATAATACCTCTACTTCATTGATTACGACCTAGTCCACTAAAATAATCACCTAAACCTTATAATTTTCAATCAACTACTCCATATCATAAATGCATATCCTAACCTAAACCTCCACAAGTATTTTTAACCATTTACCTCACTTAAAATCTTATTCCTTAAAGCTACATTTTAAATCAACCTAATTTAACTCAAATTAGACTAGTTTAGGTATTCGCACTATCATATTATCATATGCTTTTTATTATCCCACTAAAATTTTAAAATATATTTTTAGATATTAATCTAAAGATCTATGACTTTAATTCTCTTAAGCTCACAAAAAAGGAATAACCACCTCTATCACATACTCACCGTTAACATGAAGAGCTTATGGAGGGAATCTTGTCTTCATTTTTTATATGTCTACCGAAGTGAAATTGGTTGCTCTGGTGGGTGAGAGAGCTGAGACTATAGCATCTATCTCCGAAGGAAAAAGTTTGCTTCCAAAGGAAAACTTGAAGTTGCCAAGTAAACACTCACCAAAATTACAATCATCCCTAAATGATGAGAACTAATGTTGTTAAGTATAGCTAAAAAAATTTCAATGAGAATGAAACAAAATCATTATCATCTAAGAAAAAGTTATTATCGAATCAAATGAATTTTCTCCTCCTTTAATTATCTCCGATTCATTCTTTATGAGATAAATAATGATTTTTAAATCACTTAAGTACCAAACAGAGCCCCTTAATATATTAACCTTAAGTCATGATTGCTTAAAAATTCATTCGGCTTCGGTCATTCAAGCCCCAACACAGTTGCAAGTTTACCGTGTCATAATTATCATCTTTTAGCTCATTGATACTTGTCCGGACGAGTTAATCTGAGGCGGAGATATATCTAAGAGAAAGTAAATACCATATTTGGATGATAATGTTCATTTAAATAATGATATCCCCCAATAAATGAGTAATATTGGGTGAATACTCATTGCTTACCGTGCCATTATTTTGCACGACCACCCCATACCAAACCCGTGAGCGTCCCATCTTCGCGATACTTCTTTCGTGGTTCCTTAGCCCGTTGGGATACCGAATCAAATCCGTCCAATCTAAAATCCTCACCTTCATCAGCGCCGTCGAAGCTGCTTTAGGTTGTTATAAGTAAAGCTCTAGGTTCAGAAAGCATTCTAGAAGTCAGAATAAGTAGTTTCGTCGAAATCTTCTGTTCTCCAATCTCATTAATCTGTTTGTGGTTTGCGGAAATTTTAGTCGGATCTTGAGAAACCTATCGGAGATGGTGGATTCCGGGGCTCAGTCCGATGATACGGTAGGATTCTTCCCTGATTGGATCGATTATTTTTAGTTTTTCACAGATTTAGAATATATCCGATCTTCTCTAGTCCATCTATTTTTGATCGCAGAATCAGACGCGGGCCACAAGGCTTAAGCACCTCGAATTCGTGCAGGTGGCGATGTTTCAGGCGGTGTTGTACTTGTCGAGCCTTTATAATCTTGCAAAGGAGAACGCCGGACCGTTGCGTCCTGGAGTGCAGGCAGTGGAGGGCATGGTGAAGGCGGTTGTTGCCCCTGTTTACGAGAAAATATATGATGTTCCCTTGGAGTTCCTCAAGCTCGTCGATCGAAGGGTTTTCTCTGATCTAATTCCTTTTGCTTCTCTTTATATATTTGCCTCTCTTGGCAGCTGGAGACTATGTCTTGTCATTCTCGTTCTCACGACGATTATTTTTTTAATCTGTCCAGGATGGTGGAATTCATCACTGTCTAGTTTTATTAATAAAAAAACAAAAAAAAAAACAAAAAAAAAAAAACAAAAAAACTTGGTAATAAGGTGGGCGTGATCGAGGTGCTTTACTTTTTTCAACCTCGCACTTTTATAGCTTCGTGGGATAAATTCAGGATTTAACTGAAGCAAAGTCGTTGATTTATGAAGCCTAAATTTTATAATGAACTTTATAAAATCATTTGGGTAGATATAGTTAATTTTATCGGTTCAGTTGTGTGTGAAGATCGTGAATTAGAAAAATTCTGCTGAATAAATCTTCATTCTCAAATAATCGCCGGTAACTGAGAAGTTTCTAAACAAATTTGTTGGTTACCTACAATGTCATATGTCACAGATGGACTACTTCGCTGGCGAAATTGAGCGCCACTTACCATCCTTGTTGAAGCGGGCACCTGAGGTGGCGCTTTCGGTAACCGGCGACGTGAAGCGTTTTGGCGTGGTGGCAACGACGGTGCGTTTGGCACGGGCTGCGAAGGAGAAGTACTTCCCAGTAGTGCAAAGCGTGTATGGGAGGTACGAGCCTGTTATTGAGAGGTATGCGGTGGTTGGATGGCGGTCACTCAACCAGCTGTCTCTCTTCCGCCAAGTGGTGCAGATCGTCATCCCTACCGCTGCTTATTGGACGGAGAAGTACAACAAGGCTGTCGGTTCTGCGGCCGAAAAGGGGTATGTGGTGACTGAGTTCCTACCTTTTGTGCCGATTGATAGGATTGCGAAGGTGTTTGGTGGGGAAGGCAGCGCACCGGCGAATGCTAATCGATAACCTGCCGCAGCCGTCGTTGATGATTGCGACGTCTCTCTGAAGGGGGTATCTTTTGCCAGTTGTTGATATTTTCGTAGAAACCACGAAGGTATTGCTATAAAAATGCAATGGAACGGTGGTGTTCTTATTTCTACTGTATTTTGTCTATGTGTTCGTAATATAGCTGGTTGGAAGAATGCTTTAGACCTTATTTTCGTAAACTTTAGAGTTTGTACATCGGGTTTTTTTCTACTGCTTTTGATGTCAGTGTTGATTGCTTTGCTTGTTTTGCTTCCAAATCTTTGATGGCTGAACGTTGAACTGCCAAGATTGAAATTTTGATCATTTCTGCTTAAATATTTTCGTTAGAGTGAAATGTGATATTAAATATCCTGCGCATGGAAAACTTCAACAAGATGCCGGTGCCATTATGCAAAACTTCCATAGGAATATATTTTGTACAAAATTTTGTGTGCGAGAATGCTTTTTAATTGATAAAAAATTTATTGCCTGGTGATCGATTGATTAATGATAGTAGTTAAATAAAATTGAATCTTGAAAAAAAAAAAAGGAGATGGAGCATTAGTAACTGTGTCGTGGATTTTTCTAAGATTTATTTACATAGAAGTAAATTGATTGTTAAGTGTGATTTCAGCCTTCGTGCAACAAGAGAGGCGAATTCAAGGTGCGGTACAAGTTGCATGCTTGTATGCAGTTCTGTATTGGTAGTTGTTTATTATTAAAAGGGCCTTGAAATTCATTACTTATTAAGTATAGGATATGTAGAAGTGAAATTTACTGTTAAAAACTCCAATATGAAAGTAATTCGTTACTTTGACTTAATAGTCAAATGAAAGTGTAAGATGTGTAGAAGTGATAATATTAAAATTTTCTGAGTTTGGGATGTGATTTATATGTGAAAGTTTAGAAAAATAATAGTCTGTTTTTATATTTTATGGTGCAAGTAAATGCATCACTTCATTTTTTACATTTCTGTGTATGATGTTGGCATGTTGGCTGTGTATAATAGTTAGATGGATCATATTATTTGTTATTATTATTAATATTGTAAATTGTCTTTACGTTGTTTATGAGCTCTGTAATGCAAGTAGTTGTAATTAATATACATATGTAGTGGAGTTGCCATACAATTGGTTGCCTATTGATGAAAAATCAAGGTGGCAATTTAAATGCATGAAAGGTCATTATAAAAAAGAAGTATATAATATTTGATGTATGTATCAGATATGAACATGTGTGATACCTTCGATGTGTCAAACATATTGATGATGTGTTAAATTTTAAAATAGTAAAAACAATAAAAAATTTTGGAGATGAGTTTTCAATAAATAAGTTAAACTTTGCAAATATTGAACTGTGGAATATATCAGGTCTTCTGATGAGATAGAGAGAATTTGAGTATTAAAGGTGAGGAAAAAAGATATGTTGGATTAATACCAAATATTGTCATTTTAGTTCTTAAATTATAAGAATAACTCAAATAATTTATAATTATAAAAAAGATCTTCATTCTAGTCAGAGGGGTTATTTATAATTACATTAATCATCTTTAAAAAAGAAAAAATTGAAAATATGAAAGGAGGTATTATTAATGTAAGTATTTAATTACCTCATTATTTTATCTATCCATTTATATCTTTATTAATTTATGTGGATTATTCATATATTTAAATGCTTTGAATTTTAAAATACAAAGTTTTAAACATGGAGTTTCTAGAAGAAAATTTAAAATTACATAATTAAACTTTCTTCTTTCTTGAATTTTCTTTAGTTTTAGCTCGAGATCTTATAAATAAACCTGAAATAATTTTGATCCTCATGATGTTAGATCAACTCCCACTTTAACTCTCAGAGTTGAATTCTAAGAAGTCTTCAACTAATTGTGGGGCTAAAGTCTCCAAATTAGTGCGGGTTAATTATGTGTCTTCTGCTGGTGGTTTATTCTTCCAACGAACTAGAAAATGATGTTCATAAGTTAGATTAATGGGTGCTTCCTCAGTGATAATATAGTCAACTTCAAAGGAAGATGACTTACAGACTGCTATATCTCCTCTCAAAGAGTTTGAACAAGTGGAGGTTTGCTAATTCTTTTCATATGATGAATATCTTCAATATTAATAACGATGAGAGCATATCGTGACAAATCAAGGTGATAAGCATTAGTTCCAATTTTCTTAATTTTAAACGGACCATAAGCTCGTGTATGTAATTTCTTATATATAGTGGTTTGATAACGCTCAGGCCGAATGCGAATCAATACATAATCACCTTATTTATATTTTTTTCGTTGAATGATTATGATTTACCCTAGAAGCATAGTTTTTATTACTTATAGTAATTTGCTTTCTTATATCGTCATGAAGGCTTTGAAAATCTTTAACAAATGAGAATGCTGCATTAGAAAATAAATGATTTGGTTTGCTACATCTATTGGTCATGTGGGTTTTTTAGACTATCTAAAATGGTGATTTTTTTGTAGTCTAGAAATAGTACTATTATAGGCAAATTCAGATTAATAAATGTAAATTCAATTTTCTAAACTTTTATTACTAAGCATCTAAGCAAATTTCCTAAGATTATTAACTTCAATTTGTCCATGTTTGTGGGTGAAAGGAGAAAATTTTAATTTAGTACTAATAATTTTAATATTTTCCAAAATATAAGACAAACTTAACATCTCTATCGAAACAATGGTTAAAGGGAGACCATGGAGTCACTATTTTCTTAAAAAATAATTTGGTATATAAGAAGCATCATTTATTTTAAACAAGGTAAAAATGAGCCATTTTGAGAATCCACTACAACAAAAAATCTTATCATGTCCTCAAGGTAATCCGAATAAAATCCATTGATAGTTCTTGCATAAGGAACATATAAGGTAGTGTATTATCCATACCTTTTTTGATAGTTTTAGCCTTTCAAATTAACACAGTATTTTTTGAACATCTTGTTTTAATGAAGGCCAATAAAATCTATTTTCTAATAAATATGTGGTCTTATCCTTCCAAAATGACCAGCTACAGCCCCAACATGTAGCTCAGTGATAAGGGATTCTCTAAGAGAAGATCGAGGAATGCATAGTTGTTTTCCTTTATATAAATATCCATTTGTTATCAAGAATGTCCCTTGTAAAGTTATTATTTATCTAAGTGTTCAAGATAAATTAGGTGAAAGTCAGGGCACAGAATATAATCATCTTTAATTCTATCAAATCCTAGAATTCTTAATTCTAAAGAAGAAATCATTAAGTTTACTCTAGATAAAGCATCACCAGGTTTATTCTCAATTCCATGCTTATGTTTTAGAACAAAAGAATAGTCTTGTAAAAATTCAACCCATTTTTTTTGCATTGACTTAATTTTCGTATTAATGAATTTTATGGCATGATGATAATTAAGTATAAATTCTCTATAAGAGATAGTGTCAATTCCTTAAGGATTGAATTACAGTATAAAACTCTATCATAAGTGGAATATCGTTGTTTGACTTCATTTAAATTTTCACTAAAGAATGCTATAAGATGATTCTCTTGACTTAAAATTTCACCTATCCCAATTCCTGAAGCATCACATGTCACTTCAAAGACTTTAGAAAATCGAAGCTTCTGGTTGTGCGTGATAAGAAGTTTAATTTGCTCTAAGGCCTTCTATACATTAGGAGTTCAACAAAATTTATCTAATTTTAGTATATCAGTTATCGAAGCAACAATGGTACTAAAATTATTGATAAATCTCTGATAAAAAGTGGTTAAACCATGGAAGCTTCTAACTTTAGTAAAACTTTTAGGTGATGGCCAATCTAAGATTGCTTTCACTTTAGAAGGATCAGGTTTAAGTCCCGTAGTGGATATAATAAAGCCTAAAAAGATTACCACAGCTTGCAAGAAAAAATACTTTTTTAAATTAATGTATAATTTCTCTTGTCTAAGTATTTCAAAGACTTTTTGTAGATATTGTAGATGCTCATTTTCACTTGGACTAAAAAGTAGAATATCATCAAAATACACCACAAAAAATTTACCTATATATGGTTTAAGAACAATATTTATTAATCTCATAAATGTGCTAGGAGTATTTAAAAGTCTAAAGGGCATGATAAGCCATTCATAAAGTCCATCAGGGGTCTTAAAAGCTGTCTTCCACTCATCTCCTGATCTAATCCAAATTTGATGATATCCACTTTTTAGATCAATCTTTGAAAAAAAAGTTTACTCATGAGATTAAATCTAATATATCATCTAATCGGGGAATAGGAAACCTATATTTGATAGTAATTTTATTTATTTCTTGACTATCAACACACATTCGTCATGTTCCATCTTTCTTTGGAGTTAATAATCTGGGCCGCATAAGACTCTCTTGAATAAAACCCTTTTAATAATTCCTCAACTTGTCTTTTAATCTCAACATGCTCGGTAGGGTTCATCCTATAATGTGGAAGATTAGAAAGTTGAGAACCGAGTAAGAACTCAATAGCATGTTGATTGTCTCTTAGAGGAGGTAGCTTATTAGGAAGCTCATTGGGTGCAATATCTTTAATATCATAAAGAAGAGAAGAGACCACAACAGGCATATGAGTCTCATTAGAGTTTGATATGATTTCTTTTACATGTAATATGTGAAGAAGAAATGGATCAGAAAATTCTTTTCGTAAAGCTCCAAAACCTATTCTTTTTCTATCTTTTGGGTCAAAGAAGGAAGAGTAGATGTTTTAAAGTAAGAATCAGAAATGATAGTATTAAGCATAATAGAAGGATTTTCTATGATAATTAATTGAAGTTTGACATTTTTCTTCAACAAAAGCTTAGGTTGAAAGTCAGAAGTTATTTTGTGTGGTGTTATGGAGGGTGTTTTTTCTACTAGCTTTATTGGTAGGAGTTTAATAATCTTATTATTATGTTTAAAAACATAAGTTTTTTTCCTACCATAGTGAATAACATTCATATCATACAACCAAGGTTGTCTTAAGAGAATATGAGCAATGTCCATAGGGAGAACATCAAACCAAATTTGATCCTCATAGCTTCCTATTTTAATGTGAACTAAACATCGATTGGTGATGGGAAGAGATGTATGATTTACTCAGCTAACATGAAATGGTTCAGGGTGAGGTTCGGATTTTAAGTTGGCTCGAGTTAAGGTGTGTGTTGAAATGATATTCATAGCACTTCCTTCATCTATAACTAACATACATCTCTTTTCATTACACAAAACATACATGCTAAAAAATGTTCTTTCTCCTCTAATCTTTTGCCTCATTTTAATTACGAGACATCTCATCATATTAACATGAGTCATCGGTTAATTTCAATTCTTCATCGATAATGGGGTGTCATCATAAACTTCTTCTAGATTATCATCTATTGAATTTTTCAACTTCTAAAATAAGATTTGATCTTTACATTGATTTTGCATATGACCCTTTTTATGACATTTAAAATATATTACTTCCATAGTGTTCTTAGAGCTCCCTTCAATTGAAGTTTTAGGCATAGGGGTTGGGCCATTTGGATGAGTGGGTCTAACAATAGATCTATGAGATGAAATGGAAGGTACTTGACTTTTAGTTTTAAACAGGGAGGCAAATTTCTTTTGTTGTTTAACCAATAATGCGTAATGAAAGGCTTCCTCTAAATATTGTGGGTCAAATAATTCAACTTCATTTCTAATGTCAATCCTAAGTGCAATAAACTTGATTCACATAATTGAAAAATGACTAAAATATATAATGAAGCTTACTAATTGAAATTTTATGCTATCACCATAAACTTGCAAGCAATATATACCTTTCTAAGCTACTAATATGTATTTAAACTATCATATAAAAGGAAATTAATTAACCTCACAAGTCCAAGAAAAATTCACAAGTTTGAAGATAAGTCCACAACTAGAGATGCTCCCTTTGTTGAAGCAAACTTTTGACCAAATTTGCTCTGATACTAAATTTGATGGAAGTGGGCATTCTTTCTTTTGATGAGATTGAGAGAACTTGGGTATTGGAGGTGAGAAAAGAAGATATGTTGGATAACTAGCGCTCCCACTAAGGATTGTTAAGATTTTTCCACCAAGCTATCAAACCACAAGAATAACTCAAATAATTTGTAATTGCCAAAAAGATCTTTTCATTCTAGTAAGTGGGGCTATTTGTAGCCATTACTAGCATCATTCAAAAGAAAAGAATTCAAAATATGGAGAAAAAGGTGGGTGACCACATTAATGTGAAACATTAAATTACCTTATTATTTTTTGACATCCACCTATTTCACATGCTATTATTTTATGTGGATTCAACCACCTCACATGTCATGCTTTGAATTTTTAAATACAAAATTTCAAACATGGAGTTTCTAGAAGAAAGTTAAAATTACATAAATAAAAAAGAGGAAATCATAAATGCTTGCTTATTTACCTTTCTTTCTTGAATTTTCTTGGGCTTGAGCTTGAGATCTTATAAATGGACCTTAAGCTTTAATTTTTGGATCGTGATGATGTTTTACATCATCAGGCCTGTTGTGGAATGGAAAAGTACCGCTTAAAGGGGAAATTTTAGAAGATGGTGGTGAGACTTATAATATTTTATGGCTCAGAATGATGGCCAATGAAAGAGAAGCCAAATTTAGGCATGTAGAGATGAGTATGCTCAGGCGGATGAGTGGCTTTACACTTATAGATAAAATGCAAAATGAGTATATACGTGAAAAGATTGGATTATCTCCAATGTCAAATAATATTAGAATGAGCCACCTTAGATGGTTTGGTGACATAAATATCGATTGTCAGGTGACCTAGTTAGGAGAGTAGAAGCATTAGATTTGATCTATGTTAAGAAAGGTAGTGGTAGACGTAAGAGGACTTGGTTAGGAAGTATTAAAATGATATTATTTTACTAGAATTAAATGAGAATTTGATATTGAATAAAACACAATGAAAAAAAAGGGTTTATGTAACTAATCCCATATAGTGGGATAAATGCTTGTTGTTTGTTATTATTTGTTGTTGTTGTTGTTGTTGTTTTCATTATGTATAAATATTAACTAAGGGTGTATTTAGGATAGTTTTCTAAATGCTTCACTTTTTAGAAAGCAATCTGAAAGTAATAAAGCTGTGTTTGGCTTTTGGTTACTTTTCAAAAAGTTTTGTGATAAAAAGTTATTTTTTGAGAACAAAAGTTAGAGAATTAGTGGTCTATTTGAATTTTTCAAAAAGATAAATATTTGTAACACACAAAATCTTTTTAAATTTTTTTTCTCTACAACAGTTTTACAACCAACTTTTAAAAGCTATAACTACTCCAAACAGACCCTAAGTATAAGATTAATATTAAATTTTATAACTCATCTTGAATGAAATAATTTAAATTTATTTTTATATGCAATTGTACAAAATATTTAATGATTAGGGCCTTTTTAAGTTATAATTAAAATTTTATTAGTTATAATTCTTATTATTCTTATTATTTTTCATAATTGTTTACTCTTTCTTTACCCATGATTTATAAATAATATATTAGTCTTTAATTCATTTTCTTACATAATTAAATATTAATATTTTTTATCTTTATAAAGTTAAAATTTGTTTACTTATTTATTATTTATATAATTTATCTTATTCTATATATTATTTTAAAATTTATAATTTTTATAAATTATTATTTTATATGGTCATGTCAATATGTGTCATTACCTTATATTTTTAAAAATAGATATGTCCCATGCTCATATCATATTGTGTTTATATAAACGTTGGTATGCCATCATTTCACATGGTATGTGATGTCCAAAGGAAGCCAAATTAAGAGATATCAACATACAACTATCTATCTTTGACCATTCCCATTGAACAATAAAGGGAACTTCATAAGTTTGAAGATTGATTCAATTAAGGTATGCTTGAGATCAAATTTCTTTAATATTATTTTTAAAATATGTTTATTTAATGTAATTTATTTTTTAAAAATAATTTTGGGTGTTTTAAATATTTTAAAAGTATGGCATAATAAATTTATTTTATTTAAAATCAAAATATAAGTAAAATAAAATAAAATAAAAAATAAAAAAAGCAAAAGTGATTGTAAATGGTTCCTTAAATAAATGGTTAATGAATTTAAAAAATGTTGATCTTTATAATTTCTTGAATGGTTGCTGGAAATTAAAGTTGTTTAATGTTTGTTCACTTCTATTTTTCTTCTCAAAATTGCATAAAATTTTTCTTAGTAATCTTTCATTGCCCATCTTCTCTACCATCTATTAAAAGGAAAAATTATATGTTCCAACTTTAGATTCTTATCAAAATCATAATTTCTATGATGTTCTAACAAATAAACATTATATCAACCCTTTCAACCAACTGTTAGAAACTTTTTCCATGAATTTTATCCTTCCCCAGACTCAGTAAACCATTACAATCATCCCTCACACCTCTACAAAATTCAAACCAAAAAGGGGTTCCATGGCAATTCACTATCACTTTATTTTTTCCAAAAGGCCTTAACTTTCAACCAACATTCGAGGCTAAATCATCTAAACCATGAGCATCTCCCTAATCCCCTTACTAACTTCCACAATGCTTTAATATTGCATATTCATTTGATCTTTTCAAAACTCAAGTCTTCATATAAAAATTGATTGGTTTAGTTTTCAAATTAGTATTGTGCCACACTTTAGATCATTAACTAAATCATTTTGATTTCAAGTTCTTATATTATTTTCAAATATTTTAAAGATTCACTTGCATCATATACATCTCTCATGCTTAATCATTGCTTTCAATTTTAAATATAAATTAAAGTGAGCTCTCTTTCTTACTTTTGTTTTCACTTGCCTTAATATTGTTGTAGTTGGGGTGTGAGAGAAAAATACTTTTAAATTGTGAGTTAGATACTTTTATATTCCTCTTTATTATTTTCTTATTGGGTTGTACTTACTCGTTAAGGAAATTACATTGTTGGATTGTACTTGTCCATTATGGAAAGTACGGTGTTGGGTTGTAGTTATCTGTGAAGGAGAGTATGAGAGATTTGTTGTAATGTTAACTTTAATTTAGTGAATTTCTAACCTAGGTGGCTAGGCATGGACGTAGGCTGATTTTTGGGGTTTGATCAAACCATGTAAAAATCTATGTATTGTCTTTCTTTAATTTCTACACTTTACTTTTTTTTTTACTATTGTTGATTGTTATTTTATTTCTTTAAAGATTTATCATTAAAGATTTAAGTTTTCTATAAAAGTTTAAAATTAAGTTTTCTAAAATTATTATTTTTAAATCCCAATTCACCCTCCTCTTGGTGCTATAGCTGAATAACAATTGGTATCAGCTCAATTTGTGGCTTAACATCCCTGAGTTTGATTTCTATGTCACAAGTTTTTCTAAAGGTGAGCTAAAAGATAGTCTACACATAGATCACCTTTACTTGAAAATGTTCCATTTGATTATTGGAAAAACTACATTAGTACTTTTATTTATGGATAAGATTCTAGAATGTAGCATATGTTGACATATCAATATCACACACCACTATTAATACAAATGATTTAAAAGTTGATAAACCTTTTGATGAATGGTTTGCTTATGAAAGAGAATTGGATGAATCAAATGCAAAGGCCTATAACATTCTTTATTGTGCTTTACTTCCCAATGATTACATGAGAATTTCCATGCTTACTACTACAAAAGAAATTTGGGATAAACTAATTCTTAATTATGAAGGTACTAATGAAGTTAAAGATGCTCATATAAATAGGTTAGTACATAAATATGAATTATTCCGCATGTTACCAAATGAAAGTAATTCTGATATGTATACTCGCTTCATGAAAATTATAAATACCTTGCACTCACTTGGAAGAAGTATAAAAATCAAGATTTGGTTTATAAAATTTTAAGATGCTTTCCAAAAGATTGGGATGTAAAAGTTATTACTATTAGTGAAGCTAAGGATCTAACTACTTATATACACTTGATCAGCTTCTTGGTTCTTTGATAGCATATGAATAGGTTATAGCACAAAGGGATCAAAATGACTATTTTCAAAAGAAAGAGAAAGAAAAATTAATTTCTTTGTAGGTGGGAGACAGTTGTGAAGAAAATTCCTCATGTTTAGATGCTAATAGAGTTGATTGTGTTGTAGGAAGAAAAAATGCGACATGAAGAAGAGAAGGAGTGAGTAGTCCTAGAGTTGATTTACTATTTTGAGATGGTTAAAGAGCTAGAGGTAGAGCTTTCTCATCATTCAAATGATTTCCAAAAGAAAGAGGTTGGCCTTTCTATCTTCTTTGATTCTAATTAGTATAAGAGCTTATTGCAACATAAGTTTAGTGAAGGCCTTGAGTTCATTATCATCAAACAATTGAAACATGACCAATTGGATGCTAAATTTTTAGAATTTGATAACATGTTTGTCTTGTCAAAATTAGACTATGAGGTGAGTAATGAGGAATAGAGCACAAGCTAATTTTTATTTTGTAAAATTTTTTTTATGTGCTTCTGAGTTCAAAGAGTAATTAAAATTTTATACACTTGCTACTCGCTTTGTACTTAAGGTTTTTCTTTACTGATAGGAAGAATTTCCTCATAGTCTCTTTATTTCATGAATGCATTCACTTGAATTAGGTAATTGTGTTGAATGAGTATGCTCTCAAAATATTTATATTAATCAAAACATACTTGCTGAAAAATCATAAATGTGTTATAATGTGCATGTCAAAATCATACACTTGTTGAATGCTCATACTCACTAAGTTTATTGAATAATCACTTTAACTTCATAGTAAAGGGAAATTTTTTATTGCCAATGCACATAATGTTGGTCTTAGTTTCTAACCATGGAGTGTTGGTCTTAGTTGTCAACAACATAGTATTAGTCTTAGTCGCCAACTATGGAGTGTTGGTCTTAGTTTCCAACCATAGAGTATTAGTCTTAGTTATCAACCATAGAGTGTTGGTCTTTGTATTTATAGTCACCGACCACATAGAGGGTTAGTCTTATTCTTGATTCGCCAACCAAATGGAAAATTAGTTATAGTTTGCCAACCATGGAGTGTTGGTCTTAGTATTTGTATTTTTCAACTAGGAGTGTTATTCTTACACATGAATTGCCAATCACACGAGTGTTGGTCTTAGTATTTATCCCTTTATCATATTTGTGAAACATTGAAAGTGAGCAAGTATTCACAATTTAGTTTTATTTGAACTATCAAGTTAAGCTTGGTACACTTGGGCTAAAGTACATGCTATGTGTTTTGGATCTCTATATGAGCCACATAAGGCTTGCCAAATGAAGCTTATCGCTAGAGCCAAAAGTAACTTTCCGAGTGACCCGAGTTGATACATAGCTCCTCGAGTATTACCTTGGATTATTATTATTATTACTTGTTAAGTGCTTTTGGTTCTTGCGACTTGTTAAGTCATTGTGGAAGTTAGTAAGAAACCTTAGTTCTATTTTTAATAATTATTAATTAGGTAAATAAGAAAATAATATTTATTAATAAAATAAAAATTAGTACAAAGAGCTTAACTCATATGTAAAATATTTTCAATTATCTTACAATCGAAGTATGAGGCATATCTTCTTTTGATAATGTTTGTAATTGATTATCTTTTGTGCCAAATTATTTCTTGATAATATAAGGCCCACCCAAATTATGTATGAGTTTGCCCATCACATTCTTGCAAGCTATTGCATGCACTTTCTTTAATACTAAGTCATCATCATTGAAGCATTTTTCTTGATGTGGTGATTATAGTATTTTACCATTAATCTTTTAATCTTTTCTTGCCTCAGTGATGCTTCAATTCAAAACTCTTCTAGTAAGTTGAGTACAATTTTGTGACCTTAGCATTCAACCTTTCCAACTAATCATTTATTGACTTGACTTGATAGTTGCCATTACTCTTTGACTTTAGAGTTTATACTCGACTGGTAGTATGGCTTTAGTTCCATTGGATAGGGTACATGGTGTTTCCTAGTTGTTGATGTTGGAGTCATCTTGAGGGCCCAAAGTAAAGTAAGCCATTTACCCACTTATGTTTCACACTTTTCACTTTTGTCTTTAATATGTTAAGGCTCATTTTCTTTGCTAATTTTACTTGAATTTAGACCATTGCTTTAAAGATGATTCAATAAAGTGTACTGAATTTCTTGTGACTCACAGAATTCCCTTTGTTGATTATTAGTGAATTGTGGGCCATTATTAATGATGATCACCATTAGTTTCCCATAAATGAAAATAATGTTAATCCAAATAAGATTTTGAACTACTTGAGTAGTTATTTTAGCAAGTGTCTTGGCATTAATCCACTTGCTGAAGTAGTCGATCATGATGATAATGAATTTTCACTGTTCGTTGGTGATTGGCAAAATACCTAACAAATTTACTTTCCAAATGGTGAAAGACCAAGGACTTGTGATAGCCTATAGAGGTTGTGGCAACTAGTATTATAAGGGAGTGAACTTTTGATACTATTTGAAGCTCTTGGGAAATTCTTTAGCATTTCCTTGATGTGGCCCAAAAATATCCTTATCATAGAATTCAATGAGTGAGTGTTCTCCTCATGAGTGACTTCCATACTTGTTAGAGTGCACCACACTGAGTATTTTGTCTTGCTCCATTTCCTTCACACACATCATATTTAATGAGTTGGAGGGTAGGCTACTCCCCAAATTCACTGGCTCTTCATAGTAGACTAATGAGAATAATCTTGTCTCTTAGGACTTATTCAATTTTCAAGCATTCCACCCTCCTATCCACCTTTACTTTGTGTAATTATCTTTATAGTAACTTAACCCACACTTCATAATCCCCCTTAATCTAATTGACCATGAGCTATGAGTTTGACTAAGTGATGGCATGCCGAGCACCAAGTTCTCCAACTAATTTTGATAAGTAAAGTTTCATATTAGTTTCATAATTAGATTGATTATTTGTTACTCTAAAATTAAACTTCACTTTACTATGGTAATTCATGTCAGACTTCTCAACATAATACCTACTCTTATATCTTGTTCTTCTAAGGAACCATCTACAAATAAATGCCACAAAGGCTCTCGAGTAATTGAAACATCATATTGGTTGCTATAATCCACCAAAAATTAGTGAGTGCTTGTCTCTTGATCACTATCCTAGGTGAGTATGATATGTCAAACTTACTCAACTCTAATGACCATTTTTGTTGCCTCCTTGAGTGATATGGCTTGGCGAGTATTTATTTGAGTGGGTTTTCCATGATGAAATGAATTGAGTGAGCTTAAAAGTATGTTTGAAGTCAACATGCTAAGATAATAAATATGAGTGTGAGTTTTTCCATGATTGGATAGTGTAACTTAGTACCACTTAGCAATTTGCTCACATAATAGATTGGAAATGTCTTCCACCTTCTTCTCTAATTAAGCTTCAATTTATCGGTCATCCCTAATTCCCATGTAGAATCATAATGTTTCAATTTCCTTTGGGCTTTGAAATAATGATGGTGAGAAAAGTAAGTCTTTGAGGTCACTGAAGGCTTTCTCAAACTCTAGTATCTAAATGAACTTCTTGGCACATTTGAGAACTTTGAAGAATTGTGAGTAGTATTTTCAAGCTTTGAAAGTAAATCTATTCAACCCCTCAACTTTCCCAGTAAGTCATTGCACTTCTTTTGTCATCTATGGTGGTGGCATGTCAAGTATGGCTTTCACTTTATTGGGATTAAATTTTATGCCTTCATGAGTGATTAAGAATCCTAATAACTTTCATGACCTTGTGCCAAATGCACGCTTCAGAGGATTGAGGTAAATACTATCTTCTTCAAAGTAGCAAAAGTTTTCCTTAGATTTTAACATGTTACTTAGGATACTTGATCTTAACTAGCAATTCATCTATATAAACTTCCATCTTTATTTCTAACTACCCATTAACCACTCCATCCATCATTCTTTAGTAAGTCACTTCTATGTTCTTTAGTCTAAAGGCATTAGATTCATCTGAATTTAATGATACCTTAATCCTTGGACTCTCATTCTTCACCTTCTCCATAGCTACCTGAACTAGATGAGTAATTCTATTTTTTATATTATTCTAGTCTTATTACATGAAAAATTATTGAGTACTTGGCCTCATGCTTGTCAAGTTATTCCTTACTACCTAGCCTGCTTAAATAGGTCTTTGACTTTTGATTCTCAGCCTCATCCACACTCACCACACATAAAATGATGTTGAGTCTAAATTTACCTATAGGTAAAGTATAACCTATTAGGCACCTGAAAGAAGGGGCCAAGTTAAGTAGTAGTAGAATAGAAGTGAAGGAAGAAAAGTTCAAGTGTAAGAAATTTCAATATACTAGAACTTAGATTATAAAGACCTCTCGCTCTCTCCTTTAGAGAAATCACAAGTATTAAAAAAAAAAAAAAAGATCCCCCTCTTTAAAATTCCCCACCTTTTCATAGAGATTAGGGGTGGTTATATATGGAATGTACACATTAGCTAAATTAATTACATAAGGGAAAAAGACTCACCCATCAGGGGTGAGTGCGACGTGTCAAGTAGCATGTTCTTTGACCATAATTTCCAATGTTAAAAATGTTTTATTTGATAGTGGTCGCCTTTATGTGGGCGAGTTTTCATATGAGTGGTATGTTACTGGATGTAAATTGACTCGGTTGATCATTCTCTCCTTGCGTTCACCTGACAAAGCGGTTTATCCTTCTATGTGAGGTGAGTCACTAGATTTTGACTATTTGATGAATGATCCCTTCTTGTATTCTCCATACCTAAGGTGAGTCTTGAAAAGTGAGTAATTTAGTTGTACAAATTTGATCCCTTAAAATTAAATGTTCTTGTGTTGGATCCTTCCCATCTCCAAACACTTGTTGTACATACTCGCACATCTTGGATATATAATATCATTGCGTCTACAATGATTATGAACATTTAATGATATGAAACCAATCAAATCTACCCAATAGTGGAGTAATGACACCTACACGATGTATAACTTTGAGTAGTAAATGAGAAAAATCACTTATTTAGAAGCAATGAGATTAAATCTACAAAACTCAAAATTATTTTTATAATTTTATTTTTTGAATTTTTATTATTATTTAAACATCATATTCATTTTACAAGAAATTTCTAACTCTTAAAATTTTAACTTTAATTAATACTTTGAAATTAAGTTTATTATATTTTATAAATATGCTTAATTAATAGTTAATCTTAATCAATAAATAATTAAAATATTTAATACTCAATAACAAAACTAGTTTAAAATAAAAGATAATGCTAATAATAACCGTTAAATTTTCTTTTGGAAAAAAATAATTATAAATCTTTAAACTAATTTTAACATCAAATCAAGTAAATGCATATTTTAAATTGATTGTATAAAACAATAAAAATAAGAATTTAAATAAGAAAATTTAGAATTTAGTTTGCTTATCATCAATTAGAGGGGATTAAGATACGAGTTAACCCTTATTAATATCATACGCATAAAATAATATTTTTAGGATTTTTTAAACTTATTTACTATTTTTATTAATTAATTTAAATAATAATAACTATTAAAATTGGTAACTACATTGAAAGCTAACAAAAAAATTCACAAAGGCTTAAAACATGATGCCTCATAAAAAATAAATGCTTTCCAAACAATGATTAATTATGGGCTTCTTAATTAAAATCCATAGTTGATTATAAGAATTATGGATTATTATAAATAAATTAATGTTTAAGAGGTGTAATAACTTATTAGAAAGCAAAATATGATCATTAAACTCTTACTAAGACTAACACAATAAAAATTATAAATTTTGATAATAAGTAATTTATTTTATGAATCACATTAAGTTTTATAATAATAATTTAAATTAATTACACATGAACAATTATTTTTATGGTAGTATAAAATATTATGCATGATTTTGGATCTCATATTTTAAATTAAATAGTGAAGGAAAATGAATTTACCTATTTAATACCTAAGAATTAATTAATGAAATTAGGATAAATAAATAGAAGAATATGAATTCTAATATTTTATGGTTTCAATTATATCTATTTTCTAAGAAGAGTTGGGGTGGGGGGGGGGGGGGGGGGGTGGGGATGGGTGGGGCTGGATGAGTATTAGGGTTGTCCCACAAAATTCAAAATTTGAACTGATCTCTTGTATTAAAAATGTATTCACTATTAATAAAGACTTTTTGTTGTGTTTGGAATAAAATTTGAGTGAAAAACTCTTGTGGTTGGCTCTTGGTGGGTAGCCAAGGATAGGATTTGGTGAACCTACTTCTAGCACTACTAGTGAGTAGTGCTTTTAATTTAATTGCATTAATTTGTGTGATTTTTTTCCTATAATAATCTATTATGAGTTTTTCATGTGATTGTGTTTTATCATATAAAAATCAAAATTCTAATCTCCCTCCCCAAAATCCATCTTAATTTCCACTATATGAGGTCACCTTAATCCAAAGGTTTTTTTGACCTAGTCTCTATGTTGCAATCGTTTGACTGCCCAAAACCTCCACCAAAAATTATTAAAATATCCACATAAGAAGCTTACATCATTGTTTATATTATACAATTGTTGATTAATTTATGTTCTTAACAAATTATTTGAGTTTATTGATCCATAATATCAAATTCATAAAACATGTCACACTATTTTCTGTATAACTTGACGTTGGAGAAATTTTAAAAAATATATAAAACCACTCCAAAATTTATAAAAAAATTTAGATAATAATTATACTTTTCACTCTACAAATTTTATCTTATTCCATATGATTTTTAGTTCTTGAGGAAATAAGTTTTCAATATTAGAAGTTGTGGTTTCAAATTTGAGACTATTTACTATCATGTGCTTTATCGACCACTTTACCCTTCTAAATCATAATTCGACTTAAATATAAACTCCATATCTTATAGCGTAGTCTTCTAAGCATCTTAACAGAGCACCCAATCCACTAAATTGCTCACTTTAGTGAATCTCATATATATGTTAACTAAAGGATGAAAGGAATATATTAGATGATGATAGTTCTATGAATGACATAAATTCTTCAAAAGTACTTATATTATATTATGTATTAAATCATGCCCTAGCTTGTCATAATAGAAAAGTGAACATAATCATCTTGCCAGTTACTACTAGATACTTGGTTATTAGTAACTAGGTAGTTTTAAGTATGGGATATAATGTAATGTGATCCCCATAAATGTATCTCATATTTTTTAGGTATGTTATTGTTATTTGATAAGAATACCCATTATAATGACAATATACATAGATATTCAAGCATAATGGCATAAATACTTAGCTTTTTTTTTATCAAGACATATACCAAAAAAGCTCAACCATCACCAAAATGACAATCTCAAACCTCAAATTTGCACCAAATTAGAAGAAGATAGAATTCATGTACATAATGAGCATTAGCACACCCAATGATTCACCTACACCAAATATTCCTTTTATAAGCTATGTAATATATGTCATATTTGATGGCTCAAATGTATCAAACATAATCACACTAGTAGACTTTAATGAACCCCATTCTTTAAGGATCTGCCAAATGATGTTATGATTCTTAAGCATACCTTCTTTGAGAAAGAAGTCATATGCTTTACCTAACCTACTTCTATTAAGAATATATTTCTTAAAAAAAAAAAGAAATACATATACCATCAAATGAAATATTTGATATTCCTTTTAATGTACTTATCCTTGTTGAGAAGGATAAATTATCCATTATTATGGGCTTCAAAAGATGCTTATAATAGTAAAGAGTTTATTTATACTAATCAATTTGTTATATAAACCCACATAATAAATGGAAGCCATACTTAGTACTCATTCCATAGAGATTTGAAAAAAAGTTGGCTCTAAATAAGACTTAATTTAAAGTAAAGATTCAAAGTTTTTCAAAGGAGCTTTATCCTAAAATTAATTACATCTTGATTATATTAAAGAATATTTCCAATTAAAGTCGTGAAGCTTGTGTGTAAAATTGACTTAAAATGTTAAGTTTGTTGAAATCAAAATTATAAAAATTAGGTCAACGATAATCAAAAGATAAAGCGATATGATATTCTATGTCATTAGAGCTCTTGTCCACTAAATCATACTATAACTCGAGGACTCTTGTTAGTAACTATGGATTGTCTTATCTAATGGAGGCCTTGTAGACCAATAGGGAACATACCCTAGACAATATAATTGACATAGATCCTAAGCTTTTGTTGAAAATTAAAATGTTGATATTAGTTTAAATTAATTTCACCTTAAATTGCTAAGTCTTTAACCTAAACATTTAGATCTAACTTGAACATTGACAAGCTGAAAATTTTATTAAATTTTATGTAATTTATAGTTTCATGTTTAATTAATGTTAATTTAAGAGTTATTTCCATTATTTTGAATATTTTTGGCAGAAATAAAAAAGGAACAAAAAAAAAAAATTCAAGGATAGTGCATAAGTGCTGTAGTAAGCAGTGCCACAACACCAATGCTGAAAAATTTGGTGCAGAGATAAAGAATTTAGTGCCATAAAGCTAGATGAATTGTGTTAAGGTGTTGTAATTTTCAGAGATTTAGACCTCAAAATAGTAAACATAGCACCATGGCATTACTAGAGTAGCACCTTAGTTGCAAAAGCTATTAAAAGGTTATGATACTCAAGAGAAGGGGGGAATTGGATATTTTAAAAACTTTCTAGTTAAAACTTAATCTTAAATTTTATAGAAAAGTTAATGAGAAAATAATTTTACTCTTAAATGGATTACATTAATAAACCAACAACAAGAGTAACAAAATTAAGAACAAGTGCAAAAATGAAAGGAGATGAGAGGCACAAGATTTATACATGGTTCACCTACACCCAAAGATTAGCCTAAATCTACACCTAGCTATCACTAGTAACTCACTAAATCAACAAGATCATAAAAAAAAAATCCCACACTCTCCTACGTTGGGAAAGTACAACTTTAAATTATGTACTCTCTACATTGGGCAAGTACAACCCCAAAGCACATACTTTTCAACACCAGGCAAGCACAATAAAATACCATCCTTTCTTGCACTAGGTAAGTATAACCCAAAGCACCATACTCTTACACACTAAGCAAGTACATCTATTAAAGAAAATTAAAATAATCTTACTCAAGTTTCTTGAATGAATGACAGTGTAATTGCAAAACTTGAATGAGTTTTCTATAAAAGGAAATTGATGGGTTGATGGTGATGCAAAAATCTCCTATTGAGATAACTTTGTAATGAATAAGGAAGAAGGGAAGAGCTTGCACACTTGAATGAAGAAAGTACCAAGGATATTGCATGAAGAGTAAGTTAGCCAAGCTAATTCACTAAGAGAGGTTTATGGTTAAAATGCACTATATTAAATAAATGATAAACCATGAAGGGGTTGGTCAAATTAAGGGAAAAAGAGAGAAAAATTAAGAGGGAAACAAACTTGGAAAGGTTTAAATTAAATTCAAATTCATATAAATAAATTTAAATTTAAATTTAATCAATTCAAGTGTGGGACATTCAATTATTAAGTGAAGATGTTTAAATGCAATTACATAGATTTAATAAACATTAATTTTTTATTGGATAAATTAGGGAAGAAGTTAAATTAAGTTTGAAAATATAAATTGAATATCTAATAATATAGGGGATGACTAAGCCTTTCTTAAAATAGATCAATCAATATTTAATGCAAATAAATTAATTTATTGCATAAGGTAATATATTAAGAAGAGTTTTAAAATTTAATTCAAATTTAAATTTGAATATGAGATAGAGAGGGTCTGGCCAAAACTAGTTACCAAAAAAAGTTTAAAAAAAAAGTTACATTAACTCAAGGCTAATTCATTCTTGAATTTAAATTAATTTAAATGAATTAAATAATTAAAATTAATTAATGGAGGGCTGACCATGACATTTCATGAAAGATGTAATGATTTCTAAAATGAGTTTATGGATAATTTCAAATTTTAGATTCAAAATATTTTGAATTTAAAATTCTCAAACATAAAAATAAATAAATACATTAATGCATTTAATTAAATTAATTAATTCAAAAATAATAATGTTTACTCCATGAGCCATATTGCTTATGCAATAAATTTTGATGATAATAAACTTATGATTGGATGGAACAAATGTTTTATTTCAAGTGTTTCAAGAAGCTAACTAGACTCAAGTGTTAAGTTAAATTTGGAAAGTTCTGATCAGTTAGACAAGAAAATTTAAGAATCTTTCTAGGTTATGGAATAATTAGATAAATAAGATCTTAATCATATAAAAATAATAGCTTAAACATCTTCATATCATTTATCTAAATTTTTCATATTCTTTTATATTTTAATTGCATCATTTTTTGATTTTTTTTGAATTGTCCTTATTAAATCAATTAAGTACTTACATGAGATTAAGCCTTATCCATTGTATTTTAAAGTGAGTTAGATTTATTTCACACTTCATTAAGTTATTTCAATGCTTTGTCTTATAAATTATTCATTTATTTTGGCATGATGATTAAATTATTTGTGCATTATTCAAATTATTCTTTTCTTTCTCTTATTCTCTATTTTTTGCTCACTTATCAATAATCTATTCCTAACTTTGTTTTGGTTGAATGTTCTTTGATTTTAACATTAAAAATATTATGAGATATATTAAAATTATTATCATATTATTTTCTCTTATTTTTAGTGTATACCCAAAGTAGTAGGTAGGCCTAAGTGAGGCTAGTTATCAAGACAATTGTACCCATACAATGGGTACTCAACAATCAAGAATAAGTATACTCACCAAAAGGTGTGTTCGATAAAAGAAGATTGACTTAGGTTGTGTTTGTGACAACTTTCTAGCTGCTTTACTTTTTTAGACATCAGTTAGAAAAGAAAGCAGTTTCATTTGGCTATTAGCTTCTTGGCTGCTTTTCAGAATGTTTTGTGGTGAAAAAGCTATTTTTAAAATCAGAGATGTTAGGGTGTGGTGGTAGTCATAAATTTGTTTTATTTTTTCAAAAAAAAAATATTTGTAACACATAATAGCTTTACAACTAGCTTTTCAAAAAGCTACAATTCCATAAATAGACCCTTAATCTTGCAAGCCAAGCACTTAAAGGATAATAGTTGAAGGGACAAGGCATGAATCAACTTCGTAACAGATGATTATTCTTCTTACTCCCATCCTAACTAACATACTCATTAATGATGGGCTACTCACCTCATCAACGGATAGGTCTATACTCCATCACATGCATATAACCATTAGCTTAGGTGGAATTCACTCTTATTAGATTTACTTGATATATACTTTCCATATATGGTCACCTCTTAATATTATAAAAGGGAAACTTGTTTCTTATGGGAGGACCTTTTGGCCCTCACTTTGGACCTATACTTGCCTCAATTTTGAACAATAGAAATATTATGATTTCTCTTGTACTTTTTTTACTATTTTATCTTCATACTTGTAGTCTTTCTACCTAACCCTATTCCATAGGTATCTCAAAAGGTTCTTCCTACATCTATAGACAAATTTGGATTCAACATTTATTACTTTTGAATTCATATTTGTTTAAATAAATTGTTTTGAATTTTAAATTATATTTTTCCTAAATTATTTTTAAATGGGCTTTATTTATTTATGACATGGTGTGGGGCCCATAATGCATTCCTACTAATCTTATTTGAATTTAATTAACTTAATTTAACTTGATTTAAATTCAAATACAATTGGATCTTAAATTAAATCTTTTTCAAATTTTCATTTTCCAACTTAGAAAATTATTTTTAAGTTTTGATTGAATTAATTTATGTAATTATTTCAAAATGCTTCTTAAATTGATTTATCATTATTTTTAGGTTATTGATTGCATTAAATTAACCTCGATACATTTTTGGGAGTGATTTGGCCGAAATCTCTTTATAACCCCCACTGCAATCTTAATGAGGGCTAGCACCTCCTCACTAGTTTCCCCCACTCTGAAGGGGAAAGCTATCTTGGCCTCTGAGATAGTCTCCCCTACCTTTGAGGTAGGTTATAGTTCCCGCTTCTCCCAGCTTACAAAGATGTAATGATGCAACAAGAATCGAAAGGTTAAGCGGCACTATGAGTGTGAGGTGAAGTAGGTAGATGCTGCCTCTCACATTGCTGAGGAGGGTTCTCCTCATGAGACCTCTCCACTCTTGAGTGGTGGCAGGTTTCACTCCCTATCAGCTTCGGATGGAGAGAAAGACTATAAGAGGATTGCTGCATTGCCTCCATCACCAGAACAGTTTGAGATACCAGCTAGAGAGAGAAGGAAACCCTATGCTGGTCTACGATCAGTTCCTCGCTAGGTCAACAAAGCCCACGGACCATCGGAGTTCGATACATTATTTGATTTGAAGACTCTGATCCTTAGGAGTCTTAAGGATCAGATACATAGAGAGAAAGCCTTAGAGGCTAGAGTTGCAGCCCAAGTGGGTATAAAGGAGAGGAGGAGGTATGCTAGATAGTCGGCGGCCTCCACCTTGATAGATTTTCCTAATTGGCGAGCTACCCGTGCCAATCATACTGACAGCATGGTCCTTACAGGCACCACCAAACATAGGAGGAGAGCTCCAACGGAGAGACAGTCGGTGTATCCAGCATCACACTGGTTCACTCATCACCCATCACACCTGTCCAGGATACATAAGTATGCATCTGGAGAGAGGACATCTCTATTGGTGATCACGCTACGGCCTAAGGATCCCACTTCACCTATTTCACACATTGAGGTGAGGTCGAGCTCTCCCATTCGACCTTCCACCTCAATTGTGGTAAAGAGGGAGTGGCAAACCAAAAGTGTCATAGTCGCTCCACCACCATAACCAGCACTAGAGGAGAAAATGGATGTCTGTCCAGTCCCATGGAAATTGATCACCCTAGGGAGAGTACTCCATCAGTAGGTAGTGTATGACACATTACTTTAGATGAGCATAGTCCTACAACTAGTCATCAGTGGGTCTATGTCCTAATACAGCTGGGCAGAGTAGGTGATCATTCACTATATGACATCCTAAATAGTTACTTTCCTGACATCAGGCAGATGGGTGGAAGTGATCATTCTGATCGGGAAGAGGGTAGAGTAGATTTCCTCAGATGAGAATGAGCTATTTGAGGATTCAATAGAAATCCACATGGTCGATACTCGAGGCCCCCTCCATAGAGACCATCAAAGTAAGAAAGGTGCTGTGATCAAGGAAGGTGACACCTCTCACTTGACCCAGCACCTCCTTCAATAGCTCAAAAAAAAAAGGATGAGCAGATCAACAGGATAGAGAGGAGGGTTAAGGATTTGTTAGAAATAGTTTTAGCACTCTAGAACCATGCTCTAGTTTTACAACCAGTCCCATGGAGGTCGATCAGCCCGAGCTCTTACATGGCTTAGATCCTCCTAAGAGTGCCTCTTCCATGGATCAGGATAGTGGTAGTTTACATAGGAAGGTCATAGACAGTACCTCTGTGTATGAGAAAGACATCAAGCAGATGGTGGAGAAATAAGTTAGGGAAGCACTAGAACAAGCCCGAGGGAGCTCATCCATTCCAAAGGGTAGACTTTACCCAGAGGAATTTGTTGTAATCCAATACCCAAAGAAGTTTATTCCACCATCTTTCAAAAGTTTTGATGGCAGTGAGAACCCATGACAACATATGGCACATTTCAGAGTTGACTGTTGTAACATCGGTGGCAGTGACACACATCTCTTCTGCCTTTTTGTTAGTAGTCTATCAAATGTTGCATTTGATTGGTATGTTGAACTGCCCAGCATTTCAGTGAAGAATTTCACTAAGTTGGAGCAACTCTTTATCAAAATATTTGCTAGATCCTAGTAGAGGGTAAGTGTGGGCGACCTCATTGTAGTAAAATAAAATCCCAATGAGTCCCTTGTTGATTACATTCTCTAGTGGCATAACCTGAGTTTTAAATGTGAACCATATCTGTTATAATAGCATGTCATTGAGATTCTTGTCAAGAATATCCATGGCCTAGTTGCCTTCATGGGAAACGGTTTTATAATTAAGACATTTGATAAATTAATCAACAAAGCATCCAATCTATAAGAGGAAACCAAATTATTTCCTTTCCAAGACTAATCATCCAAACCCAAGCCATAGAAAGTATTTAAGAAGAGGCTAGGGACAGTTGTGTCAATGGATAGAGTGAAGCAGCCAACCAGAGTTCAGTTTGAGAGACCATGAGCTCAGCAGCCTCCTTTGCCACCTCCTCTTCCACCACCTCGATCATCATACTGGCCACCATAGCTACCATAGTGGCCGTCAACACTGCCTCCATAGCAGTACACTCAGCAGCAGTATTCATATCCATCGCTAGGTAGTTACTATCCACCTACTCTTCTGGATAAGTTAAATAAATCCAATTTATTTAATAGGGAGGTAGTCAGAAAGATCTTTAAAAATCTCCTAAAGAAATTGAAATTCCAGCTACCAGAGCCTAAGAGGCGAAGGAAGTGGACAAGAGCAATGATCCTAACTTTTGCCTTTACCACTGCATGTTAGTCCATGTCTTAGAGGATTGCATCACTTTCAAAGACTGGCTTTAGCATAGCTACAAGTCGGGAGCCATAGTTATCCATAAAGAATACTTGTTAGAACAACCATCTAGTTTTGTTAGAGTAATCCTCAGGGATACTTATGATCCTCCAAAGGCAAAAGATGATTGGGATATTTCTTTATCCCGAACCTCTAAAAAGATCTTTTCTAAGATCAAGAAACTTTATTTATAAGTGCTTAAGGTAGCTCAAACCTCCAACACCAAGGAGGGTTTGCAAGTTGCCATGGACAACTCAGGGAAGGTGGGAGAGCTGCGGTATGAACCTAGTTGTCCCGATAGTCCAGTAACCACCATCTAAGTCTAACATTCCTTCCATCGTTGCATCTACTACCACTCCATCTAGCTCTTCTTCTACCAGCAGGAGCATTGTATCTGGGGCCAAGGGCACTAAACCCCTTGCTCCCCTTATTTTACTTGATTTCTGTCATGTACCTCCACATAAATCAAAGAAATCAATAAAGAAAGCTGATTTTACTTACATCTATGCCATGTCTAATGATCTTATTGAGCATATTCCCAAAGAAAACTCTCCAAGTCTAAGTAATAATAACTCTATTAATTCTGATCCTTTCTCTTCTGATTTAGAATCAGACTTTCCTTTTCTGAATCAATCAGGTTCACCCATTGAGATTGACTTGGAGTCAACCGAATTTGAGGGTCCCATAAGAGAAGCTATAGGTATACCTAATGAGAAGGTAGAATTTCCATAAGTTCATCATTCTAAGAAGTCACTGAAGTAAATCTATGCATTGGAAAAGTTCTACCTCCTAGGGTAGCACCTCAGGATAAGGGTATGCAAGTCATTGGTTCTAGTGAGCAGATAACCCCTCTACAGGATGCTACACCTATGGATATGCTTGTGGAGGGCCAAGCCAGAGTTGATTATAACATCCTAGATCATCTTAGAAAGTTGACTAAGTTAGCATATATGATG